>OW679202.1:120196806-120433010 GCA_940337035.1 Agriotes lineatus
TGTAAATAAAAACAACTATTGAACTTGTTACCATGGATACCTTTTAAATTTAAGGAGTATTTGCTAAAAAGTTTCAAGCAAATGCTAAAAAGTAAATTATACATTTTATGCATACGAAATGTAGCAAATGCTTTTACCATCTGCTTTTACTTTTAGCATATGCTTTTACTTGAAACCAAATGCTAGAAGTAAATGCTAGTTATTATGCATACGGGCCATAATGTCTATATGTACCCTCCAATTTAATTGACGATCAACATTAACGCCCAAAAATTTCGTTACATCAGAATGTTTTATATTTTGATGGCAATGACGAACTAATGTGCTGTAATCATGTATACTTCGAGATGTCTTAAATTGCATCAATACTGTCTTTTTTACATTCATAACAAGACCATTTGAAGTTATCCATTCATCAATTGCTGCAATAATGTTACTTACATTTATGTTAGCTGTATGTAGATCTGCGCCTGAATGAAACAAAGACATGTCGTCAGCGAAACAATGGTATATTTCCATTGACATGTCTGTGCATATCATTGATATAACTAATAAATAATAAAGGTCCGAGAGAGATCCCTGCGGAGCGCCGTAATAATTAAATTTTACATCCGATTTTATATTATTTATCTCAATAGCCTGGCACCTTTTATGGAGGTAACTCCGACACCAGTCATTCATAATACCCCTGACGCCATAAGAATCTAATTTGGCCAACAGTATAGAGTGATTTACCAGAGCAAGTCATACTTATCTAAGAAAGCAACTTATTTGGACCCAACAATTTTTTCAAACAATTTTGATAATTTGGACAAAAGCGAAATTGGTCTGTAATTCTCAACGTTCGATTTCGGGTCCGCCTTATGAAGAGGACTATTTTCGCACATTTAAAGCAACTTGGAAATACCACTTCTTTAATAGATATGTTACACCGCGTGATTATAAATGCTGTTCGATCAAATTGGCTTTGCAAAATATGTGAACGTGTTTTTAACAACTATTTACCACTTTGCTGAAACAGGCTTTTGCTTTAATATTTAATAAGAGTATTGTTGGTTGCCTACTAATAAATTAACACATTTTCAAAAAAAAATACAACTTAGAAGCACTATTCTAAATTAAATGTTGAAAGTGAGTCCCATTTTTCTACAAGCAGATTCTTACACGTCTTTTTTTATTTTCAAATATGTTTTGCAATATTTCTTGTCCAATATTAGCACAGCAATTTTCAATTTGTAACATCAGTTGATCTCAATTTTCCATTCTGTGCTTGTAAACGGTGTCTTGTGTATCCAAAAAGAGAGAAGTCAGGAGGGGTGAGATCTGGTGACCGAGCGGGCCAAGAAATGTTTGTTCCTCTACTTGATGATTCGATTATCACCATGTTCTTGAAGGTATCGTTGCATGTGCGGTGTGGGCTGTGGCACCATCCTGTTGAAAATATCCTTCATTCAATTCGTCATCATGCAACTGGTTAATGAACACATCTAAAATCTGTTCCGTATAAACCTGAGCAGTAACTCGTTCCCGGAAGAAAATTGGTCCAACTATGCGCCTACGGGAGATAGCTAACCACACTCCAATTTTCAATGGATGCAATGGTGTTTCAATATAAGTGTGAGGCTTTTCGGCGCTCCATATCCTGTAATTCTGTGAATTAACACATCAAGATAAATGAAACCATGTCTCATCAGTGAAGAAAGAGAGTCATTGTTGTTTAAATTATGTTCAAACCAATTGCAATACTGAATACGATGTTCATAGTCTGGTAGCAAAAGTTCTTGAATAGTGCTTATTTTATAGGGATGAAGACGTAAAGTCTTCTTGGCAATCTTTTTACAAGTACTGAAAGGAACATCAATATGTTGTGTTAACCTTCGCAGAGACAATCTGGGATTTTCTTCGATACTCTGCCTCACATTTTCTGCAACTTCTTGCGATACACCAGGTCTCCCTGAGAATTTCCCTTTATGCACAGATCCAGTACAGTATGTTTCGGAAACAATTCTTCCTATACTTGAAGATCTGGAAATCTTGCAAGAAATTGGTCTTTGCAAGCCGGAACAGAGTATCTCCAGGATCTATTTTCAAGAACTGCAGTGCGGTAATAGGCCATAACGATAAAAGTGTCGTATTCAACTGTATAGTGCATTATGGAAATCTGAAAATTCTTTAAAACTGTAAGTTATAAGCATTAATTATTATTAAGCAATTACCTCTCTCGACATCTAAATAAACGTATTAAAAATGACTTTTTAATAACACAAAACAGTGGGGATACGAAAACTTAGAACACCACAAGAAAACTTAACAAACTTTGGATATGTGACAATACCGACATTCACTAAATGACATGACTATTGTGTAGCCCATGTAGTCATCAGAACAAGGTGACAAATTTAACATATATTTCAAAGGCAACTTGATGGAAAAGCATTTATAATCACCCGGTATAAATACAACAGAGGTTCCATGTCCATATCCACTTGTTTTAAGAAGTTCAGTAGTTATATCATTCCCCGAAGAATTTTACAATTTCAGCTTGCTCACAGCACTCAGTATATCATTTTCTGTAATGGGTGTCATAAAGAAAGATATATATATATATATATATATATATATATATTAGGAAGGTTTTCGCGGCTGATATGTATTAAAGGTAAACATTTCAGGGTGTCATACCGCTTAATAAATTTGAAGATTTCTTCAACTGGTTGAAGAACATCTTGAATGGCGTTTGGGGTTGGACGACGTTTCGACGAAATCACATTCGTCATTTTCAAGTCCTTATAGTCCTGGTTTGGCTTCTAGTTATGCGGCAACACGACGGACTGTCAACTTGATGTACAGCTGACTGAATAGGTTGTTTATCAATTACTGTGGCAACTAGCATCGAGGGAGCTGTACTGCTAGAACGGATGGCTGGTGTTCGCAGAGAATGGCCGGCCGTTGCTTGTAGTAACGTTGGTAACCACGATGCAGGTAATCGGCTTGTGACGTCGCGGGTGTTCATACAATTCGGACATTTCACGATTTCGATGGCTTCTCGTATGATGCATGCGTCTTTGTGTTCGACGCTGGCAATGCTCTTGGTGTTGTCGAAATCAATCTTGTGTGAAGTATCCCATATATGATGCACTAGCGATGAAGTGTGTTCCATCTTCTTAACATAATTTTGATGTTCCTCCTTGCGTGCCTTTATTCTCCGGTTGGTGTGGCCTATGTAGCTGCTATCGCAATCCCGACACGGTATCTCGTAGACTCCTTGGTTTTCCAAAGGGATGTACTCTTTAGGATTCCTTAGTATGGACTGGATTATTCTATCCGTGGTAAAGGTTGTCCTGATGTTACATTTTCTAAGGATTCTTCCGATTTTCTCTGTCGTGCCTCGGATGTAAGGCAGGTACGCCGTGCCACAAGGTCTCTCCTCTTCTGCGTCTTGCGTTTTGGTCTTCGGTGGTCGGAACGCTTTCCTAATCGCTGCTCTGCCATAACCATTTTGTTCGAATACTCGAGCAAGGGTTGCTAATTCTTGTCTTGTATTCTCCTTGTCGGCTATCCTTCTTGATCTACAAACCAGTGTTGTCAGGACTGATTGTAGTTGAGCAGGGTGGTGGTGTGAATTAGCATTTAGGTAGCGATTGGTGTGCGTGGTCTTCCTATAAACCGTGTGCCCCAATGTGATTTCGTCGAAACGTCGTCCAACCCCAAACGCCATTCAAGATGTTCTTCAACCAGTTGAAGAAATCTTCAAATTTATTAAGCGGTATGACACCCTGAAATGTTTACCTTTAATACATATCAGCCGCGAAAACCTTCGTAATATTATTATACGTCTCTACGGGGAGAATATATTCCATCAAACCAGAAGTTTTGAAAAACTGCGGTCCAAGAAATGTAAAAATCTATGCAATTTGACATTCCTGCAACGCTGCAGAGATCAGAACATCATCCCGACCTGTGCTAGATTGTCATTCCATCGAAAAACGTATCGGACCACGAACATTCTGAACAAGGCGAGTGCTGCTCTTCTTCGAGATTCCATCAAAGAGACGAGACACATTTTGGCCAAAATAAATAAAGAACTTCTTGATTTGCATCTTTACCTCAGCGGGATCATCCACCCTATGATCTGGAACATAATCGACCAATTAGCAGACTTTCGAGTGGAAACTGACAGAAACCTCTACACGATAAAGCAAAGGAAGAAATTCGACCATCTTTATTCAACGCAAAAAGGGTATCGTACTACTAATCTGGATATGTCTAAAGTTGTCCTTAATATTTCTGATATTACTTTGGATGAATCTGCGATATCTGCACTTGCTAAAGGTTTCAACTACGCCATAGCTCCAAAACGTATTCCAGTGGAATCTATCATCTGCGGAGTAGAAACTGCGATTTCGAGACTGGATAAGAATACCGCCGATCTCATCCGACAAGATACCTCTCGAATCTTACGATTGGCTAAACCACCCAAATCGAATCTATCCCGTGGTGAATCTTTGGCACTCAAGAATCTTCGTCAGAACAACAACATCATTATTCTTCCTGCAGACAAAGGAAATGTCACCGTTATCATGAACAACGATGACTACCACTCTAAAATGATTTCTTTACTGCAGGACAGTGCTTACAAATGTATCTCCACAGATCCAACAACGTATTTGGAGAAGACCACCAAGTCGAAGATAAAGGAGAGTAACATCGAAACTGAAGTGCAAAATCAACTTATACCTAGAGAAAAGTCGTCTAAATGTCCCAAGATATACGGTCTCCCAAAAATTCATAAGGATGGAACACCGCTTAGGCCTATCGTTAGTTCCATAGGATCACCTATCCAACGACTTGCAGCGTTCGTAGCTAAACATCTGCAGCCGCATGTGGCAGATGCGGCTTCATACGTTATGAATTCTACCCACTTCATCGAGATGCTGCAAAAGGAGAAAATTACACCGACCGATATCCTCGTGAGCTTTGATGTCGTCTCTCTGTTTACTAAAGTGCCAGTTGCCGAAGCTCTAAACGTCATTAAACAGAAGTATGATCCACCTCAACACATAATCAAACTTGCCGATCATTGTCTCCAGAATACATATTTCATCTATAATGGTCAACGCTACAAGCAAGTAGAAGGAGCGCCGATGGGTTCACCTTTGTCTCCCGTCATTGCGAATCTCTTCATGGAGGACTTCGAATCGAAAGCACTGGACAGCACCATTTACAAACCGAAACTTTGGCTTCGGTATGTCGATGATGTTTTTGCCATATGGGGTCATGGTAAGAATCGACTTGCTGATTTCCTTACCCATCTCAATAGCATCCATAATAAGATCCAGTTTACGATGGAATTGGAGAAGAACAACCACCTTCCATTCCTAGACGTTCTCATCACCAAGAAGAATGGAAAATTGGGGCACACGGTTTATAGGAAGACCACGCACACCAATCGCTACCTAAATGCTAATTCACACCACCACCCTGCTCAACTACAATCAGTCCTGACAACACTGGTTTGTAGATCAAGAAGGATAGCCGACAAGGAGAATACAAGACAAGAATTAGCAACCCTTGCTCGAGTATTCGAACAAAATGGTTATGGCAGAGCAGCGATTAGGAAAGCGTTCCGACCACCGAAGACCAAAACGCAAGACGCAGAAGAGGAGAGACCTTGTGGCACGGCGTACCTGCCTTACATCCGAGGCACGACAGAGAAAATCGGAAGAATCCTTAGAAAATGTAACATCAGGACAACCTTTACCACGGATAGAATAATCCAGTCCATACTAAGGAATCCTAAAGAGTACATCCCTTTGGAAAACCAAGGAGTCTACGAGATACCGTGTCGGGATTGCGATAGCAGCTACATAGGCCACACCAACCGGAGAATAAAGGCACGCAAGGAGGAACATCAAAATTATGTTAAGAAGATGGAACACACTTCATCGCTAGTGCATCATATATGGGATACTTCGCACAAGATTGATTTCGACAACACCAAGAGCATTGCCAGCGTCGAACACAAAGACGCATGCATCATACGAGAAGCCATCGAAATCGTGAAACGTCCGAATTGTATGAACACCCGCGACGACACAAGCCGATTACCTGCATCGTGGTTACCAACGTTACTACAAGCAACGGCCGGCCATTCTCTGCGAACACCAGCCATCCGTTCTAGCAGTACAGCTCCCTCGATGCTAGTTGCCACAGTAATTGATAAACAACCTATTCAGTCAGCTGTACATCAAGTTGACAGTCCGTCGTGTTGCCGCATAACTAGAAGCCAAACCAGGACTATAAGGACTTGAAAATGACGAATGTGATTTCGTCGAAACGTCGTCCAACCCCAAACGCCATTCAAGATGTTCTTCAACCAGTTGAAGAAATCTTCAAATTTATTAAGCGGTATGACACCCTGAAATGTTTACCTTTAATATATATATATATATATATATATATATATATATATTTTTTTTTTATCAGAGTATGTGCTCGCAAATAAATTTGAAATAATTTTTACATCGCTTATTGAATCCATTTTTCGGCTTCGCTAGAATGTTTTCTCCATATACCTATTACTTCAGGACTAACCTGTATATTGTTTTCGAATAATCATCAAATTGTATTTCGAATTATTTCAATTTATTAGTTCGCTCATTTCGTACCGATTCTGGAAAGCCCCACAAACATTCGCTGGCTTATCTTTAAGGCCCAGCTTGCAGCTGTTCTCGCTTCAATGGTTTGAACGTGAAGGCATTATATTTTGGTACCTCAAATAAGCCACTTGCTTGCGAGGATTTTTCTGCTAATTACGCCACGACGATTGTGTTTGAAAACTGATAAATTGATTCAGGTACAATGGGTTTTTCTTTCTGTTATCCTCATATTAATTGCATTTCTTTAGCTTTTACCAGGAATTATTTACACCTGGAATTCTCAAATTGCACTTAGGATTAACAACTTGGAGTCCAGTTTCCTGTCCTAATTCGAAACGAACACCTGCTATTTTCTGCATCGCTTCTGCACCCATGTTGCGTAAGGCCGATTCCTTGTTGTATGCGTGTGATAGCAGCTTCCGACTAGCGTTTACACCCTAAACTTGTGGGGGCCTAGTAGGTCAGTTGGTTCGTTTTTTTATTACAACGCCAATCGAGGACGGGTTATGTACCTACCAAGTTAATCTTGTGCTGGTGATACCGGATGCTAAATTTATTACTAACATAATAGTTCATTCGCTCTGTAAATTTAATTAAAGATAGCATTTAAAACTATTGAATTTTTATGTGTACTTTATACTTTTTTTTATAAAAGGAGCACCCACATTTTTTCTCTCAGCAACCTGGAAAGAAAGGTGTTTATAAATGACAGCAATATGCATATCTCTAGATTTATTTTGCAATTTCAAGTAATTTAACGACCCAAAAAGGGGTTTTTTGTGGTAATGCATGTGGGCACCTTCAATTAGTTTTGGCTGCATAGTGTAGCAAACATTTTCAAATATTTTATGAATTACATAGATTACATTTGGTGATTACCAATTTATTATGCCTTTAATAAATTCTGATTACTTGTAGTTAATTATATTATTCGAAATCATCTGATTTCTGGCGCCCATATTTTTTTGAAGACTTTGCAGGGTACACAGCTGGTAGTTTGAACCCACGACCTTATCGCCGAATTTGAGCTAGTTCGGCCTGCGCGGTAAGTGAAAATTTGTAAAGCTTCCATGTAGTACGTACTTTAAGCTTAATCTGCTATTTTTACTACCACTGATTATCTTATCTAATTAATCGCAGGTAACATTATATCAGTCCCATCATTCCTAAAAACCTTAAATTCATTTATCGTTGCCTGCCTTTTTGGTAGTTTATTTAATACTTTCCAGACTGATTTAGAGGTTTTGCAATTGTCTAATTTCTTTTGACAATATGTTTGCTGCGCTAGATTAATAACTTTCTTATAGATTTTTTTTATACTTTTTATAATAGTCTATAATTTCCACAGTTCCAACATGTACTACATCAAAATAAATTTGTTAATATTTTGTTATCCATGGGTTGTTTTGTTTGAAATGATTGCTCTTACTCTTTTTTATAGCAAATGTAATTTCATAATAATATTTAATTATATTTACAGAAGACTGACATTTTTTATCAATAGTACCATTTCTCAAATCATCCCAGTTTTCTTTACTAAGGTTATCGCGAAATGGTTTTATAGTATTTGAATTTATAACTCGGAACATTTTGTTTTGGCTTTTTCTCAACTCCTTTTTTTAATATACTGTCAATGATTGACCAATGTAGTCAAACAAGCATAAAAATATAGCAGTTGCTTCAAATTCAATAGACGGACACTAAAAATCTATACTAACATTATCAACACAAGGGCCAGAGTTTGTAGAATATCTGGTTATATCTCTAATCGTATGCTTTATATATTATAAATATTTTTTCTACAATCGTGTCAAAATGACAACTTTTTGCACAGTTTCTAGTGTGAAGTGACGTTTGTAGCACTCTTAATATCAGCGCCCGAATTACGTCTTTTTTGCACGTTGCCATTGGTGGCGTGTTTTAATACTATATTAAAACACGGTTTGCATTAATTAGACTGTCAACATAACTAGAATATCTAACACAGTGTGACGGAAAAAGTAGCACCGAACTAAGTTTTTATATTTCTGTTACGATAATACAAAAAATAGGGTATGATACACGTGTATAAGTGCCATTAAAAGCACTAGCGACGTTAAAAGCACTCCGCTTTGCGTCGTGCTCTTAAACTCGTCGCACGTGCTTTAAATGCGTAATTATACACTAGTGTCATAATATACTATAGTGATCCTGACCGCTAGAATTTCCTGAGTCGCACGCCCAAAACATTATGATAAAAAGAGATCGCAATAACAGTGAAGAAGATATTGATATGTTCAAGAAAATATTTACTTCAAACGTACTGAGAAAAAATTGAAAATTGATTAAAAAACGTTTAAATGGAAACCAAGTGGTTTGAGTAAAAAATGCATTTCTAATATTATAACGGCATAAAAAACAAACAACTAATTTATACGAAGAGGTAATGTATGCAAATTCAAGGATCTCCGGTTCAAAATGCGGAAGGCTTAATCGCATTCAAAATGCTGCTGCAACTGTCAACCCACAAATGCTACGTGTGCAAGACACTATCGAGCACAAATTTCTTTAGAGACCAACGCAGAATTTTGAACAGTTACTTTAATCGTTCATTTTATCAAATGACTGTTTTAATTTATTCGTTCTTGATTTACCTAATTTCTTGAGATACGGATTTGATTAAAATTTCATCAAGTTCATAAATTTATTGTAATTTTTGCCCAGTTTACAAAGGTAACTGCTACGTACTGGTTTGAATAGTCGTCTTCTCAAACCAATAATAATTATTAATTACTAACCAATAATATTTAATAATTATTATTGGTTAGTAAATCATAAGTAAGAGATACTAATAATTAGTGACAATTCAAATCAATCAATGTTTAAATATCTCCCTACTTAAATAATGAACTATTTTGCTAAATGGTTTCCTTAGAAACAGTGAATGGTGTACTTATTACAAAGAGATTTACCAGCTACTGTATTCATTTTGCCAAATTTATCTTTTAGTTCTTTGCTCATAACTCTGAAACAAGTCGGCATCAAGTGGGAAAAGTTTTCATATTTGATTTTTTAAAAAATGCGACAATAGTTTGTGCTTGTCTGAAAACCTATTTAGGCCTCATCAGATATAGTCCAGTCACTATGTCTAAAAATAAGGCCTTTGCTGGAAAGTGAACCGAAATTTGAAATTCCTGTTTTGGGGTGTTTGGGTGGTCCAGCAAAGCTTAACTTCAAGTTGTCGACCAAGATTTCCTATGTGTTATTTCCGCCATCTTGATAAATGAGTGCGTTTGATTTTTTTGCGATAAATCGTTAACACTACATGAAAATAATGTAGACTATTTTTTAGAATTTTGAATGCTCTACAATTTTATGTTCTATTACTTTTTCGCATACGAGTGATATTTGTCGAGATATCGAACGCGAAAGGAGAACGTGAATGGGTCGAGATTTTTTTTCGAGATTCTGGGCTTGTGTCTCATTTCTCTTTCTATTTAGCGAAAAAATATTCATTATCAAACTTGTAGAGGTTGAAAATAGCTTCAATTTGACCTATTATAAATTGATATGCGACTAAAATTACGACTTGTAGAGCGGGCGAAAGTTGTCAAGTCGGCGCTTAATTGTTATTTCATGTATCGTACTACTACATAACGTTATATTTCAAGTAGCCAGTACGTAAATTGTTATTTTTGACGTCGTTCTCGATGAAAGCGACAATGACGATGAGGAAGCTGCAACGCTCGAAGTAAAAATCGTCGAGGAATGGGAACATCACGAAGAGCACCCTGACCATGAATGTATACTTGAAGAAGGTAAGCATCAAGAAGAAGATAAAATATATATCGAGGAAAACAAACCAGAACCATCAAAACGGAGAAGAAAATAAAAAAATTACACCACCGATAAGTAAGTAATTAATTAATTAATTCATCTACAAAGCGTAATTTTAATCGAATTTCATTTCATAGCAGGTAAAATTGCAAGCATTTTCAAGTATAGCGTTAGCAAGAACCGAGTTACTGCAACAAAATCAAACTCACCAATTTTTTAAGATGGCGGAAACAGAGCATGGGAAATTTTCGTCGACAACAATTATCATTCTAAATAGTCACAGTAACTTAAAACATTTTATAATGAAGGGTGGTCGAGAGGAAATTTCTAGTGAAGTAAATTTATTAGTAGACCAGGATAGAATCTCAGTTTCTGATGATGTTAAAAACTTGGATCTTTATCTTGATAATGATTTTAAATTTACTAAACATATTTCAAAATGTCTGCAAAAATCATATAGTTCCTTGAAACTTCTTTATCAAAATTGACAATTTTTAAGTGTAAATCTGAAAACGGTTTTGTGTAATGCGTTAATCTTGTCCTGTTTTGATTATTGTGACGTTGGTTATGATTCACATTTAAGTAGCTTTAATATTGCTAGAATTCAGAAAATTCAGAACTCATGTTTACGCCTCATATTTGGAATACGAAAATATGAAAGAATTTCTTATACGCTGAAAGATTCAAACTGGCTAAATATGAAAAAATGGCGCTTCTTTCATTCTGCATGTCTTTTCCACAAGATCATTTTAAGTAAATCACCGAGTTGCTCATACAACAAAATAAAGTTTAGAACCGACGTACATACTTTCAATATAAGATTTAAAGGAACGCTGACTCCACTTCAACATAAGTCAGAATTTTTCAAGCGGTCGTTTTCTTACAGAATAACTAAATGCTATAATTCGTTCCCAAATGTAGTAAACGGCTATTGTACGTCAAAATTAAAAAAAGCTATTTTTCAAAATTGTATGGATAAACATCAATGAATTAATTATTTTTGTTTTTCACCCGGTTAAGTGGGAGAACAGCGGATAGATCTGTTTTTCTATCAAGTTGAACTTCGCCTAAGACAATATTACGTTTTAGTCAACATTTTTTCTGTGTAATTTTGTAATAATTTAATAAAGACCTTTATTATTATTATTATGAGTATTAATATACAATCATATAATGCTGTATACTATCTACTTGATGAAATGTAATGATTCCAATAATGCAATAAAGTTTGTTATGTCATCTACGTAATAGTACGATACATGAAATAAAAATTACGCGCCAACTTGACAACTTTGGCCCGCTCTACAAGTCATAGTTTTAGTCGCATATCAATTTATAATAGGTCAAATTGAAGCTATCTTCAACCTCTAAAAGTTTGATAATGGCTACTTTTTCACTAAATAGAAAGAGAAATGAGATACAAACCCAGAAGCTCAAAAAAAAATCTCGACCCTTTCACGCTCTCCTTTCGCGTTCGATATCTCGACAAATATCTCTCGTACGCGAAAAAGTAATAGAACATAAATTGTAGAGCATTCAAAATTCTAAAAAGATGTCTACATTATTTTCATGTAGTGTGAACGGCAACCCATTTATCGCAAAAAAATCAAACACACTCGTTTATCAAGATAGCGGAAATATCGTAGCACATAGGAAATTATGGTCGACAACTTGAAGTTAAGCTTTGCTGGAACTCATCAATACCCAAAAAAATTATGGTGAACATCTTAAAAAATAAAATATTGTTTCTTTTTGCTTTAACTAAGCAATAATTTGCACATAGGTCGGGTTTTATCCTTGGCGAAAATGGGACCCAACAAATACAGGGTGAACAAGGGGCAGGAATATATACTGTCCTTACTGCGCAACTTTGAAACAAGAAGGACTTAGTGCTCTTCATTTAGCTGCAGATATGAACTGATAGAAGAGACACTGTTGTGTCCGGTAATTTTAGTAATTTTGCGTTTCCGCAATGTTTTCGCCACTTCAGAGGTCCAGTTTTGATATCATGTTTCGTCCTATCGGTACATTTTTAAAATCCACCGACCAAATTTTCTCTTTTCCACGCAGGATTCGGCATTAGAAACAAGCGTTTAGATGTGATATGCGGTCCTCTTCGTTCCATAAGTTTGTTGTAATAAAAAAAAATAGAATTAATATGTAATATTTTAACCACGCTTTGATGATTGAAACCAACCTCACTGGGCAGTGGTAACTGTTATCTTCATTTGCAGTCAACCGTTCCTTTCGTGCTAGTGGTTGGGCACCGCCTTGCGACGTCTTATCAAATACTGAGTGGTAGATAATACGTCCTATCTGCCTACCAAAGTTGTCGAATTCTTTTACAAAAAATGTAACAAACAATTTACACCCCCACACCATGCTATATCGAACTAGGCTATGTGGTAAAATTTCTTCTGCAGCCCCCCGGGGGGTTTTCATCCTATAAACTGGTTATTTTTATACGGTCTTCTCAACTGAAGGCTACGGCGCGGCGCTCCTTTTTCTAAAGTGCGATCAAAAGTTATTTTCATTCAGTGTGGCCATGAAATAGTTCCTAACCTATGAATTCAAATACATTTATACTTAAATGTCAAACTTGACATCTTATTTTCAAGTGACTTATAGTTGCATTTATAAATTAGGATCTATTCCATAGCCATACTAGATAAAAATCATTTTTGATTATACTATTATTCTGTGTGAACTTCTTTCCGTTTTGCGTCGCTCGCTTTTCATCCTTGTTGAAACGCAACATCTTTAAAAGGATCAAAGCAAATGTTCTCCTACAGTACTTTAGCCACGCGCTTCCTGTTAAAACGTTTGCCAATTATATCACAGAGGTGTTTCCGTCTACAACGTAGCCATTTTCTTTACATCTTCGAATAACCTCGAGGAGCACAGGTTAGATTTCTAAGTATTTATGGGTGTAATATCACCTACTTTGTTGTCAATCTCTTCCATGAAACTCGTTCCAAAGTACAATTCCATGTTGTGGGACGCCGATCGCCGAAATATTGACCAGAAAAACTTGAAAAACACAAGTAAAAATCGATCACAAACGCAGAAAAGACGTCAAAATTTTATTTTTGTTTATCGGCGTTACTATGGATTAATAAATGTTTGATTGTTATGATATCGTCATACAAACGACAAACTTTTCTGTTAAGAAAAATTTCAGAAAGAAGACAAAAAACTCTGTAAAAAGAAATATATATGGTATACAAGGGATGAAATTTCTTCGGGGAATAGTCTTGCAATATTCCCCGCGTGTATTCCATATAATTTGAGTATTTCTTGAGAACTCGAATGCACTTGGGATATAACTGCTGATTATTTTTTTCGTATCGATAACAACCAATCAGAAACCTGGATTTACTTAAGTTATCTATAATATAATTTTCCTTAATGTGTGTGTGTCTGTGGCACAAAATAAAATCTCACGTTCCGGCTTCACAGATGTTTATATTTGTTTAGGTTTTGTTTTTCTTATCTTAGCGCTCGGCTCGGAGCTTGTATAATTTCGATAATACAAAATCGATTATACTAGAGTAACTTCACTGGGCAACGCAATAAACAACTTCTGTCAACTTATATGTTGTTTCCATGGAGACGGCATTGAGTTAGGTCCATACAAACCAATCGACCTGTTATAAAAAATTATTTGTTTGTATTTTTGAAATTTACTCGAAAAATAATAAAATCGCATACATCGCGTACTTCTAACATTTTCGGATCATACGTCTAAAACTTGCTGCACAATAACTAATCATGTCTGTGAAGTTGGCCAAACCCAGGCAAAGATTTAGTAATACGTCAAAGGGAATCGTTTGTTTATCGTTTGTTTACGTTTGTTTAGCTATTTTCAGCGTTTGTTTACATTTCTGTATACTATAACCAGCACCCCTATTTGGGTCGGACCAACTTCACGGCAGCCAAACCCAAAATGATAAATTGACAATTTCTTGGTGGGAATCGTTTGTTTATCGTTTGTTTACGTTTGTTTAGCTATTTTCAGCATTTGTTTACACTTCTGTATACTATAACCAGCACCCCTATTTGGGTCGGGCTAACTTCACGGCAGCCAAACCCAAAATGATAAATTGACAATTTCTTGGTGGGAATCGTTTGTTTATCGTTTGTTTACGTTTGTTTAGCTATTTTCAGCGTTTGTTTACATTCCTGTATACTATAATCAGCAGCCCTATTTGGGTCGGGCCAACTTCACGGCAGCCAAACCCAAAATGATAAATTGACAATTTATTGCTGGGAGTCGTTTGTTTACGTTTGTTTAGCTATTTTCAGCGTTTGTTTACATTCCTGTATACTATAATCAACAGCCCTATTTGGGTCGGGCCAACTTCACGGCAGCCAAACCCAAAATGATAAATTGACAATTTCTTGGTGGGAATCGTTTGTTTATCGTTTGTTTACGTTTGTTTAGCTATTTTCAGCGTTTGTTTACACTTCTGTATACTATAACCAGCACCCCTATTTGGGTCGGGCCAACTTCACGGCAGCCAAACCCATAATGATAAATTGACTATTTCGTATTGTGAATCGTTTGTTAATGTTTGTTTAGCTATGCTCTGCAGAGTTTGTTTAAACCATGACCACCTCGATTTGCAAAAAAATTCTAAGCACATAAAGTTATATCAAAACAAATTAGGTATTTCTGAAAGCGGCATGAAAGTGTCTACTTTCCTAACTCATTTAAGGCAGGGTAGTAGTTAATTTTCTGACTAGTCAGGAAAATACCCTACCCGGCTCAAATAAATAAGTACAAAACTAAATTAGCTCAGTATTTATTCTTGGCAGTAATAGTAATATAGGGTAAATTATTATTAATTCATCCAAATTGAAACATCTTGAATCATTTGTGATTAATGAGTAACGATGTTTTTTTAATGTAAACGGTTTCAAAAAAATAGTATACATAATACGTCAGGAAAGCGTATTTACTGGCTTTTTATGTAATACACTATTAAACCTTATTGAAAAGTCGACACATAAACGCCAATTTAAAATAAGGCTGCTAATGAATCAGGAATTCAATCGTAGGGTGTGCACCCGAAGATATAGATAAAAAAAATACACTCTTTGGAATGACCTTGTGGATATAAATGTGACGGAACCCATTCTATTTGCAATTGCAAAACACCAAAAAAATACTTTCCGATTTTTTATTACTGAAAATTTATGAATTTTATGTGTACATTGCATTTACTAGCTTCTTTTTGAATATTCCTCAATGACTTTTAAACCAAGGGAAAGCTTATTATTTCTGGATTCAGATGATGTCAAATTAATCACGAAGTTATTTTTAACAAATGCTACAGAAATTGTTTAAACAAAACTTACTGGGAATGCGCGGTATAAATTTCATCATCAACGTATTTTGAAAACTATTGCACATAAAGGCATACTTCCGCGTATGAAATTGGCTAACAGATCCATTTCGTGGATCCATTTAGTGGATCTGTTAATTGGCCACCTCTTTCGTGCAATTTGACGCCGTTAGATTATTTTCTTTGAGGATATGTAAAGTCGCATGTCTACTTCGATAAACCGGAAACAATTGAGCACTTGAATGCCAACATTCGACGCGTTATTGCCGAAATACAGCCTGATTTACTGCGAAGAGTGTGTGAAAATTGGACATCCAGATTACGTCATGTACACGCCAGCCGCGGCGGTCACATGCCCGAAATCATATTCAAACATAAATGCCATAAAATTATCTTTCAAATAAAGCCAATTTCATGGATATTAAAAACATTTTTCTGTGTTTTATTTCAATTTAAAGTTCTCCCACTATAAAAAAACACCCTTTACCTGATGCATTGTCGCGCGCTGTTCCTAACGAGGGTAATGTCGTTCGGATCCGTGGTATTTGAAAATGAAAAGTAAAATCGTTAACAACCCTGATTTATATCCCCATTGGAAAATTGAAGATGGTTATGTCTATAAACATGTTTCTTCAAAAATACCTTTAAAAACCAATATAACTGATTGGAAATTACTTGTCCTGAATGCTGATAGGCGTAATATAATTAAGCGTTACCATGACGAACCGACCGCGGCTCATCTAGGGTATTATAAAACCGTGGGTAGAATTACAGAACAGTATTATTGGCCGAAAATGCGTAGGGACATATTACGTTATATAAGAACTTGTAAAACCTGCAGTGAACAAAAATCTCCGAATTCTAAAGGTTTTGGCCTTATGGGACGCGAGAAAAAGGCACGGTATCCATGGCAAATGATATTATGGGTCCTTTGCCCAGATCTTCCAAAGGGTATTGTTATATTTTAGTTGTATCCGACTGGTTGACTAAATATGTTTTACTCCATCCTCTTCGAAACGCGACCGCCCAAGCTATTGCTAATTTCATGGAAGATCAAGTATTTGTAGTTTACGGAGTTCCTAAAATCATTTTGTGCGATAACGGTACTCAATTTGCAGGATCATTGTTTAAAAAATTGGCTAAACAGTACAAAGGGGTCTAGGACACTTCGCCCAAAGTCCATAACCCCCAATGCCCACAACGCCCAAAGTGCGCCCACAACCCCCAAATACTTAGCAGGCCCACTTCGCCCAACGCGACCACAACGCCCAAAGATTTTCTAGGGCCACATCGCCCAATCAGTTGGCCCATAACCCCCAAGCCCACAACCCCCAAACTCTTAGCAGGCCCACTTCGCCCAACGAGTTGGCCCATAACCCCCAAAGTCCATAACGCCCAAAGTGCGCCCACAATAATCCCCAAATATTTAGCAGGCCCACTTCGCCCAAAGCGACCACAACGCCCAAAGATTTTCTAAGGACACAACGCCCAACTAGTTGGTCCATAACCCCCAATTAGCTTCGTCTGAATTCGGCATTTCCTTTTTAAAACGTGTATTTCTGCCTGTATGATCTTAGCTTGTTTTCATTCATTCATAAAATTCAGAAGTATACCTTAAGCTAATGTCTTTATAAAATGTGTTTACAATAGTGAATTTTTTACCACAGTGATCCTGAAAGTCGTCTTTTTTAAAATAAAATTAGTAAAAAACTAACCCTTTTTAACTATTTTATTGAAATCGCAAATTATCAATTTCACACTTGTAAATTCTGAAGTCTTTTTTGATCAAATTTCGAGTACCAGGTATGACTATGCAAAAAATAACCTTCAAACTCATTAAAAAAAAGTATCGTTTCGATACGAGTGCTACACGTAATTTTCTACTTCCTTTTACTATAAAGGAAGTATTGGATTCATCCCAAAAATTCGAAATTGAGTTTTCAACAGATCTTCGCGTTTTAGAGCGCAAAAAACATGTTTTTGTTCATTGGTCTGTCAGTCTGTGTGTGTCCCTGTAAACAGAGTATCTCAAAAACGAAATGAGGTATGGCGTTGAAACTTCATATTGCAGTGATAAGCTCTAATAATAATGATTTTATAAATTTAAATTAAATATATACATAATAGAGCTACCAAGCAAATTTTTATTATATGGGTTCGTATTTAAATTGATCTCAGGGTTAACTAAAAGTGAGTTGTACAGTGACTTAAAATAAATGGTTGTATGCCCGTAATGTAATTTTATTTATCTGCAATTTGATTTATTTACGCTAACTCAAAGCAAAGATGAGCTCTTAAATCTTCAGGGATGGGATCGCCGTTAGTTGTTAGTGAAATTTTTTACGTGCCCCACTAGGCGTAGTTCAAATGCCAGACAAAATACATAAAAACTCGACCTAATCTGTCAAGATTAAATATCTCGGAAAGTTATTAAATGCAGTTCGTTCAGTGTTCCCAAATTTGAATTACAGCAATTCCATAAGCGGATTAGCCAGGTAATTTTGAATTTTAGCGCTCAAAGGTAGCGTCAGTAGCTATGTTTTGTTTTAGATCCTGTTCGGAAATGATCCGCGCTCGATTGTTTCTTCCGCTTCGTGGCGAATGAATAACCTAACCTCAATCTGATTTTGGTAATTGCACGATGTCAATAAAATAGTCATATACATACATATTTGAAAATAGTTAAGAAAAGCGCCATCTTCTTTACGATTTTCCATAAAAAGACATTCAGAATCACTGTGGTAAAAAATTAACTATTGTAAACACATTTTATAAAGACATTGGCTTATGGTATACTTCTGAACTTTATGAATGAATGAAAACAAACTAAGATCATACAGGCAGAAATACACGTTTTAAAAAGGAAATGCCGAATTCACACGAAGCTAATTGGGGGTTATGGACCAACTAGTTGGGCGTTGTGTCCCTAGAAAACCTTTGGGCGTTGTGGTCGCTTTGGGCGAAGTGGGCCTGCTAAATATTTGGGGATTGTGGGCGCACTTTGGGCATTATGGACTTTGGGGGTTATGGGCCAACTCGTTGGGCGAAGTGGGCCTGCTAAGAGTTTGGGGGTTGTGGGCTTGGGGGTTATGGGCCAACTGATTGGGCGATGTGGCCCTAGAAAATCTTTGGGCGTTGTGGTCGCGTTGGGCGAAGTGGGCCTGCTAAATGTTTGGGGGTTGTGGGCGCACTTTGGGTGTTATGGACCAACTCGTTGGGCAAAGTGGGCCTGTTAAGAGTTTGGGCATTGTGGACTTTGGGGGTTATGGACCAGCTGATTGGGCGATGTTGCCCTAGAAAATCTTTGGGCGTTGTGGTCGCGTTGGGCGAAGTGGGCCTGCTAAATGTTTGGGGGTTGTGGACGCACTTTGGGCGTTATGGACTTTAGGGGTTATGGGCCAACTCGTTGGGCGAAGTGGTCCTGCTAAGAGTTTGGGGGTTGTGGGCTTGGGGGTTATGGGCCAACTGATTGGGCGATGTGGCCCTAGAAAATCTTTGGGCGTTGTGGTCGCGTTGGGCGAAGTGGGCCTGCTAAATATTTGGGGGTTGTGGGCGCACTTTGGGCGTTGTGGGCATTGGGGGTTATGGACTTTGGGCGAAGTGTCCAGGCCCCGTACAAAGTACAGAAAATCTGGTACAATGCGTATTACCACCCACAGGTTAATCCTGTAGAACGTATAAATCGTACGATAGGAACGGCTATTAGAAGCTATATTGGGGAAAAACACCAAGATTGGGATAAAGAATTAGCAAAGATAGCGCATGCTATTAGAACTGCAAAACATGAAGTTACGGGATATAGTCCCGCATTTCTAAATTTTGGTAGAAATATTCCCGCCTCGGGCGAGTTTTATGGAAAAATCGAGTCAACTGCCGAGGTAGACTTGCAACCTATCGATAGGAAAATTTTAGCAGATGAACTAGGTCATCTTCGGGACATTTACGAAAACATTCAGGGGAAGCTTTCTGAATCTTATCGGCTCAATGCAGAGCGATATAATTTACGGAAACGGAATATAGAATACCAAATTGGTAATAAAGTTTGGAAAAGAAATAAGGTGCTCTCAGATGCAGCTAATAGGTTTTCTGCTAAATTAGCAACCAAGTATTTGTATACAATTAAACGTAAAATTGGAAAATTAGTTTGTTTTACAAAATTTTGACGGCAGCGATGCTGGCCGTTGGCATGTCAAAGATTTGAAACCGTAATTCGGATCTAAATCAATTAGTTATGTGAAGTTGGGTTTTTGCCTCGGTAAATGATGTTTTTTCTATTCGGTGATTTTTTTTGGTTTTGGTAATGGTAGAGACCTCCCTGATTTAAGACTTTTTCTCGATTTTGACTGTAGCGATTTTGTTCCCACAATTTGGGCGTGTTGTAGGCGAAGTTACATATATAACTACCGTTACTAAATATCGCTTTGATCAACGAAATGAGATTTGTAATCACCTAAAATATATTAGCTATTTGTTTAGCTACTGGTAATCATTTACTGAGCACATATGAGAAGTCACCTTAACTGATGGATGCCATATTACCATTAACATACCATAAAGATTGCTTAAAGAAAAGGCAGCCCGCAGTGTTTTTCAAAATAAAACATAGGTAATATTACGAAAGCTTTAACATGTCTAGATTATTTTGCTAACGTTACGATCAATTCTTCTGTCTTTTGGAGCAGCAAGATTGTCAATAAAATGTCCTTATAAAAGCGACCTGTCACCAAAAGGGCCATTTGAGAAAAAGCGACTAAGCTCTAAAAAAGGACCTTTCAAAATTAAAAGACCAACAATTTACCTACAGTTTATTGTTCTATTTGGCGTTATTTTGAATTTTTTGACCATGTTTGAAAATTTGTCATACAATGTCTAATTTATTCATCTTTTCTGTTTTTCTATAATTTACTGCAAAAGTTTGAAAATTTAAATTAAACTCATAACTTGACGACTGGTATCACTGTCCAGAGTATAATATCAAATGTTTTATTGAAAAATCTCTGAAATGGATTAGATTCCAGAAAGCAACATAGCGGCTTGCTGTTCTACTTATTAATTTTTGAAATCTTCCGAATATGTTTGAAAAATTATAATTAAATGCGTTTGGCATTTCTTGTTGAAGAAAATTTTCAATAAATTAAATAGATTTTTGGAATCTTTTTCGAAAAAATATAATTTTTTACTAAAACCCTTATAAATAAATCATAGAAAATTATAAAACAATATTTGTAATATTGTTATATTCTCGGTTTTCTAAAATCGTCTGAAAATACCGGGTGTCTTAAAATGAATTACATCTAATCTGCTTCGAATTTTCCATAATGCAATACCAATAACAATCTAGGGCACATAAAAATTTACATACAAACAAAATTCAAAACCTACTAGATGTAATTCTTTTTAAGAAATCCGGCATTTTCGATAAAATTCTCGTTTTGCGTAAATATACTTCTAGATAATTTTCTTTAAAAATGTAAATTAAACTCTTTACTTCAATTATAATGTGTGATTTTTTATTATCTGAATTTGGGTAGGCACATACCATTTAACCAATTTAGTTATTTATAAATACTTGATTTAATTATTCAATATAACATAAAGCAATACATTTTGAATTATTTTGACAATTTATCAGTAGTTCAAACAGTGAAATGATTTATGATATTATTTACAACATACTTTCCTTCTTCAGTGCACAGCCTCCCCTGATTCGGATAATAAAAAATCATACTGTATTTAGGATTCGTAGCAATCCTCTCCCAGAAAAAAATAAGAACTTTTAATAGTATTTCTCAAAAAGATCTTTAAAGATTTTCGTGGTGATTAGTTTCTAAACTCTATTAATTTTCTGGAAAGTTGAAAGGTAACCCGCTGATAATGCGACGTTATGTTTCAGTGCTTGTAAAAATGTATTAAAGAAAAAATTAAAATTTTGTGTTACAAATCTAGAAATGTATTCAGATAAAAAAAAATTGTCAAAACGTTAAAAAAAATTCATAAAAAGGGAGCATTTTGCCAACATCTTTCAGTAAAACATTTCGCACGACGTCTTAGAAAAATTTTCCCAAGAAAAAATAAAGATTTTCCTTTAATACTTTGGTGTTATACTTGCTGTTTTTTTAATCATCTGACTAACTTTGCTTGCGTCTCATCTTTATAGAATATTCTTTCAAAAATAATCTAATATAATAAAACACATGCTTTGTGTTATACGTATATTCCTTTATGATCCTTTACACTCATTAATCTCTTATCATTATTAATCAATATTGCTGGTTCTGTAATTTCCTTTTCAAAAAAGCGGGAGTTTTAAAACACGCTGCGTAGGTGGAATGACAATTCGGCAGATTTCCGCCTGAATTTAACAGGTGTTCGCTGCAGACATAAATAAATTATCGCAAAACAAGTAAAGTTTATGTTAGTTTGCTCGATACAGCTGCAACGTTCGTTTTTTTTTTATAAAATGCAAAATGAAATCTTGCTGAGTTTTCTTCTCTGATTTAGCTTTTTTGAATGCTTTTGAAAGTTTTTTTCATATGTAGATGCTTCTTTATAAGCGCTTATTCTCTTAACAGAAATGTTTTTTAATCCGCGCTCTAATAAACTATGACACATAAAGTAACTAGTTTCTTCTGTTAGTGAAAATGTCACTAGTAATTGACCTCTGGAAGTCATTTTGAACACCACTTGTAATTGTTACGCTCGTCACAAAACACAAGCTTTATAGAATAGAACTACAACCATTGATTGAGATACCTACAACTCAACGTTTAGCGATAACTAAGATCTATTTATAGAACGGGATGTGGGAATGACATCACCCCAAGCTGCGAGAAGTGACAACACTGCTGGAGGAGAGTTAGACGTATCTATCACTATATATACATATAAGCATGGAGGCGACATTGTATTTTCTGTATCTGTAATATACACGAAATATTTTGTTTGAAAAACATTACCCCTCTTTTGAGAAACGTGTTTTAGACCTTCCCCTCTTCACAAATATACCCTTATATATGGTTCTGCATAGCGGGATAACCCAGAGGTCAGGTCGTCTTATTTATGACTCGGAGTTGACACCTTAACAGGCATATATATATATATATATATATATATAATATAAAGATAGTCCCTCTCACAGCTTGTGTGGTTACATACACAGTAAAATGTGTATATATATATATATATTGTTGAGGTCTCTATTGTATAATATTTCATGTGCTTATTTAATTCAATGTCAAGTTTTTTTTTTATTTATTACAAATTAATATTAAATATTATTTCAATTGTATGAGTGCTCTTACTCAGGGTTGGTTCGCCAAAATCTAGTAAGTTTGTTTGTTGCTATTTTATTTATCTGAATTGAAATATTTTATGAAAGTCGCTTGCTGTCAGCTATTAATTCAATACCGTGTTCAATGACACTTTTAAATCAATATGACATAATAAAATTCTTTACAACGTTTTTATGACCCAATAATGTTATAAGTATTCAACGATATTGTAATAAACCTTTCTAATTGTCTTTTTATTATAGATTACTTCATATCTCTTTGTATTGACCCACCTGGAAACAGCTCCAACTCACCTTGGTGTGCCTCTCTCCTGCTATCCAAACTCCTACACCTCAGCTATAAAACACTGGTCACCAACAAATCGCCTTCCAACTTGTTACACCCCAAGAGACCGGTAGACATTCACTCCTTCTCGAACCTCAACACAGCTGTCACTCCTGCAACCTTCCTGCGTCCAATTCCTCCTTGGTAAGTATACTTCCAATTAAGATGGTAAATTAACTGTGTCCTTCCTTAGCTCCTTGTATCTCCATACACGTCGTCAGCATCCAGCACAATCTGCAACCTCCAACAGCGCCTCCCTTTTGATGCAAGCAAGCCGGTCCCTGTCAACTAGTCCTTGGTATTTTGTCTTAGCCTCCAACAGCTCTCCCTTTTGATGCAAGCACACTGGTCCTCGTCAAACTGGTCCTCGTCAAACTGGTCTTTGATTCCTCAGGAGTAGTCCTCGAAAACTCCAAACAACAATAATACTCCACTTAATGTAACTCCTGATGACTTGTAATATAACACCAATTCAATTATATCCAAATCTATTCTTCTTGCTTCTATGCCTTGTTCATATTATGTAGATCCCCCATTTCATATTTTCATTTTAATTAAATATAATTTTCTTCTCGTAATTCACTTGCTTATACCTTGTGCATATTATTAGTAAACCCTTTTAATATTAATTGCATTTAAATTAAATAAATAAGGGCAAATTTATGGTTTATTTTTCACCAAACTCAATTTTTACAGACTGTTTCTCAACTTGTTATTTTCAATAATTAACCCAATTTTTATTGCTATCCTAGACTACAATTATTCCTGGCTGCTACATGTTATATAAATTTGAATGGTACCCACTTTATTAATTGTTACAATAGAATTTTATTCTGTCATATGCAACATTAAACTTTGTATTTATTATTAACTATTGTTACCACCATCAAATGGTACTCAAATGCAATACCTTTCTTTTAAAATTTGCTTTGAATCTTTAATTCCAATTATATCATTCAATTAAATAAGCAGTCATTAATACAATTTTCTACATTTAATCATTTCAATATAATTACTGTATTTATTTGTATTCATCTAAATAAATAGACATATTTCATGTAGTACATAGCCTCTATATACCATAGCAATATTTATTTTTATAATTAATAATAAAATAATAAGTACATTTTATTGTTACTATTATCTCACTTAGGTGTTATCCTGTAATAAAATAATTATTAGGTAATTTAATACCAGTAGAATTGTTCTGCAAATTGAGAAATAAGATTGAGATGACAAATTGCAATAAAATTGGGAATTAATTAAATTGTTCGAGTTAGTTAAAATAGTAATATTTAATAAAACATTATTTTTAATATTAAGAACCAAAGTAAATACTTACAATTAAAAAATGTTTTTGAATATGTACTTTGTAAATCCAATTAAATTAATTATCGGTATGAGGCGGCAGATATTTAACATACAAGAAAATGACAGTTTTTACTTTTTTATTTATAACTTTTGACTGTATCGACATTTTGAACTTTTTTAAACAGATTTTACATCAGCATATGAAACTGCAAACATTGCCCATTTAACCAAATCTCCATCTTCAATGATAAGAAAGTTACCCATGCAATCCCACTCGATCTGGGACACACTGTATAGTAACATGATTTAACTCTCAGACTGCAGAAACCGAGTCTCAAGTGACCCGGACTTTCATTTTTTTTAAATAATTCTACAGTTTTCCAAAATACTGCTTTATGTGTTTGCGTATTCCTCAAAGCTGTTATGCAGATGCTGTAGAATAAATTTCATGGAAAAATCTCTTGGTATATCTGAGCTAATCCCCTCGGGTTACCTGAGACACGGTGTGCTTTCTGTGTAGGCATTGAAAATAAATATAGAAAAAAGTGTGATGGCTATTTTAAATTTATTTGTTGAGACACATGAGCAGATTACTGTGAAAAAAGAATGCAAATCATGTAAAAAATAATTCGTATACTACTTATAAGAATTTTTATTGAATATACATGTTATTTCTGAATGTCAAATTTATAACCTTTTCTTAGTCGCAGGTCAATAAAAATAAAAATTTTATGATTATATTATCATGCGCAAGTATTTATTAGAAGTACAGACATTGTATTGCTTCAAAACTGATAAAACTCAAATTCGACCCAGGTCACTAAAGACCCATTTCTGCACTTCGGGGAACTGAAATTATTTCTGCCGAGCGAAGGTCAAATACACCGCGGTACAAGAAGAAAAATATTTTAAAGATTATATACACTGAGGCTTTCGCGATTACTCGAATTATTCTTGTTAACATAGAATTTCGGTTTAGACCGCGTAGAATTTGTGGATAAACACCCAGCATTCTCTGGCTTAATGTGCCGTCCACCTTGTGAACTCGAGCAAGAATCCACGTGATGCCCATGCTCTTTGGTGGCCTGACACACTAAATATTGCTCCAAATTTTCTGATGAAAATCCACTTCGTTTCTCAGTAAACACATTTTGCAGCATCGAAAATGATCACAGTACATCGCAAGATGTAATAGGTGCGTATTTGTACATACTAGAGTTTATATCAACATTTTCTATTTCTGCTTCTTCGTCGCTCAATAATTTCTTAAATTGGTGTACAGCCTCATATCCAGGATTTTTAGAAAGTACATTCTTAAATTGATTGCAAGCTGCCCTGCTAATTAAATTATTAACATCTTCATTTTGCTGGCGAACAGTTTCACAGGCAAGATGAATCCCGATCGGGATTGTTGACAAATAACGGCATCAGCAGGATGTGTTCAAAAACTTCGCTCGAGCGTTGTGGTCATGTAGAAACTCTTGTAGATTCACTTAAAACCATTCATAAACGCATTCCAACAAAAATAGCTATTTATGCAACAAGTGCTAAAAATTGACGTTTATGCACGCATTGCATACAATATTTTATCTACGACCTTAATTTTACTGTTATTAATCCATAAATACTGATTTAACAAAGGTTTGCATGTCATAATAAACAGTAGGCCTTGGCGCATGGTAGAATGTTTGCGCAGCCAGTACTGTCAAGGTCAGTTACGAAAGGTAATTATTAATACTACAGATCTGACTGCATTCATTACATAACGCTTTAATTATTTCAAAAACACTTTACCTGTAACGCAAGAAGCAACTAGAATAACTTTACAACTTCACTTCCAGTTCGAAATTGTAGTTTTATAACCTCACTTCACTTTATACCACAGATGCGCTTAAAGTAAACAGCTGGTTTGTTTAACCACGCTAAACTATAAAACGTCACTTTTAGTGAAACAAGCTAGCGCTAAAAGGCCTACTTTTAGTAGTGGTCGTAGATAAAAATACTTAAAAGCTCACGTTCATGGACTTTGTTTCAAAAATTCTTTATGCTTGGACAGGGCTTTCAGATAAAAAGAAATCACATCGCTCAAACAAAAAGCACTTTCCTGAAAGTGGCCAAGGTTTCTGAATCCTAAAATTCGAAAAACAACCAAAGCCTATTTTAGGCAGTATAAACAGTTGCTTAGGCGTTTATCTCACATTTTAGGCATTTTAGCTTTAATACATATGCATTAAAAAATGTGTTTTTGTATGAAACAAATTTCTGTCGTAGCCCCATACATGGGCCTAAAAAAATTGCAATTAGGAAATTTCCCTAGAATCCGCGCTCTAGTCATGTTGACATGGTATGTAAAAAAACTATCTACGGCTTTCTTTGCTCTAATTCAGTTGAAACCAGTAATGGACAGAAATTAAAATGTATTACGGATTAGCATATTCCCACATGTCATTTAGTGTAATGCTTTGGGGTAGAGAACCTGAAGCCAAAAGATTTTTTTACATCAAAAAACTCTTTATTAGGTGGATTTTTAGCTTAGGGCCATGGGACTCGTGTAGATCTATCTTTGTAAAACATAAAATTTTAACGGTCGAATGCAGGCTTTCACGGCCGTTGTCCATAATGGTAAGTTCTTCCCTGGAAATGATTAAAAATCCAAACAATTTCAATCAAGAAGACGGCTATTGCCTTACTAACACATGAAAGGTAGCTCTGTAAAACCAATCCATTCATAAACAAGTTTCATGTGAGCAACCAAGCGGAAAAACGACAAGTCCAATAACATACAAGATCTACATGAGCAGCCAACCGTAACGACTTCTCGGTATATAACCAGGAGCAAAAGGCACCAACATCAGTCATTAGAAAACTTCTGAAGAAGCTGACAGCATATGCAGCGAAACGTCAATTTCAAATCGACGACCACATCATTCACTAGCTTAAACAGTAAACTAAGAAAACACCTTTGTGCTTTAGTACCCTATTGTTTTAAGGATTTGTTACATATGTAAGACGGAAGTTTCATAAAACTTGTGTGTATAATTCATTGTGATATCAGTCTGACGTACCACATCTGTTTGTGTATAACAGCCATGTGATTAAATACATTATTATTATAACACAAATCACAGGCTTCTCTCGGTACGTGTTCAATTTTAAAGCAGTAATGGAAACGTAGCTCCCACCACGTGCAGCAATATTGTAAACTCACGTGTAAAACTATAAAATGCCACATTAACCTACTAAAAACAGCTTTTCGATAACTCGATGATGTCAGTAATATAATTGGCACAAAATATGTTTGAAACACGGCACCACCCAGTAAGTTTTTAGTAATTTATAAATCTCCACTTCAAAAAACCAATGGAAAATTATAAACATTTTCTCTAATTGAAAGGATAACCACATTAACTTACCATTAGCTTTTGTAACTGGAGCTCCCATCTACAAAATGAGATAATAATAGTAACGGCAATACACAGGATGCGAATTGTCAACTTCACACTCGATTTCTCATTAGCAATGTCACAGAATAACACACTTTACTTTTTCCCCAGGTATCTGGAACAGTTATGGCACTCACTATATTATACTACACATTAATAACGACAGAAATACTTGAATTTTCTAAAACGTACCGCTATTGTTTTAAATAGAGGTTTATTGGCCCTAATCTTCCTGCCCTTCAATAAACAATACCACAATATTTTCAAGTATTAGTTGAATAGTATAGCCTCGCATTCACGGGTAATAATTATGAAAACGGCATTTCAACTGTTCCGTTAGCATTTAGAGTAAACGTAGTGACCTAATAATGAAAGTACTGCACATTTTAAAGCATACACCATTTAAAAAAGTTATTTCCCTTCATATATAAATACATATTCAAACATACATAATAACATTGTAATAAAAATAACAGGTTGCCTAAGTTAATAAAATTTTATTTCGTACTTTATTTTGAAAAGTAGTCGACCCCTTCTTGATCAGGATACTTACAAATTATTAGTTATCAAATGTTGTTATTAGTACCAATATACTGTGTGGCTTCTCAATTCAGGTACTAGTTCATCTCCTGCACAATAAGCCCCACACACAAGTTTTAACCCTAGAACGCATAGGTGGCGTCATATGAGACACCACCTATTTTACTATCTAGTTTTTAGTGATTTGCTGTGATGTTATCATATTCATATTTTCAGTACCTCTCCAGAAGATTATTGTTGATATATCCCTTTAATTTTTAATTTCCAAAAATTGTTACAACCTTTATAATTAGTTCTTTATTTACTTGGTGTCGTATATGACGCCATCTATGCAATCACGTAACAAGTTTTCTCGGTAGGTGTTGGTCGGAAACAACTTGCCATCTGTTAGTTTATGTAGATATATTTCATAGTAACGTAATGCGAAGTGGAATTTGTTAATAGTAATTATCACTACTGTGTTTATAGGATGGCCAGTTAGTTATTATACTTGAGCCGCCGAACAGATAGAGTCGTCCATGCAACCAAAATAACATATTACAAAGGTCACTTGATAATATTTTAACTATAATTACTAAAAGGAACAGAGATGGCGACCCTTATGATTATAACTACAGTGCCTTTATATAGACAGTGGCGACAATACAACTAAGCCACACCCCCGCCGCCATATTTAGACAAATTTCTAACGGGTGTTCATTTAAATCCGTGATCAGAGTTGACTGTGATACGTGTTTTACGTTTGGCAGTACTGAAAACATTCGAGATTTGCAGGTTAAGATTTGCGTCAGTTTGTGTCAAAACTGACGCAAAACCTAACCTACTAACCTCGAATTTGACATAGACTGACAATACACTTCAGTACTGCCAAACGTATAACACGAATCACAGGCGATTTAGCCTAAACATGGCGGCTAAAACCACGTGATCTAGGGAGCCAATCAAAAATAGGACACCCCATTGTCGCCACTGTCTATATAAAGGCACTGTATTATAACTAATTTCAATTGACATTAAATAACTTTTTGAGGTTATGATGGCAATATCGAGAGATCCAAAAAAATTGATCCTCTGCGGGCTATGGAAATTCAACGTATGAATAATATGTTGGTGGCACTGTAAGTCTATGTCAAATTCGAGGTTAGCAGATTAGGTTTTGCGTCAGTTTGTGTCAAAACTAACGCAAAACCTGATAACCTGCAGTGTAATTTATGTGCTGAACAGAGACTACCGAGTGATTTTTTAAAAACTCCATTTCAGCAGGCGCTGAACAGCCTGATACAGTTGGCAGTACTGAAATGTATTGTTTGTGACATTGTAGGTCTATGTCAAATTCGAAGCTAGCAGGTTAGGTTTTGTGTCAGTTTGTGTCAAAACTAACGCAAAACCTGATAACCTGCAGTGTAATTTATGTGCTGAACAGAGACTACCGAGTGATTTTTTAAAAACTCCATTTCAGCAGGCGCTGAACAGCCTGATACAGTTGGCAGTACTGAAATGTATTGTTTGTGACATTGTAGGTCTATGTCAAATTCGAAGCTAGCAGGTTAGGTTTTGTGTCAGTTTGTGTCAAAACTGACGCAAAACCTAATCTGCTAACCTCGAATTTGACATAGACTTACAGTGTCACCAACAGTACACTTCAGTACTGCCAACTGAATCAGGCTCTCCAGGGCCTGCTACAATTGAGTTTTAAAAAAATCACACTGTAGTTATTTGACAAAACTGTTTAACGTAGATATTAGTACCTGATCAGCTCCTTAGATTTAAAAATTAATTTAGAATGTAAGTTTTTATTCATACTCATAAATAAATATTTTAACAACTTAAACTTCCGTTTTGCGCTTTAATATGCATCTATGCAGTCAAAATTGTCTTTCAGATATTAAAAAGGGTGTATAGTAATGTTAAAGTGCCTCACTAAACAAAAAAAGGTGTGGTGTCGTATACGACACCACATATGCGTTAATGTAACTTTCTTAGATGTATGCGTTCTAGGGTTAAGATGTTATATACAGTATCAATATTGGTATGAATCTTCACATTAACTTAAATAAAATTTATCCTGATCAAAAAGAGCTTCTAAATAAACCTGACATAAACCAAATATAATACCCTTATCACGAGCATAATCATCATCTTAAAAATAAACCGCGCTGATATAGTAACTAAATATTTTCATGCCAACATTCTAGTAAAATTGTTACATAAATTAATATGTTTAAAATATGGTACAAATATATATCAGCATTGGAATATTAGAAATTTGCTACTAAACAAAATGTTTATGTGCAAAATCTTTTAAATAAATTTAAACCCTACAATTAAATTATTACAATAAACTTAGTGACAAACAATAACCGTTGTTGTAGGGCTGAAGTCGTGTTTCATGTAGGTTAACTCATAGATAATTGGCCTAAGGCCAATAGCCTTTCTACTGCAGCATTGATGTCTCCAAAGGTCGCTATAAGAGCTTGAAGGTTTGCATCTCGATTGACAAAGCCCATTGCTGCTAATTGTTCCAACTGATCTTGGTAACGCTGCTCTGGTGGCAAAGTAGCATCTTGTTGAACGGCTAATCCAGCTACCATACGTGCCATGAACTTTAAATAAAATAAAAACCATAAGTATATTGGTACAACACTATTATAATTGCTGCTATCACTAACACTATACTTTACATACGACGCTCAAATTACCTTATGTATAAACAATACAGAGTGCCTCTAAACGCTCTGTACAAAACGTTACTGCATATTCCTAAGACCAGAATAAGGTAATTTAACCAAACTTACCTCTATACAAAAGTACTGTGTTAAAGGCCCTATTGAATGTCGAAGATCTTCGAACAATTTTCATTTATTTAAACAACGAAAGATTGCTTTTAGCAATGGGGATTCAAGTTAGGATGTGATTTTTTAGTAGAAAATGGTGTTTTTTGACATAATTTTTTTGCTGGTGGGCGTTACAAAACTGATATAAAATTGATCATCTGCATACCAAGATGCTCATATTTTTTTTATCGGTTTGGCCAATACCTTTAAAACTCCCTTTACAGACATTTTTGTCTCTAGTTCGATTTTGCTATCTGCCATAGTTAAGGCAGAAAAAATCATTCTGATTTGCTATTACTGTCATATTAACGAGGGTTTTTTAAAATTTGACGTCGAAATTGGCTGGAAAAGTCCATTGTGAACATGTTTAAGCTTATCTTTGTAATTAGCTTTGTTAATTACTAATTGCTAAGTACTGTTTAATACAGTTACTTTTCAATGTTTCGATTTGAATGCCATTAAATGTAATTACAAAAGTTACTTTTCAATGTTTCGATTTGAATGCCATTAAATGTAATTACAAAAGTAAGTTAGGTACGTTTTACGATGTCCAATGAACGTTGTCAGCAAACTTCGATCAAAAATTAAAAAAACACCCATTATAACTAATGTACAGTTTGTTTGATGTTTAAAAAGAGATAATAAAGCAAAAATCATCTTAATCCGACATAATAATTTTCATTGGTTGCTTGCTTGACGCCACTCTGAGAGCGAACCCGTGGGCCGAATTGGCTGATTTTTGTGTCAATCGACTCAGGGCGATGCAAGTAAGCCAGTAGTAGGGTTTTCAAATTTTTATAAGTGACTTTTTTTTATGTGGATTAGCTAACCTCAAAATTAACTCGACACACAAAATGGATCACTCTTGTACAAATTGCATTAAATGAATTATATCGTACCCAATTTGGGTGCAGAACGCTAGTATGTAAATGTAATGCAACAAAAATACCTACAGCAAATGCTCGAAATGGCACTTTTTTCCTAAACATTTTTTTTCATGTTCTATTTCGTTATCTGCCGTAATCACTTATCTAGTCGGATTGATTAGCCTTTTATCATTGCTAATAACGTTTAATCGTTATCAAGAATCAACATTCTTCAAAGCAATTTTTTATTTTGAAAAACTTAATTGCCCCACAAAGCCTTTGCCTTTTAAAATGTCATTAAACTGTCAGTACTTGTTTGTTCATGATAATAAAAGCTGTCTTAAGCCACTTTCCCATAGCGCGTGGCTAGATGAGTTTATAGTATCAACGAATATTTTGACAAGCACAAGTCGGCGAGCCATGACCTACTGCGCATGTAGACTCACCGATTAAAAGCACACACGGGTCTCATTGGCATAAATAGTGGGAAGTGCAACTTGACAATATTACGGTATGTTGAGCTATGAATATTTGCAGGCAAGAAAGGAAGCGAAGAAATTCCATCACAACCTTGTTTTAATAACATAAGCTAAACATTTTTGTGAAAATACCTTATAATTGCAGTACGCCATCCTACCACAACTTATATTTTATTAAATGCTACTGAACAGCTTCTCGATTGTGCATTCATTGGGAAAGGTTTCATAAACTACCATTAGCATGCACGAGCCTAGCCTTGCTACACCCGCTTTGTAACATGAATATATATACAGGTTGGTGGTGGATAATGAACGTAGGCAGTCAAATGAGTTAGAATACAGTTTATGAGATTTTTATGCGAGAAATAGACACGTCATAAAATCTAGTATCCTAGAATTCTGTTTTTTAAAAAACCAAACACACGGATTCTACGGATACTAGATGTTAAAACGCATATTGGTCTGTTTCTGTCTAACGCATACAAAGCCCATAAACTGTATTCTAGCTCATTTGATTGCCCATGTTCACATTATTCTCTACCAATCTGTATATACAGTGCTTTCGTATAAAGTAGTGGATAAATTAGTTAAAAACTTAAGGAGTAACTTTTTGGAAAAAATGCTCGGACCCGTAGATTTTTAATTTTATTTGCGCATTTTTTTCAAATAAAATCTATACACACAGGGTGACCCGTGTAAGAGGTATGATGTCATCGTTGTTTTTTTAAATAGCAACCCCCTTTTTTATTAAGGAATTTGAAAGAAAGAACCTTTTTACTTACGTTAAGCTGATGATGGAGATAAATTGCAAGGTGTTTTTAAAATATTTTTTTAACGACCTTCCTACCACTAAATTGCCATATCGTTTGACAGATAAAACTACAGGCTATCTTACAAAAAAAAGTTTGATATGATTGGCCCTAGGGTTTCCAGTCCCGGGATCCGGTCCCGGGACAGTCCCGGGATTCTACCACAAAAACCGAGTCCCGGGACCACAGCCAGAACAGGCGAAGTCCCGGGACCATGTCAACATGCGTGCGTATACTCGATATCAAAGAATTAGGACGGGTATTCACCGGCGTCCGGCGTACTACTCATGCCTCTTGCTCATTTTGCATTATTTGCGTTTTGCGTAGGCAGGAGAGGTATTATTTTCTGTAGGTTAGAATTAAACCTTTGTGTTGTTACAGCCACATTTGCATATATTCTTCGATTTATGTATTTGTCTGTTTTTTTGTTGGATTTAGATATGTGCGAAGAAGCTGAATAATTTATATTTTTGAGTTTTAAGTGTGTTCGTTATTTGTCTGCTAAAGCGTTACAATTAGAATGAATTCCGATTCGCAACCTACCTTCCTTCTACACTAAAAAAAAACGATTTGAAGTCAATATGGCGACAATTTTATATATTGAAGATAAAACAATTGGCGAAATGTAAAGTTGGTTCCTACAAAATTATCATAATCAGAGGCAGCTTGATGAAAGGATTACACAAACACTTTGCAGTTCAAACAAAAGCAAAAGATGAACAGCAACAGACATTTTTAGTACCAGAAGAAAGCAATGAAGTTGTAGACTAGCACCAATACAAAGTATCAGCAGAGAAATACTTTATTTAACTTAAAACACTAGTTTTTCTTTGGATATTTCCCTTTCGGGACCATTTTCGGGATTTTCGGGACTAGTCCCGGGACTTGAAATTTAGCTGGTGAGTCCCGAAAACACTTTTGGTCCCGGGACTTGGAAACCCTAATTGGCCCACATGCATAGTAGATATGACGCTTAAAACATTAGCTACTTTGAGCGATTTTACCTTGACCCGCCCCTTAATAAAACTTTGATCTCTTGTAGTTAGGTAACTAAATGGAATACGACCTACGTTCATATAAAATTTTTTACTCAAAATGACCTCCCCAACAAACTGTTGAAGTTTGGTCCGCCCGTTATAAATCACTGTGTATATATAAACAGCACTGCAGGCCTATTGGCCTATGGCTTGTATCTTCTCTTTCCATATCTTTCTGTTCTTGGCCGTTGCTTCCCCTTCCATTATTAGCTCGAACTGTTGTAGGTCCTCTCTTACACCCTCTCACCATGTTTTTCTTGTGCTTCCTCTCCTATTTCTTCCACTTATCTCCATTCTGTACATTTTCTTCGTTAGGTCTTCATATTTTAATCTTGTACTATATCCAGCCATCTTAACCTATTTTAATGCACAACTGTTCTAATATTATTCTCTTGGTATATGTCTGCTAACTCCTTATTCGTTCTATTTCTCCATTCTTCATTTTCTTTAATTCCCCCAAACACTGTCCTTAGTACCTTCCTTTCCCATATTTCCCACATGTTCCCAATTTGTTCTGTTACCACCCACACTTCACTGGCAAAGGTCACTATGGACCCTATAACTGTTTTGTATATACGCACTTTCATACGCCTCGATATTTTTTTATCACTTGGTATGTTCTTTAAAGCCCCCACACATCTTGATCCCACTGTTATTCTTCTCTGTATGTCATTTTTTAATTACTCTCACTTGTAATCTGGCCCCCAAATACACTACTTGATTCATTATGCTCAGAATGTACTGCTTGTTTGTGTCTAGTGCTCTCACTGTGAAATTTTGTTTCTTCCTGCTTTCTATTCCCTAAAATCATATACTTTGATTTTTCTTCATTTATACCTAGTCCCACTTTTAACGCTTGTTGCTCTATCCTTTTGAACAGTATTTTAAGTTCTTCTTTGGTTTTCGCAAGTAACACTACATCGTCACTATATGCCAAAGATTGTACTGAGTCCTTAAGTAGATTTTTTCTGTATTTAACTCTCCTTTCCTAAGCACGTTTTCCAACACCACGTTGAACAGCGTTGTAGATAACGGGTTTCCTTGTATTAAACCTAAATTGCTTTCCACTGTTCCCAATTCCCATTCTTGAAATCTGATCTTAAACTTTGTATTTTGTAGGGTCATTCTTACTAGTGCTATTAGCTCTTTATTAAATCCTAATTCTTGCATAGCCTCGTAAATTTGTTGTATTTTTATTTTGTCAAATGCTTGCTTGATGTCTATAAATAATGCATAAAGTGGTTTATTCTTTCGCTCGCATTTCTCATGAATTTGTCTCAGTATAAAAATGTGATCAACTATTGACTTTTCTTTTCTAAAGCCTGCTTGGTATTGCCCGACTTTAATTCTAGCCTCTTCTTGGATTCTGTTGTTTATTATCGATGCCGTTATTTTGTACATAACACTTAACAGTCCAATAGATCGATAATTCTCTGGTTGATGCTTACTTCCTTTTTTGTGTATTGGAAATACTATAGCTGTGGACCACTTTTCCGGCATTTTTCTTTTTCCATATTTACTTAATCATTTCATGTAGTCTTTAGTTTAGTTCCTCATCTGCTAGCTTAATCAGCTCTACTGCTCTTTTATCTGAACCAAAGCTTTTGTTACTCTTAAAAATGTTTATCATCTCAGTAAACTCCTTCCACGTAGACTCAGCGGTAGTTTGTTCTTGTTCATTTTGTTGTACCCCTTGGTCGGCAAATAACTTAGTGATTTATCCATATTTCCAATATCATTGTTTCATCCAAACATAATTCACCCTGTTCATTCCTCATTCCCACTGTTTGTGTTCTGCAGTTTCTCCTTTCTTCCTTCAGGTTTCAAGGCTCTGGAATTTTTATTTCTGTATGTTTCTTCCAAGGATTCTATTTTCTTTTCCCTTTCCTTGCTTTTGTTTTTCCTGCATACACTTTGTATCTTGTTTCTGGTCTGCCTGTGTTCTCATGCGATTAATTTTTGTTGGATCTTGTAACACTCTCCGCCAGGCCTTTCTCCTTTCTTTCACATCTTCACATTCTGCATTACACCGGCCTTTTTTTTCTCTTCTTCGAATCTTTGTATGCTCTTTTCTAGCGTTCTTTTGAAGAAGTTCCATTCCCCCTCCGCAGTCTTCTACTGTCCCTCTTTTCCTACAAGTTATCTGGTTTCTCTAGCATATTCTTTTTGTATTGGTTCCTTTCTTAAGCAGTTTATGTTCAACCCCTGTTTCTTTTTTCTATGATTGTTTGTAATTTTAGGTACAGTTTGTTTCAGTTTGACTTTTATTAAGAGAACAATGGGTCCCGAGTGGTGTAGCTTGAACAAGCGTCCACGTTCGATCAGCAGAGTTAAGCAACGCTGTCTCTGGTCAGAACTTGGATGGGAGTTCCACGGCTGCATCTCTCGGCGCCTCGTGGTACGGCTATCACGGAAAAAAGTTGGTCCCGGCGGTCATACAACATCATGACAGTCGTTAGTGGGGTTGGAAGTCCTCATAACTGCACAGCGACGCCTATAATTGGCCTAACGGCTGTTGGCTGAGTACGAATTAAATTAAATAAATAAACCTAACGTTCTTTATATTTTTACTGTGAAACTTTTTTATGAAGACGTGGTCTATTTGATTTTGTGTCTTCTTGTCCGGGCTTATTGACAACACTTTATGAATATTTTTATGCTTCAGCATTGTGCTTTTTAATACCATTTTGTTTCTACCTGCAAAATCCATTGCCATTTGTTTCTTCATGCAAGCTTTCTTTACCTATGATCAAACTATATCCGTCTTCTTTTTCAACTTTTGCATTCCAGTCCTTTATTATAATGTGCATATCAAACTTTGGTAATTTCTCCGTCTCATATAATTGCAATTTTGCACTTCTTCTGTTGGTATATGTATGTTTATTATGCTCAACTTCCTATACCTTCCTTTTATCCTTATATAGCTTATCCTGTCATTTATTATTTTATATTCAGTTACTATACTTTTCAGATTATCACATATTAAGAAACCTGTCCCCAATCTGTTCTTTTCACCACCTCCATTCAACCAGTAATAGCCTTCAATTTTCATTTCTGTTACACCTTCTATATTCATCTTTTGTACTGCCAGTATATTTATTTCATATTGTTTTGTCTCTGCAATAAATTGTTTTAATTTTCCTTCCCTGATGAATCATTGTATGTTTCATGTACCTATTTCTATGTATTTACTTATTTGTATCCAGTTCTTATCGTTTCCTTTATTTATCTTTTTTCTTTGTTTGTACTCTTTATGTCTTATAGCCTTTTTTGCGTCAATGTAATTCTTTGCCTTTTTCGTCATCGTTAATCTTTCCCTCTCTTCTTCCACTAGTTTTTCGATTTCATTATTCTTTGTGTGTTAGTGTTCCAGTCATACTTCACTTCCTTTATAATTATTTTTTGATAACCCATCTTGACTAAATTTCCTTTCTCCTTTACTTCTTGCATAATCTTACGTAATTGGGCTTAGGTTTTCCTTTCTTCAAAAGTTAGGTCATTCTCTCCATCCAGATATTTTGTTCTTTAGAAGGCCCTTCCTGCTCATGTGTTATTTATGGTCTCACAAATTCATCTCTACAATTGTTATTTGCCTATCTTCCTTTGTTTTTACTCTGTATACTTTCTTAACTTTTGTCCTTTAGTAATTGCAAAACTTGTTCTTCGATCCGGTTTGCCTCCTTTTTTATTTCTTTTATTACCACATTATTTCTTCGTTTTTCCCTATTCTGCCTTTCCAACCTTTCTTCCAGTGTTTTGTTTCTATTTCTCATGTCTATTTTTTCAATTTTCCAAACTTCTGCCTTCTTTTCCCATTCCATTATTGTTTTCTGAAGGTCCTAGTTTATTTTTGTAATGGCGGCTTTCAAATCTGCGAGTTTTTTATTAAATTACTCTTTTAGGTCTTTTCTAGCTCGTCCAACTTTTGTAGTATTGCTTCCATGTTTTCTTCTTTTTCTGTAGCTTTTAGTTCAGATTGCAGCAGTATTTCAAGACTTTACTTAAATTTTCTTTAAACTTTATTATGACCATAGAATACATTAATAGGGAACTGACAGATGTGTTAATAGTTTTTAGGTACTGCCACGGAAATGATCACAAACGTGTTAAGGTATACAGAAGGGTTTTCCAATCGTTGCTTACCAAACCATCAAACCTTTGGCACTGTTGCAAAATAAGTCGCTTTGTTCTTGCAATGCTGATAATGTACGTCAACGTATGGTAAAACTACGGAAGCTAAAAAGAAATTTTGGAATGGATTGCTGAAGATTCAAAATTAAGCACCAGATTTCGAAGTAGGAGTATCTAACGATACAACAACAAAACAACTGCTTTATTCATGCCATATCCAATCAGTACTAGGTCTTCTGTTGGTTCATTAACGAGCAGAGTGCAAATGTGAATTTCGATAAAAACATTTTATTCACTGATGAAGTTTATTTTACGAGGAGGGAAGTAACACGTTTCCATGACGAACATATGTTGATGAAAATCCACATGGAACTAAGGTACCGCATTATCAATATGAATTTAAGATTAATGTGCGGGTAGGAACCATTGACAATTTTATTTATTGGTCACGTAATTTTACCGCATCCATTAAATGGCAAACTTATTTCGAACGTGTCGCTAAAATACATTGTCAGATTTACTAGATTTGCCATTTAATTCAACAATACCCAAATAGATGGATTGGTAGACCAAATGGTGCTTCTGTAAACTGTCCACCGCGTTTTTGGATTATATGCTCATAAATACAAAAAAGGTGTAATGGCTCAAATCTGCTTTAGCCCGTCACTTTCTTTAAAATTTGTATTTTGCCTTGCTTGTGCTCCTATAGGGATCAGGCTTGCATATTCTCATTTTGGGCAAGATTTTTGATGAATTTTGAAACTGCAAATGTCAGATGGCACTCCTTGCCTTGTGTGTCTAACTTCAGAGTGTGGTGGGCTTAGAATATAAAGACTTAAGAGCCGTCCTTAGGCGAACATGTGGTCAACTTTTCAATTTTCGTCTTAACTTTTCTACAAGTCCTAAGCTATCTTAACAACGTGCGTATAGCTACGCGAGGGATAGAGCGTAGGTAACGACAGTTTTATTGCCCTGCTTGCCCGAACCTTTTCAGGGAGGCTTGTTACATCTGCACAAATTTAGAAAAATACATATCTATAGATATACACCACAGACGTAAATCATAGTGTCGGTAAAACGGAAATAAAGAGTTAGATTTAGATCAGTTATTACATTTTATTTATTTATAAATTACAAAAAATAGAACCCAAGCTAATTTCTTAATTCTTAACTTCTTACCGATTTTTTTAGTTTTACGAAACTTTATATTGGTCAATTATTACTTAATATGTACTGTTGTTACCATAGAAGTTTTTTTAGCTGTGTGAATATGAATTTTTAATTGGACACTGAAATGTGTTTACAATTAAAATTATTTCAAAACTTCATTATCAGTCTACCTAGAGTAAGTTTATTTGCAAAAGCTATAATAAATGAACTTTATTAGCTTAAGCTATTTGAGTACAGCATACAAAAAATACAAACTTAATTTTAATTAAATAGCAAATAATAGTAATTTATTATACAAGACGATAAAGTTAAATTTTATCCACGAGTGAATGGTTTAACGTCGAGACGAAGTCGAGACGTTAATTATTCAAGAGTGGATAGAAATAACTTTGTCGTCGTGTATAATACAATATTTTTTTCTATAGCAAGAACTTGAACAATTTCAAAAGAAAATAAGGGCAGTCAATCACATTTCAAAATGTCAGTAGCTAGATTGGGTTGCTACGATAATACGAAGCTATTATAGAAGTTATTATAAATAACAAAATGACTTGCCAACAAAATAACTATTCTTTCAATAGAAAATGTTAGATATGTGCAAAAAAATTCGTAAAAAGAATTAAAATACCAGGTATAGGCACAGTTACAATTATATTATGTATAAACAGATTTGTGGATAATAGTAGAGAAACCTGCTAACAAAAGTAAATTACGTAAAACAAGATAAAAATATAGTACTATTATAATTTTGTCCATATAATCCCCGTTATTAAAGTTATTCCAGTTTGTCTAATTATATAATTTTTAAATTTTTTATGTCATGTATTATTTTCTATAATTTACTTTCCTTGACAAAGGTTAACAAAAATAACTGCACCGCGTTGAAGAAAATAAAGATAATTAAATAAAAACTTGTCTTAAATACAACGAAAACATAACATAATTGAAGAAAGCGATTCAAAAATTTAAATATAAAAATATACTCAATAATCACAATGCTCTTGTATGATTGATAATGTTGGGTTTACTTGCTCTTTATTAGCAGGATAGTGCAGTCATAAATATTGTCATCAGCAGCGGTTGGGTCCCCACTACCTGAACCGAAAAAGGACGCCACAAAACAGAAACAGAAAATTGTTCATCTTACATTTATAGGCAAATAATTGCGGCAAAATTACGGCTTTATTAATTGAGCAATTTTAATGGGGATTGCTTTAATAGACGCAGGATAAAAAAATCTATAATTTAACCGGTGGTTTTTTTAATATTGCTTTTATAAGCGAAGATAAACGGATATTTATCTTTTCCCATAAACCGCTCTCATGTTACAATCATTTTTTTCCATTGAAAAACGGAATATCGAAAAAATGACCGGTTATTTTGTAGAAAAAAGTGCAAGGATTACAATGATGCCATTTTCATAGAAATCGAACGACAATTGACAGAGATATAATGCCGCAACTATACATTAAGATCCCCATAAAAGGTTTCGGTGCGGACGGCTCTTAAGGAAAGAGCGCATACACATTATAACACTGTAACGAGTTACACGGATTGACGTCACGAGTAATCTGCGAGTGACTCATTTGAGATGCTTCGTTCTGTGTAGTTTGGCGTGCGATATTTTAAAACGGTGTTATTTACTGTTTAAAGCAGAAATCGGTATTGGTGATAATAGATTTAAAGACTTTATAGTGTATAATATAGGTTCTACGGTAGTGATAAGTGTTAATTACGATGGTGAGCTGTATTGCATGCGGTCGAGCAGATAGCAAGAAACAGTGTGAAAAATGCATAACATTCCACATGTAAGTATTGAAAATGCTCCACCTTTACACAAATAAAACTGTACTGAACGTTATGTATTTCTTGTATGTAATGTCACATTACATACAAGAAATATTACATTAAATATTGATATGAAGCGGTATTTTAGTAGATAGCCATGTTTGTTTACGAAATCAGTAGCGTACCGCTGATTCTTACTGAAGGGTTATTAATATTGCAAAAAACGATAGAAATTAGTTTCTTCTAATGTTTTAAGTGTGGTTTATTGTTTTTTGGGCGTATTACACATAGTTTTATTTTTACGAAACCAAACCTAATCTGAAAATTTAAAAATGTTAAAACATTTTTTATTTTAGCTTTCCAAAAGATGTCAAACGAAGAAAAGAGTGGTTAAAACTGATGAACACTGATGACAAAGATCTTAGAAATCGGATATACTTGTGTTCAGGCCATTTCAAACAACAATGTTTTGATAGAACATCAGCATCGGTAAAACGTCTGCATTCGTCTGCCTTACCTACAATTGCTATTGAAAGGTTGAAATATGTAAGTTTATGCTTTTTTTATGCTAAGCAAATTACTTGAAGCTAATTAACCTGTTTCATGCACATTTTCAATTAGAACTATATAATTTAACTGTACTGCATCCAAGCTTTAGTATTGAGCATAGTAACACGTTTTATGTTATGTTGTGTTAGTGAAAAGTAAAGAAGTGCCTAGAAAAATCCCATCTCAAGTTAAATTTACTGTGGGAAACTGATTACATACTGAAATTTTTCAGGTGCGCAACTATAATTCAGAGGAACTGCATAGAATTTGCAATGATACACAAACAAAAAATCAAACATTGAATGAAGTTGAAGGCGAGTCCTGTTCATATGAGTACAATAGGATGGAGCGATCAGATATAGAAAGCAGTTCGTCATCTATATCCACGAGCAAGCACGTCGCAGCACTAAAACGAAAATATTGTCCTGTACCTGAAGTAGAAGATACTCCACGCAAAGCTGCATTGAAGAGGAAACTGGTAGAAATCACCAAGAAAAACATTTTTAAAACAAAACAAATTAGAAAGTTGCAGCATGTTGTTTGGAGGCAACGTAAACGAATACGTAATTTAACGTCGCTAATCAACATATTAAAGAAGAAGGAATTCATCAATGAAGACAACACTGAGATGTTTTTAGAAAAGTTTGGACAGAACAAAAGTCTATTTAACAGATTTTTTTTTAAACAAAATAAAAAGCGATGCAGCAGAGAACATCCCCAGGATATTCGGAGTTTCGCTATAACGCTGCATTTCTTTTCGCCAAAAGCCTATAATTTTAGTAGGACACAATTTGCAGCTGCTTTGCCACACCCTAAAACTTTGAGTAAGTGGTATTCTACTGTAAATGCTGCTCCTGGAATTACATCAGAACCTTTAGAACTACTTACTATGAAAGCAAAAACCTCGTCAGATGTGATTGTATGTTCTTTAGTATTTGACGAAATGGCAGTACGCCAACATGTAGAATGGGAGGGCGACAAGTTTCATGGTCTTGTCGATATTGGCAATTGCATTCAAGACGAGAAAGTTGGTATTGCAAGGGAAGCTCTTGTATTTATGGTGGTAGCAATTAAGGAAATGTGGAAAATTCCTATGGCTTATTTTTTTCTTAAGAACCTTGACAGCCAGCAAAAAAGTGAACTTGTAAGGCAGTGCATTAATGCTGTTCAAAACTGTGGTATAAAAATAATTAATTTAACATTTGACGGTGCTGCTACCAATTTTACTATGTGTCGATTATTAGGTTATAATTTTAATGTACATAATTTTAAAACACATATTGAAAATGATATACATATTTTGCCTGATCCTTGTCATATGATTAAGTTAATTAGAAATTGTTTTGGTGAAATGAAAACCCTCATAGATTATGACAACTATATAGATTTTAATTTTATAGTTAAATTACATGAATTACAAGAACGCGAAGGGCTCCATTTATGTAATAAAGTCAGACAACATATTGCATTTTTCATGCAAAAGATGAAAGTGAAGCTTGCCACACAGTTGTTGAGCAGGTCTGTAGGGGAAGCTTTGTTATATTGTAAAGATAATTTAAAATTGGAGGAATTTCGTAACTGCGAACCCACCATCAAATTTATATTTATAATGAATGATGCTTTTGATATCTTAAATTCACGTAAGTTGTATGCATATGACTACAAGCAAGCATTTTGTCAGAAAAATTTTATGATAAAATTCAGAGATATATTTGCTCGTTAAAGTTAAATAATGGAACACCAATAATAAATTCCAACAGAAAAACTGGGTTTTTGGGCTTCCTGATTGGTTTAAAAACAATAATTAATATATACGAGAAGTACATTAATGTGGAAGTGCCTTTATTAAAGTTCTTACCAGTTTACAAATGTAATCAAGCCCATATAGAGTTGTTTTTTGGAGCAATTAAATCACATGGTGGTTATAATAATAACCCAACATGTCGGCAGTTCACTGTAGCTTATAAAAAGATTTTGATCCATGCAGACGTGAGAGATGATGGGGTAGGAAATTGTTTGCCGTTAGACCAAATAAATATATTAAATTGTAGTTCACGAGTAAAAACTTCTGTTCAGATTATAAATGAATCTGTAGGTAATTTTGTGGATACTACTCTGGAAACAAACAAAAGAATTTGGAAAGAAGAGCATGACTACTGCATACTTGAGCGATTGTCGGAAGTTACAATCTACATTAGCAGATTCGTTGTCCATAAATTATCAGAGAAATTGAAATGTGAATCGTGTATTCAAGCACTAACAGGCATGAAGGCAAATTTTTTATACTCTTTAATTCATTAAAATAACCTATCCCAGTGATGTTATAGAAGTTTGTACAAAAACTGAAATCTGTGTTAGGAAGTACTTATCATCTTTGGAGAGCATGACGCCATCCGTAAAAACAAAAATTGGGTGTGAAGTTTTAAGTAACTTTTTAAATAACGACATTTTCATATGTTTGAATGATCATATTTTAGATACGAGTCCTTTAGAAAACCATATATTTTTAATTAAATGTATTTGTGTAGAATATATTAATTTAAGGTTCCATTTTATTTGTAGAAATATTTCTGCTAAAGATAGAATAAGAAATCACTTGACAAAATGTATAATTTTCCAAGGTCAATAAAATATTGAACATCAAAAGTGGCACAATTTTTTCCTATTAATTTTGAGTATTATTTTCTATTATAGTTTGATATTTTATTTGAAGTGTTATTCCTAAAAACCCCTAAGTGCGACGCCAATGGAATTCTTACCGCCATATTGGTACAATATTTTGGTTACATTCAACATTGTTTGCCCTCCTTCCTTTGGTCTTTATATTCTAAGGTGGTGGGTTCTTCCAGTTCTTTCGATAGTTTATCGACACTTCTTCCTATATTCCCAAAACGAATAGGACATGGTGTCGCAGGATGAGGGATTGGCACACCACGGCTTTGTTGCTGATCATTACCCCTTTTAATTGGAGTCATCTGAAGGGCCGCTGTATATCTACAGGTAAGGATCATTATATTTGATGTTCTCGTGGTGTAACGGGATGTTTTCGTGGTGTAACGGGAGGTTATTGTGTTTGTAGGATTATTTTTCTCGTCGCCATGCCGTTCCTTTTCTTTGTAGTGCAATGCGTTTACAGGCATTTTCCTGTTGCAGAGATGTATTCATCCAGCTATTAGTGTTTTGGGGTAGGCTTGAGATCATTTGCAGTGCTGCAAATTATCATCTGAGGCTATGGCGCCGATGTCAATAGCAGCACCTTGGCGGAAAGAACCCAGTGCATTGGTCGTGTCTTCTCAGATATCCCAGGGTAGCAAAAGTCAACAGGAGGTTTACCAAAATGTAATTTATGCATTTAAGATCTGGTAACTGGCACCTTTCATTTGGCATTTTCAATTTGTTTATTGTTTTTGCCTATAACTTGTAAGTATTTATTTTGAGTATTTTAAAGTCATTCAACATAGTGTTTATTATTGAGTTGAGTACCTTTATACAACTTTTGTTGGTGACCAGATAACTTGATTTATTGAATTGTTAAGGTATGGGTTTCCTGCTTTTTTGACAAAGTGTTAAGATTATGTAATTATCAATGCACTTCATTATATCAAGGCTTTTAGATCAACGCAGTGTCCGCAGTACTTAACGTAATGTTAAACTGTTGTTTTGCATTTAATGAATTTGGCCGAACCATGATACGTCAATATATCTTTTAAATTTTAGGATGACTTGGAAGAAGTTACTTGTATCTGTTATTGCCCACTTTATTATATTACTCGACTATTGTCAGTTGATTTTAATATGTCTTTGTTTTTATGTTGAATATTTAGTGCCTAAGTAACAAAAGTGTTGAAAACGTATGTCTTATATTAAACTGAAATTCAAAAAAATCATATTTAGATCACAGGTAGTAAACATCTCAAAGAATTTGACATACCGAACCTTTAATGCAAAGGATGCTCTAATAGCCCATTATTCATACAAGACATTCTTGACTTATGTCAATCCGATGTTTCATGGAACTAAAACAAAGTGTAAACACTGCACTCCAATGTACGTAGATATCAGTTAATCCAATTGAATCACTTATAACTGTAGTTTCAATAAGAACACAATTTTTAAACTTCCCACAATTTTTTTCTGTAAAAGTTGCAACCCTAAACATTTGACATCTGTCATCTTTGATTGTTCCGATTTTTAGTTATGGAGCGCTAAACGAAAGAACAATGCCTTATCATCATGAAAACTGTTCACAAAAAAATGGGGAAAGTTACGCTAAAGCTGTTCCCAAATTTTGTGAAATTTTAAGTAGTGAAAGTGCACCAAATCTTTCCATTGTTGAAAGATTGATTGAGAAATTGGAAAAAATTGGATCAATTATGGACAGTAAATCTCCTGTACGTTGTCGTTCCGGTCAGTCTCTAGAAAACATTGCAACTATGAACGTGAGTGTTGCTGAAAATCTGCAAACGTCACTACACGTGATAACGGAGTTCTCGTGCCTCAAGTGGAAGGTATGAACCTGGAAAGACATGTGGTTTCAGCAGGACGGCGTAACCTGCCACACTGCGTGTGAAATAATAGATTTATCGGGGAAATGACTTTTGGACTGCATCGTCTCCTGAAACGCCAAGAGGATTGGCCAGTGAAATCGTGCGATTTGACACCGTGCGACTTCTTTCTTTGGGGTTTTTTAAAATCGCAGGTGTATGCGAATAACCCTCTAACAATTTCTGAGCTCAGTGCCGATATCCAACGAATAATTAATAAGATAGAGCCGCAACTCTAAGAAAACGTCATATACAATTTCATCAAATAAAATTCAATAAAAATATCAGCAATCCCTCAAAAAAACTTTTATTTTAAAATGAAAAATTGCGTTCTTATTGAAACACCCTTTAATCGCCGAACTGCCCCAGCACACAAGTTTTCTTAGACAGCGGCTTTTTCGATAATTTATTTTCCTGAACATAGTAGATCTGTAGCACCCACATAAAGGATAGTATTATTTTGGAAATGTATAGAATCTTTAAAATGTCCTTTGGTACGTTAATCTGCATTATATACGTTGGTGTATGTATGTATGTGTATATACGAGGAGTAATCAATGTGTTCGTGGCATAACAAAAAGCTTCGACATTTTTAAAAACAATTGCCGTCATTTGACACAACAGTCTGTTTTAGCAACACTCGTCAAAATTTAATGGTTACCGTCTATTGGTTGCTGTGCTATTATTTGTGTAGTAAAGCAATACGTGTTGGGTTCTGTAAAATGGAAAAAGGTGAAATTCGTGCAATAATCAAACATTTGTGCAAAAAGAATAATACCTCCTGAAATCTACCGCTGTTACAGTACGATCAAAAAGTGGTCTACAGAGTTTAAGCATGGAAGAGAATCTTCGAAACATGCACCTCAATGTGTGGTCCAATGTGGTGGTTCAATATTGGTATCGACTGAATAAAATTGCTTGCAGGGAATTGCTACACTTGAGCAACGTTTGGAAACTTATATTGCTGTTCAGGGTTTACATTGAAAAATAAATTTTGATTCAAGCGTCTTAGTTGTTCCTCTATATGAATACATTGATCATCCCTCGAATGTATGTGTATTTTTTATTAAAATTTATTAATTTATTTTATTATTATTTAAAGAAGTCTCTGATGTTTAAAATAAGATCTTAGGCTTAATCGTTATTGCGCGTTATTTTACTGTAATTTTGCACAAATGTCACATCGACAAGCGATATTTAAAGCTTACCAGACCAAAAACTGAAATTCTAGTTAAATAAAGAGAGAAAACTATTACGTTACAAAAAAACGGTAATGTAAATTTGTAGACTTTATATCACCATTTCATAAAATTTTTACTCTGGATTTTTTCTTTATAGGCTATTGAAACCTTGGTTTTTTAGTTTAGGTTCATCTAAGCCGAGGCCCTATACAGTAAGTGAGTAATTGACTGCAAGTGAAACTGTTTTCCTTTTGTAATAACCATAAATAGGCCAGTTTTCAGCTAGTTTGGATTGTGAGAGTCCCTGAGCTGAGTGGTAGAAAAGGGTGTTCTAGAGAAATTATGTGAACAAATTTGAAATGTAATAAATGACTCTAAAAAACAATGCTAAAATAATGCAAAAGAGTAGTTTCTTTTTACATAATAATTATCTTTGTATGCGTGTAAACAGTGGTTAATAAGCGGTTTTGTTGCATTTTTGCATTAAATTTACATATAAGTTTTTGAATGTCAAAATCGATCAAGAGACAAAATGATTAGACATAAGAAAGTCTGCATGTAAAAAAAGCTTTAAAGGTGTTGGACACACCGTTAAAAAAATATGAATTGCTTTGCATGTAGATGATCAGATGACCAGTTAGGTAATATCCATGAGCAAAAAAATATGTTAAAAAAACCTTTTTCCAGCATAGATTTTTGTTATTTGATAATGCCTTAATGAAGCACTTTTGAATAGAGGTAGGTTTGGTTAAATGGTCCTATTTTGGTCTGAGTAATATGTGGTTATGTTTTGTACGGACAGTTTATGAGACGCTCTTTATAAAAATATGAATTGGGAAAGTGAATGAACCATTTATCGGCAAGTGCATATACATGCAAAAATAAAAATACTTGTTTTAGTTTCAATGCAGGCAAGATCTTAATACAGCATGTCCACAAGAATATGCACCATAATGATAACACAATTCTAATAGAATAGAAAGCGCTGTGACTGCCTGCATCCTAAAATATTTGCCTTCTGGCTCGCCGTTTATTACTTGAGCGTCTACAACTGCAGATACTGAGCTTACATTCACGTAATGTAACGATTTGAATTTCACAGTTCAAAATTATGATTATTAGAATTCATACTACTGATCAAGCTTTCAGGCACTAAAGTAATTTCTCTCTTAAAACTAACTGCCTGCTGTATAACCCTCGGATGCCCAAGCGAGGTCTTTTGAAGACCTCATGTTGTATGTTTGGTGCACAATTTCTTGAAAAAACGTGTACTGGATATTTTTTTTATCTTTTTTTTTGTACTATTTATGGGACAATTGCTGGGATAGCACATGTAACCTATCTTAAGAAGATAAAATTCAAAAATATTGTTTTTTTTAATGCAAAAAAGCCATATGACACCTCATTTGAAAGGTCTCATTGGGTAGAACACAAAAATATCCAATGACGCAAACAGCTACTTTCAACATTTAATTGATCTCTTAAGGACTTAAAACATATAAAATTGCTGTAGTTTATGCTTTTAAAATTTAACTACAATATTTTAATACATACAAAAGTTAGAGGGAACTTTTGGTCCTCACTGTCCAAGGTAGTTGTAGAATTTGTGATTACTAAAGTTAATAAAACCGCTTTGTACACTAAAACCTCTCTAATAAACTTCAGTTGCTAATTATTGTAGATTATTTTTAAGACTTTCAGGAATTGTTTACTTTCAAACTGACGAGGTCTTCAGAAGACTCCGCTTGGCCAATGATGACAGCCAACAAAGTTTGGGTTTATGCTAGTTAGGTTAACGCAAAATTACAACAAATATAGAAATTAAATCAATTATCAACGTTACATGACGAGCAAGGCATCTGAAGTGGTAAGTCGTGTAATAATGCACTTTTTTTAGTAAGACACGAAGGCTAAAAAATCTTTAGAATATACAGTCTATCCTTTTATCAACATCATTCGGAGCAGGATATAACTTCTAGTATTTTTTATAGTGTGCTAACATAACCTAACCTTAAAAATATCGCTCATGTCACTTTGACAGCTGTTTGGCCACTGCAAAAGCTATTACAAGATTTTGTAAAAGATACCTTTAAAATACCAAAAAAGTTAAAAACTTGGTTTTTTAAAGCTTTTTGGAGTTTTTAAAGTATATTCTACAAAATCTTGTAATAGCTTTTGCACTTTTAAAACAGCTGCCAAAGTGACATTTTCAAGGTTAAGTTAGTACACTCTAAAAATATTAGAAGTTACAGCCTGCTCTGAGTCGTGTTGGAAAAAGATCTGTAACAAACCAGCGTACTTCTGTTTTGTAGATCCAACAAATATACCTCAGTGAAAATAACTACATCAAAAAGAATCAGGCAAGGAGGAATGATGCAGAGGAGGCAGATGAGGCAGGGAGATTCTTCAAATCCTCTGGTTTTTAATCGTGCACTCTGGATCAAATTATAAAGGATGTTAAGGACTTGAAAGGTTATTAAATGAGTGGAAAGAATTTTAACATAGTTTGCTATGTAAATGATGCTACGCCAATGGCACACAGCGAGGACAACTTATAGAGATAAAATTTCTGTTACTGATGCAAAAACCTTAACATCTAGTAGAGAACTGAAATGGTATAAATTAGAGGTAGGACATATAATGGAACAAATAATGTTGTTTTCATATCTTGAGGTAAATGTAACAAGCACCAGAGTGATGACTAATAAAGTTAGGCAAAAAGCATACAAATTTATACAAATATGAGGTTGCTTAATTGGTGTAATATGGTGTAATAAGTAACTCTCACTATTTGAGCATCGTTTCACAAAATACAGCCTTTACCGCCAGCAATTCTTAATTAAATGAATATTTATAGGTTTTGAATTCGTTTTTGTAATATGTTCTACTTAATCAAAATTCACAATCTCATTGGCATTAGTTTTGGTTGTAATAAATGCTGTAGCCAGTGGTTTCAAATTTAGTTATAGTTCTTCTAATAGTAGTGTGACTCAAGACGAGGTCAATTTGGATAACATGCAAATGCAAACAATCTAAACACTTGTGTCCAGCTATTCCACTATAAATCCATTCCACAATTTGTATTTAGTATTTTTTCATATTTATAACAATAATTAAAATTACATTACCGCGTGCAAACAGGCACAGCACTAGTTGATCTTCCTATTCTATTCGCATTCCACTAAACTTATTTAATATTTTCTAAAATTAATTTGGCAACATTGCAATACCAGTAATCATTTATTTTAATTTCTTCAATAAAATCAAGACCAATACTATTTTAAAGATACTCAAAATTTTATTCTTAGGCCTCTGAACAGGTTTGGGCAATGAACTATCTGCAGCATATTAATATTCAATTTGAGGAACAGCTTGAATTCATAATTTATTACCGAGATTCTGCCACTCGAATAATTTACTATATGATTTTTGCTCTATTTTACAAAATAAAATTCCATTTAACTTAACACATGAATGGCACTCCCATTTCATATAGCAGTTATTGATGAATTGACTGAAATCTTTGATCTAAAATATTTTGAATACCCGGTACAAGCAATTTAGAAAGTCCCAGGTGGTGACTTACACGACCTAGCTTAGGGCTTTATATCCTAAATTCTTTCCTAATTATTTTAGGACTGAAGTGTATATGTTTTTTTGTACTTCTAAAATAATTAGGGAAGCAAATAATTCAACATACAGAATTTTCTATGTACATCCGTACATTGATAAGTTTTGATGGAAAGACGAACAGAATGTAGAAAACTAGTAAAAGAAGCCTTAAAGACCTCTAATTCTTGTTCGTTCTCTCTCTTTCTCTCGCTTCTCAGCTTTATAGCCCGTGTAGAGCCTTCGCTAGTTTAACAACTGCCTTCCACCTTTGCCTCTCCAGTGCCATGTTGCTCCTATTATGCACCCCTAGTTGCCTTACATCATCGGTGACGTTATCGTGCCGAAAAAAATACCGGTACTTCAAAATATCGGATCCTACCGCACATTCTTAATTACTTGCCTTTCAAAATGGTTTAGCAGCTCTTCTGTTTTTTGCATTAGCGTCCATGACTCACACCCATAACATACAATTTGGTTTAATTAACATTTTGTGTAGTTACAGTTTACAGGCTCTGGACACATTTTTGGATTTTAATAAGCTGTTGAGCCCGTAAACACATCTATTACCAGCCATTATTCAATTTTTAATGTCATTACTGTGATTCATAGTCGTCCCCAGGTACTTAAATTCATTGATTCTGCTTATCCGCTTATCCCCTACTTGTAGTTTTTCACTAATCCTTGTTCATCGAACTGAAATAGTTGAGCCACCCTCACACAGAAGCACGAACATGGAACATGTGAAACTGTGAGGAGTGCCTTAACAATTTCTGTTCGATAAACAAGGATGAGAACTGTTCATATACATCTATGAAACGGTCACTAATTGATTAAAAATGTGATCAGAGAGAAACATTTTGCTTTTAATATAACCTCAAGAGAAAAAGTTTATGGTATTCCGCACAATTAACTAACAAGCTCTCATTAAAGATCCATACCTCAGAAAAACTATCATTTGTTGGATTAGGCTGTGACGGTGCAGTAGTAGTTATGCTACCAGTTCCTCCTGCTCCCGTTGTAGAATTGGTCGTAGTTGGAGTAGTAGAATCCCCAGTTGTCTGTGCTAATGAAGGAAATCCGGGAACCTGTCCCAAAGTATTCATTACACTAGGCACAGTCTGTCGCAATGTTTCCATTCCTTGTTGAATTTGCATTAGGGCATTTAAAGCCTAGTAAAATGACAACATCATAAGCATAATATATTGTTTCAGCATTAAAACTATTTACCTGAGGGTTAGTCATCAAATTCTGAATTTCAGGATTTTGTAGCTGCTGTAAAAATTGAGGCATCATCGAAGTCATTTGTTGTTGCAAAGCCGGATTCCCGGCTAGTAATGGATTCTGCGCCATAATAGCATTGGCCATGTTAGGATCAGCAGCTAATGCTTGTAACATATTTTGCGTATACGGTGCCGATAGCATATTTTGTACAAGCTGAGGATTTTCTGACATTTGCTGTAATAAACTGGACATAGATGGGTTGGCAAGCCCCGCACTACGTGGTCGAGGTGAAGCGGCAGCATTTTGGTCCGATCCTCGAGTTTGACCAGCTGACCACGGATTAGGCAAGGGATCACGATTCTCAGTTCCTTGTTGCGGGTTGCCACTACCCCCATTGGCGCTGTTCTCCACTAATCCCGCAAACGGATTACGGCTAAACTGTTCTGACGCAGCATTGAGCATGGGTTCCTGTAAGAAGCTATGGTTATAGAAGAGTTAGAAATCCAATGCTTAAAACAAACCTGAATATCACGATACATGCGTTGCAGAGCGTTATAGCCACCAGGAATACTTTCGAGGTTGCTGATGGCACGATCGTGACTACGCATGAGCTCCTGTAACATGGATGGATTGCGAGCCAACTCCATTGTTTGGCGTAGCAATTCTGGGTTATTTAACATGTGGTTTATTTCAGGATTACGTTCAATAAGTTCTTGCATTTGTGGATTACTTGTAATAAGTGTACGCATGTTTTCCGGATCATTCATTAAACGCTGCACTAAGGGATTATCTAACACTTGCCTAAGAAGGTCTGGATTACCAAGCAATTCTGTTTGCATCCGGTTTTGTAGTTCCATGAAATTAACCGAACCCATGCCCAGTGGCTCTAACCCTACTAATCCACCTAAACCTCCCAAATTAAAAGGTGTAGCACTTATATCAGCTAAAAATGAGAAATTACTATTAGTTGTGTTTGCTTACTTCGATTTCACAGAAGTCATTCATATAGTATACATTTTTTAGAGAAATTTAAAACCAAAAGCTCTTTTTGAAAATATAATAATAGAACATGCACTTTTCTGTTTAGTATTTGTACCAAATTCAAGCTGGTTACATTTTATGAGAATATATGGCATATTTTTGAAAGCAATGATATACTAGCAACAAACGTGATGAGGAAATATTTTTTGCTATTGCAAGTACAAAAACATATTTTTTGTAAGAATTTCGTATACACAAAGTGAAACAACATTTATGATCTTTGCATATATTTTGAATGCCATACACTACTGCGAAAAAGTTCATGACAAAACTTGAACGGGACCCACTGCTCTACAGACTTGAACGGGATCCTCTGCTCTACAGTTCTGTGCAGTCATTTGTTTTTCCACAACACACAGTTTTGTTAGCGGCCACTTTTTAAATGCAAGAGGTACTGTCCCTCATAAATTTGTAACACATGGATTTTTTTATCATCCATTTATCAGAGTGTTTTATTCCTGATACAAGTTTCTACATCTTCTCAAACTAAAAATGCACTTGCCAAAATGTAAATATATTCTTATACAGGGGAGGTTGAAAAATATGAAAATGATTCAAGAATAAAGTACCGTTATTTTTCAAAATAGACAAAAATGTTATTTAAAGAGGTTAAAAGTAGGTGTCAAACATAAAGTCACAGTTACTTGCTCCGAAAACATTTTTTTCTGGTTTCTCCTATTTTTTTCTTACCACGCTGTATATTACCAAATGAAATACTTCAAAGTTAACTTATCAACGGATACGATAAACGTGTACTGTCAAACCTGAGTTTGCCCTCACTTAGCAACCAGGATATTACGTGATTCGAAATCAGTGCAAACAAATTTCATTTTTGTGTCAAATTTTTAAATAATTTAATAACAAACGGACCAAATAATTTAAAATCAATTATAATTTTTTCCGTTGATCGTTTATTTATGGGTTTCATTAATGTATAGAGAATCGTTTATTAATGACCCTTATTAATGAATAATTTTTTATTAATGAACGATTTTAAAAATCTGTTTATGTTAGTGGTACTGTAAGTCTATATCAAATTCGAGGTTAGCAGGTTAGGTTTTGCGTCAGTTTTGACACAAACTGACTCAAAACCTAACCTGCTAACCTCATATTTGACATAGACTTACAATGTCACCAACATAAACAGTGCCAACCTAAGAAAAAAATCACAACCATTTATGGTCACCCGGTACCATTAATGTCAAAACTTTAAGTGTCAAATTCTTTTCATGGAATAAAATTAGATTTTCTTCAAATTAATAATGTACGATCAACGGAAAAATATTGTAACTAACTCGTATGTTAATCGGCCATTAATAATATCTACAATTAACGCGCTTGCTGGTGCTCGCACATTAAAATGTCTCGATTATTAATCGCTCTCATTAACATACTTGTTTGTTAAATAACTATTAATAGATATGTTATAACAAATACTTCCAATTAACCTTTTTGTGTATTTTGAAAAATAAGAGTACTTTTTTCTTCAATCATTTCCATATTTTCGAACCTCCATCGTATAGAAGTAGAATATTTACATTTTTGCAAATGCATTTTTAATTTGAGTAACTGCAGAGGTTTTAATGGACAATAAAATGTTCTGATAAATGGACATATGAAGGACACTATAATAGTATAAGCAACAATCAAACGTGATTAATTCTGTCAATCAAACGGTGGTATTGTAACAACGCAAAAACTTTGTTTAATCACGTATATTCTAAATGGAACAAGCCTTCAACTAGAAAACGACGAAATATTAAAAATTGTGAATTGTTGCTATAAAGTAGTGAAAATGAATAAATCCATCCCATAAGACATATGTCACTGAAATGGGAGAAAATCCTCTTTCTCATAATGCCACAGCTAACTATGAGTTCCATATAAAAAATACAACTTTATATGTTATAATTCGAATTTAGAAACTTTTTGTACAACGCATTACGCCACTGAATTATTATGAAAAATAAATGATATTAATACTACTTACGGGAACTTGAAAATTTTCCTACCTATTACCTCATCTCAAAAGTTTAATTTATTATTATTCATTTTAGATACACATTTTTCTTACTTTCTGTGCCGCCTGGGCAATATGTCCAAAATCAAAGTTGGGCATTGTGACCAAAATCAAACTTGGGCGTTATGACCAAGTTGGGCTTTGTGACCAGAATCAAAAGTGGGCGTTGTGACCAGAATCAAAGTTGGGCGTTTTGTGACCAAAATCGAAATTGGGCGTTGTGACCAAAATCGAAATTGGGCGTTGTGACCAAAATCGAAATTGGGCGTTGTGACCAAATTGGGCGTTGTGACCAAAATCGAAATTGGGCGTTGTGACTAAGTTGGGTGTTGTGACCAAAATCGAAGTTGGGCGCTATGACCAAAACGGTGCTTTAAGTGGCGTCGATAGCTCTCTCCTATAACAGGCGTCGGTGGGCGTTGTGACCAAGTTGGGCGTTGTGACCAATATCGCTTTTGGGCGTTATGACCAAGTTGGGCGTTGTGACAGAATCGAAGTTGGGCGTTATGACCAAATTCTGAGTCGGGGTTTGTGACCAGTGGGCGTTGTGTCATTGCCCCATTAGGACTTTGACCATATGACCAAAGCAATCAGTGTCTAAGGTACCTGGTACTCCGCATGCTTAGACCTTGTCCATTACAAACAAAATAAAAAGTAACAAAAAATAAAAGTACACAAATAATTTTAGCTTTACTGTTTAAAATTGCAGCTTTTCATTTTCACTGAAATTTTCGTTGACAATTTTAGTATCTTCTTCCTGGATTTCTTCGTCTGTAGCTTTTTTAGTACAATCAATATTTTTGTAGAATTCTAATTTTGGGTCCCTTTTTTACTAAATTCAGTAATAATTCTTTAACAAAGTAGGGTAGTCGGGTATATCGTACCGCCTGCTAAATCGTACCACTGCTATTTTTCTTATTAGAATGTGTAAGTGGTGCCATCTCTTTCACCCATTCTGAGGCCTATATACTGCACCACCTGGAGCAGTTTTCATATTGACCGACAATATAGTTGTATTGAAGTAATTCGCTAGATGTGAAAACAGTGTTATAACCTACAATTTTCTTCTTCCTTGTGTAAGAGTTTAATTCTAAATCGGTAAGTTGATCCGTATGAATATTTTCATATCAGGAATTGTCAGCAATTTAGGCATACATTCAATCTTGATTCAAGGCGTTGAAACTGTAATTAACCTCACAATAATCATATAATCGCACAAAGTGATAGTTCGGCAAATCGTACCGCGAACGGTGTGGCAAATCGTACCTGGTACGATTTGCCGAACTAGTCAGTTAAGACATAAAGTTTATAGAATGTGTTTTGATGTAGCACGACCTACCTACCCTACCTGGGTAATCAAGAAAAATAATGCCGCCTGCGGATAAACGAAAATATAACCAATGGTCCCAGGAAGATATGCGATTTGCCATACGAGCGTTTCAAGAAAAGAAATACGGCTTTAATGAATGCTGCAAACGCTACAACATTCCCAAACCAACATTTTGACGACACTTAAAATGTCTAAACAAAAAAGCAAATGACGATATACAACATCTTGGTCGCTTGGCAACATTTTCGTTGGAAATGGAAGAAGAACTGGCCCAGCACATCTTAAAGTTAGAAGAAAGGCTCTTTGGTCTGACTATAGGTGATATTCGTCGCCTTGCTTTCCAATTAGCTGTCCGAAATCAAATTCATAATACTTTTAGCGTAGAAAAAGGTATGGCTGAAAAAGCTTGGTACTATAATTTCATAAAACGCCACCCGTACCTCTCACTCAGACAACCAGAGAAGGTCTCGTTAGCTAGAGCAGCTGGATTCAATAGAAAAAATGTTTACGAGTTTTTCGACATTCTTGAGAAAACCGTTGATGAACATGGTTTTACAGCATTGACTATATATAATGTTGATGAAAGTGGATTTTCCACTGTGCAAAAAAAAAATCAAAAGATTGTGGCCAAAAGAGGGAAACATCAAGTGGGAGGTATTTCCAGCGGAGAACGTGGTGTCAACACCACAATTGTTTGTTGTGTCAATGCTGCAAGCAGTTGTGTTCCCCCTATGGTTATCTACAAACGTAAGCGTATGGCAGATGAATTGAAAGTTGGTGCGCCACCAGGAGCTATCGTGACCATCTCCGAAACAGGTTACATTAACGCGGACCTTTTCCTGGAGTGGCTGAAACACTTCATTAGTAACGTCAAATGTTCTAAAAGTTTTGTTATTGCTAGATGGCCATACGACCCATTCTAAAAATTTGTATGCGATATTATTAGCCAGAGAAAATGGGGTTATCTTACTGCAATTGCCGGGACACACCACTCATCGCCTCCAACCATTAGACGTAAGTGTTTTTAAACCAATGGAAAGCTATTTTGTACAAGCAGTACAGAAATGGTTGAGGACCAACCCTGGAAGTGCTGTGTCGCAATACAGCTCAATGAAGGCGTTAAACCTGCTGAAATTTTACGCAGACTTAGTGCACAATTTGGTGAAGATACACTAAAGAAGTCGGAAGTGTTTGAGTGGGCTGCTCAGTTCAAAAATGGCCGCGAAAGTGTAAGTAATGATCCAGGAAGAGGAGGTTCCAATGCAACAAAAGTCGTTTCTGCAGTTATTCAAAGTGTTGATGATTTGATTAAGCAGAATCGGCGAATTACTGTTTCGGAAATAGTGAACAGGACTAATTTAAGTACTGGATCAGTAGAAAAAATCATCCATAAACACCTCAACTTTAAAAAAGTGTCAGCTCGATGGGTGCCACATCAACTTTCTGAGGATCAGAAACTGACCCGCTTCCACATTTCGTCTCAGCTACTTAACCGCTTCTACGAGCAAGGACAGGCATTTTTGGAACGTATTGTTACATGTGATGAAACGTGGGTTCATTACCATACACCTGAGTCCAAAAGGCAAAGCATGCAATGGAAACATTCGGATTCGCCTCCACCGAAAAAATTCAAATTGGTGCCGTCCATTGGCAAGATGATGGCGTCCATATTTTGGGACTGCAAATGTGTTATTTATGTCGATTTTCTACAACCAGGTCAGACAATAAACAGTGAATATTACTGTAGCGTCCTTGACAAAGTTCGTCAATCAATTCGAAAAAAAAGAAGGGGATTGTTATCAAAAAGAGTAATCCTTCAACAAGACAATGCCAGGCCACACACGGCTAAGATTACCATAGATTTTTTGAACAAATTTGGTTGGGAAATTCTACCGCATCCTGCTTATAGTCCGGACTTGGCTCCCTCAAAATTTCATTTGTTTGGACCGCTTAAAAATCATCTAGGGGGCAAACGATTTCAAGAAGAAGACGCACTTAAAAAGTGTGTTCTAAATTGGTTTAGACAACAGGAAGAAAGTTTCTATTTTTCAGGATTTAAAGCTTTGGTACAAAGGTGGAATAAATGTGTAGGTCTTAATGGGGAGTATATTGAAAAATAAAACTGGTTTAATCTATATATACAGTGTGTCTGCTTAAGTTCGCACCATATGTAAAACTTTTTTATTATTAATTTTACGAAAAAAAGTTATTCTTTATAAAAATAAAGAGATAACTGAAAAAAGTTTCCGATATTGTCAAAAATAAAGTTTTCCATATGAAACAACTCGCAGACGCAAGGAAGGAGATTAAAAACAAACTAAACTCTTGCAGAACTAGGGAACAAAGACAGGAAACAGCACGACAGCTGAACGAAACCAACAAAGAAATCAAACGAGCTGCAAGAAGAGACGGAAGACGCTGGGTGGACAATCTAACACAGAACGCAGAAGAAGCAGCGCAACAGAAAAACATGAAAGAAGTGTACAGAATAACTCGGAAACTAGCAAATAGATCCCCAAATGTAAACAGACCACTCAAAGACGAAGAGGGCAGAATAATTGCATCGGAAAAAGACCAGCTGAAGAAATGGCAAGAACACTTCGCTAGAATCCTCAGCGTAGCACCACAAGAGAGCAACATAGAAGGAGTCAGGCAACCAGAAATAAGAATAAAAACAGAACCGCCTAACCTCGGAGAAATAAAAGCTGCTATACTGAAACTTAAAGACGGTAAAGCCAGCGGACCGGACAAAATGCCAGCAGAGCTTCTTAAAGCAGATGCTTACCAAATCGCCACACTGCTCCTCCCTATACTGAATGACATATGGGAACAGGAAGAAATACCAAATACATGGAAGGAAGGTCTTATTATCACGCTCCCGAAGAAAGGAGACCTCACGAAATGTCAAAACTGGAGTAGGGATGTGCGGTACGATCCGATATTTTGAAGTACCGGTACTTTATCTTCCAATACTCGATATTTTGTACCGGTATTTCAGTCACCGATCCAATCCAATACGATTTTTTTTTGTCAATATCGGATCGGCAGGACCGATCCTGGATGTTTTCCGTCTGTGTAGAAATAATTCATCTTTTGACTATATAATGAAATTTTTAATATAAAAAGTTTTCAAACTAGAAATTATGAAAAAACCAAAGGGGAAAGGTCCAAAATATGCCCTTTTTCTTCAATGGTAAAAAACCTAAGCCATGTGCAAATATTACTTTTATTGAACTAACAGTTCTTGAAGTCTTAAACGGTCGAACGTAGATAACTTTCAATAAGTAATTTTCAGCTTCTACAAACGCAAGAACAAAAATCAAAACAAAATGATTTCGCTGAGCCGAAATGTTTCTGTTTAATCTGTGTACGTATTACACTTCCGATTTCGACTGGTACAGCAAAATTGTAATTAATGAATTGTAAAATAATGACTATTCTGTTGAACTGGAGCTCTCATGTATCCCAACAAATTTTATGGTGATGATTAAATATCCAAAGAGAACTTCATTATTCAGCTTAACTATTTATAACAGCAACAGCAACTTCTCACTAAGATATCGCAGTGAAATTCGGTAAATCCCCGAGAAAAATTTTATACCCGAGATTATAAAAAAATGTGCCTATAAGGCAATTGCCACAATTGTGTCACTCGTCACTCCATCGCGGTAGCCGTGGGTATTCGGTAAATTAATTAACAGTTCTGTTTTTATTATCAGTTTTCTTTTATTATTCAGTGAAACTGTGGTTTATATTGTGCTTTTTTTAAGCAAATATGCCACCTCCAATCAGTAACGTTTGGAAAGTATTTATTAAGACAGATTCTGGAGGAAAATGCAGACTGTCAGTGTGAAGTTAAAAGTTCAGACGGAACTACAAATTTAGAACCAGTTCGAAAACGAAAAGAGAAAAATGGCCATAATTTATTTATTTATAAAATAACTATATTAAATGGTATATCGTTAGAATTGTTGAAAAATTGTCTTTTTGGTAAAGCCATGGCTCACTATGGTTTCCATTAGAAAAAGCACAAACTTATGTCATAACTCAAAAATTATAGCTTAAATAAAAAGTTTGGTTGGACTGAGTTATTACGCACATAAATATCTACAATTTTTTCCTTACATATTTATTCTAAAGTCAATAATAACAGAGCTATAGGTACCGAACGAAATTAAAAAAAAATAATTTTTGCGAAATATCTAGTTAGCCTTGCATTTTTTCCAAAAAACAAAAACCTCATTAAATTTAGCTCGTAAAACTGCAATTCTTTCCCCATTTAACCGTCTCTCTATCTCCAATACTTTCCGAGATCCCCATGCTAAACATTCAAATAAACTCACCCTGTATACTTTCAATGTTTCAGTTATTATATTTATGTTAGTTTTAAAGTTTTTCAGCGTTTATATGTATACTATTTAATAAATGTATTTTTAATACTGATTTTGCAATTATTTATTGTTGATTTCTTGTTTGTTACGCCACTATTATTGCTAAACTTCTATTTGCTATACTACGACCCGAAGTGTGGCATAAATAAGTTTAGAAAATATCCCGGATCGATTATGTACCGGTATTTCATGTACCGGTACTTTTGTATATGATACTGCTCCGAACCGGTACCTTTGAGTCGATACGATACGATGGTACCGGTACTTTTCGGTGTATCGAACATCCCTAAACTGGAGGGGCATAACACTCCTGAATATGGTAAATAAAATAATAGGAAACATTATCAACTCCAGATTAATGGAACGACTAGAACCGAAACTCCGTCCAGAACAAGCAGGATTCAGGCCAAACAGGTCCTGCATTGACCAAATAAATTGCCTGGGAATAATAATAGAGCAAAATAATGAGTGGCGCAGCCCGCTGTACATCGTATTTGTGGACTTCAAGCAGGCGTTTGATTCATTAAACCACGAAGCGCTCTGGAAAATCCTAAACCTGATGGGAATTCCCTCAAAAATCATAAATCTAATTAAAGCTCTTTACAAAGAAGCCTACTGCAAAATAGAGCACAGGGGGAAAACCACTGACAGCATCAGAATCACAAACGGCGTCAAACAGAGTTACCCAATATCCCCACTCCTCTTCAACTTGGTTGTGGACTGGATAATGAAAAATGTTAACCGAGAAAGTAGAGGAATAACATGGGGAATCCAGGATCAACTGCATGATCTAGATTACGCAGACATCTGCCGCTTAACCCATACTCTCACTGACATGCAAAATAAAATAAACCTTTTACAGCGCTACAGCAAAACAGCTGGGCTGGAAATCAATGTAGCAAAAACAAAAGCTATGAGAATGGGCACAAACAACCCACAGAACATACTCATAAATGCACAACCCATTGAAAACGTGGAAGAGTTTTGCTACTTAGGTAGCATAGTCGCAACAAACGGCGGCACTGAATCAGACATACAGGCCAGAATAAGGAAAGCACAGATCGCATTTGGAACCCTCAAGGAAATCTGGCGCAGCCCACACCTTACGCAACGTCACAAAATAAGAATTTACAACACGAATGTGAAAGCGATCCTACTTTATGGGTGTGAGACCTGGAAATCCACCACCCTCGCAAATCAAAAAATTCAATCTTTCCTGAATAGATGTCTAAGAAAAATCCTCAAAATCCACTGGACAGACTACGTACCAAATACAGAACTATGGAGGGGAGCAAAACAGAAAGAGATATCAGTGGAAATTAGGAATAGGAAGTGGAATTGGGTTGGGCATATTCTGAGGCGCGAACCCAGAAACAAAACAAGGATGGCATTCAACTGGAACCCACAAGGGTCCAGAGCAAGAGGGAGGCCTAAACAAACCTGGAGACGAACTATCCAAAAAGAAATAGAATCTGCGGGCCAGACGTGGCTGGAGATCAAGCAAATGGCCCATAATCGCACCAGATGGAAACGTTACGTAGAGGCCCTATGCTCCACATTGGGAGTTTGAGGAACTACATATATATATGAAACAACTTTAAAAAAATGTGAAAAATAACAAAACCTGATTTTCATCGTAGATACGTGTAATTGGATATTTAAACGCAGTTTTCGATTCAAATCAACTTTTCTTAATAACAATTTTCGATATTGTCACAAATAAAGGTACTTTACTCTTGAGCAGAATTAATATTTTTTTACATTCCTCATAGACGGCTTAAAAAAATTGATATCTGATGATTGCATTTTAAGTTTTGGACCATGCAGAACTTTTTATAAAGAATTTTTTTGTAAAATTAATAATAAAAAAAGTTTTCCATATGGTGCGAACTTAAGCAGACACACTGTAGTTTTTAATTACATCCTTAAAAAAAAATAAATTCCGGTTTTGACGTGAACCCTCCTCGTACTAATACATGAAAGAGGATGCTTCGGGGATTATTGTACTTGCAGTGTAAAAATAAATAAATCGTCATCAGTGAAGTATCTGGGGGTAATTGTTGACCAGTTCATGAGGTGGGATAAACACACGGTTAACGTATGCAAAAAATTGAGAAAAACTTTGTATATATTCAAAAAATTTAAACAAATTTTGACTACCAAGCAACTGTTTTCGTTTTATTATGGGTTGGTGCAGTCAATAATTTCGTATGGAATTATACGTTGGGGTGGGACAGGTAGTTACTATAGAAGGAGAATTCAAATAATGTAGAATATGATTTTTAAAACTATTTTACATAAACCTCGATTATATCCCACTGAAAAATTATATTGTGAATCAAATGTCCTTTCTCTAACACAATTACATTATCTAGAAATCGTAAAACATATTAAAAAATTTCCTAGTTTTATTCCCACACATCAACACCAATATTATACTAGAAATAGAAATGATGCTGTCCCACATCGATAAAAAAAAAGCACTGATCAGAGGTCTTGCACATACTACATACCCCATACGTATAACTTATTTTAAACATTTATACTGAATCGTAATATTGCGCTACACAACAGAAATTTTCTCAAAATATCTAAACTATTTGTAAAGAGCACAATTCAAGTAGGTTAATAATAATGAGATTGCTGTATCATATTTTTTTCTACTCTCTACTGTAGCACAGAACATTATGAGAGTGAGTGTGTGCGTCGCCCCCACTGGATGTGATTTGGTGGGTTCGGTTTGTAGAGGTGGCCATTTTTATCATGCAAAATACTTAGAATAATATGCATCTAATCTAATACACAAACCCATGAGCTGGATGTGCACTTTGTGGGCTGAATCCGCTTCATGGAGTGGGTGCAACATATACATTCAGTAAAAATAAACTTAAAATATATTATTTTCTATTATTATTTTTCGAGAATATCAATTTCATAAATATTTTGCTAAGCCACACACCGTTGTTTTACAGCTTGTGGCACATAACGAAAGACCAACTCTTTGTATTAATACACATAGAAATACCAACCCCTTTTTTTTACTCTCCTCGTTAAGCCTTTTAGAATGTACATTTTTTTTCTTTAAGAAACTAATATTTTGTTAAGAAAATTGTTCGGAATAACGTATAATTAATCAGTAGATTTATCGTAGATAATTGCATAAACGAAATATATATATATATTTTTTTTACTAGTAAATATATATGTATATGGGCTTAATAAAGAGAGATTATTATTATTATTTAGACGGAAAAGTTTAAAACAATATATATATACAGGGTGTCCAAAAAATGGCGGATTAACTCTACGGTGCGTTACTGAGGGATGCCTTATGAACCCTGGAAAAATATGAAAAAAAATTCCTGGGCCGTATTTTTCGAAATATTTCGAAATTAATAAAAATAAATCTGGCAACATTGATACTGCAACAATTTCTCAATCAAAAATGTATCCATAGTAAGTTGTTAATATGTTGGTGACACTGTAAGTCTATGTCAAATTCGAGGTTAGTAGGTTAGGTTTTGCGTTAGTTTTGACAGAGATTGACGCAAAACCTAACTTGCTAAACTCGAATTTAACATCGACTTACAGTGTCACCAACATATTATTCATACAACACATATTTCAATGGCAAGCTTGATTTCGTATATTATTATTGTACAAAGCCTGTTTGCCATATTTAGTAATTGACAAACTCAACAGGAAATCAGTTTTTTAAAATACTTAAATATTGAAAACAATTTAGTTAAATCCCAAGAATATTAAAAAAACAGATATTTTAATAAGTCCCAGATATATTTGACACTATAATTATACACTAGTTATTTAGATAAATGGATTTCATTACCCACCTTTGACCAGAAATATTTCGAAAATACGGCCCAGGGAATTTTTTTCATATTTTTCCATGGTTCATCAGGCATCCCCAAGTAACGCACTGTAGAGTTAATCCGCCATTTTTTGGACACCTGTATAAATGGCATTTTACTACTGCTATACTTCGTTTCAGTTAAATTCAATTGCTTTCAGAATTATCTCGTCGGGAGGTCGCGGGATCGATTCCAGCGGCCGTCTGCTCTGACTCAGGTTTTTTGGTGGTTTTCCTGAGTCAACAGAATACCTTCTCTGAGGCGATTGCCGAGGCAGTACTTATCCACCTTTCCTGGACTTGGTTCCATTCTCCACCCTTTCTTTCTGTTGCCCATTCTATAATTCCCATTCTTGGCTTAAGAGGGACGCAAGGTTCCTCTAGCAGTCCGTCCCCAGTTGGGGGAATTGAGATTACCTTGAACCTATACTTTTTTACCTTAATTATGCCATTTTCAAAGCTTCCTGCTCCCGTGGACCATCTTGTAATTCATGTCCTAGTTTGCAAAACAACTATTTAATTAAAAAATAGTGTGCTTCAGACAGAGAAATTAATGCGTGAACGTCAAATTTTTTTACGGTTGTAAAAAAAGGACTTGTTTGCTATTTCATGCGAATTTCAGAAAGTTTTTACAAACTTCTTAATGCTTAATTATATAGCATGTACTGTTGCGGCCAGACAAAAACGGGAAACTTAAGAGTAGCTTAATGCAACTCATGCATTACTGCATCAAAGCAAGAACAGGAAGTATCAATGACAATTTATTATCAACTTTATTGCAACAGTGACTGAGTTGGGACGTCAGCAAACAGCTGAATGCTGTCCTGACTCGCGAGTGGAAACCTGAGGTTTATGGAATGTGGGAAAGCTTTAATAGGAGAAAAGTGAACAGTTAGTAGTTGAAAGTGCGTGCTACAATAGGAAAGAATAATTAACACACAAAACGTTGCAAGGCCGGGAAATGAAAGAAACATCTGGCCCCAAAGATAGACGTGACGCACGCAAGGCGAAGCATCACAAATACATCACAGATACGCTGCAAACACGTCAGGGGAGTCACCAAGGATTGGTGCATTGGATGCGAAGACGGAACCAAGTTAAAGGAGCCCATACATGTAAAAACACGAATAATTTAAAAGTCCTTAGGCGTAAAAGGAGTAAAAGTACAAAAATGGAAGATGATGATATAAACAGGTGTACTCAGAAGATACAAAAGACAGTGCAGGAGAAGCAGGAGATGCAAATAAAAATGCAAATAATACTGCAAGAGAGTTTGGAGGAGTTTCGGAAGACATATGTTAGAGTAATTAAACTTAGAGAAGAGCTGGAAGAAAGAGAAAAGGAAATAGAGACAGAGAGAAGAGAGTTGCAGAATAAATTAGTAAAACTCACAGAAAGATGGCAGAAACAACGGCAGAAAAAATTCTTATATTCAGCAGAAGACCTTATAAAGTTTCAGAATAATAAAGAATGTACAGAAGAGAAAAGTGCTGGAAGACAATAATTAGAGAAGTAAAAATTAAGGCAAACATAATAAAATAGTATGATGATACTGGATTGTACAGGGATTAAATATACAGTGTGTCCCCGGATTGTTTGGACGACTCTTGTAAATGACAAAAAATTTTCTAGTTGAAATTTGAGCTTCTGGGGTCCAGCCCTGCTTGGTTTGAAACTAATTTGCGACATAATTTTAGTTTCGAAAAATCAACTATGCCTTGGATCTTTTCAAAAATCTGATTTTTGGTTCTAGTAAATTGCCTTTTCTGTTAAAGTTACGACAAAATGTTATTAAGAAAAGTTGTTCAGAGTCAAAAACTGAGTAACTGTACAAAATTTTAAAATCCTAAGCCTACTTTAATTTTTAGTTTTTTTATTGGAAAAGTACAAAAGTGCTCTTTAAGAAAAAGGAATTACAAAATGTTATTAGGAAAAGTTTTCAGAATCAAAAACTGTGTGACTCTACACAATTTTAGATATCTCTTTTAATAGTAATAATAACAGAATTACAAAAAATATTAAACAAATTACACCTACATTTGTACAATATTGTACTACTATTATTACATTATTAATTTATTCTATTAAGACACCTCCTAAATTTACACAGTATTCAATTCGTGATCTGAATTCTTCATAGGCAGCTCAAATTTCTTCCATAGTAATTGTTTGTGCAGCGTTTAGAATCGCATTTTTTAATTCTACAATATCGTTGGGAATTCTTTCTGCATAAACTATCTGCTTTAATCGGCCCCACACAAAAAAATCCATAATCATTAAGTCCGGAGACCTTGGGGGCCATTGAAGTGTTCTGCTGTTCCTGCCAATCCATCTCTCCCCAAAATTATTCATTAACCAATTTGAAACCAGACGTGTTGAATGCGCCGGGCATCCATCATGTTGAAAATAACTAACTTGACGCAGTTATAAAGGAATTTCATCGATAAACTTTTCTAAAATAGTTATGTATGTGTGTTGATTTAGTTTTCCATCAATAAAAAACGGTCCAATTAAACCAAATTGGTGTGATACTGCACACCATACATTGACATTTTTAAAATATTGACTTCTTGTATTTATTATAAAATTTGGATTTTCTTCGCTCCAATATCTACAATTCTGTGTTGAAGGAACGCCGTTTGTGGTAAAAGTAGACTCGTCAGAGAATATAATTTTCTTACAAAAATTTCGATCGCTCAAAGTTTTTTCGCCCAAACATAAACAGAAGTCTAATCTTTTACCTTCATTCCCATTTTCCAAAGTATGGAGAAATCGTACTTTGTATGCATGAATCTTTCTGGCTTTATAAATTCTTTGCAAATGTGCTCTGCTTATATTGGTGTTGTTACTCCGTCTTCTTAAAGACATTTTTGGATCGTTTGCCACAGAGTCAAGTGCAACCAATGTTGCGGCATCGTCGTCATTAAATTTTTTGTTTGTTTTTTGATGTCATTAATACTTCCAGTTCGTAAAAATTTCTTAATCAGCCACCATGTGTACGATTTTTGAACTGTTGTTTCTGGATATTTTTCATTAAAAAGATTAATTACGGAAGATATGGATCTGTCGCCGATGCCGTAACACTGAATTAAATAAATTTTTTCTTCCTTTAACATTTTTAATTAACACTAATAGTTTAGGATAACAAATTAAATACAGCGTCAACACTACTTTTAAAATACAGCGTCAACACTACTTTTAAACTATTTGGAAAATTCTTACTCAATACTTGTATTTCATTGATATTTTGACAAGTGTACGTTTGTTTTCCATGGCTACTATTACAAAAATACTAAAATTGTGTAGAGTCACTCAGTTTTTGATTCTGAAAACTTTTCCTAATAACATTTTGTAATTCCTTTTTCTTAAAGAGCACTTTTGTACTTTTCCAATAAAAAAAAGCGCTAAAAATTAAAGTAGGCTTAGGATTTTAAAATTTTGTACAGTTACTCAGTTTTTGACTCTGAACAACTTTTCTTAATAACATTTTGTCGTAACTTTAACAGAAAAGGCAATTTACTAGAACCAAAAATCAGATTTTTGAAAAGATCCAAGGCATAGTTGATTTTTCGAAACTAAAATTATGTCACAAATTAGTTTCAAACCAAGCAGGGCTGGACCCCAGAAGCTCAAATTTCAACTAGAAATTTTTTTGTCATTTACAAGTCGTCCAAACAATCCGGGGACACACTGTATGTATAAGCATTGTGCTTGAGTGCACGTGTGTATTTGGGATCTCTTAAACTGAATACTATTATACCGTTATTCCTGCTAGCAAAATACAATTGATTCTAAAATTTGGTTCAAGTTGAGTAAGGGGCCTCACGGTGATGATTTAATCTCGCCTTCGTCCTGGTTTATCGAAGTGATCACGTGAAGTTTGTGGTTGTGAGTTATTGGAGTGTTTTCATAGAGTTCACTATTGCTTAAAACAAGGCAGAGCCAACAACCTTCAGCATATCTTACTTCAACAGCTGGTAAATATCTGCATATTTATATCAACGGAAAACATTTACAGCTGAAACCATCCACTTTTACAATAATAAATCATGCCTGCAACTACCTGCGACTACTGCAATAAAACTGATAATCATCCTAGTTTACAGTGTGATGATTGTAAAAAAGATGTGCATCACTCTTGCATTCAAATTGATGCTGACGATGCAAGACATATTACCCGTGAACGAACCAAAGGAATCAAATTTTTTTGTAATAAATGCAATAAAGTTGCTGATCAGTTTAGTCAGCTTAAAGTCTTAATACAAGGACTTGCTGATCGCATGGATAAACTTGAAAGTTGCCAATGTCTTCAGCCTGATTTGAACCCTGAGCTATTTGAGTCGGCAGTAAATGAGGTTCGTGATCGTATGAGATGTGAAAATAATATTATTATTTACAATATCCCTGAAAATCCTGAAGCTGATGCTGTTACAGATGTCGAAACTGTTGTTGATGTAATAAAAACCATAGCTCCCTCTGTCAAAGTAACACTCACAATCATAATGCGCTTAGGAGCTATTAACGCATCAAAGATCCGTTCAATTAGAGTAACTCTTAAGAATACCGCTGAAGTTATTATGGTACTTCATAACAAAAATAAATTAAAAACTGGCACTAATTTTCAAAACGTCAATATAATCAGAGACGAAACTCTTTACCAACGACAACTGTTCAATAAAGCCAGGGCTGTATTAAAAGAGCGAACAAATACCGGCGAACAAAAAAAACTAGATTCATCCAACAGCAGCACCATTCAGTGTTATTATCAGAATATACGTAGTTTAAAAAATAAAGTGCATCAGATTTGTGCTTCAATAAGTGACGCTGAATATGATGTGATTACTTTCACTGAAACATGGTTAACAAGCGATACAGTTAGTTCTGAATTTTTTTCTCCGCTTGTTTATACTGTCTATTAGTGACGTCAACTTTAGTTACTTTTCGGTACCTACTTGTAACTATTCGTTACTTTTCGTTGTAGTATCCGTTACTTTGTATTCGTTACCGAGTACTCGTTTATTCTAAAGCCATCGCCCGTAGCAACCAGTTCGGATTGAGTACCCGAAAGTTCAGTGAGAGTATTCGTTGGTTTCAGATTGAGTGGCAAGTACTCCCCTCCCCGCACACGGAGCTGCAAAAGCTGATATAAACAAACAAAACAGAATGCTTACTTCTTCATTTTCCAGAATTGTGCATTGCGCACGGGGCTTATACACACAATAATATTGGGAGTTGGTAAGAGGTTTTAAAACAATCTGGTTAAGAGAATTTATTTTGTTTTCAAAGTAACTTTATGGAAAAACAGGTGATAGCAACCTACTTGATCACATTTTTTTACTTCTGTTAAAATAGTACTTACTGGACATGGTCAATCCTACGCTAAGATTTGCAGTTGTGTGAAGTAGGTTGTATCTTTGTATATTAATTGTAATCAACATACAAAGATTGGATGTTCACGTTCTTTTGTTTTCAATCTATCAGAAGTTTGTGTGTGTGATGTACCTATCAAATTTTACATTATGACTTCGCGACCTTCGCAACCTTGCGCTTCGTCAGAGGTCTCGTTTATATGATAAAAGCATATTAAGTATTTCTTCAGGAAATTACCTTTTTCATTTTAGAGCATTAAAAAGTCCTAGCTAATACATTTTTTCAGAGAACTATTAATGTCAGAAAACATCCCCGAAGCTTCGCTTATTCGATAAAACATATTTAGCATTTTTTCAAAAAATTATCTACTTATTTCATCTTAGGGCATTAAAAAAATTCCTAGCTAAGAACGCCAATCGCTGTTCGAATGTGCCTAATATGTATTTTCATGAAACCCCTATTTTTTCAGACAGCATTCTAATTTTAAACACAATTTTAAAATTAATCTTCGGACCGTAAGATGGCGATAAAATAAAAAGCAACGTCGAACCAGATACTCTTGGTTTAACTAAAGTAACTTATAAAAATGTAACGCATGCTTTTGAAAGTTCATATCCGTTACTTCGGATCTTGTCGAGTAACGAGTACTCGTGTAACAATAGTTACTTTTTTGACATCACTACTGTCTATAGGGGTGATCGTGATTTTCAACAAATGAATAAAACACGTGGAGGAGAAGTTTTAATAGCGCTCAAAAATAGTATTAAGGCCGAACTGCTGGATTTATCAGCTCTGTTAAAAACACTGGTCACTTTTGACATAGTTGGATGTAAGTGCATTTTAAATGCATCTGTGTTTTATGTGTTTGTAAATTATATAGGGATGTGCGGTACGATCCGATATTTTGAAGTACCGGTACTTTGTCTTCCGATACTCGATATTTTGTACCGGTATTTCACCCAAGCGATACAATACGATACGATTTACTTTCAGTCAGTATCGCAAAGACCTATCCAAGGTTTTGCCGCCTGGGTTCCAATAACGCATCTTTTGACCATTAATTTATTTTTTTTTTAAATTTTGAACAAAAATTAATGAAACTGTCTCAATGAGGTTGTTTGATATTTATATTTAGTGTTTTATGGAAGTAAGGGCGAGATGGTAGAACGTCGATAACTTTCAATAAGTACTTTTCAGCTTCTTCAACTTCATTATTCAGCTTAAATATTTATAACATGCTGCTTTATACAATTATAGTGTTTATATACGTTTATGAAGCTAAACTTTGTTGGAAAATATGAATGCGTTTCAATCATTATTTTCGTGTTGCTTTTTAAGTTTTTAAGTGTTATAAAAGTTAGTACTGTACTATTTAATAGATATATTCTAATACTGACTTTGTAATTAGTTTTTGTTGATGTTTTTTATTGTTACTGCCACTATTATTGCTAAAGTTCTATATTCTGTACTAGGATTCAAAGGTTCGTATAAATATACCTAGAAGATATGCCGGATCGAATGTGTACCGGTATTTCATGTACCGGTACTTTTGTATACTATGCTGCCTCGAACCGATACTTTTAAATCGATACGATACGATATGATTGTACCGGTACTTTACGGTGTATCGAACATCCCTAAATTTATATACCACGCACTCCATCTGCTTCAAGTTTGGAAACTTTGTTAGATTATTTTACGCAATTTCATTTATCTACTAAGAATCTTTTGATCATTGGAGACTTCAACATTCCTGATTTTTGCAAAGAAGATATAAATTACGACTTAACTAGAATATTAAATAATTTTGTTCAATTATTAAATTTAACTCAATTTAATTATATTCGAAATACTAATAACAGATTATTAGATCTTGTTTTTTCCAATATAAACTGCACTTTAAATCGTGATTATCAACCCCTTGCTAGCGAAGACGCTTATCACCCTGCTTTAAGAATTGATTGTGATTTGAGAGTACTCCATGAATCAAATTTTTCTGTTTAACACATTTAATAGGTCCTACAATTTTCGTAAGGCTGACTTCCTTGCGATTTATGAAACATTATTAGAGACAAATTGGTCTACCTTGGATGATTTAGGAATGTTAATGAAGCATGTGATAAGTTTTATGACATTCTTTATGCTGTGTTCGATATGCACGTACCACTCTATGGTAGGCATTCTGTATATACCAAGTGGTATTCACGTGAAATTATACGTATTCTAAAATTGAATAATAAGCATCATAGCAAATCCTCGCGTTTACTAATGCCCTTTTATGAGTTTAGGCGATTACGTTCGTTAGCCAAAATCAAAATAAACGACGCCTATACTAAATATCTGACGGATGTTGAAAATTCAATCAATACAGACTCTAAAAACTTCTGGTCATATATCCAAAGCAATAGCTGCAATACCAGGACTATTACGTAATGGTGATATCACCTATGATACTCCACAGGAGATAATAATAATAATAATAATAAAGTTTATTTGCAAAATTTTACAAACATAATAAAAATTTTTATATTTTGTAAAATATTACAATACATTTTATCTATCTTCTTAATTGGCAAATAAACAAATTTAACCCATAAAGTTTAAATAACTGTCTATGGGTTTCTTTTTAAACATAATATTATTGTTGACGCAGAATTAAAACTAATTCATTTAACTTGATTTTCAAAAAAATTAAAAAAATTAGAAGTAATGAGAAGAGACAATAAAAAGTAAATGGTTTTGCAAATTATTTTTATTCAGTTTATCTGCCTCCTGATGGTGTAGCTATTACTCTTGATGAACAAAAATATTTACATAATAACATGCCATTTATCAAAATTAATGGCGTATCTGAAGATGACATTATGGCAGCTATACGAAGGTTGAAAAACAAGTTAACTGCTGGACTCGACAAAGTGCCGAGTTTTCTTATAAAAGATTGTGCTGCAGTGCTAGTTCACCTTCTCTACGCCATAATTAATCTAGGTATAAAAACCACTACCTTTCCACAAAGATGAAAAATGGCTTGAGTCAATCGCTTTTTCAAAAGTAGTGACATTTCTAATATTTCTAACTATCGTCTTATAGCTATTTTGTCGAATTTTGCAAAAGCCTTTGAATTGGTTCTATTTCAACCTGTTTACTCAAATGTTAAAAACTACATATCTCCGTATCAGCATGGATTTGTAGAAAAACGTTCTACAATTAAAAATTTGAGTTGTTTCACCCAGTTTGTTGCTGAAGTCTTAGATAAACAGGGTCAGGTGGACGTTGTTTACACTGACTTCTCAAAGGCTTTTGACAGAATTGGACATATTATCTTACTGTCTAAACTTCCCAGAATTTGGCTTTAGCGAGTCTTATGTCAATCTTTTTAAAACATACTTAGAAGGTAGAGCTCAATATGTTAAGTATAATGGTTTCAAATCTGAGGTTTATACTGCCATTTCCGGTGTTCCTCGGGGTTCTAATTTAGGGCCCCTATTATTCATACTTTTATTAATGATATAGGGAGCAAATTACATTCTAACATTTTAATATTTATAATTTTAAATGGAGCTGAACTATTCTTTGTATAATAGCTATATATCATTTTTGTTGCTTATTAATGTATTAACTTGTTTTGTATGATTTGTCCTATAATTGGCTGCTGCTGTTGGACAATACAGATTATTATTATTATTATTAAAATAAAGAAGAGAAGATAAAGCAATTAGTCAACCAAGCAACAAGTTACAAGTTATGAGATAGATATCCTAGTAGTACAAGAAACTAATTTAAATGGAACAGTAGAAATGAAGATAGATGGATATATATGGTTAAATGGAGGAGCAGAAAATAAATTTGGAACAGGATTTCTGGTGAAAGAAGACCTGAGAAAGATGATAGTAGATTACAAAGCTTTAAATGAAAGAGTAAGTTATCCAAGGATAAAAAGAGTACACAGGAAAATTAGTATTTTAAACGTCCATGCGCCTACAGAGAATGCCGAAGAAAGGATCATGAACTAGACTCCAGATAACAACCCAAACTTTGACATAAAGATGATGGCCGGGGATCTAAATGCAAAAGTTGGGAGGAAAGAAAGAATCAGGGCAACAGCAGAGAAAGAAAGTCTGCATGAAGAGTCAAATGGAAACGGACAAAAACTAGTAAATTTTGCTGCAATGAAACGAATGATTATTAAAAGTACAACTCAGAAGCAAAAGAATATACATAAAGCTACATGGAAGAGCCCAGATAAGAAAACATATAACCAAATTGACCACTTGATAATAGATCGAGTGCACGAACAATGTGTAAGAGTACATAAGAACGTATAGAGGAGCAGACATAAACTCCGGCCACTTTTTGGTGGGAGCAGTAATTTGACAACAAGTACCTAGGTTAAAAGAGTCCCGAGGAAAAATGGAAGGAAGGTGGAATTTGCAAGAGTTAAAAGAAGAGACAAAGAGGAAAAAGTCTGTGGAGACAGTAGAGTTAGAAGCCGGAAGAACGAAGACATCCAGAGTAAATGGAACTTCTTGAAAAAAAAATTATTAACAGAAGCTAAGAAATTAGGAAGAGGAACAAAGGAGGATAGTAAAGATTGGCTCGATGATGAATGTAAGAAGGCGGTGCATGCTAGAAGGCAGGCAAGACTTAAAGTATTACAAGGCTCTTCAAGGGAGAAAGAAGAAAACTACAGACGAACAAGGAATAATGCGTATGAGGTGTGTAGAAAGAAGAAAAGAGAACAATTAAGAAAGAAGATAACAAGGACAGAAAAAGCATATAATAAGAAAGATATCAGGAAATTTTACAAAGACCTATGGCAAGAAAAACAAGGGTACCAAACTCGACCAGTTGCTATAAGAAACACAAGAGGAATATTATGCATTGACAAGGGAGAAATAGAAGAAGCTTGGACTGAGAGCATTACAAAGAGATACTAACAGTAGAAAACCACCAAGAAATAGAACGGCAAACCGAAATAACATATGAAGAGAAGGATAAAACAAGAGAAGAGGTCAAAGAGGTGATTAAGAACCTAAAGGATGGCAAGAGTGCAAGATCTGATAATATTGAGGCAGAGCTTATTAGAAATGTAGGAGAAACTTGGACAGGTAGGCTATACAATCTCATCATAAAAATATGGAAAAGAAAAAAAAAAACCACAGGACTGGTACAACTCTATCATATGCCCTATACCAAAAAAAAGGAGATAAACAGCAAATGGCAAATTACCGCCCTATAGCATTATTAAATGTGACATATAAAATTTTAGCCCACTTGTTAAAAAATAAAAGTGCAAGAAGAGTGCGAAAGAAAAATAGGCGAATACCAGGCTGGGTTCCAGAAGAGGAAGTCAACATTAGATAATATATTTGCGGTAAGACAAACACAAATACAAGAGAAATGTAATATCAAAGGCATCACTTTATTTGCTTTGTTAGTGGATTTCAAGCAGGCATATGACAGAATTAGAAGAGACAAAATCATGGAGGCATTACAGAAATTAGATATTAAGGAAGAAACCAGGGATTTAATCAAAATGACGTTACAGAACACGACTAGCCAAATAAGGGTCCAGAAGGGGCAATCAAAAAGTCTAAATGTAAATAGAGTTTTAAAACAGGGAGACCCCCTATCCCCAATTTTATTTAATATAGTTTTGGAATGTATTCTAAGGGAAAGCCACATAAACACGAACTATAATATTTACACTCAATCATATCAATGTCTGACATATGCCGATGATCTGTTACTGATTACAAGAACAAGAGAAGAATTAAGAACACTAGTAAGGAGTTTAGAGGATGAGGCCGGAAAGATGGGGCTGGAGATAAATGAGGTCGTCCAAATAAGACATGGTGGGAGAATATTAAAGAAGCCCTTCAGCAAGCGAGAATAACAAACTGGGAGGTGTTGGGGCAAGATAGAAAACAATGGAGGAAGAAAATTCAAGCTATGGGCCGATAGGCCTAATTAAGCTGACATATATATACATATTGCCGTGATACCCCTAAAATTTACACCCCCCTTTTTTAATCGCTAATTACTTAATTGCTTATTAAGCCCTCGCACAAAAGGGGATGCCTAAGTGAAATTTACACCTTACCTGCACTTTTATTTTAGCTTATGAAACACAGCCTTGGGATACCACAAACAGCTCTTATTTGTTTAGTAAATAATCTGCATGTGACTCAATTTAAAATGCAATACTCAGGGTTATAGAAATTTATACAGATTAATTCTTATTTCGCGGGTTCCTAGGGTTTGATGGTCAAAGAGACGATTGCTTTGATTTAATATTACCCTCAAATCAATCCTTACACTTTTATAACGGCAATAAACCAAAATTTTCGGGCAATTCATGCAGCAGAATAACTCATAGAACGTTACCAAATGCGAAATACGGTCCTGGACTCCCTGCTGTGCGCCGGCGCGAATTCAACTTCCTACGGCCGTGGTCGAGATGTCATCAACAGGTGTTGTCGTCAGCGGCTTGGTGATTCTTTGTTCAGTTGTCCTCACTCGTGGTTTGTGCCCCGCAGGATCGTAGATGCTTGTATGACGAGGTAAGTTGACTTAATTTTTCTCGCTTAGAAACCAAACAACACTTACAAAAAACATTCGTTTTATTTTCAACGCTTGACAAGTAACAACGTGATACAAATTTATCGGCTTATGACATAACAACCCGCATATCAGCAGATAAGCCAAGCGAAACCCCTCCTCAAGGGCGCGAAAAGGCTTATATAGAAGGGTTGAAACGCCCCATACTCGGCTAATCCTTTCTAATTGGACCGTAACATGCCACATGGCGCAAATTTTTTCCGTTGGGTCAATTAGGTTCAGTTTTGCGTCAAATGGCCGTTACAAACACGTCTAAATTGGCGGGAAATTTTGACAAAGATTCGTTACTGTCTGGATCTTGAAATATTGCTTGTCACTAGAATATATGGCAGGAAATAGCCCCCATTAACAAATGCTGTATCTATTGTGTAATTTCGCGGGCGTTTCTATGCACGCCACGCTCACAAAAATAGAGCGAGAAAAATTAACCTAGTAACTAATTAAATACAAACTTAAATCTATCCATTTAGCTAATTTAATTATATGTACAGGTCGCTCTAATTAATATGCACCCTTGGCACACTTTTTTGGACCATATCTTGTTGGAGGACCGCTAACAAACACCCCGTTTCGGATGCGTTTGGATTCCTGCCGAGCACCTGCACCTGGTGATCCTGTTATATTGCTTTGGAGGAACGCTACCTGCAACGACATTCCGGCCTTATTCGTTCCTGGTGTTGATATCCCAGTTTAACTCAAGTGTTTAGTGTTGCCACAGGTATGATTAACTTTTGTTGATGTTTCCAACTATTACACGTGGCTATTGTTATTTCAGGAGAATTCGCCCTTGATTGGAACTGCTCCATGTTACTGCCCTGCGTTCCAACACCCCATGTCATCCTGTGGCCTGCGGTCTGCATCCGAGCGTTCGGAACCAGTTGCTCGAGTCGTCCAGCTTCCCTGCCTGCTATAGTGCCTGGAACCTGTGCAGTTCTATGTGCAGATGGTCCTTCCAGCTTGATGTCGACGTGGGATTACGGCACACACACACTGCATTACCCGTTCACCGGAAATACACTTGTCGCACTATATCACAGGTGTACTGCACCTCCTGCGTGCACTTGCCCATTTATAATTTTGGTGTAATCGAATGCTCGTTTAATGGATTGATTTGAGACTATATTTGCATTATTGTGTATTAGTTAATGACAATCTAACCCTTTGGCCTTGCTAAGAACTATTAAATTGTATTTGTTTATGACCACTGACGTTTAAATTACTGTTATAATCCTTTCACATTGAGTCACATGCCAGCAGTGTTTATATTCATTATTTAATTTGAAACATATCGTTTTAACCTAGTACTATTTGCTAACAAAATTAAAATGTTTGACCTTAAAAGGCTGTAGTGATTCGTGACCTGTAAATAACACAGCAATATATATACAGTGAAATCTCCCATAAGCGGACACGCACGGTGCCAAAGTTTTTGTCCGGTTATTAGAGGCGTCCGCTTAAGGGAAAAATCCATTTTTATGTTTAAAAAAGTTGTATTATGCAAAGGTATACACGCTAACAATACAGATAGGAATAATAAAATAATTGAAACCAAGTTATGTAATAGTTGTTACAAAATCTAAAATACTCGTTTGACGTAAAGGTTTTTTCTGACTGCTTATTATATTTCCCGCATGTATTTCTAAATATTTTGACAATTTGAATACGTACTTTCTTTACCAAAACATTTAAAATTTTTCACTGTTAATGCTTCCCTGCAGGTCTTGATTACATTCTCATAAATTTCTAAATCGTCATCGTTTTCTAATTCTGTCAACTGCACATCAATGGCAGCGATTTACTTGAAATTTCGGTTACATCATCTTCCAGGGTTATTTCTTTGTCAATGTTTACAAATTCGTCAGGGTCGACGTCTTCGATTTCTGGCATATTCCTATACAGCCAGCCAGTACCGATAAGGATAAATCGTCCTCTGATTCGAATTAATTACAGTGGCGTAACTTGATACCCGCAGACCCTGAGCCTAGTTTTCTTATTCTTTCATTCCATAAAAGCAAGCAGGAACAATTCTTCCTATTTTTATTTTTATCATAATGGGCTGTCCAAGCAAAAGGCAAAGTAGTTTTGCAGGCCTCTAAAATCAAGGGACATGGATTGTTTTGTAATAATATCGTGCATAGGGCAATGAAAGTGTCGAATTTCCTGCGGGCTGATTTGAGTCGACTTAATACCGCCCGTATTGCAAAAGAATTCTATAATTTAGCAACATGATCATTAAATGTTGGATTTATGGATTGTTTTGACTCCTCACGACAATAGCGGGCCTGCATTTTGAAGTGTCCGTACAAGAGAGATTCACAGTCTAAAAATTGTGGAAAAATGGTGTCCGTGTCCGTTTAAGAGAGTGTCCGTTTAATAGAGAAAATTTTATTAGTAAAGTTAATGCAAGTAAGTTGGTTCCCAAAAAAATGTCCGTGTAAGAGAGGTGTCCGCTTATTAGAGGTGTCCGGTAAGGGAGATTTCACTGTATATATATATATATATATTGCAACAGTTATATACCACGAAAGAACCCAAATCAAAAAATGTAAAAATACACAAAATATTTCTCAAGAGTAATTATTCTTGTTTTTCTCCGCCACAGTATCTGACGTATATTGTGGTGGTGAGCCTATTATTATCTAACTTAAATTTTGATATGTAGTACGTGATACCAAACGAAGATTTTTTTGTAATCGAAACATATTTTACTCTAGAGCAGAGAAGAGCAGCCCGCGGTCCGCCACACTTTCTCGTGTGGCCCTTCAAAGATTTTACATTTTGACTTTTAAAAGTTCCTACAGTGTCCCACAGCCTCACATTAATGAGCGTTTTATTTCTGTAAAAACGCCTCATGTACCTTAGGCGTGTTAACTTATATATATATATATGCAAAACGTCAAACTCGCCTCCGAAAGCATACGTCCAAACGAAGAACTGGCCTCATTTTTGGAGGCCAGTACGAAAAATCGGAGGCGACTAGGTATCCCCATGTATACGTGTTCCATTCAACAGATGGTGCAACAAGCATCGATTTAACAGATTTTTTGGTGGAGGTGAGTTTGACAGTACACATATTCAGTTATACACTTCAGTTGGTAGAGGTTATTCTAGATGGCGCGACCATGTAATACACATATACACCTAACAAGGTGCGCCAGTAGTACTCGCCTCTATCTATGAAATATACTGTTACACCTCAGAGACTTGGCAAACGCGCACGGGGGCTTATCGCTAGTAATGGATTTAAGTAAATTCAATACAACCGTATGTCACTGGACATTTAATACAGGATCCGTCAACGATGCGGGGTGGGAAATATCTCTAAAACTAGAAGATTTAGATTAAAATAGCTTATATAAAAGTTGAAGGTACGAAAGTGTTGCATATTACTAAAATATTTCTGATTATACAGGATGGCTCAAAAAGTGTGGCGAACCAAAGTTATTACTCTATATTTAGGAAGGTTAAAAGCTTTGCATTAAAATACCAATAGTTTTAATATAAATTTGTATGGGTCTAACATCAACTGTTTTGGAGATGTTACCGATTTTATGCACAAAATGCTAAACTTCAGGCAGCTGCTGTAGATACTGAAATAAAAATAAAACATTACGTTTTTTGTGAATTACCTTTCGAGTGTAAAATGGTGATTCTCGGCATTCATACTATACAAGGTGTCTGCAAATTTCATGATTTCAAAGGTTTTTAAAGGAAACGCACTACACATTTTAGTATTTTTAAAATGCCCCTTTAAAAAGATTTATTTTGATATCTTACTGGATAACTCTGAATTCAACTGTTTTCCAACTATGCGAGTGTGAGTATAAGAAAACAGTGTAAAGCCCCTAAAATGCTTTATTTAAAGGAATCACAAACTAGGTTTAGAAAATAAAAATCCAGCCATTGCTGACACAAAAACCGAGAAATGCTGGAATAAATTAGATCTCAAAACCAGTTGAATTTAGGGGTGTTAAATAAGCTATTAGGCGAAAGTTTATTGAAAGAGTTTTTAAGAAATACAGAGATACATAGCGTGCAAAATCATTAAATTTGCAAATCACGAGCACTTTGTATAGTTTTAATACCCATCGAAGAAGAGGAGAAATAGTTGACAATTTAGCGGTATTGGGTACACAGTGACCGCCAAAAATCGGCATCACATAAGTCAAAAAAAATTTTTTTAGATTTTTCAAAAAACTTTACACGTCAATAATTTGTGCTTGTCTAAAAACCTATTTAGCCCTTATCATAGATACCGAGTGACGTTTACTTATTTAGAAAATTTCGTTTTTCGAAATTGTCAAAATCTAAAAATTGCTATTTTTCGGAAATTAAGTAATATTGCAATGAGATTGTTTTAGAGTGTGTTAGTTTTGATTAACTGAACAATCTCAAGTCCAGAAAACACATATTTTTCTTTAACTTTAGCTTTAGCTGTTTCCTTTTTTTTAAATATTTTTGAGAGTCGCATACCATGATTTATAATTGTAAAAAATAATATAAAATGTTAATTGCTCGTTCCGATTTTGTATTATTTACCGAAAGGTGATATGTTAGTATAATTTTTACGTTTTTGATGCAATGTGCTGTTTAGGAGAAATATTTTTGAATGATTATTAATATCTATTTAAATGGCTTCTAAAAACTCTAACCCTGTTAGTGAATTACTGTTACAGAAATCCTGTAAACAATCTTTTACAGTTGTCTGAATGAGAAGAATTTTTAGAACATGTAAACTGTATAAAGAAAAATCTTCTCATTTAGACAACTGTAAAAGAATATTTACAGGATTCATTAAAAGGGTTAGATTAGAGTTTTTATCGTAGAAGCCATTTAAATAGATATTAATTATCATTTAAAAATACTTCTCTTACAAAGCACATTGCATCAAAAACTTCAAAATTATGCGAACATATCACTTTTCGGTAAATAATAAAAAATCTAAAGGGGTAATTAACATTTTATATTATTTTTTACAATTATAAATCGTTAGTCTTCACATAAAAAAATGTCAATTTTAAAATTCAGTTTTGGTATGTCTTCTTCTTCCTCTTAATATAGGCTGAGAGCCTGTTACTTTCACACACTTGAGTGCGGTTTTATAAGCCATCTTAATCCGCGGCCGGGGTAGGTGGCTAGCCTAACCCCTTGAATTAAGGAAGAATGCCCTCGCAGGGGTCACGACCATCAAAAGTGTTCGTATGATGGCCGGAGAGCGTACGATGTTATCAATGCTCGAGTGTGGGGCTTGAACCCACTTCACTGCTGGCGCCACTCAAGCACCAGCCGGCCACACGCTGTTGGTATGTGCAATTTTGAAAAATATTTAAAACATTGAAAAATTAAAGTTTAGCTAAAGTTAAAGAAAAATGTGTGTTTTCTGGACTTGAGATTTATTTTATTAATCTAACGGTGGTTTTTGTTATCCCTTGAATTAAAGCATCTTAATTTTTAGTTTTTACTTGCCTCGTCTGAAAGACGAAGAACGTATTGTAATCGATAAAAAATTACCTTCTGAAATTTCTTCAGATCTTCACTTCCAGGGTCTCTATATATCAAAGAACTGTTTTTTTCAATTCCGTCTGTCTTTTGGCGGTATAACTCTAAAACTATTTTTTGGAGGAAGACGATACTTCGCATGCATATTCTATGTCTACCTGGCATAAAGCCGAAAAAATTTCGGAGAAATATATACAGGGTGAGCAAATAAGAAAAATTTCATTATTTCTATTTTTGCTTTAACTCAAGACCTATTACTTAAATGAAAGTAATAATTTGCACAAGTCTCAGGTTTTTACACTTGAAAAAAAAGGCATATTTGGACACAACATATAGGTACAGAGTGGGCACTAAACAAAATCAGTAATTTGCACATAGCTCAGGCTTTACACTTGACGAAGATGGAACCCAAGAGATACAAGATAAATGTTGTAAGAGTCAAAAAGGGGCAACAAATAGTGTGTTCTGTTTAATACAGCCATGCATTGCACAGATCCGAGAGATCCTTCACGGATCAGTGGAAGAAACGCGTGGAACTGAAATCGCATTTGCAGGCGATGTAGTTCGAATCCCATCACCGTTGTTGCTGCAATTCGCATTAGCAAATGTTTCCTTTTATTGTTTCAGTATTATTAGAAACGTGAAGAAACTTTTACCCCATAATATTTTGATAACGTTCTCTTTCACTGAATTGTTTCCTGTTACTTAGTACAACTTTATATTAAAATTATTAGCATTTCAATGGAAAACTCCTTGTAAGCTACCTAAATATCGAGCCTTCTATTTAAAAAAAGTAAGTTTAGGTCGCCACTCTTTTGACCTACCATTTATAATCCAAACTGTGTAATGTGCACTGCCTTCGTGCCTCGTAGAATATAGCTATGTTAGGTACCCACAAGAATTTATTAACACACGCAGAATGCCATCCGCGCGATGTTTAGATACGTTATCACGTTCGCCGTGCCAAAATCCGAAAACAAAACGACGCGCTACTTTTATTCCCTCGGCAAAAGGTGCAACAGAGCGGCAACGTTGCTGGAGGTGAGTATGTCGATTGTGTAACACGGCGATATACAATGGGAGGCCACATTGTAGCAGTGTAGTAGGAGCTGTTCTGCTATTTTGTGTGCACCATTTTTTTGTATATCTCAAATATCAAAATTCCTTACCCCTCTCTTGATGCTTCTGTTACGATAACCTTATTTAAGAGATTGACGAGGAATACACATGGAAAAACATGTTCCTTGACATGGAGGCGTGGGTGTCTGTCATATGTTCGGAGGCAAGTAAGATAGCCGTGCACATATATATATATATATGTATTTCTATTAATGAGCGTTTCATTTCTGTAATTTTTTATGCTAGCTTTAATTTGTTAATAAAGAGATAATTTGAGTCGATCATTCAGTATTTGTATTATCATAAGTTTCTTACATGCACAACAATTTTAAATTTGTATCTGGCCCGTTCTAAAAACAGGTTACTCATCCCTGCTCTAGAGTGTACTAAAAAATTGATGTCAATGTTGATTAGAAATTTTGCTTTTTCCTGAGCGGCATTAAACTTTTAATTTTAAGATTACTTATATTAGTTAAGTTTTAAGGTAATATTAATCTCGTCGTAATCTTTAACAATCAATATTAACTACAAGATTTCTGGCAGGTAATTATTACATTAGTTATAGTTTGACCATCTAAATCTGGTTTTTTATTTTAAGGTTATATTTATGTCAAATTTGTTTATTTCTATGCACTCTTCGTGGAAACGTATATAAACCATCAAGCAATCCTACCTTAATTATCAGGTATATATCGATTAAAAAATTCAAAAAGTGACGTTGAAAGAACATCAAAATTATTAACCATTGCAATACCCTCCCGCTAATGCCATTTTGTAATTAATCTGTTTCTGTTTTCCATTTCCATTTTCAGTTTTCAGTTTTATTGAGAACTGAATATTTTGGTATTTAATTTGAAAATGTAGCAGCCTTCAGAATCTGTTCTAGAAACCGACAGCCAGTAAAGTGGGGATATTTTTTCAACAATAAAAAATCTTCTATGCCAACATATCTAAATTTCAAAGTTTTTGACACATATAAAATGTGCCATATCCTTTGATTCCTTTTCTTGAATGGTAACATATTGAAAATAAACAAGTTAAAGTTAGTTAAAAAACAGTTCTTAGTTTAGTATAGATCCTAAATTCTAACTAAATAGTATTTCTCTCAGTAAAACGATTCTACGTATTCTTCATTTGTTCACATTGTCACATTCCGGTACTCGTTTACTTGTAGTGAGCTTATTATTTTTTAGAGGCAACGCCATAAAATGCATATCTTATGACATTCATAACGAAATTACTAAGAATAGCATGATTTGTTGTGACCCTACCCTAAGGTGTTAAGTAATATTGCTTTTACATTTATTTTGTTACACTTATTTCATTATTATTATTCTAATATTTTAATAATAATAATACATTCCTTTATTTTCCAAATGCCAAAATTGGGATAGATGTTGGTTGTCTGTGAAGGGTCCATTCTAAATATTTTCTTTTTTTTTAATTTTCATGTTAAAAAATTATTTGCCCAGTACTTGAAATGAAAATAATAAATGTAAGTCAACAGTAATTTTTTTATATATTATCGATTTAAAAAATTTCTTTATTCTGATTGTACCCCTCACTAAATTCTATTTTTAGGATATGTTACTTTTCCTTCATGGTAAAAAGCTAGCCTACTACAATTTAAAATGAACAGCAAAATTGGAGGTCGTATTAGGGATTTTTTTATCAAAAATTTTTGTTAATAAAAGTTATTCAGAATCGCTCAAATAAGCTAAATCTAAAATTTCATTAAAAACAAAACATTTTGAAAATCTCTCCCAAAAAATTTTCAAGTTCAGAAAATTCGAATAATAATCTCACAAGTTTACCACAATTTTTTATTTTATTCTTTTAATTCAATACAATTTAAAAAACAATGCTTAATTAATTAAATAACAGTATTTTCAACTAAATCCCCATTAGCACGTATACATTTTTCTATTCGTTTTCTGTTGTTTACGATAACCTTTCTCAGTTTTTCTCAACTTACGTCTTAGCAGGCGTCAGTTATTCACAAAGTGTCACAAAGTTGTTGAATATTTAATGGTCTAGTTTTATACACTTTATTTTTCCTAGTTCCCCATAAATAAAAATCTAATGGGGGTGTGGCTACACGTAATTTTGCATGGTCATATCGGCCACACTGGACACAACGGCCAAAAATGATATGTAGACACAACGGCCACCTTGGACGTATCGACCACAGGGTTAGCTGGACACTATGGCCACATTTCAGACGTGGACACAATGGCCACATTGGACACGTTGGCCACTGGACACAACGCCCACACATAATTTTTGTATGCCCATATCGGCCACACTGGACACGTCAGCCACTATCAGACGTGGACACTACCATATATATAATACACATATATTGCTGGTAGGGCCTGGAAACTTGAGAAAACATTACGGCGCCGACATAGTCTCACTTCGAGTATAACGCGTCTCGTGCGCATGCGTGAGAATTCGAACTCCGCCTTTAGAGGCGAATTTTAAACTTAACCAATTCCCCATTGGGCGGACGACGCCTCCGCGCTTGCGCACAGCTCACCGTATTCATGAAGGAGTTGGTTGTGTGTCTCACTTCATCGGTGAGTTTCCCACTCATAGCCGCTAGCAATATAGTAAGTATTAGATATATGGACACTACGGCCACACTGGACACAACGGCCACTGGACACAACGGCCACACAATTTTTGTATGCCCATATCGGCCACACTGGACACATCGCCCACATAGCAGATTTAGCTTATTTGAACGATTGTGAACAACTTTTATTAACAAGAATTTTTTGATAAAAAAAATCCCTAATACGACTTCTTGAATTTTGCTGTTTATTTTAAATCGTAATAGGCTAGCATTTTACCGTGAAGAAAAAGTAACATACCCTAAAAGTAGAATTTGATGAGGGGTATAATGCTTTTGCTTTCTCTTACAAAAATAACCACATTCAAAATATGGAACAAGTTTCTTTTCTCGGTGTAAAAATAGATAGGAGACTGAACTGGAGGGCGCATGTTAAGGGCGTGGCAATTAGTGTGTCTAAATATTGTTATGCCTTAAGAATTATAGCTGAGAGTGTTTGTGTAGATGCTGCTATCTCAGCTTATCATGCTTTTGTCTCGTCCAAGATAAGGTATGGTCTTATCTTTTGGAGAAACTCATTGGAAATGGACAGAATTTTAATACTTCAAAAAAGGTGTATTAGATGTATTTTTGGAATGAAACAACATGAAAGTTGTAAAGATGTATTTTTTGGTAAAAGGATTTTAACCTTAGTTTGTATGTACATATTGGACTCCTTTATGTTTGTCTATAATAATGGCCTCTTTGAAGATGCTACTAATAAACATTGTTATACAACTAGACATAAGGCTAACCTAGTAACTGAAAAATGCAATTTTAGTTATATCCAAAAAAACATTTCCTATACAATAATAAAAATTTATGTTTTCCAGAGTGTGCCAAGCCTGTCTCAAAGCAGAGTTAAAACTGTGATAATTAACTATTTAATCGAAAAGGCATTTTATAATATAGGGGACTTCTATAATGATACAGATAGGTGTGTTTTGGCTGTATTGTGATTTTTTTTACAGCTGTGCAAGTACTTTATTTTAGTTCTTTTTAATCTATTGTCACCACTTTGTTTTTTTAATGTTTTTTAAAATGTATTTTCGTATGGTTTGCACTTTTTAATCAACCCTCAAATGTTTGAAATAAAAAAGAGACGGTTGTTTCTTTAATGTTTTTTAGGATAAATCGTGCTATATTGTAGAGCCATGTATTTTTAAATTGTTTAATATGTTTTTTTGTAATGTTAGTGTATTTTTAAATTGTTTTTTAACATTGTTCTACACCTTTTTGGTTCCTCTTGTGAATAAATAAAGTTACCTTATCTAATCAGAATAATTTTTTTTAAATCAATAATATATTAAAAAAATACTGGGGTGGTGCCATCTAAAGTGAGACACACTGTATATCTATACAGTGTGTTCCAGGATTGATGTTACAAGAAGTGAGATGGACTAAAAATTTTTGAATTTCATTTTTGATTGTGTGATTAGGTCCTGCTTGGTCTGAAGAGAATTTTAAGAATATTTTCAGTTTTTAAAAATACAAGTCAACCTTGACAGTGACGCAAAAACTATTTTCTTTTCAGGTAAACTACCCTTTTTGTTCATGACACGATAAAATATTACCAAGAAAAGTTGTTCAGAATGATAAATTATGACCCCATACAAAATTTCAGGATGATCTACCTCCTTAGATTAAACCATTATTTTTAGATTACACAAAATAAATTGAATTTTCTTTTCAGGTAAACTACCTTTTTTGTTTATAATACGGCAAAATTTTACTAAGAAATGTTGTTCAGAATGGAAAATTATGGCCCTACACAAAATTTCAGGAAGTTCTACCTACTTAGATAGTAGTACAAAAAAGTACAGTTGTGAAACTGCCTTGCAGTGTGTAATTGCAGAATGGAAGGAGTATAGGGACAAGGGGACTTTGGTGCTGGTGGTGTTTCTGGACTTGAAAAGAGCATTCGAGACGGTAGATAGAGGAAGGTTAATTGATAAACTATCGGCTTATGGAATAGGAAGAAACTGCATAGAATGGATTAGGAACTATCTTGAGAATAGAAAACAAAAGGTCAGATATGGAATTCGAGAATCTACAGCGCAAGAGGTCATGATGGGAGTTATGCAGGGAAGTGTTTTGGGGCCTTTATTGTTCGCTCTTTACATAAACGATATGGGAGAGCACTTGAAAAAGTGTAAATATCATTGTTTTGCGGACGATACTATTATTTATTTAGAAGGTAACAATGTGGATGAGCTAATTGACACTGTCAATGAGGAAATGGAGACTTTGAGTGAGTGGTTTGCTATGAATAAACTGAAATTAAATGTTAGTAAAACAAAAGCTACGTGTGTCAGTAGTGAAGGCGATTACAGACGTGGTGGACAATCAACGATTTGTTAAAATTGAGCACATAAATGTACAGTTTGTAGAAGTGCTGAAGTATCTGGGAGTGATGGTGGATTATAAACTTAGTTTCAACGATCATATCGAGTATATATCTAAGAAGATAGGAAAGAGGTTAGGTGTGATATATAGACTAAAAAATGTGTTGACAAGATATGCACAATATATGTTATATAATACATTGATTTTGCCAATGTTCTATTGTTGTGGTACAGTGCTGTATGTGAGCAGTTCTGGGCAAGTACTCAATACTTTTCTTTAAATTTGTACTCGAGTACTGTAAGTACTCAGTTCACAGTACTCATGAGTACTTGTGTTTGTTGATACTCGTTACTCGTACTCGTGATAATTATCGCAAGTACTCGTAATAAGTACTCAATGAATTTACGAGTATTTTTGCGTGTATGTGATTCCCCTAACTCGGACATTAGATAGTTGAAGCTAAATATTTGATTTCTTGTATATATAAAACTGTGATTCCCCTGCCTACATACAAATTGAACGGGGATTTAATTTATTATTCATTCCCATTAAGGCCAGTTACAGATTGACAGGCCCACAGTGTCAGTATCCCAGTAGCAGTTGGCTTGCTCGAAGTGCATTATTGTTAGATTTGTGTGAAAAAAAAACTTTAGCATGTCTGAGACTGATAGTAACAGTTCTGCATCTCTGTGCGAACCATACTCTACAGATTCAGACGCAGAATATGTGCCACCCCGGCCATCAACAAGTGCTAAAACTAACGCTAGTAATAATGACAGTGATTTATCAAAACAGCAGAAGAAAACGTTTAAGGCTCGCTTCAAAGTCATCTACAAAAATCACTTCAAATACATCCACAAATGTATGTTCAAAGACACCTAGAAAAACTAGTAGCCTGGCTTATAAAGAAGAAAACCTTAAAATTAGACTAAAAGGCAGTGCTATTCTTGATGGTACATATTTTCAAGTCATTAATGTAGTAGACATTAATCATATTGAGGCAATGTGTCAATGTTGTATGCCAAAAACAACTACAATTAAAGGATCCACAATAACCACAACTTAATCAAACATCAAAGAAAGGTTCACTCAAATAAGTATACAGAATACCTAGAATACGAGAAGCAAAAACAAGTTTCTAAAAAACTAGACATCCAACTTCAAGCAGACGATTTTAGGAAGGACCCAGGTCCATCCACTAGCAAACAAAAACAAACGTTAATGACACGATTTACAACGTCAAATGTGCAACAAAAATATAATCAGAAAATTTTTGAAAACAGAATCATTAAATTTGTGGTAGGCACTATGTCTCCGTTATCCATAGTGGAGCACCCCAGCTTTAAAGCATTGTTTGAAGGTTTTAATTTAGATCTACTTTCTAGAAGAACTGTTACTCGATGAATTGGTGAAACTTTTTATGAAAGACAATCTAAAATTAAAATACATTTTAGAAGCGTTTCATATATTTGCACGACTGCGGATATTTGGTCAGGTAAGGGAAAGAGTTTTTTCGGGGTCACTTGCCGCTGGATAGATGATAACCTGAAGCGCCATTCAGTGGCTTTAGCTTGCCTGCGATTCAAAGGTACACACTCGTATGACAGAATTGCCTACAAGCTAGAAGATGTACATACCAAGTATGGCATAGAGAACGACAAAATAGTAGCTACAGTTACAGACAATGGTTCAAACTTTGTGAAGGCATTTAAAGAGTTTGGTGTAGTATTACCCCAACAAACGCTAGTAGATGACAATTCTATTTATATGTATTCTTCTGAAATAGATGACACCGATGAAAATATGTTTGACAGTAGTGATGAAGACGCTGAAGAAATAACTTTCATCAGCGTTGATAGTGATGATGAAACAGATAATGCTAATACCATTTGCAGATTGCCAGTTCATTTTAGATGTGCCAGTCACACAATTAATTTAATTTGCACCACTGACTGTAATAAAGTAATTAAAACAAATGTGTCATTGAGCTCCGGACACATGCAGGCGATGTGTAAATGTACGTTATTATGGTAAAAGGCATCATTACCAAAATCAGCAGAAATAATCAAGGATACTCTGGGTAACACAGAGTGTGACCCAGAGTCAGGGTTTGAAAAAACCCGGGTTTTTTCAGAAAAACCCAACCCACTGGGCCCATGGGGGTTTTTTCGGGTTTTCTCGGGCTCTTTCGGGTTTTTCCCGTTTTCTCAGGATAATGGCTCTTCGAATAAAAGACGAAGCATTTTTTCGATCATCATTGATGACGGATGCTGTCATCAATCATTTTTCATCCCCTCAATGGTGGAAACTTGTTGCAAAAAGAATCGAAAAAATTTCACCTTGCCACATGGTTTTTGCGATATTTGCTTAGGTCTATCTTCGGCGCCGGCATCTTCAGCTTCCATTGAACAATACTTTTCTACATTCGGACTTGTTTGGAGTAAACTTCAAAATCGCCTGGGCGTGGAAAAAGCCACAAAACTAGTGCAAGTGTACAGACATTTGCGCTCAACTGATACACACACTATTGACTGGTAATAATTAATTTTTCTTTCTCATTCAATCATTAATTATATTTCTAATGTTCTATTATTCTTAAAGGTAATTAATTGTGTTTTACTAATTTGTAATAAAATTCTAAAAGTTGAGGTTTTTTGTTCAAATTGTTTAACCCAAGTTGTGAGTTTACTAGTCCCTTGGAGTGAATCCAGGACCGAAAAACTCAGTGGGTTTTTCGAGCGGGTTTTTTCACGTGGGCCCAGAGTATCCTTTGTGTACATGCATCAGTTAAATTTAAAAAAAACGATATTATTTTCACGGAACTAAGCGGACGTGGCACTGACACTGTACTGATACGTTTCTATCTAACACATACAAAGCCCATAAACTGTATTCTAACTCATTTGACTACCTATGTTCGCATTCTGTATATTCGCACTGTATATAACATTAAACATAAGTAAGTACCTTATTATATAAAAAAATACTAGAATTTATAGCTTTCATTTCTCAAATTAGCAATTTTTTTTCATATCTTTGCTTTCTTTACCACTTACTTAGCGAGATAGAATATAAATGGCGCTATATTTTAAATTTCTCCAACATATTTGGAATATTTCTTCCAACACAATCATTAAACAGGAGCGTGAACATACCTGGCGGACGTGATGGTCCCGAATCTGCAGGGCGAGGAGCAGTCTTTATAACTAAATGTACAGTCAAACCATCTTTAATATTGTGAGTCTGCAGTGTGTCTTGATCCTTCATTATTTTTCCAGCAAAGATTAAGCAAAGTTGGTCAACTTCAGCATTAAACTTTGATGCCACAATATCCTTAAACTAAGAGCAATTATTAGAAAAGTATGTAAAAGGAAGTAGCAGTTGTGTTTCCACTTATTGGAGAACTTTTGGAATCTCCATAAATGCTGATGTATGGAGAAAGTGGAATGTGTTTTAAGCTAAACATAACAATGTGCCGTATCATCGTAATGGAGGGAATAATTAACATGCGACACAATCGATACGTTCAAAATGCAATCTTTTGTTTTTGTCAATAGATGTATAAAGTCCATTGCCTACTAAATACTAACTATAAAACTGTACAATTCAAGTCGAATCTTGTCTATAATTCAACCAAATTTTACATTGTAAAAATTCCAATATAGCGCAAACAAAAAATAAAATTTACAGCTGCTATCCTGAAATTAGACAACCTATAAAAATTTGAGAATGTAGATAGGTATAAAATATGCATTTATATAGTATGTAGTTTCCATTTACTTTACATACAGGGTGTCCCAGAAATTGTTACAAAACATCAGGTACCCTGAATAATTTGGATAAAAAATTGTAACGAAAGAATTTGTATGAGTAGTACACACTGATTAATTTTTTTTTTTAATTTGTTAACACTAGTGGATCAGCAACTATATTATACCATAAATAATAAAACAAGCAGCAACTATATTATACCATAAATAATAAAATAAGCCCTATGTAACTGGTAAAATAACTCAAATATGCAAGTACTACTATCCGATTGAATTAAATTAAACTGACAAAATTAATAATTCAAATTATGGAAATTGCATAAGCTTGGGGTTGCTTTGTTGGCATATTTGCAAGTACAAAACTCTTGTAGGAAATCCCACACTTTTAAGCCCCTGTCCCACTGTAAAAATTTGTATAAATTGGTTTTATAAAATTTTTATAAAAACGTGGTGACGTCACACCCCATCAAAATATTTTTAAGCCATGTCCCACTGTCAATATTCGGTCCAAGATTTTTATAAAAACCAGATCAGCTGTTTTAAGTATCACTGAAAAGTGAGGTTAGATTGAAGTGTTTTGACTTAAATAGCCGCCTGTTTGGCAAGCCTTTTATTATACTGTTGCATTCCTCATTGCAATGAAAGAGTTAAGTGTATATAGAATATTGACTGGTTTTCATAATGGTCGATTAACGCACCAGTTTATTCAATAGACCACGTGCCAGTCATTTTTTACAACTATAACGTAACCTCAACACAACAGCTCCCCAGGAAGTGGTGGCTAAGAATGAGGTTAAAAATGTTGCGCATGAACGTTTTAAAACAGAAGGTTCGCGCACCTTTTCAAATTCTCAGTAGGCTGGGCTTAGCCATCAACATCCAATGAAATGCCCGATCTCATCAAAATTATAGAAACCGTTCTATTCCAAAAGTGTTTATAAAACTATTTTACGTGACGTCATCAAAATACAGAGGCCGTCAACGTAAATGTTAGTGACGTCATTTTTATAAAACTGTGGGCTGTCACACTATGAAAATTCTGTTTATAAAACTGATTATAAAAATTTTTACAGTGGGACACGGGCTTTTAACGAGTTTTGATTATCGATTTAATGTTTGAACGAGGTATTTATTGGCAAAGTTCAACATTTTTCATAATTCGTTATAGGACTGTACTGATTTCTTTAAGGTAGGACAATATGTAAGTGTAAACTAAGAATCGAAATCGAACACAAATTGTTGATTAGAATTTTTCACGCTTAGAATGAAGCACGCTTTGTAACCATTTCTATATTACTCTTGGGTTATACACATTTGACAGTGCTTACAATTTCCCGTACATCTGACCAATAATGCGTATCTTTTTAAATGCTAAAATCATGCAACTTTTTCCTTATTTAACCAACATTGAAACGAAAAAGTGCCCCACCCTGTCAATATATTACTGCAGCACATCTTTGTTTTTAGCTGAAAAGAAAGCCAAACGATCTTATGGCTCACTTATTTTTCACATTACATTATTTACCGTTAGTGTAACTAATTCATTATCAATATTTTATTGTACTTTTAGTTCTTAGGCGCAGTACAATGAATCATAGGCTATTGTATTAATATTTAAATTGTATGTTGTAATTTTCAGGTTTTTAAATGGACAATTTCTAGAAGCTCTATTATAAGTAACACCGAAACAGCATCGTTTCCGAACCGCAGCAGTGTACTCCGAATTATAGCACCTTTACGCTACAGCTTCCTGTTCATAAATTTGACATATATCGAGTCGCTTTAAAAATTTAATCATCAGAAATATCGCCTAGCATTTCTAGACTGCACAAAATCATGACGAGCACTTTTAGTTCATATTCTGTACACATACACATATATGGTTTAAAACCACCGAGAACTTCTAGAAACACATTAAGCAGTTTTTAATCGAGATCAAATTTAACCTATATAGGTTAACTTTCCTACACATGTACATAAGTGGGATTACCTCTTTGATGGTGGCATCTGCTTCTACTTCAATGTTTTCTTTTTCCTTGGGCGTCTTTACGGACACTGTAATCTTCTTTTTTGGTGTTTCTTCTGCGTCTTCCAGGTCCTGATTCTGTCGAATTGGCGAACCCTCCGGTTGGTCCGCCATTTTTCCGGTGTGATGACTGGTTGTTTCTGAAAACTATACAATGTGCCATAAATATTTATTACCACATAAAAATTAAAAGTACGACAGTCAGTATAATACCTATTGCAAGTGTCGTTGATCGTCAGGCTTTGGGGTTAATAAAGCAAAATCACTAAAAAGTTTCACCGTTCTGCCAAACACCGTCGTGTTGCGTATTTACGTCAAAAACTTGCATGGTTTGCTTCAACGCCGTCTGTACGTCTGACATCAAGTGACTTTGTGTGTCATATAGATACCTGCATTACCGATTATCATATTTTTTGCCGCGAAACACAAATTAACAATCTAGTCGAAAGATATTTTTCACGTAGCATTGTCCTATCGTTTATTTACAAAAGAAAGCATTTGCGATAGATTGAATTAGATTAAACACATTTAGCTATAGTTTTTATGAAAAAAGATGTTTCAATCTTTTTGTATTATTTAATCAATTTTCTCTGTCAAGGTTTACTAAAAAGCATAGGCTTCGACTTTTGTCAACATTTCTGAAGGGCACAAAGAACAGGAAATACAAATTTATTATAAAACGTACCTAACCTACACGTAACATATGATCGAAAACTGTTACCCTCTAGAGTCTAGAGCAGGGGTTCTCAAAGTGGAGTGCGCATACCACTAGGGATACGCCAGCCAGATGTAGGGATACGTAGCTTGATTCACGTAGTAGCGTCTACAAACATTGCACACGACAAAAATCGGAAAAATACCTATGTGAGGTGGTTTTGAATTATACACGGAATGTATCCTACATATATATATCTAATTATTACATTTTCTACTTATTTTTTTGATAAAATCAACGTGTGGGTACGTCGTTGTAAAAATATTAAAATGGGAAATAGGATAGATTATGTTTATTGATATTAGAATCTGCAATAGAATATTAACCCATCAAAGCCTGGCGTTACCATATGGTAACGCAAAACACTGTTTTGTTTTCGCTTATTCTAGTTTTAAAGTTTTGTGATTGAACGCTATATGGCACCGTATATGTCTTCCTAACAGATGATTGGACACGTATACTAGTTTAGTTCTACCATTGCTACTGTGCAGTTTGTTTATATAGACGTTTCTCTTGATACTTATGCCAGGTATACAAAAATGGATGACATAACCTCTGAGTAATTACATTTTTTTTTGCTTAAAATTTAAAAAAATATAGAACTTAGTAAAAACTTTGCTTTAAAAATGTGTAGAAGATGCGCCTATGTACAAATTTTGAAACCATATAAGTAGTTAACTTCTCTTTGTAGTGGGGTGATTTTGTTGGTGTGACCGCATGGTGTCAAATTTTTTGTAGAGTAAACTAATAGTAAATTTTGCTTCAGAGCTGGTTTTACTTTGCAAGAAGCTTTAGAAATGGAGTTTTCTGATGATGTTGATACTATTTATATTGAACCACCCGAGGCAAATGTATTAACAGACGAAGACTCTGGCAAAGAGGATTCTGGAGGTACAATTGATAATCTGTCAGGTCGCCAACTACAAGCACCAGCGGAAGTGAAGTTTGTAAATAAAAATAGGGTAACTGAGAAAGATCCTGTGCATATTAAAAAATATACAAAAACACCTACACGAAAATCTACAAAATCGAAGCCCTCAGAACCTAAGAAAAAACGCAAATGAATACAAGGTGATTTGAAAACACAAACAAGAGATTTTCCTGAACCTAATTTTGAAAAATATAAGGATCTTTCCCCACGTCAAATTTTTGAGCTTTTTTCGACGACGAAATGTTGACCTTTCTAACCGATGAGTCTTCTAGATATGCACTATTTAAAAATCTGCATGACCCAAAAATTTCCAAAGAAGAAATGAAATGCTTTTTAGCAATACTTTTAGTAAGCGGCTATTCAGTACTTCCAGGAAAGAGATTTTATTGGGAATCACAGGGTGACGTGAACAGCTCGATGGTTAGCGGAGCCATGAGAAGAGATCGATTTATACAAATTATGCGTTGTATACATTGTGCAGACAATTCTAATCCTGATCCTAATGATAAAGTGTGGAAACTTCGCCCGTTCATAAATAAACTGAAATCAAAATTCGTCGAACATTATCAACCAGAGAAGCGTATGAGCTATGATGAGAGCATGATTCGCTACTATGGGCGACATCCGTGTAAGCAGTTTATACGGGGAAAGCCTATACGCTTTGGCTATAAAATGTGGACACTAAATACAACATCTGGATATTTGGTTAATTTTGAACTATACCAGGGAAAAAGTGATCGTAGGTCAGAAGATTATGAAAAAGAATTTGGTAAAGCTGCGGCCCCCTTTGTCACCATGTTGGATGATTTAGGAGATGAGAAACAAGGACCCTATGACCTCTACTTTGACAACTTATTTACTGGTATCAATCTTCTACAACACCTAAAAGAGAGAGAATATCAGGGTACTGGTACTGTTAGGGATAACCGTATTCCAAACGACTGTCCAATATCAAACAAGAAAACGCTTTCATGGCAAAGGAGGGGTATATATGAAGGAGCGATTGAGAAAGACACCGTAATAATGGTAGTTCGGTGGGTTGATAACAATGTGGTTACGGTTGCATCAACTTGTCAAGGTATTGCACCACTTTCTCAAGTAAAACGTTATAGTCAAGTGCAAAAGAAAATTATTCAAGTGTTGCGTCCAAACATGATAGGTGAATATAATTCGCATATGGGTGGAACCGATCTTATGGATGAAAATCTATCAAGGTACAGAATTGGTATTAGAAGCAAAAAGTGGTGGTGGCCAATTTTCACATGGCTAATTGATGTATCGGTCATAAACGCATGGCAAATCCATAAAAAATCAGGTGGAAAACTAGCACAACTTAAATTTCGCAGAGAACTTGCAACCAGCTATTTACAAAGTTATGGAAGCGCTCCTAAACCTGGAGGAAGACCTAAAACCTCAAAATCAAGCATATCGTTAAACAGAATTTCAGATGATGTGAGATATGACGGAACAAATCACCTAGTTGTTGAAACACATGCAAAAAAAAGGAGAAGATGTGCAGGAGAGGGCTGCGTATCAAGCGTAAGAACGATGTGCAGTAAGTGTGATTTGGGACTTTGTGTTCCTTGTTTTTATATTTTCCATACCAAGTAATTTTTTTTGCGTTTTCATATTAATATTATGCCTAAAACATAAGTTTACAGTTACGTTCGTGTATGTTTTTATTTTGAATAAAATGTATACGTAAAAGCCTAGCGTTACCATATGGTAACGGTCGTTTTTTTTTAAACTATAGACTTTTTTGAAAAAAAAAATTGCAAAATTGTCTTTAAAAAAGCCATACTAACCTTAACTTCACGAAAATAATAAAAAAATAGCGAAAAAAAAAACTTCGGCTTTAATGGGTTAAGCAAATGTTTAAGTGTGAATCATTTTATAAATGTATATAAATAGTTATTTCTACACGTGCAAAAGGTGTGTGATTATGGGACGCGTGAAAATAGTAAAAATTGTCCAACGAGGGCGAAATGTCTAGTTGGACAACACCAACGCGTCAAGTGCCGTAACACTTTTGCACATGTTGTATAGAACAGTTTTTCTGCAATAGTGGAACAATGATTAAAAAATGCAAACATATTTAACAAATTGCTGGCGGAGCACAATAAAAAATTTTACTTTTGGCCCTCAAAACCAAGCATGAAATTACCTAATAATATTTTGTACACTGAAAAAATGTTTAAATGTAAAGTCAAAGTCATGTTTAACTTTACTAAAATAATGTTTAAATAGCTAGTTAACTTTTTGCAATTTTATTAAGTTTAAACAATTTCAAATTTCATTTTGACAGCTTGAAAATGTCTATTAGTATTTTTCACATTGAAAAATGTTGCAGTGTTTTATTTCTGTTAACACGGACAATTTCAGGATCTTAAATAACCGTTTGACATAAGTATTTGGATTCCATTAAGATCTAAACTTTTTATAAATCGAATTGCAGCAGTTCTCAAATGTCTTACGATAGAATTACCTACCTCCAATTTTATTAAGTCTTCAACATTTTACAAATTTGCTTTGATAGAGTAAACATGTCCATTTTGCACATTGGAAAAATGATTCAGCTTGAAATACCTGATTTTTGATTCTATCAATGCGGCTAATTTCAAAATTAAGTAATCCTGCGACTCGCTTCTATTTTATTAAATTGTTAACACCTCAAATAGTTAACTTTGACAGTTTTTAAGTGTGTAATAGTACTTTTCACTTAAAAAATTAAGTGTACCCGTAACTCCATTAACTGCGCAGTTCGTTAGTACCTCTTATTTAAGTTGATATCGTGGAAGCAAGTGAAGAGTTTAAATTTCGACAAATATTCCTAACTAGCTGACCGGCAAACGTTGTTTTGGATTATGACATGATGGGGAGAATGCTTCAAACCATTAAGCACAGAATCATAAAAGTATGACTGCAAATAGAAAGTCGTACAGTGTATAGAAAAACACACTTTCGATATTTTTCAATTTTCCGGCTTCCCTTTGAATTTTTCCGAATTTTATTTTCTGCTAAACCACCTCGGGAGTAAGACGAACAAAACAAAAAAAAATCAACCAAATCGGTCTAGTCGTTCTCGAGTTTTTGCGGTACTAACACACGGCAATTGATTTTTATACCATATATAAATTATGTGAAGTGTTCTCAACTTATATTGGTTTTGTGAATGGAATAAAAAACAGCTTATTTCACATTAAAATATTTTCCCAGTGTGCAAAATTTTAAGAGACATTCGGAATCCATCAAAATGAAATTTGTAAAATGTTTTCAAGACTTAATACCACTGAGAGTAGTTCATGAGTTGTTTAAATTAGTAAATCGTTAGGTGTCAATATGGTTAAATCTAACTTGCATCGCACTTAAACATTCTTTGAAAGTGTAAAGTACTATTACACACATTAAACCTGTCAAAGCTAACTTGGTGCGATCTTCACAATTTAATAAAATTGAAAGGAGTCACATGGTTACTTGAATGAAATTGCCGCATTGATGGAATCAAAAATCACTTATTGCACGCTGAAACATTTTTCCAATGTGTAAAATATTGACAAAAGTTTACACATAATATTTGTAAAATGTTCCAGATTTAATAAAATTGGAGATATGTAATTCAATCGTAATTAGAATCATATAAATGATTTTGTATATAGATGGCTAAATATTACTTCACACCTCAATATTTTTTTAAAGAAAAAAATAGTATTAAACATTTGAGAGCTCTTGGGATTAAATTTTTAAATGTTCAGATCTTAATAGAATCCGAATAAATCTAACGGTTATCTAAGTGTTAAAATTTGCATGTGTTAATACAATTAAAAACATTTTATTTCACACTGAAACATTTGTTCCAAGTGACAGATAATAGTAGGCAACCAAAAAGTGTCAGAATTAAATTAATGCGAAGCTCAAAGAGCAGCCAGCGCGAACGGTGACGTTTAGCAGCATTATTTATGTTAGTAGAAATGGCAAATCATCAATATAAAGCTATTCCGTACACTACGGTGTCACATTCGGTTTATCACAACCTAGCAATTCAAATTTGGTGGCTGTAAAATGCCGATGGAGTTAAATAATAGCTATTTATGCAACAAGTGCTAAAAGTTGACGTTTATGCACGAGACATGAAAATTATGAAACGAAGCCGAAGGCTGAGTTTCATAACATGTCTCGTGCATAAACGACTTTTAGCAAGCGTTGCATACAATACTTTATCTACGACCTTAATTTTACTGTTATTAATCCATAAATATCGATTTAACAAAGGTTTGCATCTACGACACTAATTTATGTCATAATAAACAGTAGGCCATGCCGCGCGGGCGAATGTTTGCGAATGACAGTACTCAAGGTCAGTTACGAAATGTAATTATTAATACTCCTCATCTGAGTGTATTCATTACATAACGCTTTAATTATTTCAAAAACACTTTACCTGTAACGCAAGAAACAACTAGAATAACTTTACAACTTCACTTCCAGTTCGAAATTGTAGTTTTATAACCTCACTTCACTTTTAGCACAAGGGTTAAAAGTAAACAGCTGTTTTCTTTAACCACGGTAAACTATAAAACGTCACTTTTAGTGAAACAAGCTAGCGCTAAAATACCTACTTTTAGTGGTGGTCGTAGATAAATTGTATATTTTATTCACTATAAATCCTGCAAATTCCCTAGCTTTCATTTCTATATTAATTTAGTTAAAATAATGGCTTCAGAAGCTTATTAGCTGCCGTATTAAAATAATGCAAAGCTCAAAAAACAGCCAGAGCGAACGATGACGTTTAGCAGCATTAGTTGTGTTTATAGAATTGGCAAATTATCAATATAAAGCTATTCCCTATTTTACGGTGTCACATTCGGTTTATCGCAACCTAGCAATTCAATGTTGGTGGCTCTAAAACGCCGATGGAGTTCGTTAAATTGTATTTTTTTATTCACTATAAATCCTGGAAGTTTCCTAGCTCCCATTTCTATATTAATTTAGTCAAAATAATGGCTTCAGGAGCTTATTAGCTGCCGTATTAAATTAATGCTCAGCTCAAAAATTAGCCAGAGTGAACGGTGATGTTTAATTTTGATTTCAACACACATAAATTTTAATAACAAAGTTTACGAAATCCAGTCAGAAGTTCTAAATGTACTTCTGCTTTCATAAACGAGCAGTTTTAACCTCCAGTTTTACTTCATAATTTTGCCAGTTTATATTTAATATAGATCTGTTTAATATTGAATTAAACAGGCAAATTTCAGTTTACATTTACGAAATATTAAAAACCAATCTTGTTTCGCAAGCATCGAGTTTAAAGATCGGAGCAAAGTGCAACTTGGCATTTCACGCCGTAAGCGACCTAGTAAACCCAAGTTCACCGCTCTGTCCTACAAACACATACGGCACTATAAAAAGCTTACTGTGCTGAATTGGTGTTTTTGTACCTTTAAACGCTTTCCAGTAAACTACACTATTCTGAACTTTGATATGTTACTTAGTTAATCATTCTTGTTTTGTATAAATAGAACGTTTATTTTCGTAATAAAACAATCTGCATCTAATGTCTGATTCATTCACTACGTCGCTACCCTGCTACTAAGCCATAATATCATTGGGACGTGAGGCTGCGTTTCTCAGGGTAGTTTACTGTCGTCCCTTTTAAGTGCCATTGACTACATTGGCTTAAAACATAAATGCAGTCTTATTTATGTGCTTAAAATTAGGGATAGAACCAGCGCAAAGCAACGAAAACCTGATCGGCCTCCAGGCAATTCTGTTCATGGTCCTTCGAGCCGGATTTGTCTCCAACTAAAGAACAAACACATCCCAAGGGTCACCAGCATCCCGAGAAGAAGACAACATCTGCCAACCACCCAGGTCCCAAAAAAAATGGCTAACAACATGGAGGAATTCAACAAATTAGCTGTCGCCCAAGAAGAGTTCGCTCAGAAGATAAAACAAGTATTGTCTAACAGCAAAACCGACCCTGCCAGCCGAAAAAACGAAGCCTACATCGCCAGTCGCAACAAGACGCTGGACGAACTTTGGAACACTGCAACTAAAAATCATGCAGAAATGGGGCAGCTAAGTATTCCAACTAATAATTATTTTACAACAGGGTATTACGATCAAATTAAAGCCATATACGGCAAAGCAAAAAGTTACTTGCAGAGCTGTTCAAAATCAACTGATATTTCCAACCCTTCCATAAGTAGGAAGCAAGAGGAAATAGTGGCCAATCCCGAGCAAAAGGTTCGTATCCGAAAACTGCAGATTCGGATTCAGAATTTTAAGCAAGCGATGGACGACGCCGAACTAACACAAGAATTAGGGAGGCCCGCCATCACGACAAGGAAATTAAGAGTAAAATGGGATCGTGTGGTCGAGATGGACGAAGAAGTTATGTCTAACGACATGGCTTCAGAACAAATGCACTTCAGTCCTGAATATACTACGTTGGAAGACAGGTATAGAAATTTAATTATTTTATTGCAAGCACCCACAAGGAACGAGCAAGCAGCAGCCATCTCGCTTCCTCAAGTCAAAATCCCCATATACGAGGAAAATTATGAGGAATGGGCCACGTTCAAGGACCTGTTCACTAAATTAGTAGATGACAACCAGAACATGGACGATGTCATCAAGATGCAATATCTAAAGACGCATGTCAAGGGAGAGCCAAGCCGACTGATCCAGCATCTAGCTGTTACCCAAGCAAACTACAACACCGCCTGGAATCTGCTGCAACAAAGGTATCAAAATAATCGCCTTATTCTAACTAAATTGCTAGACACCATATTCGATCTGCCGGTCCTCTCCAAAGAGTCAGCCCAAGGGTTAAAAATATTGCACGACTCCATCAAGAAATGTGTGGAGGCAATAAAAAATTTAGGCATCTCCACCGACAGTTGGGGTCCGTGGATTAACAGAGCTATCGCTCAAAAATGGGATCTTGAAACCAACAAATTATATGAGCAGTCGCTTCAATGTCCAAACGAGGTTCAGGCTCACCAAAATTTAATGGCTTTCCTGCAAGTGCGGTTCCAATCCCTGGAATCCATTGATGGAGCTCGAAAGCCAACGCAGGAAAGACCACAGAAAAATTACGCTTCCGCATCCCTAAATTGCAAGCTGTGCCATGAAGATCATTACATCGACAACTGTAGTCAATTCCAGAGGCTACCTACCAATGAAAAACAAGAAGCAGTAAAAACAGATCGATTGTGCTATCGATGCTTGCGGCACCATTCAAATATACCATGCCGTGCCTATTTTAATTGTAGGATCTGTCGCTTCCCGCATCATACACTGCTTCATAAGGCGCAGCCACCATCAAGGCCGCTCCCTGCCCAAAAGATGAGGACGTCAGCTCATGCACCAGCCATGAAAACTTCCAACGCTCCAGAGAAGAAGCCGAAGTCGGACATCCTCACCGCCAATTTAGGCGCACAGGAAAGCCAAGTTCTACTCGCCACAGCAATGGTTCAAGTAAATGCAGCATCCGGGATGACTCATCTATTACGAGTATTAATAGATCCCGGGTCTCAGGGGTCATTTATCACGGAAGCATCAGCCGAATTATTGGCGTTACCCAGGACCAAAGTTCGAGCTGAAATCACAGGAATCGGGAACAGCGAGCCAAAGATTGCTAAATGGAAAATTCCAGGTTTGATCACACCTAGATTTTCAAGTAACTCTTCCCTACCTGTCAATTTACTAGTACTTTCTAAACTTACAAAAGCCATGCCTTCATCACCCATCCCAAATATAAATATCAATTCCTGGAGCAATATCTTCATCGCCGATCCAACCTTCAACCAACCTGGTCCTATAGATATAATTCTAGGCCCCGAAGAATATTCCAAAATAATTCTAGAAGGAATCACTAAAACAAAGGATGGCATCTTGGGCAGAATACCGAGCTGGGCTGGATTTTATCTGGAACCATTGGAAGACAACATAACGACAGCATTAAAGTCAACACCATGGTTGCCAAAATTGAAGAAGACGAGCAGTTACAAAAATTCTGGAACATAGAAGAAGTTCCCACTCAACGAAAAATTTCCCCAGACGATCAGGTATGTGAGAATAAATTCACAGACACAGTGTTGCGAGACGAATATGAAAGATACATAGTGAAGATTCCATTCAAGCAAACTCCAGTGAGCATGGGAAGGTTCAAACCCTCGGCACTGGCAAGACTATTGCATCTGGAGAAGAAGCTGGGACAATATCAAGATCTAGAAATCCAATACAAGAAATGCATGCAAGAATATCTGGATTTAAGACATATGGAAAGGGTAGAAAAGAAACAGGAAAACAGTGGCAAGTATTACATCCCACACCACGGCGTAATCCGAGAAGCAAGTTCATCAACCAAGCTCCGTGTCGTCTTCGACGCTTCGAGCAAAGCATCTTATGGAAAATCCTTAAACGAAGTCATGTATGCTGGCCCGAAACTTCAGCAAGAGCTGGTCGACATTCTACTCCGATGGAGGACTCACAAGGTCGTCTTCTCTGCGGACATTGAGAAAATGTACCGACAAATCAAGATGGACAGCCAAGACCAGGAGTATCAAAGAATCTTATAGAGATTCGATCAATCACAGCCAATCAGGGAATACAGGTTATGCACAGTCACTTATGGAACCGCATCAGCTCCCTATCTTGCCATCCGAACCTTGCACCAATTAGCAGAGGACGAGAAATCTTTATTTCCATTAGCAGCAGAAGTTGTGAAGAGAGATTTCTATGTGGACGATGTGCTCTCCGGAGCCGACACTTTAGAAGAAGCAATCAAGCAGCAAGGTCAGTTAACTTGCTTATTAAAACGTGGAGGTTTTACTCTACATAAATGGTGCAGTAATGAATTAGCCATCATACAAGAACTACCCAAAGAATTGAAGAAGCAAACATACCTCGAAATAAGTGAGGACGGCGTAAAGAAGTCATTGGGCGTCCATTGCTCTACGTATGAAGACGTGTTTTGCTTCAAGGTGGATGTGAAGCAAAAGGAATCCACAAAACGCACCATATTATCCGAAGTCGTTAAAATTTTCTACCCATTGGGTTGGTTAGCACCCATCATTATCACTGCTAAACTACTCATCCAAGAGCTATGGCTCGAAAATATCAAGTGGGACGACCCAGTTTTAGAAAGTATCCAAGGCAAATGCGAAACGTTTAAAGCTCAACTCAAATCGGTGGAAGAAATTACATTGCCAAGGTGGCTTTTTACCAAAAAAGAAGCCCAAATGAAATTGCACGGATTCTGTGACGCTTCCGAAAGAGCTATTGGGGCCTTGGTCTACACCAGAATCACCACGTCATCAGGCCAATCCAAGGTATCATTATTAATAGCAAAAGCCAAGGTGGCACCAGCTCGAGCAAAGACAACTCTACCCAGACTGGAACTCTGCCCAGCAGTACTACTTTCCGATCTATTACAAAGGGTAATCACAGCACTGGACATTCCTAAGGTATCTACCTTCGCCTGGACAGACTCCATGGTCGCATTAGGATGGATAAAGGGAGATCCAGTAAGATGGAAGACATTCTTCGCAAACCGCGTAGCCGAAATCGACAATCTGATTCCGGCTTAACATTGGAACCACGTCAAATCCGAAGAAAATCCTGCAGACGTCATCTCCAGAGGCACTAGTCCAGGGAAATTAAAGGAACATGTACTATGGTGGGATGGACCAAGTTGGTTAGTTAACAAAGAGTTATGGCTGTGTCAACCAGACAACGCAACAACCAATGAAGAAGCAAAAGGTTACACTGTGCATCAAGCTACAGTTCATCAAGACGAGAACGAAGCTATTCATCGCTTTTCGTCTCTGACAAGAATGGTACGAGTCGTGTCCTACTGCCGAAGATTCATCAACAAGTGTAGGCGTCTTCCCATTCAACCAGGATGTCTATCAGTTAAAGAAATGGAAGGCACCATCCTCACACTCATTAAGGTCGTCCAAGTAAGTGATCCTATTCTGAGGGCAACAGGATCTCAACTCCAAAAGAGAAAATGTGTGGACTCCAATAACATACTCGCCAATCTCTTTCCATTTATCGATCAACATAGAATAATCCGTGTTGGAGGAAGACTAGAAAATTCAACCTTATCCTACCACGAAAAACACCCAATTATCCTTCCTTATTCCAATCATGTTTCCAAATTAATAATCCATGAGGCACATTTACGCACTTTACACGGTGGCACTCAACTCACACTGTCCTATGTCCGAAGCAGAGCCGGAGTAAGGATATGTGAGGCCCAGGGCTAAATCTTTTTAGGGGCCCCATTCCCATTTATGCAACGGCTACAAAGGGATCTAAATTATTAGAAATTCGGTGACCCGGGGCTGCAGCCCCCTTAGCCCCCCCCTTAATCCGGCTCTGGTCCGAAGAAAATATTGGATCATCAACGCGAAGAAAGCTGTCAGCTCCAGCATCAAGAAATGCTTTCGATGTATGCGATTCAAGGCAGAGGCAGCCCAGCAATTAATGAGGAATCTTCCATCAACCAGAGTCAATTCAACTCCGCCATTCTTCCATTCAGGAGTGGACTATGCCGGTCAAATACAAATTCGAACATCCAAGGGAAGAGGGCATTCTTCATCCAAGGGGTACATTGCTGTTTTTGTCTGTCTCTCAACCAAGGCAATACACTTAGAAGCCGTCAGCGACATGACAACTAACAGCTTCCTAGCAGTCTTCAGGAGGTTCATCGCCCGAAGAGGACGCTGTGCCCATCTTTATAGCGACAACGGAACAAATTTCGTCGGAGCAAGAAAAGTCTTAGACAAGGAGATCCGTCAAGCAATGGAAGGCCCAGTTATTCAAGAAAATGTATCCACCATTGGTACCCAATGGCACCTTATCCCTCCAGTAGCCCCACACTTCGGAGGGATATGGGAAGCAGGAGTGAAATCAATGAAGCATCATCTGAAAAGAACCATTGGCAACGCTACTCTAACATTTGAAGAATTGACAACTCTGCTTTGCCAAATCGAAGCCTGCTTAAACTCGCGTCCTCTGTGCCCACAAGGCAACGATATTGAAGACACCACTGCATTGACACCAGGCAATTTCCTGATAGGAAGAGAGATAATATTACCACCGGACCCAATCAGCACACCAATATCAACAAGTCTGTCAAATCGCTGGAGAATAATCCAAAAAATTAAGCAAGATTTTTGGAAATCATGGAGCTTAAACTACCTTCATGGATTACAGCAAAGAAATAAATGGAAGAAACCGGTGGAGAACATAAAAGTTGGTGACCTGGTGTTAATCAAAGAAGAAAATATTAGTCCTAGTAAATGGCCCTTAGCAAGAGTTACCGACATTCATCCTGCAACAGATGGATCCGTACGAGTGGTAACAATCCAGAAATCAGGAGGACATCAATTAAAATGGTTCATAGGCAGTATCATTCCATTACCAACCACTAACGAAGAATCGCAGGAACCAGAGTCTGGAGAGAAAATTTCGGCCAACAGCACCCACACACAATCATTTCCAGTGCCAACGAAAACTGTCACGTCCAAATGGAAAATGTTTCTACTCATATTTACTCTCCTTACTACGAATACATTAAGTAAGGCAGAATTCAACGTCCAAAAACCAGACAGCGGGTACTATGTAGAACGTATTGGACACGGGAAGATTGAACGAAAAACATTCAGGATCCAAATCCAGTTCGAGAGGGGGAAGATCGAAGAAGACTTCGAACAGTTACCGACATGGTGGACAAATTCGACAATCTCTGACACTCTGCAAAAGAACTGTCCGAAGATACATTATGCAAGACACTGGTGCATCATCTTCTGGAACAAAAAAGGCATATGGAATGGATTAAAACTGGTATGGAAGATATCATAACAAGACGAGAGAAACGAGGAGTGCTTGGGACTGTACTCACGTCAATTTTCGGAGTAAACGACGAAGTCTATCAAGATATTGATAGACTCGACACAAATCAACAGGAGTTAATAAAAATGGACAGTCAGCAATCCAAATTCTATCTGTCAGCACTTTCAAGATTTAATGAAACCGAAAAACGAATCGATCAGAAGCTGGAATATTTTCAAGAGAAACTAAACCAAGGAATCAAGGCAATCGACAACATGGACAAATGGTATAAGGCAACCGACTCCAACCGATTGAACATCCACATCATCAGTGTGTACCAAGTCGCCACCAATGTCATTAGTGAGCTGTGCAATTACCATACAAACAGTTTGAACGTTCATTTCCAACAAGGTAATTTATAGGAGCTAATCACGCCTGCTCAAATCAAGCAAATCCTCACAAATGCAACCGGTAAACTCTCGCTAAACTTAAAAAAATTTTACCGGTCCCAATCCTAAAGGTCGACATCGGACATGATGACATCTACATCAACGTTCAAGGATACTTCATCATAGTAGAAAAAACTGAATATACCTTAATCAAAGTGACACCAATTCCTCTCCAAATTAACAATGGGTCCTACTGGGTGATCGACGTACCAAAAGGGATTTTCGCTGTGGATTACAACCTACAGATGTACTTTCAAAAGACAGATGAGGAATTTAAAGAAAATCTCCAAATTACTCCAAACACTTATATCTGCAGTCCAACAGTCGTGAAAGGAATTGAAAACAACCCAAATTGCATCATTGATGATATATATCATCGAACAGAAATCAGTCAATGCAGCCTACGAAGACATCAGATCCAGTCCATTATTTGGAAACAACTATACATGGAAAACACCTGGATGTTCGTAGTCAACAAGCCAACCCGAATAGCTATCACTTGTAGTGGCAATAGGGAAGAAGTTACTGTCAACCCTACAGGTGTAATTCAAATCTCGTCAGATTGCATCATCCAAACTGCAAAGAATACGTTAACCCCCAGGCATAACAAGAAATTCAAGATCCTAGCAGAATATTCCAAGGCCGTTAGCATCAATTTTACCAACACAATAACACCCAACTCATTTTTAGAAATTGCAGAGGAGCCAGTACTAAAACAATCAGACCACTTCGAGGATCTACAAACTTCGCAATTGGAATTCCAGCAGCACCTAAAAGACATTACTTGGAAAACCATCCGCCACCACTTTTATCTATCCAGCGGGATCACAGGCAGCCTATTCGGAGGGGCTGTTCTAATAGGAGCTTTCTACTGCATTCGGAAAAGGATCAACCGAAGGAAGCATCAACCCAAGCAACGCCAGTCAACCGTAGAAGAATATCCTCTAAAAACTCTTAATGTGGAAGAAACAATATAGTTTTTTCTTTTGCTTTTTCTTCAGCCTAAAAATTAGCAATATGTTTAACTTTGAATTAAACACACATACATTTTAATAACAAAATTTACGAAATCCAGTCAGAAGTTTTAAATGTAATTCTGATTTCATAAACAAGCAGTTTTAATCTCCAGTTTTACTTCATAATTTCGCCAGTTTATTATATTTAATTTAGATCAGTTTAATCTTGAATTAAACAGGCAAATTTCAGTTCACATTTACGAAATATTAAAAACCAATCTTGTTTCACAAGCATCGAGTTTAAAGACCGAAGCAAACCTGCAACTTGGCATTTCACGCCGTAAGCGACATACTAAACCCAAGTTCACCGCTCTGGCTTGCAAACGCACACGGAAATACAATCAGCTTACAGTGATGAATTGATATTTCGTACCTTTAAAGGCGCTTTAGTAATCTACACAATAATTGAACTTTGTTTTGTGACTTAGCTATGCTATTTTGTTTTGTATAAATAGACCATTTATTTTTATAATAAAATCAATCTGCATCTAATGTCTGATTCATTCACTACTTCGCTACCCTGCTACTTAGCCATAATATCATTGGGACGTGAGGCTGCGTCCCCCAGGGTAGTTTACTGTCGTCCCTTTAAGTGCCATTGACTACATTGGCTTAAAACATAAATGCAGTCTCATTTATGTGCTTAAAATTAGGGATAGAACCAGCGCAAAGCAACGGAAACCTGATCAGCCTCCGGGCAATTCTGTTCAGTGACGATTAGCAGCATTATTTGAGTTAGTAGAATTGGCATATCTTCAATATAAAGTTATTCCGTACTTTACGGTGTCACATTCGGTTTATCACAACCTAGAAATTCAATGTTGGTGGTTCTAAAACGCCGATGGAGTTCGATAAATTGTATTTTTTGTTTACTATAAATCCTGCAATTTAGTTAAAATAATGGATTCCATAGCTTATTAGGTTCCACATTAAATCAATGCAAAGCTCAAAAAGCAGCCTGAGCAAACGGTGACATTTAGCAGCATTATTTGTGTTACTAGAATTGGAAAATTGACAATATAAAGCTATTCCGTACTTTACGGTGTGACATTCGGTTTATCACAACCTAGCAATTCGATGTTGGTAGCTCTAAAACGCCTATGGAGTTTGATAAATTGTATTTTTTGTTCACTATAAATCCTGCAAGTTCCCTAGCTTTCATTTCTATATTAATTTAGTTAAAATAATGGCTTCCGGAACTTATTAGGTGCCGCATTAAATTAATGTAAAGCTCAAAAAGCAGCCAGAGCAAACGGTGACGTTTAGCAGCATTATTTGTGTTAGTACAATTGTCAAATCAACAATATAGAGCTGTTCCGTACTTTATGGTGTCATATTCGGTTTATCAGAACCTAGCAATTCAAAGTAAGAGCTAGGTTGGCATCTTCAACTGAGTGAACAGGTAGCGTTGCGTTGGCTAACTGCCTTTTGTACGATTGGAAAGCGGCTGTAGCTTCAGGGGTTCAAATAATAGGGCGTTTATCGTTTTTCCTAGTATTCCATAGGTATTCGTATATCGATGAAAGCGTGGCAAAAATCAATCCAGCGCAAAACCGCGTGCATACACTTCTGAAAAGTCTGTGCCCCGTTGCACAATCCAAACGTCATTACGGTAAACTCGAACAATCCAAATGGCGTTATAACTGCGGTTTTGGAAATGTCTTCGTCGGCAATATTAATCTGGTGATACGCGCTCACTAGATCCAGTTTCGAAAAAACAGTTTTCACGTTTAATGAGTGGGCAAAGTCGTGTATGTGTGGAACTGGGTATTTATCCGGAATTGTTACATAATTTAGGCGGCGATAGTCTCCACATGGGCGCCAACTTACGGGTTTCTTCTTCGCCACCAGGTGAAGCATGCTTGCTCATGGACTGCTTGCCTGCCTGCAAATTCCTTGCTCCAGCATGTATTCAAATTCACCTTTGCAGCTTTCAATTTTTTGGAGGCAAGGCGTCGTGGTCGCTGCGCGATTAGCTACCCTCTAACCTGACTGTGGTGCTGCATTTCATGGCGCCTATTTGATAGAGTGGCAAACGGCGTCATTATATCCTGGACCTCCTTAAGAAGTCGGTAGACATCAACTAGCTTACTTACTGTTGAGATGAGAGTATCGACAGAAGTTTTTTGTAATTCAGAGTTTACAAATAAACTTGTCTCCGTGTCGAGTAAACGACGGTTTCGCAAATCCACTAGGAGGCCATGGTTGCGAAGAAAATCCGCTCCTATTATTGGTTTCGACACATGTGCAACATAAAAATGCCATTTATATGGTCTACGTAAGCCTAAATGTAAACATAAAAGTTGGCTTCCGTTCGCGGCGAATAAATGGAAATCCGACGACACACGCTTTTTATTTCGCGGCGCGGGAATCACAGATACTTGAGCTCCGGTATCTATAAGAAAGCGAGTCCCTGAAGATTTTTCCATAACGAAGAGACGGTTAGTTGGTGTATGGAACTCGTCGTTGACCGCCTCAAGCAGCGACAGGTGCTTTAGTTTTCCTGTTCAGTGGAAACGAAGCTGCAGGGTTTGGTGCACTTGAAAGCCTTGCTACGGAAACACCGATAGTAAATTCCCGAGTCTTGGTTTGAACTTCTGGATCTGGATCGTGAGCGACCTCAAAACCGTTGCTTGCCCGTTGTATACTGTTGCCTTGATGGTTACTGGACATAAGTTCCTCCACCATTTTTGTTAATGCTGCCATCTGTTGTTCGAGAGCAGTAATGGCTTTTGGTTGCGGTGCTTGGACCGTTGCGGCGCTGCCAGCGGCTGTTAATGGAAGCGATGTTTAGGCGGGTACGCAAACTTACTTCCGCGATTTTGTCAGCGATCGCGGCCATTTCAGGAGGCTGCATCGCCCTATTCGCGCTTAAAATTGATTGTACTGATGCCCGAAGCCTCTCCAGCTATAATTTTTTTAACACTTCGTCCCTTAGTTTATTATACGCGAGCACTTTCATTTCACGCATTAACTGAGATGGAGATTTGTCGCTTAAATCCATTTCGGTTAACACTCTACGTAATTGTTTTTCCTCGGAGTCTGTAAATCGCGCGATTAAACTTACTTTTAACCGAGTTATACTTGTTTTTTTCAGTAGGTTTCGTTAAAATGCCAGCGATTTGTTGCAAAACCGCACAGTCTAACGCACTAATTATTGCAAAATATTTGCTCTGGTCGGACCGCACTCAGTACGCGTGAAAATTCGCCTCAGCTTGTACAAACCATAACGTAGGGTTTGCCTGTCAAAAAGGTGGAAGTTTGACCTGTCGAACTTCTTCCTCATGGGGACCTGCCGCTTCTGATTGCGATGACAATTCTTCTGTCGAATGCTCTTGTTTGCTCATCGTGGTCTTAGCTTGGCGAAATGCAGATGCATGTGGTCCGGGCACACAAAAAACCGCGGTGTACTCACTTAATCTTAATTATCGGGGTCACCAATGTAGTAATAATTAGGAAAATCACGAAATAACTAACTTTATTTCTACAATTAATACGCAATATAAATATAACAAATATATACAAAGGTATCTCAACTAACAGGTAGGATGCTACCATTCGCGCCGCGGATGCCGAGTGAATTGAACGAGAAGGTCGTTGGATCCGCTGGTGCTGGCTGGACACGAGGCTCGGGAATGCGTTTCTGGTGCAAAACTTAATTGTGGCAACGTCGCTACAGTAGCTTAAAACTACTTTTAACATTTTGTGTGGAGGAAGCAATTTTGTAGTATTGTGAAAACGTTAAATTCAGGTTAGGTACGCCAATAGCGAAAGAATTATCGATAGTAATCTTGTGACATTTCAAAAGTTTCTACGTCCCTGTAAAGAGCGACATGTTACGTTTCAGTCCCATACTAAAGGCTTCAAAAATGTATACCTCGGGTGAAGCTCAAATCGGAGAAATACGTTCACTCAAAGATATATTCGATTAGTAAAAACACCAGATAATTACCCAAAACAAAATATAATGGTTTTAGCTATTTACAACGATAAATTAAAATAACTGAATTGTACATTACTCAAAATCAACATGTTCTTCTGGAACGGTGTGTAGTTTCATGGGTCGAGCGGCAACCCACTATACCGGCGAGTGTTGCGGGCCCCTATTGGCAGTCCGCCGGCACACACGCCGATTCTTCGGGAAATGGGCTGAGTAGGTCTTTTGTTCCTTTGAACTTGACCTTCCACTCAGCAGTCGTTGACAGTGATTTTAAGCTGTCATTTTCCGGTAAATTTAGGAGTTTTAAGGGTTACTTGGGGCCGGCGTTAGTGCCTAAATCCTGGTGCGGAGTTTGCTGGTACCTTACGAAGGCTAGGCGTCGTTCTTGGAGCAAACGCGGTGTCAAATCCTGCAGATGGAATTTATTCGCCTTGAGCCGGAAAATGACGTTGACAGTTCCCCGGTAGGGAATTTGCGGGCTGCGGAGTCGAACGTTGAAGTCCAGGAATTCGCATTTTAATGACCTAAAACAGGTCCTTCAGGTGAGTTTTTGAAGGGCGACTACAGGGCTCTGGCCGCTCACAAGCGGGGTAGAGGCTGCGATTCCTACAGGTTGAATTATTAGTAAAATGAGGTTATGAAGAATATTTCATCTCTCGGGGCGCCGATATTTGCGTTTAAAAATTAGGCGGTCGAAAATGGCTTTTAAGCAGTTATCCCTGCAAGACAGTACAGCGTATCAAGTCAGGGTTAAAGCCTCAGGGATTTGATTTCTTATTTCAACAATCAAGGAAAAATCGAATTCTAGCGGTCTTGCTCTTACGGAAAATTTCAAGTTTTCGGGCTGACAGTACAACATGGCATCTCCTTTGAAGCTTGGTCTGGTAAGAGTTGGAAGCCGCCTCCGTTAGACAGTTCAGCGTGTCAGACCGGAGGGCCCAGGCAGAAAAGGATGGGCATAGGATCGGGACTGGACAGGACAGGTAATCTCAAGTCTCTAGAACCGGCAGTGTAATCTTCTTTTATACCGTTTCTGTCGCTTTATCGGGGTACTTGCCCTAGCTTCTACTGGAGTGGGAAACGACGCGATCGGTCCTTCAGCGCAACTTTGCGCACCGCAGATAGGATTTATTATCGCCAGTTCACGCGTCGGATTGATGCAGCTCTTGATTAGGCGATGTATCAAATTTAAATACATTTTATGTATAATAAACATTGTATACAGGAGCAAGCGTTACAATCTTAGGAATTCGGCTTTGACTGTAAAGAACTTTGTGAAAAGATGTTTTGATTTCAATATATTTACACTGATTGTTCATAGAATTAAAGTTTATTAAGCATTTAGAATTTAATATATGGCTTATATCTATGTAGTATTCTACGCTTGCTAAACCTCAGAGAAAACTGCACACAACTGTTCCTTTTTACTTTCCTCTACTTCGTAAAATAAAGTATAATAACCATAGGTGGTTTTTGAAGTGATGTCAGTCTGTGAGTCTGTCTGTGGTCTCTTTATAGTCCAAACGGTTTAATCGATTAGTCTGAAAACGTGTATCTTCATTTTTAATATAAATTCGGAGATCCCAGTCTTTTGGTTAAAATCGAGCAACTGAAAGTGGTATATTGCTCTTGGTTTTTCCGTTTTCTGAGAACATTTTATAACTGTTTGATAAAAATTATATTTCATAGAGCCATATCATATACCATGTATAGTTATCTACAACGTTTATTGGAAAAGTGTTTTTGTAAGAAGTACAATTTTTGGAAAAATCGCAAAATTCGATTTTTGCAAATATTTTCTTAGTCAAAAATTAATTATAGAAATATTTTAAAAATCTTTATATATTACGTAATTGTAGCAAAACAGTTTTTTATAAAATGTAATTTTTGGAAAAACAAAATTAATTTTTTCCAATCAGTAAAAGAAAGTGGAAAGTATTCTTTACAGCGATTTATAATTTGACTATGCAATCAGTAGTTGATGATCTTTCTTTCTGAAACCACTTTGATTAGGGTTTAGCAACATAGTAGACTCTAGCTATAGTAGTAAAGTGGTTTGCACATCAGGAACTGTTATGATGATCTTACCGTGTACACCACTTTGGTTCAATAAGATATAACTGAATGTAAAAACAATAACATTCCTTTTTATTTACATTATAACACAAATTACAAACATAAAGTGCAAACACAAATAGTGGCTAAAGAAATTGACCCGCACCCTTGTCTAGGCCAGACTAACACAAGATAGATAAAAAAGCAATGATCTAGAATCTCAGAGTGTTTCTGTTTACCTAGGTTCCTAGGTCGCTTGTACAAGGCGAAAGGATTCTCTATTATTTGAATTCAAAACGTTTTGTCCAGCCGGGCACAGGCTGAGGGTTGAAATCCTTACTTTCGCCTAAGGAAAGAGGAATTTCCTGCTCGAGTTTATGGTCCATTTTTCGCCGTGCACGGTTTTGCTCACACTTTCCTTTGGCCTAGTGTTAGTCGATGGAAGTCCCGTTGTGTTGATCGGAATGCCTGCTGTTTGAAGAATTCATTACATTCTTTGCGCGAAGACACAGATCAAACTTGACATTAAAGCGAAATCTAAAATGCACGCGCACAATTATTGTTGCACTCCAAAATTGCACTTTTTTAGAGCCTTTCGTAAAGCAATACACATAATTGATTTTGACACTCACTTATTTATGGGCTCCTCTACAGTAAACTGGATTTTAAAATAATTTAAATTGGTATCTATTTCACTAATTAGTGTTGAAAAAGAAATCTGCTGTGCGTTTTCTATTAGCTGTCTTCTTTGAGGTCTTGTTCATAGGCGTAAGTAGCGGGGGAGGGAGGGGGCAAGGAGGTGGCAGGCACTCTCCAGAGTGCCGCCCGGCCCACCCCAGAGAAATAGAAGTTAAAGAAATTTAGAAATTTGCTTTTTTATTAACTTATTTAAACTAAGGGGGTCGTTATTGATCCCCACACATTTTTAAATTCTTTGGTTTTATTACCTTTTTTGGCTTAAAAACATAGTATAAATACCATATGTTCGACGGATGGCTCTAGTCAATAATAATATGAAAGAGAAAACGTATTAGTGCAAAAATGCAGTTTAGTTTTGCTAATAATTAACCTTGAAAATACTGTTTTCGTGTGAATATTCTTTTTTAATTAATTGTGCACCATTTTTGTTAGTTTCTCTTACGTTTTCTATAAATAAAGGGTCAATTTATATGCATAGAAAAAGACAATTGCAATTATTTCATTTGCGGGTAAGCAAATGACCTGGAAATTTGAGTGCATCGCTAACTACTCACTGGGCACATACAGCTACCTATTGTTACGTTTTTACGTTCGGGCTATTTAAAAATTATACGACGCTTCTTGTATTAAACATTTATTTACAACTATTAATTATTATTATTTACAAACACACGAATTAACAAGGTAGAACACAAATTACTTAAACTAAAGCACTACAGGCACTATCTCTAACAACAATTACATTTATTTATTTATATGTGCTGGATTAAACATCAATTATTTATTTGGCTATTTACGACTTAAACACTTACGATTTATATGGTTATTTATTTGTTATTTATTTCACTAGGGTTATATACACAAGGGTCGTTTATATCACGCGCGCTTCGAGTCTGATGAGAACTGCCTGTCTATTCCCGCTCGCGAGTATTTATATCCCACGAATGAGTCATTCGCGAAACGTCCAGACCTTACTCGAAGCTCCGGCAAATGCATGACGCATATTCGCGAGTGTTGATCTCGAGCGCGTTCCAGAAAGCGTGAGTCATCCTTGTCACCTGGCTCTGGATCGATCCGGAAGGCTGCACGCGTATTAGTAAGCGACGGCTGCCTACTTCATCCGCCACACCTGGCCCTAAGACCGCTTCTCGGATATTCTGGAATGATCGGGGCACTGGGTCATATGTCCTGGGCAATGACCGGCCGCAGGATCGTTACACTATTATAGGCTCATCCAGTTCAGACTTAGGATAACTTGCTATTTGGATATTTGTTTTGCCTAAAGAGTTCAGTTTATCGCTTTGAAGAGTACAGCCCAGAATTTTATGTTTAATAGTGTTCCATGTAGTAAACATAATTTTGTGGTGCTTGAATTTCCACAGTTTCCAGCCCAAGATAGAACAAAGAGAAATGGTAATAACAATTAAGAGGATATTGATGTTTTCAAGAAAGTATTTGCTTTGACCATACGGAGAAAAAATTGAAAGTGTGGCTCAAAAACGTGTAAATGGAAAGCAAGCTGTTTCCCAAAAAAATCTGTTTTATAGATTAGTATTTTTTTACCGCCAATCTCATTGATTTGCAAGAGGTTAATCTATGCGTTTTTTATGTTGTTTATGAACCGAGAAATAATTTATTGATATGCTACTTAGACATAGTGTTACGTTCTTAATGTTCGGGCTATTTAAAATTATACGACAAACATGGGTTCACACATTTATTTACAACAATGAATTATTACGATTATTGTTTACAAGCACACACGAGAATTATCAAGCAGATTACAAATTAATACAGGCACTAACGAACTATCGATACATTTATTTATTATTACATACGGATTAACACACTTATTTATTTATATCACTCTTAAACACTAACGATGTATTTCTGTTTATATGGTTATCTATTTATATGGTTATTTATGTCATTAGTTATATGTACACACGGGCTTTTATTTATGTGGGAGCTCTACACGGCTCTTACGCGTTTTGCTGCCGAATTTGAACTGCCCGCTATTCATGCGGGCGTGTATTTATATTTCAGGTAATTCCTTTCTAGACTAATCGCGAGTTTGCTCGACCTTTCTAAGAACCGCATGACGCATCCGCGTTTGTTGCCCTCGAGCGCGTCCCTGAAAGCGTGAGTGATCCGTTGCACCTGGCTGTAAGGGCGCTTCCCGGGCATTCGACCGCTGTGACTCATATTTCCGCAGCTGCTTCAAGAAGTTCTGGAACGCTCGCGTATTAATCGCCAAGGCTGCCGACTCATCCATCCCTCGGCCCTCATGATCGTAACACTGCCCCCGCCTTAGGTCGTTCTGTCCCAGAACGAGTTGCGTCGGGTGCCTGTCACTCGCTCTTGTAGGGGTTTGATGTCGGTATTTACAGGCGGTGCCCTTCTTGCACACGAACTGGTTGAAGAAGTAGCAGTCCGCCGTAGGCCCCATGCTTTGTAACGGGCTGCAACAGCAGACCTCGATCTGGACGCCGGTCGTCCCTTGTACTGCCGATCGGTATGCCCTCAGGAACAGGTAAATGCACTGGTCCCAGTCACGCTGATGCTCGAAAACTACTCTGCACAGATGCTTCCCCATAGTTCCGTTCATCCTTTCCAACATGCCGCCCGATCGCGTATGGAAGGCAGTGGCCCGGGTCTTGCGTATCCCCAGTAGCTTGCAGACGTTCCGGAACAGTCCAGACTCGAAATTCCGGCCCTGGTCAGAATGTAACTCCAGGGGGACTCCAAAACGGCTGAAGCGCTCCTTCAGATCAATGCCAGTACCGGTCTCTTGCTTCGGAACGGCGTACGCTTCGGGCCACTTGGTGAAGTAGCCCATACACACCAAGATGTATTTATTTCCCGCTTCGGTTTCGGGGCATGGTCCGGCGATGTCAATGGCTATCCCCTCGAACGGACCACCGACGTTGTACTGCCACTTCGGAGCTCTACGTCTTCTAACCGGTCCGTTTCCGGTAGCGCATGCTTCGCACCTCCGCCACCACTCTCGGACGTCACCTTTGCATCTCGCCCCGTAGAACCTTTCTTGGACCTTCCGCAACGTCTTCTTCAATCCAACGTGTCCCCCAGAGGAGCCATCACGCAGATGGCGCAGAACCTCGGCCACTCCACTCCTTGGAACCATCGATCGTGATCTCGTTGCCCTACTGTCCTCATCTTCCAAGATTCTGGTCAGGACGTTGTTGTCCAGATGCAAGGAGTCCCATTGCACCCATAAGTCTTCATCGTTGCGTTGGTGGCGGAAACCTCCTGCCAGGTAGGTCGACGGCCATCTTGCTTCCAGGCTATAACCGCGCCTAAGTCGGGGTCGTTCTCCTGGCTACTCTGCAACTCTTCTGGCTCCCACGAGTCGTCGACCACAGTGGTACGATTAATGGGTACCGCACGACGCTCCAGTCTTGAACAGTGTCCGCAGTCCGCAGGGCAGGGCCTCTTGGATAACGCATCGGCGTTGCGGTGGACTGTGCCAGGTCGATGATTTATTTCCAAGTCGAACTCTTGTAGGCGCTCGATCCACTCAGCCACCTGCCCTTCAGGGTTCTTGCACTGCAGCAGCCATCTCAGAGCAGCATGATTGGTCCTCAGCAAGACTCTTTTACCAAACTCAACTGATTTATGTTTTCCTACGTCAGTACGGCCGCTGGGATGATCTCCGCACTCGACGATGTCTTAGTACCGGGCCACCAAATCTTCTATCTTCTTCCGTTTTTGTTGGCTCATGCCCCCTCCCAGTATTGGGTTCCTCCTGACGGTTGCCAGTTCTCTGCTGACGTTCATCATCCTTACTGGGACCCCAAGCCCAGTCTTCACCAACGTCTTCCCTACCAGGATACCATGAGTGAGCTTCTTGCCACCATCAGGCTCGACCACATGCACCACGTTGCCCCGGAGATCGCCATCCAGGTATGCATCCACGACCCTGTTGGTTCGTCCTTGCAGAGTAACATCTTCCGCCTATACCACTTGTGCCGCGATCTCTCCTCTTGGGTGTCGGGAAAGCTTCTCCCCACCCACGTGCAACTCGCCGCGTCTCAGGTCCAAAACGCACTCACACTTATCCATAACATCCACTCCCAGGATGTACTCGTCCGCACTGTCAGCCATCAGGTCCCGATGCTTGAGGGTTTGATTCCCAATCTTCAAATCAGTTTCCCCATGTGTGGTCACCGCGCCCGCCGTGGCAGTGCGAAGGCGTGTCTCGTTGTGCAGCAGCTGACCCTCGTCCCTTACTATGTCGGACCTGGCGATGGACTTCGTCGCTCCAGTATCCAACTGCAAGAGACCGAACTCTTCCATTTATTTTCCCATCAAGCTTTTGGACTACTTTCTCTTCTGCGGTTTCCAGCTATTTTTTCCCGGCCTTCAGCTCTTCTCGTGCTTTCTGCCCGGCTTCCAGCTGTTTCCTAAGATCCTTTTGTGCTTTTTCTGCCTTCTTTCGACCGGATCTCAATTCTTCCTTAAGTTCATCCTTGAGGTTTTCTTGAGTGGCTTTCAATTTTTCCTCAAGTTTTTCTGCCTTCTTTCGGCCGGCTTTCAATTCCTTACGTTTTTGGACTGCTTTCTCTTGCTCGGCCTTCAGCCATTCCTTAAGTGCTTTCGCGGCTTGCTTTGCCTTATCTTGTCCAACTTTCAACTCTTTCTTAAGTTCCTTGAGGTCTTCTTGTGCTCTTTCCTGGCCAACTTGGATCTCTTTCTTAAGTTCCTCCTGTGCTTTTCCCGCCTTGTGCTGGCTAACTTGCATCAGTTGCAAAAGTTGGCTTAATTGGGCTTCCATTTTGCTGCTTTGAGATCTCGTCAAAGGCATCCACACTATACACTTAAATTTATTTATCTGACTGTCGTTTTATCGGCACTTGTTAACAATTTATTTATTTAATGTTTGTTCAATAATTTTCTTATAGCCCCCGGTACAAAACCTCACACCGACACCACTGTTACGTTCTTAACGTTCGGGCTATTTAAAATTATACGACAAACATGGGTTCACACATTTATTTACAACAATGAATTATTACGATTATTGTTTACAAGCACACACGAGAATTATCAAGCAGATTACAAATTAATACAGGCACTAACGAACTATCGATACATTTATTTATTATTACATACGGATTAACACACTTATTTATTTATATCACTCTTAAACACTAACGATGTATTTCTATTTATATGGTTATCTATTTATATGGTTATTTATGTCATTAGTTATATGTACACACGGGCTTTTATTTATGTGGGAGCTCTACACGGCTCTTACGCGTTTTGCTGCCGAATTCGAACTGCCCGCTATTCATGCGGGCGTGTATTTATATTTCAGGTAATTCCTTTCTAGACTAATCGCGAGTTTGCTCGACCTTTCTAAGAACCGAATGACGCATCCGCGTTTGTTGCCCTCGAGCGCGTCCCTGAAAGCGTGAGTGATCCGTTGCACCTGGCTGTAAGGGCGCTTCCCGAGCATTCGACCGCTGTGACTCATATTTCCGCAGCTGCTTCAAGAAGTTCTGGAACGCTCGCGTATTAATCGCCAAGGCTGCCGACTCATCCATCCCTCGGCCCTCAGGATCGTAACAATAGTATTACGAGGGTAGCACCCATAATTTCTGCAAACAATAGATCAAGTACATCATGAAAATTATACTTGCCATGAAACAAACGTTTGTTGTTTTCTAGTTTAACAGTTCAAATTTAGTTTTGATAATTGCAACAGTTATTATACAGTTAATTTTGAAATAAGCGTTGTGCAGCAAAAATGAATTTAACGAGAGCAAATTTTAGAGCGATGATTTATCATAGCTTTAAAAGTCTCACCTCCCAACAAAAGCTTTGGATGACTTCGTGCTGCTTTTGGTGACCAAGCTCCGTAGCATCAGCGGACTTCTTATTGCTACTTTAATTAATTTAAATTTGAACGAGTTTCAGTTAGGGACGATTTTCGCGAAGTTACAATGTACTATTTCAGTTCATTGAACGAACATAGACACTGTGCGAAGAATGATTCAGGAGGACAATCGAATCACATATAGAATTATTAAAAATATCTTGGACATCGGCATCACTGCAATAAACAAGATTTTACATAATCATTTGGGTGTAATAAAAGTATGTTGCGGGTGGATACCACACAGTTTAACAGAAACACAACAACAGCATGTGGAACAGTATAAGAAATATGATGAAGGTAGATCTAAAATAGTTTACATCATAACTGGTAACCAACGCTGGATATATGCATTTGAATCCGAATCTAAGCGACAGTCTGCACAATGTATGTTTCCAACAGCTCCTAATCCAGTTAAAGTGAAGGGGCCTCGAAGAGTTGGTAAGAAAATAATTGCTTGCTTCTTTTCAAAATTAGGATCTATCACAACTGTCGTGCTTGAAAATAAACGTACGGTTACCGCAGAATGGCACACAACAGTATGGTTGCCAGACGTTATTCAAAAAGCTCGGTTAGGGCACCGAAGAAGTGAGATTTTTCTGCACCATGACAATGTTTCTAGTTATACCTCACATCAAACAAAATGATGTTTAGCGACTTCCGGGTTAATATTGCTAAGTTATTCCCATACAGTCCCGACCTAGCACCTTCCGATTACTTTCTATTTCTTCCATTAAAGGATAAAATGCGTGGTGTGCAATTTGGAACTCCCGAAAATGCTGTGGAAAGCTACAAAAATCTTGTTTCTTAAGTGACTCAAGAAGAGTGGAATTTGTTTTGAAATTTGGTTTTACCGAATGCGTAAATGTTTCGAGTTTAAGGGCAAATATGTTGTGCAACAATAATTTTGACTACACAACTTTGTTTTATTAGATTCCAGAAATGTATGAGGCTACCTTCGTATAACAGCGTCAAAGAACAAGCAAATAAATTTATGCGAAAAAGTTATGTATGTACGCAAATTCATTTTTTTATAGGGATATATAGGTGTTGACGATGTCCCTCCCCAGCCAAAAATCGTAGTTACGCCAATGGTCTTGTTGCAGTTTGAAGGTTTGAACCCTACAGCTGATATTTATCTTGATGAGAAAGTGATGGCTACCTATCAAACAAATTGTCTTGCAAGCCAGAATAAGTGTGCTAGAAGTTTAGAACTCAAAAAGAATGAATTTTTAATTTATGTTGATAATCAAAGCTAAAACTATTATTAACTCGAATATTAGTTTACAAAAAATAGCAATAAGTATGTTGATAGAGTTCCTTTTCTCTAAATAGGTAATACGCAGTATAAAAGCCTATAATTCATTAAATTCTATGATTTATAAACTAAATCAAATCAGGAGCGATACAATGTACTGTTTGACCTCTGGTGCCGCTTCTCGATCTCATTAATATTAACATCGTGGGCAAGAACTACGAAAAGGACGAAAATGTGATGCAATTTGACTTTCGTGTAAGATCAAGCAGAGATTGAAACCAAACAGCCGCTTCTTCAGTCATAGATAGGTGGCGCTAGCAGTGCAAGATGTGGCAAGTACCAAAATTGACGTCATTACTTCCACGTTGGCCCGCGCACTGTGAACGTTAAGCGGTGAGAATGTCTATTTCTGTGTAATATTTTGAAATACCTGTAAACAAAAACTGTCAATAAAGTGACGCATAATGATGCCCGCGATCGATCGGTAATAGTTGGGTGTTCCGTGCAATCTTTCATTAATAGACATAAAATACCTGCAATATGTCGCGAGTGAGCTTTGGCGATTACATGGAACACGATATTGAGGATTGCGATATGGTGGATCCGTTGGCTCAGCTGAAGAGGGAATTGGACGAAATAGATATTCCTACAAACTTAATCTATGAAAATCCAGGCCTTATGGTTAGTAAAACATAATTGCGACGTATAATTTTAGCATGCGGCAGGCACGTCCTGATTGTAGTAGTCCCGTAGTAGCAGATAACATGCTTATCTGTACGGTCGATAAATCTGTCACATTATTGTTATTAATTCTCAAATTCTACTTTGTATTGTTAATTTCAATGAAAACAAACCGAAGATCTAAGCAAATCGAATGTTTGCATACAATACAATGTTGCCCAGCAAAAACTATTTTTGAATTGTAAATACTAATTTGGCAACTTCTAAGATTTCTTTGTATGATAGGTTACACCCACAAACAGTACTGGTATTCAGCTGCAGCAAAACAATAACAGCACCTCCTATTTTAATGATTTATTAGTTCGATTTAGAATGCAGAACGTTGTTGAATTAAAACATTTTTTCCAGTCCTCGGAGTTCTTTGATTCCGTACTTTCAATGGAACAAAGTAATTTAGATAGCGAACTGGATACTGTGACATTCAACAGTGTAGACACCGACTGTGGATTAAGTTGTGACGCCGATGAACTAAGATTGACTAACAGCAGCTCTCCGGATAGTGGCACGTCGAGTTCTGGATACGAGCTTAATGACTTGTAAGCCTTTGACATCAAATAGTCAATATCATATTGATGTTTTATATTTTTCAGTATTCTTCTCAATAATAACATTGTCGAATTTCCAACTAATAATGATCCACTTCTAAATATTTTACATTCTCCAGAACAGGAGCTAATTAAAAAGACAACGCAATCCATCCAAATTCCATCTAAGTTATTAATAAATAATCCGAATGGAAAGAAAGTCATCGTTACAAAACCCTACGCTACTAAAAGTATGTTACTTTGACTGTAATTGGAGGTTATGTTAATTTAAGAACTTCATTTTAGGTAATAGGAAGACTATAACTAATGCCAAGCAAGTATTTAGAGTGCAATCTATATCAGGAAAGGGAAGGTAAATATCTTTTGTTTTACTTGATATATCGTTGCCATGTTTTTCAAGACATTTAATGTAATTAAGTGTAAAAATCTGGTGTGAAACACGCACACAACTTTCTTTTACAATGATCTTATAATTGGGCAAAAATTTGATTTTATATTTTTAAGCATTTGTCAAAATTTTTTAAAAATTACAAATTCTACAAAAACGGTACAAAATAGAGCGTTAGGTGAAGAGACAAATTTTCTCTATAATTTTAAGCTGAATTCAAAAATGTAATAATATACTGGGTGATTTATGTAAAACAGGAGTTAATAAAAACAAAAGAAACCCATTTTAGAAGTATTCAACTGGAAAATCACCTATCTCACATCAATACACATTAAAAATGCAATAAAAATGAGAAGTTTGAAAAAAATCGTTAGAGCCGTTTTTGAAAAAATCTGAAAAATCACAAGAGTAAACACCTACTTCCGGTTATGCGATTTTCTTGAAAAGCTTGCTATCGCATCTAGAGAGTACACAAAACTTATATATGAAGTTTCAACGCCATACCTCTTTTCGTTTTTGAGATATTCTGTTCACAGACAGACCAATGAAAAAAAACATGTTTTTTGGGTTCAGGGGAGTCTAAAACGTGAAGATCTGTTGAAAACTCAATTTCGAATTTTTGGGGTGAATCCAATACTTCCTTTATTGTAAAAGGAAGTGAAAATAACTGAAAATCCATTTAGAACTAAAGGCTGGTTTATACAACTTTCTCTGCCCTAACTCTAGTATTAGCCTCAGTCTTAACTTAGCACATAGTTTTAAGACAGTTTTAAACAGGTGTTTATATAGACATATGGTGGGTGCCTTTTATAAATTCATTTAACATTATATACAGAAAAATCGTTACATATTCTGTTTCTTGCTTTAGTTGGTTCTGTGTTGTAAAAACTTTTAAAAAGGATAAAATTTCGCCTTTGAATAGACGGAAACTTTTACTTGCAGTGTAGGTATGCAATGCTAGGTGCTGCTGCAGCGTTGAATTTTTTAAAAATAAATTAAAAAATTTGTCAGATGATACAAAGTGTGACCCATTAATAGGAACTGAGACACACCAGGATAAATATATAATTAGTAGGGATGTCGGCAAGTACCCGGGCCGACCCGGGTAATAGTCAATTGGGTGTATTTTCAGGACCCAGGTACCCGTATTTATGTAATTTCCAGAAAATCAGCCTTTTTTGGAGATGATAAAAACAATAGGAATAAGTGCTAGAACAACAACCATGCAGTAATAACAAAAATCACCCCATCCCATAGTACCACATAATGTTGTTTCTTGTTTCATATAAGGTAGGGATCGACCGATACCGATAATCGGTATCGACATATCGGCCGAATTAGGGATATATCGGTATCGGTCATATCGGCCTCCCTTTTTGCCGATATATCGGCAAAAATGAATTTCCTTTCAGTATTTAATATTTTAATGTTTATTATAATAAATGAACAATATAATGTAAACAAACAATGTGGAGTACAAAATATAACTACTATCTAATATTGAAAATTCAATTTTTGTAAATTATTATGTAAAAATATTAGGCTCTCGATCAAAGTATTGCACCATGCAGCAAAATATCTTCCAGCTTCCCCTCGCTTCTGGAATGCACTGCATCAGCAAAAAAGGAAAAGGTGCAGGGTCATTTCAATTCCCCCAACTGGGGGCAGGCTGCTATAGGGACCTTCCGTCCCTCTTCAGCCAATAAAGGGAATTTCAGAATGGGTGGAGAATGGAAGAGAGGCCAGGAAAGGTGGAGAAGTACTACTCCGACATCCGTTTCAGAGAAGGTACTCTGTTGACTCAGGTAAACCACCTAAAAGTCTGAATCAAAGCAGACGGCCACGGGAATCGAACCCACGACTTCCCGAATGCTAAGCAGACGTGGCAACCACTACTCCACGAAGCAAAAACATTCGATCAGGCGATGCCATTTCAAGGTCTTGCATCATCAAAAATTGTTACCAATACTAACTAATAGGTCATGAGTAAAAATGATTGTGTTAAACTGCGTTATTAATACGAAATGACGAGAAGACACCTGCATAAACAAACCTAAGCATGAGTTTGTATTTAGGGGATTACCCCGCCCAAATCCAGCAAGCACCGGCGCACACGTGTATGCATGTAGTCAAAAAGTAGTGGCAGAGAGCAATGAACATATATCAGCGTATCGGCCTCGATTATATCGGTATCGGCCAAAAAACCCGTATCGGTCGATCCCTAATATAAGGCAATAAATCGGCTTCACGGAAATATTCAACTTGTCAATAGTACAATTAAATCATGTCAGTATGGGATCAAGTAACGTAAACATCCTCTCTCTAATGTTGATGCTGCTACCAATTTCCCAATTTCAGGGTACTTGAATTTGATAGTACTTGAAAGTCTAAAAATATTTACGAGGAACAGTTTGAATTGGTGAGCAGGTACTATTCCAATTTAGTTCAGTTTAAAACTCGCGGTGTAAAAGGAAACAATTGTAGCCACCTCAGATGTTTAGATGTACGCCAACATTTTTGTTATATATTTCGGGTACCCGAGAGTACCCGGGTTTAATTTAGGCCGGGTACGACATCCCTAATAATTAGGTACCACATTTGTAAAAGAAAGTTATTTATTAAGACAAAATACAACCTGTAAACAATACACTTGTAAGGACAACGATGTGTGAATGCTTTTATTAAGTAAAATATTACAATAGATTCACACACTATACTGTCTTCAAATGCCACAAGTAAATTTGTTTAATATTTGGGAATGACAGAAAAATTATTCACGGAAAATATTTACAAAAACTTAATGCAAAAATTTTAAAATTACAATTATAATTTTTAAAAATTATTGAGAAATAATTAACACAAACAATTAAATCCACAACTATAATTTAGAAAAAATTATTTACACAAAAAATTTAGAATTACAACTATTATTTAAAAAATTCTGATTAGAAAAATCGATAACCACAAATTTTAAAAATCACTCACTCGAATTACAATTATAATTTTTAAAAATTATTGACAAATAATTAACACAAACAATTAAAACCATGACTAGAATTTAGAAAAAATTATTTACACAAAAAAATTATAATTATAACTATGATTTAAAAAAAAATCTGATTAGAAAAATCGATAACCACAAATTTTAAAAATCACTTTCACTCGAATTACAATAAATTATGTATTATGTATGTATTATCTGTAAACTGTAACCTCATTTACCTTGCGGTGTCGAGGCTGGTGCTATATGCGCTGGCATCTGGCGGTACAATGATCAACCTGCCCCGAATTCGGGATACAGAGTTGGATCGCGCCTTTGGTGCTTGCGCTGCAACCATTGAAGAATTACAATTATAATTTTTAAAAATTATTGACAAATAATTAACACAAACAATTAAAAGCACAACTATAATTTAGAAAAAATTATTTACACAAAAAATTTACAATTATAACTATTATTTAAAAAAAATCTGATTAGAAAAATCGATAACCACAAATTTTAAAATCACACTCGAATTACAATTATAATTTTTAAAAATTATTGACAAATAACACAAACAATTAAAACCACAACTATAATTTAGGAAAAATTATTTACACAAAAAATTTACAATTATAACAATTATTTTAAAAAAAATCTGATTAGAAAAATCGATAACCACAAATTTTAAAAATCACTTTCACTCGAATTACAATTATAATTTTTAAAAATTATTGACAAATAATTAACATAAACAATTAAAACCACAACTATAATTTAGGAAAAATTATTTACACAAAAAATTTACAATTATAACTATTATTTAAAAAAATCTGATTAGAAAAATCAATAACCACAAATTTTAAAAATCACTTTCACTCGAATTACAATTATAATTTTTAAAAATTATTGACAAATAATTAACACACAATTATAACCATAACTAGAATTTAGAAAAAATTATAATTGTAACTATGATTTAAAAAATTCTGATTAGAAAAATCGATAACCACAAATTTTAAAAATTCTCTTTCACTCGATAAAGCTTAAAGAAGCTCGTGGACACAAATGAACCAAAAAGTTCGGGGGCTTATTTACAAAGAGGGGTTGTTAAACAGCAAATAAGTGTATTCGTGTGCATTTTCCAATGAATCATAAACACATTTTAAATGTGCCTAGCATTATTGCATTCAAGGAAAAATGTTCTGCTTACCTTTGTTATAACAATCCAGATGCCTCAATGCTTCTCTAATTAATTTTGCAGATTATAGTTCACAATGATTGTTAAAAGCGCCAACAATTATCGTTGCTTTTCAAAAATATTCCACGTATTGAACCATTCCAATGTTACCACCCCATCATTCATTAAGAAATTCTCAAGACTAAAAGTTGGGGAACTCTCAACACCAGGTCTTAAGATAGACTGGGACAAAAGTTAAGACTGTGTAGCGGAGTTGTGCCATACTACCTGAAAACATCAAGAATTACTATTCGCAGTTAGGATTGTAAAAATACCGGTAACACAAATAAAAGTGAAAAATCGGGGAGTGACAGTTCTAGTGTATGTGTCAAAATCAATTGTGTGTTTGCAGTTAAGAAATCTTTTTAACGCCAGATTTGAGTAACGTCATGCAATGAATATAGTGAACCTTATATACGTCGCCCTACAGTCTGTAAACAGCAGACATTCCGGACCATCACAGCATGATCTCCATCTACCCCTTTTGCGTCATGGAATAGATGCAATAGTAGGCAGCAATAAATGAGCGGACGTCCGAATCGAATAACAATAGGCCAAGGAAAGTGACAGTCAACTCTGCTGGACAATAAGACCATAAACTCGATCAGTGAATTCTCTTAGGCGAAAGTGAAGATTTCAACTCTAGCCTGTGCCTGTACCCTTAAAACTTATTGTATTGAAATAATAGAGAATCCTTTTGCAAGCAACCTATATAAACAGAGACACTCTGGGATTCCAGATCATTATTTCTCCATCCGTCTTGCGTCTCTCTGACCAAGATAAAAGCGCGGGTCAGTTATCTTAGCTTCTAATTACCTTGTTAGATTTTGGCATTCGTTACACCTAATTAGCTATTAGTATTTGTATTTTAAACATATTGACATAGTTTTGTGTGTTTGCAATTTATGTGTGTAAAAGGGAATGTTAGTGTTTTTCACATTCGTTTATATCGTGTTGAACCAAACCAAATTTCGAAAACTGTATAAATGCGGCAGTGGCAACTGAATGATTCATCTTTGCTAGGACTAATGTTAATGCTAAGGTTATGGCAAAGAAAGCTGTATAAACCAGCCTTAACTAAAGTACCGTTTATTTGAAGTTGAACACTCAGAAAAGTGGTAATAACTTGAAAAATAATTTTTATATACGACCACTACTAAAAGTAGGCCTTTTAGCGCTAGCTTGTTTCACTAAAAGTGACGTTTTATAGTTTACCGTGTTTAAAGAAATCAGCTGTTTACTTTTAGCACATGTGCTAAAAGTGAAGCGAGGTTCAAAACTACAATTTCGAACTGCAAGTGAAGTTGTAAAGCTATTCTAGTTGCTTCTTGCGTTACAGGTAAAGCGTTTTTGAAATAATTAAAGCGTTATGTAATGAATACAGTCATATGTAGAGTATCAATAATTACATTTCGTAACTCACCTTGACAGCACGGGCGTGGCCAAACAATCGCTACCGCGGCGCAGGCTTACTATTCATTATGACATAAATTAAAAGCGTCGCAGATGCGAACCTTTCTTAAATCGATATTTATGGATTAATAACGGTAAAATTAAGGTCGTAGATAAAATATTGTACGCAACGCGTGCTAAAAGTCGTTTATGCGCGAGACATGTTATGAAACTCAGCCTTCGGCTTCGTTTCATAATTTTCATGTCTCGCGCATAAACGTCGACTTTTAGCACTTGTTGCATAAATAGCTATTATTTGTATACTTCCTTAAAGAGTAACGTTGCAGCACCCCTTGTATTTAAATTTTTCTTTAAAATATCGTAATAGTGCCAAATTACTCTGTTGCCAGTACCGGATTTAGAGTTGGGTGAAAAGGGGCCTATGCCCTGAAACCAACACCAAAGTGTTGATTCATGATAATATGACTTGACAGTTTTATTGCATTTTTAACAATTTCAAATTTAATTTTGACAGTATACACGCATCTGTTGGTGTTTTTCACATAAAAAATGTTTTAGTGTCAAACAAGTACTTTTTAATTCTATCAACACAGGCAAATTTAAAATTTAGAATTTCTTTTATAGAAAAACGTGACTTTAGTTCCCTGACTGCACAAGTCCGTATCCAAAAATTTGTTGATGATCAAAAAAGATTCTGAACGCAATTAAACGATAATGTGTGGTACATTATTGAATTGAGAAAAAAAAAAGCTTTTAAAATTTGACATCCAAAAATAAGGACCCTATCTAAAAAAAATCTGGTGGGATACACGCCCACAACTTCATTTGATTTTTAATTTTTGAGCATTTGTCAAAATTTTTCAAAAATGACAAATTTAATAGAAACGGTAAGCGGTAGTTGAAGAGACATTTTCTCTAAAATTTTAAGCTGAATTGAAAAATGTAATAGTATACCGGGTGTTCTATTTAAAATAGAAGTTAATAAAAAAAATTGCAACAAAACAAAAGAAACCCATTTTAGAGGTATTCAACTGAAAAATCACCTATCTTACATCAATACACATCAAAAATGTAAAGTTTTAAAAAATCACAAGAGTCAACACCATACTTCCGGTTATGCAATTTTCTTCAAACGCTTGCTGTCACATCTAGATAGTATACAAAACTTATATATGAAGTCAACACCATACCTCTTTTCGTTTTTGAGATATTCTGTTCACAGACACGTAGACAGACAGACCAATTAACAAAAACAGGTTTTTTGGGTTCAGGGGACTCTAAAACGTGAAGATCTGTTGAAAACTCAATTTCAAATTTTTGGGTTGAATCCAATACTTCCTTTAACGTAAATGGAAGTAAAAATGAAGTTGATAATGGTTGCTCGAAGTAACAAGATCTCCATACTGGTCCTCCGTGTCTTGGACACACTGTATAAATTTATAAAAATTTACTAATTTAATTTCTTCTAGTTTATTAAGCCATTTTTTCAAAATTTATTTGGACTGATTGCAAATGTCTTAATATTTTGCATATAGAAAAACATTCAGTGTGAAATAAGTTCCTTCTAATTCTATTAGCACAAGCAAATTTAGAATTTTAAATATCTGTTTAAAATTTTCCAGTTTTATTAAACTTTGAGCATTTTATAAATTTCATTCTAACAATGTTTAGTCTACCAGTATCTGTCACTTGGACAAAATATTTAAGTGAGAAAACGTAAAAAAATTACTAATTTAAATTCTTCCAATTTATTAAGTCTTAAAACATTTTAGATAATTTATTTCAACAGATTGCAGATGTCTTAATATTTTTCACATTGAAAAGATGTTTCAGTGTAAAATATGATGTCATTACCTGGAATTTTACAAAAAGGATCCTTGAATTCTTGGAATTTTAAAGTTAAACCTTGGGCACAAAAAGGAATAAGGAATACTCGACGAGCAGTGGTCGCATATCTTTCTAAACGTATATTTACCTATAAATGTTTACATGTTGAATCGTTTCATCCTTAGTTTCTAATTTTTTAACTATTAAATTTATTTGTTACAATTAACATTGTTAGCCCTTGTGTGAACAAGAAGAGTGTCCACACTGTGTAAAAATTATTGATGAGTTTAAAATACAATGTTATTAGAATTTAGTCTGTAGTATGTTCATAAAAATTGTGAATGCACAAAATATATTCAATTTTTTTTTGTGGCCCTTTCAAATGAACACTACTGTATTGACTTTTGTCAACTTGAGTGTTAGGACAATATTTCTTTAGCAGCAGCTGAGGAATGCTCTTTATGTATTCGAACAAACTAAAGTAATGAAAATTTATTTCAGATCAGGCGATTACAGTGTCTTGTCAACCTGTCATTTATCATAAAAATTATTTAAAACAACTGAATAAATGTAATATTAGTCTTGAAAGAAAGCCTTCTATAATTTTAACATTTTAGCAAAAAAATCCTTAATTTAAATGTTAATTTTTAGATCAGTACTCCTACCATTCAATGTGGCAAAAATGAAGAACATTAAAATCATAAACGGAAAGGAGCTTCAGGCAGAAAATATAAAAATCACTAAGGTTGCTGATGCAACACCTCCAAGAAAACCATATGTAGATAGCTGTTACGAAGCATCTTCACCAGAGACATTTGATGATGGTAAGTGTTATTTTAATTATTTAAAACAGGTGTGGCCAACCAGTGACACACCACGTACACTAAGCTTTTAAGATGCTATGTATAAAAATGATGAGGTTTTGAATTATTTCTGTTCACTTCAAACTATTTAGATTCATAAATGAACTATCAAGAATCACCAGGCTTTTAAAAAGCTGATCCAAGGACTTTCTTGAACTTGCTGTGAACAGCAGTGCTGCTCTGAAGCTAAAAAATGTCACTCTGTAGATCAGAGAGTAGTCAATGATATCCTCCATAGATAAACTGTCCTTGACTAACAAAATGCTCACAACAACAGAGTTTGGTTGAGGCGAGGGATGAAAGTGTTTTATTAAAAATGATGCCAGTAGTGAGAACAAATTTAAAGGTACACTTCTATCACGGACTAGCCACCCCTGAACTAAGGAAGTTTCCCTGCAGGTACTTGGGTGGTTGCTCATGACAGTTGATGCTATCAATTTTGGTGTAATTAAAATATAATCACCTTAATAATATCAGCCAAAATTTGAAAGAGTGTGGTAAATAGGGTTGCCATACGTCCCGATTTCTCGGGATTGTACCAATTTGGAGCTAGTCTCCCCACAACAAAATGCTGTCTCGATTTTTCAAGAAAATGTTACACTTTACCGATTTCCAGCGATTTCTGCAAATTCAGGTTCAATATCTCAAATATAATTTAGAACTAGTTGTTTAACAAAAATTGTGTATCCAATATGTAGCCTTTCGCTTTTCTGGAATCTGGGTTCCAAAGGCTTTTAAATAGGTGATTAATTACGGCTGTTCGCGGATAACCCCTCTTGACCCGCATTTAATGTAAGTAAAAAGTTAAAAGAAATATAAAATTCCAAGAAATACCATTGATATGAGAATTTAAATGAAACTACTGCTGCTGCAGCAGAAACAGATGTAAATGTGAATTGATGGTAGAGGTAGTGTCCACACATAGTAACCACACATGAATTGTGAAATTAACATTTTTAGTAGCAATTTGTATTAGTGTTGCTATTAAATTGGTTTTATTATTAATTTCTAATGCAAATAATACTTAATGTGTTTCTTTAGTACTATTTAGTTTCTATTTTTAAAATTTACTTGAAAGAAATATTAAAAAGCTTGAAAAATAAAGTAAGTAATGAATTATCTTTTCCTCATAACTCCCCTCCCCCTTTCGTAACCTTGTCCCGAAATTGTTATTTGCAAATATGGCAACCATAGTTGTAAAACTTGACTTACATTAACATCTCTTAGTGGTGTGCTCTGTAATTAGCCTAGTGCTTCAATTTTAAGACTTTCTAGTTAAGGCATTTTTATGGAATAGAAGGTGACATAACTTCAGGTTAGTGATGAGAAGTTTCGATACTTTTGCAGACTCGTTCATTCCAATCCCGTTCCGCAAGTGGAACGAGTTCGTCGGATTCGTTCCTCAGAACGAAATCGAAATTGAATGCATTTCAGATACCTGCGGTCCTCGGTCATTCCAGACTCGGAACGAACAACGCGCTGCACTTCTCAAGTTTTCAGTATAGGTTGGATGTTTCCTCGTTAAATTTGCTGTTGCACCACTTTGCAGAAAAATGTACCACTATAGAATGCACATTTCTCAATATTTCCATCTACTACATTGAACAGGTTTCAAATTTCACTACGTTTTTTGTTTATTTTTACAATTGGAATTAGGTAATAGTGATGCGCTTGGCGCAAAGACGAATAGAACAGAACAAATCAATAATCAGAATACAGACGAAAAGAGTTACAATCACTATTGGAAGAGCAAAAATTGTAAAACTAAAAACCTAAAAAGCCTTGTGTTATATGCAATTGTAAAGAATAAAAACATGATAAGAAGCCAGTTGACTTGATATCCGATATTTGATATTGCATATTATCTTTGTTTTGATCAGTGGTCAGGCAGTTGGTAATTCGGTATGTTTTTGTTTCAAACTTCAATTGGGCACCTACAAAGACATCAAAAGCAATAAATCACTGATAACTGATAAAAAAAGCATGCAACTCCGGCCCAGTCATGTGTCGAGGTTCTAAAACTACGAACACCATCTCGTCGGTTACTGTCTCTCCCCCCCCCCCCCCCCCCCCCCGCCCTCTCCTGACCCGAATTCATTCCTTTGTACTGAGTCCAACCGGAACAACACATCACTACAGGTTATATCTGTAATTTGATTTCTGACATTTCACTAGCTCGTTTCAAAGAACCTCCCTTGTATTACTCCATGAAATTAAAAGTTTGCTGTACTTATACTTCAATATAATAGGAATTACAGAAAAGCGACATTTAACGTTTTATTGCAATGGTTAATATATTTTTTCAATATTAAAACTAGTGATGAGCATAACTGGACAATCTTCATAACCGAATTATTTGCATTCGAATGATATTAATAACCGAATGATTATTTGAATAATCGTTCGAATACATTTTGGCTCTCGATTCGTTTCGATTTCGCCGGTTACGCGGTTCAGCGTCATCTGCATCAGCATCGTAACTTGCAGATAGCAGAGGAACTCAGTTAATTATAATAATTGCATAAATGATTTTTATTTGATTTCTAAGGAGTTTGTGCAATAAGGAATTGTGGATACGATTGAAATATATCTGGATACACCTTTATTGTTTTCGATTGCTGGCGATTTATAATGATATAATAATAATTAATAATATATTGTTGAATTTGTATGAGTTTTACTCCTACATTCTTCCAATCTATGTTATGTATTGGAAATTAAGAGGTATTTATTAAGTGTAGAAAGAAAGAAATATGCGGGACTGCTTGCTAAGCGCAATAAAAAACAGTGGTAAAACGTTTATGTTTATCGATCGGCCGGGTTAAAGGCGGCAAAAAATTGATTTATGTTCATATCATATGACAACGGATCGACCGCGAGCCTCAGCTGGCAAGGAAGCAAGGGAGAAAACTGTAGAGCGAGATGCCTAAATGGTGTTTTCAATACAATCAGCCTTGCTTATGCTTATGAGTGATGAATGACGTATTATTTACAGAATTTCTACCACTCGCAGGTCGCTGAGATATGGCACGTAGTACGTATCATGATGAGGTTATTTTTCATTCGAATATACTTGGAACGAAAACCGAGTTACATAGGTTATTTCAATAACCGGATAACCGGTTATTTTTCATTCGAATAAGCCCATCACTAATTAAAACGTTTAGACATAACAAATAAAACTGGGATTTGTCATATACAAATATTGCATTTTCAAACTGTAGGCTTAACTCCTTCATGGATAATTATTTAACTAATTTAGGAGCTTAGCCTGCATTATGTTACCTCTTGCACACGACCTATATATAGACCTCGCCATTGTGAAGTCCAAATTTTGTTTTAATTGCTGAGTTGTTGCTTGTTGCTGATTCATACTTACAGTTGAAAGTGCATTAGATAACAGCTAATTGATTGAGAATAAAAGTCTGATAAAACAACATAATGAATTATGAAATACAAGTTTATTACACACAGTACAATATTTCAGTTTTTAATTTTTTTCCTGGTGGCAGGATGGGCTGAAAAAAACTATAGTCACCAATGTGACATATCTGATTTAAACCGATCCGCTGTTTGAGAAAAAAGTTTTTGTTTTAGATTTTTGGGGGTACACATATGTTGGGTTACTTTTTATAGTAGCGCATACCTTGACTATATTTCCTTCTGCTAAAAATAATGCTAACACATTTTTAAATGTATTTTAGCCATTGGAAATTATGGCGTCAGTTTAAAAAATTAGAGTAATAATAATTTTTAAAGCTTTTTTTACGTGAAAATTATGTAGCGTTAGTGGCCACTGTGGTTCTGTTGGTACATAAAGATCAACTAGGCACAAACATTTCCATAATGACCCACTGTTGAAATATAAAACAATGCATGTAAGCGTTGAAATAATTTTGCTGTATGGATAACTCGTAGTATATACATAGACGTTGCATCGGAATTTGAACTTTATGCTATTTTATAATGTTTTCGGTAATCTAATCTTGATTTCTTTATTTTTGACTTGCTGTATTCACGTTCTTCAACAATATTTATTTTCCATGTAAAATATCAAAGTAGCACAAGTGGAAATAAACCTGTTGAAAAAGAACCTTAATAACATGAATTGAACATCATTTAAAAAAAAACTTATGTTAAAAATATTCGTAAAATTTGCATTAAATTATATTTTGTATGCTTACTGATGGTTTCGGCTCATTTTCTACCAGTGTCAAGCAGTTTTTTGTCATAACTGTGCTGGCCAAATAGGATTTGTGAATTGTTAGAATATTGAGGCAGAGTATTAATAATAATAGTCAGTAAGAATAACATTATTAACCCTCGGCAGGTGACGTGAGAAATTTCGACACTACTGGTGACGTCGGACCAGCAGACCGATATACCCATATGGGGTCCTACAGCCATGCAAATAATATTTTATTAAATTTTGTTGTTTTTAGTAATGAAACAAATGTCTAATGCGTTAATAATATGTTTATTTTAAAATCCTAAAAGAAAAACATGAACACCATACAGTATAGTAAAATCATTAACAAAAATAAAAAATAATTCTCACAGAAAAACAACAAAAGAAATGCTGTTATGTACCTTAAACTTATATCTATATATTCATATTTATAGTCTTTCTTCAGAGCAATGACTGCAGATAATGTTCGCTTGCTCGAGACAAAGAAACTTATTGCAGACTGCAATAATATTTGGTTTTTCTGTTTTGTTTCGATGTACACACTTGGCAACGTCCAGTACGTGGAGGCTTGTCAGGCCTTTGGTTTTCAGTGGGTACTTTACAGATTTGCTGTATTCTTTCTCGGAGAGGGCGTGGTATATGCTGATCAGCCTGTCTCCATATCATATGATTTTTTGTCAGACCGATGGAAAGTTGCGTTAAAAATACCTTTCTGATGAACATTTTATCTTCTTCCTGATTGCATTTGTAAATCACAAAGGAATTTATTCCAGTCACACTGAGCAGAGCATCGTACACAACCACAGGCCATCTTCTGATATTTCGTGCTACATTATAATTTGACGATAACTGGTCGACCATATCAACTCCTATCTTCGTTTTGTTATAGTCTATAATCATCATAGGCTTTTGCGTGGTTTGGTGAATTTCGTCATCATCGTGCATGGAAGATACCATTAAAACATTCTTCTTAGGTTTTGGAACATGTGATACCAAGGTACAACATACTTGAAGGAATAGGTCGATCCCGGCTCACTAGAAACTGTGGTGGTAGTTGTCTCTTGTTTTTCTAATTGTCCCAAAAAAGTTAACTTATGCTCATTTAGTAGTTTTTCGCAAAGTTCGATACTGGTGAACCAATTATCTGTAGTTAGGTTCTACGGGTTCCGCTGATGGGCTCAACGAGTCTATTTACTACATCAATAGCGGAGTTGCTAACGGCGTATGGGGAATCATTGGGTTGTTTGCCAACATATATCTCCATATTGGCGGTATAAAACATTATAGAATCTGCTAGGGCAAATATCTTTACTCCATACTTAGCTGGTTTAGAAAGTATACATTGACGAAATGGACCACGAAATGCTACCAACATTTCATCTATTGTTGCATGATGAGAAAAGACTAAAATTATTTTTACAATTTTCATTTACATGCTGAAAAACGTCATTGAACCTAAGATGTCTTAAAAGAAACAGGTAACGTTGCTGTGACATCGTCAAGAGAAAAAGTTACGGTGAATCACCAGCAGTACTAAAAATTTCGTCACAATTTAGTCTGTTCATCTTTCTTACTGCAGATAAGTATAACAGTCCTATCAACGCTTCTATTTCTAAGGTGTCAGTGGGCTTCGTATATGTTTTCCTGAAATATTTTCCTTTGGCAAATTTCTCGATGTGCTGATTTGTATAAGTTAAAATAGTTTTAATAACAGCTTCATCAAAAAACTTTCCAGATTTCTACAGGGCCACTCAAATTTCGGGTAGGAGGTTTTGGGCCAGGTAATTGGGTAATAATGTTTTTTTATCTAGCCCTGTAGCATCGTAAGTTCGTTGGTGGACATTGTTTCTTCTATGGGATAGTTTTGTCTTTCCTGGTATAAAATAAACCTCGCATATCTTTTCTGAGTTCTTTAGTCGCCTTTTTATTCTCTTTTACTTTAGTATCTTCTTAGGTGTTTTCTCTTTCGGTAGCTTCGTTTTCGTTTTTTTTTTTTTTGACTTATTTCTAGATTATCCAGTTATTGGTCACTTACAGAATTTTCATCTCTTTGTTCCACGTAGTCCTCATTATCATCACTGTTATCGTCATACTGTAAATCATTTTGTTCGCTATTTGATAACGCTTCGTCCATAAGTTGCTGTAACCAGGCTTGATTTTTCTCGTAGCTCATTTTGCTATAAATAAACACAAAGAAAGTTTAGAAAAATACAGTGGATTACTTATTGCCTAAATAAAATGGTACATCTAGTAAGATTATAAAAAAAGGTTAAAAATGAATTAATAATAATTTAAAAAAAAAATCTTATGTAAAATCACAATAACTTAGGTGACGTACGGTCTGAGAGTCCGAAACTCGTGCAGTAACACCCGTTTGGTTCGTACGAAACTAAGCCGCGGCAAGACGATAGATGGTTTAATTTGACGCACATAACTCGAAGCACGGAGCGCTCCGCCCGGAGTCGGCGCAATAAAGCATGTTTGTCGTTGTCGCTGGTGTCACAGACCGTACGTCACCGCTGGAGGGTTAATATCAGGGTCCTACTTGTTAAAACTGGATACAGCTCCTGCATCGTAACCTTAGAAAAAGTTGCACTTCACACATCAATACGATACAGTGTAGGGGTAAGCGTACACGCCGAGTAAAAATATTTAAAAACTCTTACTTTTTATTTTTAATATACTTTATAAATAATTTAATCTACAATAGTTCTTGCAAATAAAACAATTGGACCAACATTATTTGCAGGAAACAAGCCTATATAAAAATAGTAGAGTTTAAAGACGCAAGGGTCAAGTGTAAACTTATTTGGCGTCAGCGTTTTAGGGTGAATGTACAGCAGTGACGCACCAGAGAATAGTGGTCTTGAAAGCAGCCGAAGTGCACGATAAGATGCAATTGCACCCGAGAGCTGGCTGCGTGAAATTTCTAAGGTTACGATGCGGGACCTGTAGAATCAGGGATTGTAGATTGATTAGAGTTTAGTTGTAAACCTAAAAGCCTGTATAATTTGTGTCGTTCATAGATAAACGTTATATAGCTTATGTAATTATGGGATTATCAAAATTGCATTTAATTTTCTGCACTCATTGGTTATTTAGATACTATGTTTGCTAATATTCAGTTTATGTAGTAACAAATATATTTGCTAACCTTCAATGACTTTAAAACTTCATAATGTAATCTTCAGATATTCAGGTTACGTTTGCTGATTCTTGGATAATTGTAGAATTTAAGAAATTGTTTTTCGTAACACCTACAGAAAAGTTTTTTTTAAATTACTAAAAATGCTACCTTTTTGACATAGTTTCTTGGAAAAAGTGTCATACCATCTGCTGCTTATAGACACATCATTTAAAATGGTCATACCTTTCATATTTTACGACGAGATATTGATTTTCCAAACTTAGGTTTTTGATTGGTGATTTTAATACGTATTTGATTTGGCTCATCCTAGAAGAAAAACGTAAGAGAGCTAACAATTACTACTAGCAGAATTATCAACAATAATTGTGAATAATTTTTGTAAAACAGAAGTTGCTCTCATATACAGGGTTAATTGAAGTTGTAGGTATGAAGAAGGTGCACATTACTAAAATATTTTTGATTATACAGCATGGCTCAAAAAAGTGTAGCAAACCAAACTCGGCTTTTTTTAAATACAACACCCTATATTTAGGTAGCTTAAAGATTTTGCATCGACATACTAATAATTACAATATAAAATTTTATGGGTCCCAACGTTAATTGTTTTTGGAAAATTTAATAATTTCATGCAAAAAAATGCTGACTGCGGTTACTTTAAGTAACAGAAAACAATTGAACGAAAGAAAATGTTAAACAAAAGTTTTTTATGAATTACTTTTTGAGTGTAAAATAGTGGCTGTGGTATTCAAACCTTTTGGTAGTGTAGCCCCACATTGGTGACCTTTTCTTAAATACGACTTCCTTGGTGACCTTTTCTTAAATACGACTCCCTATATTTAGGTGGTTTAAAGGTTTTGCATCCAAGTACTAATAACTTCAATATAAAATTTTATGGGTTCATCGTTTTGGAAATGTTAACAATTTCGTGCAAAAAAAAATGCCGACTCTCAAGCGGTTGCTTTAAGCAACAGAAAACAATTAAATAAAAGAAAATGTTTAAAAAAAGTTTTTTTTGTGTATTACCTTTTCAGAGTAAAATTGTGGCTGTATATTGATACAGCCACAATTTTACTTACAGCAGTGGTATTCAAACCTTTGGGTAATGTAGCCCCACATTGATGACCTTTTCTAATGGATTCTCGTGCAGCTTCCTTAATGATGTTTGTAAAGATATCAGCCATTTCTTCCCTGTCATTAGGTAGTTCTAACATATCTAATTGTTGTTCAATAGCTTTGTGCTGTTAAGAGATGGTTCAGTTTTTATTTCCAAACTATTTTCGAGTCTTATCAGATAATGGTCACTATCATATAGATAAGGATAAGTATTCCAACAAAGAAAAGGCGCTATTGAGGGATCACAAAATGTTAAATATATAGCAGATAAGCTGCCGTTGTATAAATTAAACCTGGTTTTTTCTCCATTGTTGTTTCCACTAAGTCTTCTACAATTTTTCCTTTAGAACAGGTTTTTTCACATCCCCATATTACACTGTGGGCGTTACAATCTTCTAATAAAATATAAGGTGTTGGAAGCTGTTTCAGCAAATTCAACAATTTGTTATTAAATATCTGTTCTGTGTGAAACATATATACATTACAAATTGTGACTTTGTGCTTAAAATGAGTTCTAACTGCCACAGCTTCTAGTTTGGTGGTGACAGGGATAATCCGAGATTCATATTTAATTTGGACATAAGTAGCAACTCCTCCACTTCATCTAATTGCAGTTGATTGATTGATTCCTGTAGCTCCTTGGTGGAGCAAAGGGCACCTTGCGGTGTTTCTAGAGCCTAGTGTTGATGGCGGAGTGGCTAGTCCTACGCGCTTTTATCCTTTACCGTTTTATCTACAAACTTCTTCCATTCTTTCCTATTCTTTGCCATTCTCTTTACTTCATTCCATGTTGTTCCTAGTTATTTGAGCTCTTTTAGTGTTATTCTTTTCCATGAGTATTTTGGGCGGCCTACTTTTTTCTTCCCCACCATATTGTAACTGAACGCTTGCTTTATTATGCTTTGATTCGACTTCCCCAGAGTGTGTCCTATCCAATTCCATTATGTTTCGTTATGGTTATATCTATTGGCTCTTTGTTTGTATTCTTCCATAGGTCCTCATTTGAGATCCGATTTGGCCAGTATATTTTACATATTCGCCGTAGGCATTTATTCACAAACGTTTGCAGTTTCTTTGCGTCTTTCTGAAATAAGCTTCACGTCTCCGTCCCATACAATAATACAGATTTTACATTTGTTCTGAAAAGTTTGAGTTTTCTTTTCTTTTTAATATTGGCTGCTGTCCATATTCGATTCAACATGATAAATGCATTTCTGGCTGCCTGCTTGTACATCTGGTTCTGTTCCTCCATCTACACTTACTATACTACCCAGATATTTAAATTCATTTACTTCTTCAACATCTTTATCATTTATTTTTATTGCAGTACCTTCATTCATCTTTTTAACTAATATCTTGGTTTTCGTGGGGTTGATTTTCAGTCCTATTTTTTTAGCATGTTTTTAATCCTGTGGTTTTCTTTTGCATTTGCTTCTTGTTTGGTGTTATAAGGCATATATCATCTGCGAACTCGAGATGCTCTAGTTTTTGGAATACCCCCCAGTTGATGCCGCTGATTTCATCTTCTGTTTTACTCATTATCCAGTCTATAGCTATGATGAACAAGACTGATGACAGTATGCCCTTGCCTTACTCCCCTTCCTGTCTTGAATGCTTGGGATAATCGTCCTTCATGTTCTACTTGCGATTCAGATTTCTCATAAATTGTTTTTATAAGTCTTCTGTATTTCTCTGGTATGTCAAATTGTTCTAATATTTTCCGCATAGCACTTCTGTTGATGGAGTCTAAGGCTTTTTCAAAGTCAACAAAATTAATATATACCTCCTTATCCACTTCTGCTGTTTGTTCAAGAATAATTCTCACAATTCCTATACTGTCTTGTTACGGTATCAAAACGACTTAACGACACCCACGCGAGGTGAGTATCGCACGACTGGTTAAGTCCAGGAAAAGATGGCACGCTCGCCCTGAAATTCGTTAGAACAGGCTAAAGGCCTCGGCTGAAGCGCTCAGGGATTTGGGCGTGGTTCAAACGGTACGTCACTGGGCAAGCCTGGTATGACATATACAGGGTAAGTCAAAATAAAAGGGGCGCCACCAAGCCTGTCTCAGGGGTGTACCCGAATAACCGGGCCTGGGTGGTTAGACGGGATGAGAAGTACACAGGGTACTCTGTCAGGAAGGTACTCGAGAGCTGTCAAGCTCGGGCTACAATTTCGGGACAAAATACTTAAATTACGATTTCGGGTATTTGTGGCCACGGCGGCGACGTCATCAGACCTACCTGCACGCCCCAACGATCAAACTCCGTCGTACATCGATCTTTACACTGAGAGGCTTAATCTAAAAAGAGCATGCACAGGTCGAACACAATAATAAGTCCCTTAATCAGATATTCGTCTATTGGTTGACTTTACAAACGGGCAACGATCACGCCGCCGAAATTATGAGGACGCGCTAATACTAATACACATACAGCAAAAGAAATCTGGTTAATACACATACATGTAACCGGCCGGTGTTGGCCCGTTAATTTAAATATAAAAGATCAATTACAAGTAAGTGCCATCGAGGTACATTACTTCACAACAAGCGTATCAATCATGAGCGAAGGCGACCAAGGCACTTTAAATGACAGCAAATACAGCAATTCCGATTCTCCAATTGAAATTTTTGAGTTGAATACAGTCACGTACGGGACGGTTTGTGCTCCATATTTAGCAATAAAACGCTTACAGCCATTAGCAATCGAACATCGCAGCCTACCCGAAGTCAGTAATGCGTTATTAAATAATTTTTATGTAGACAACGCATTTCGCGGTAGTATTTTATTCGAACAAACGAAACAGTTACGCGACCAATTAATCCATTTATTGAAGGCTGACAGTTTTACACTTTCAAAATGGGCAGCGAATCACGCTGAACTAATTCCTGAAGTAGCTAACATAGGCGGCCATGAAACCAAAACTTTAGGGCTCATTTGGAATTGGGAACAGGATATATTCAAATATGAAGTGGACAACATTTCAAGTAGCAAACACTTTACCAAACGGCAAATCCTTTCAAGTATTGCACGCATATTTGATCCTCTTGGACTAATTGGGCCAATAACAACTCGAGCCAAAATAATAATGCAAAAGGTTTGGTCTTCTGGTGCAAATTGGGATCAAGCTATATACCATTAGATTTGAATACCTTTTGGGTAAACTTTCTTGCTGATCTGCCAAACATAAATAAACTGAATTCCTCGTCATGTTAAATGTGACAACGCGTCCCATTTTGAAATCCACGGGTTCTCAGATGCTTATCCGTTCGCTTTTGCCGCTAATATCTATTTACGATCTATTCACCCAACGGTATTATTCAAACTCATTTGTTAACATCTAAATCCCAGGTTGCACCCTTGAAGCAAATTTCCTTACCACGCTTGGAACTATGTGGTGCACTTCTATTGTGCAAGCTAATGGCGAAGGTCAAAGGTAGCCTGAACATAAACTTCGCTTCAGAATTCTTTTGGTGTGACTCGACCATCACCCGTGTTGGATTGGCACACCTCCGCATAAATTAAAACATTTGTTTCCAATCTGGTCGTGGAAATACAAGCAGCGTCATCATCTAGTAATTGGGCTCATGTGCGATCGGCGGATAACCCAGCCGATCTAGTTTCAAGGGCCGTCAACCCTGCCCAATTACAAAATAATTCTTTATGGTGGCACAGTCCAGCTTGGCTACAAGCCAATAAAAGTACCTGGCCAGCGTCCACGTTTACAATGCCGGCGAAATTACCTGAGCGAAGACAAGACAATATTGTTCTTAACATGGAATTTCGACTTAGACCGCGTAGTATTTGTATATGGACACCCAGCATTTTCTGGCTTAATGTGCCTTGCACCTGGCAAAGTCGAGCAAAAACCTGCGCGATGGCCATGCTCTTTGGTGGCTCGTGTTGTTTGAGTATCTTGAGAACGAGGATAGTTATTCCATATTCACTAGTGAATATGGATGCACAAACCGCAAAATTACCAAATCTGCCTAAGTATCCTCGTTCTCAAGTTACTCAAACAACATGAGCCACCAAAGAGCGCCACCAAAGAGCATGACCATCGCGGGGGGTTTTTGCTCGACTTCATAAGGTGCAAGGCACATTAAGCCAGAAAATGCTGGGTGTTCATATACAAATACTGCGCGGTCTAAGCCGAAATTCCATGTTAAGAATAATTCGAGTAACCGCGAAAGCCTCAAACAGTATACAAGACAATATGTTAATAACTACCGCCTCCCTAGAAGATGATGTACAAAATTTGTTGAATAAAGTTTCCCGACTCACAAAACTAAAGAAAATATTAGGCTATTGTTTCCGGTTTAAGTATAACATACGCCAACCTCACGAATTGAGAATTTCCGGACCCTTGTCAAACGACGAAATCCAAAATGGGTTCATGCACCTCGTCCGGGAAATTCAAAGACAGCATTTTTCTAACAAACTCAATGCTGTATCAAATGGAAAATCAATTGCAAACAATAGCCATATCTTAAGTTTTAATCCATTCCTGGACTCAACTGAGATGTTGCGTTTCGAAGGTAGAATAAAAAATGCGAATATCCCATACGCTCGAAAGCATCCGATATTATTTCCGAACAAAGACAAATTAACCAATTTGATAATTTGCGACGTGCATTTGCGCCATTACCATTTTGGACATCAAGCCCTATTACATACCATACGCAATGAATTTTGGCCAATTTCTGGTAAAGGCGTTATCAAACGAGAGTGGAGGAAATGCGTCACTTGCGCAAGATTCGCCAATAAGGTTGCTCAACCATTAATGGCTGATTTGCCCTAACCAGATTAACTCCTGCATGACCCATTTCAATTTACGCAGTGGATTTTGCAGGACCGTTTTTGATACGCGGGGTTGCAAGATTGTCAAGGCGTACCTATGTATCTTTGTTTGTTTCGCAACTAAAGCGGTCCACCTGGAAATCGTTAGTGATTTGTCAACTGAAGCCTTTTTAGCAGCGTTTTGGCGTTTTATCTCTCGACGCGGCATTTCACCATCAGTGCGACATATTTAATGCTTTGGAAAATAACTTGGCTACAATCTTGATTCTTTTAGATTACTCAAAGGCATTCGATATGATTGACCGTGAACTATTATTATCTAAATTACATTATTTTGGTTTTGGTAATAATGCAATTGAGCTTGTAAAAAGTTTTTTAACTCGAAGAATGCAACTAGTTAAACTAAATAACTCCATTTCAAACGTGAAAGGTGAAGAGTCGGGTGTCCCGCAAGGTTCTATATTGGGTCCTTTATTATATATTATTTACACTGCAGATTTTATTAATAATGTAAAAAATTGTAACTGTCACTTTTATGCCGATGATACGCAAATCTATTTACCATTTATTCTCAACAACATCAATGAAGCTAACAATTTAATCAATACTGATCTCTCAAATTTAATAGCGATATCTGAACAACATTCTCTGCTTATCAATCCTATAAAATCTACTATTATGCTTTTTTGCAAACCAAAAGACAGAGATAATTTAATGCCGTTAGTAAATATTAACATTGCTGGGACAGCTTTAGGTGTAGAAAACTTCGGTCGTAATTTAGGTTTAACTATAGACTTTAATTTAAGATTTGATCTTCATATTAGCAATTGCATACAAAAAGCGTTCAGCAACTTAAAAATCTTGTACGTTAATAGACATTTTTTAACTCCAGATGCGAAGAAGACCTTATGCAATGCTTTTGTTTTGTCTCATTTTAATTTTGCTGATTTAGTTTATGGATCTTGTTTGGAAAGTTTTGATGCCAGGAGAGTTCAACGAATTCAAAACTCTTGTTTAAGGTTAATTTATGAAATTAGAAGATATGATCATATTTCACAGAAACTGTGAGACTCTAAATGGTTAAATATGGGCAATCGTCGCTTTCTGCACTCGGCCTGTTTTGTCCATAAATGATTAATTAACAAAACACCAAGTTATCTTTCTGACAGACTGACATTTAGAACTGATATTCATAATATCAACACCCGGAATAAAGGGCTATTAACCATCCCACCTCACAGATCTGTATTTTTCAAACGTTGTTTTTCATATAGTACTGCTAAAGTTTATAATTCCTTGCCATCCTGTAGCAAAGATCTTTCTATTGCTTCCCTTAAACGATACGTGTCATCTTATCTTTTGGAATGTCGAGACAGTGCTTGAATGAGAATAAAGGAATTTTTTTTTAATCATTTTAATGTTTTATTAATTTAATATTAGTGCATAATATTGTGGGTGGGTCGCGGATTCAATTTCAGACAATTATATTCAATTTTAGTTTTTAATTTTCAATTTTGAACTTTTGCCATTAAAATCAATTTTTTTTCGTATAAATTTTTTGTCGGTTGAGTATAAGAACAGATGTAATTTATTGCATCTGAACTCTGTCGTGCTCACATAATTTTTTAAATTCTTATATCTGAATGTATTATTTATTTTATTTTTTTGCAATAAAGTCTATTATTATTATTATTATATGTCAAGTAATTCATTCGGATAACGGGATCAATTTTATCGGCGCTCGAAATCAATTAGCGGAACTTGCCCGATTGTTTAAGTCTGAATTATTCAAGAATAAATTAGATGATTTTTTGACTCAGAACCGAATTGAATGGCGTTTTATTCCTCCTCGTAGCCCGCACTTCAACGGGCTCTGTGAAGCCGCAGTCAAGTCGCAAAAAGATTGTTTTGTAGATTATTTAGCACGAACTCTCTTACGTTTGAGGAATTAAACACCTTATTTGTTGAAATCGAAGCTATTTTGAATTCAAGGCCATTAACTCCCTTAAGCACCGATCCTAATGACTTTACTCTCTTAACCCTCGGTCATTTCCTGATTGGTGATGCGTTACTGGCTATTCCGGAACCTGGACTTGGCGGCATTGCGAGCAACCGCCTGCGTCGATTCCAATACATTCAAAAAATGTATCAGGCAGGAATTCTGGTCGCGGTGGTCTACAGAATATTTACAATCTCTGCAACAGCGGAGTAAATGGAGGCAGACATCAGGATAACTGATTCCCGGATCGATGGTTCTAATCAAGGAACCAACACCTACTCAGTTGTGGCGATTAGGTCGCGTCCTAGAGGCTTTCCGAGGGCAAGATGGTGTAACTCGAGTGGCAAGTGTAAAAACCAAAAGTGGAATAGTGAAACATGCAATAAACCAATTATGTGTGTTGCCCATTGAAAGAGACACGATCATATCCCAATCGGACTAAATACAAACATTGCATTTGTCATTAGCGTTGATTGTGTATATAAGTTTCTTTTTTGCATTTGTTCTTACCGTTAATTGTGTTTATATGTTTTTCTTTTTTTCATTTTTTCTTAACATTAATTGTGTTTATATGTTTTCTTTGCATTTGTTTTTAGCTTATATTGTGTATATATATGTTTCTTCTTCCTTTCATTTGTAGTTGTAATGTAGATTAAGTTTGTGTGTATTTTTTCATTACTACTAATTGTCACTTAGAGTTAGTTTTTTTGCATTTTTATTCATAATTGTAATTAATTGTTTATTGTTGAAGTACAATACTTCAAGGCGGGCGACATTGTTTAAGCTTGCCATTGGCCACAAATATTCATCTCCCACCCCCTACTTGTTAGGGACTCGCACCCCGGCTCAAACTGGGATTGGAACTGACCGTTTTCGCGACCAGAAGTGCCTGGCCGTTCATATTATCAAATAAATTAGTTATTTTTCTAACAGTGTTTGTTTTTGTTTGTTTGTGGGAATTTACCTACAAGTGTTGTTTGTGGATTTTTGGGTCACTCGACTAAGCCAGCGAGCGTAAGCTCATACACTTTACCATAGGCACTTTTTTCTTATTTTACAGAGCACAATCAACCCTTGAAATAGTCTTGTGCAATTTTGAACCATCATGTATATGCATAGTGGAATAATGCAATAATTACCACACCATTTTGTTTCCTCGAAAAGTATCAAATGAGCATGCACAATGTTACTTCTGCCATACGTTTCCTTTTTATTCTTATATTTACCTACTTTGTTAACATGTTCCATATTGCATGTATTTTATTCAAATCTGTTTGGAAAATCCGATGATTTGATTTTTTAGATCACTGTGAATTAGTGATTAGGCACGTACCATGGTTTATTAACACGAAGCACTTTATTTTGAAATCTTTAGATGATTTCCAGGTTGGAGTTGCTGATTTGACCCCGTAGGTCTATCCCGTATGTCCAGATCGGTTTCGACCTGGTTTTACATAGAAACTTTCTAATGACATTCATGATTGTCTTCCTAATATACATCCTAACATACCATTCTCTCATCTAGGAAGACCAAGGTATTTAGCCTCGTCTGCTTGAGGTATTTGCTGGGCGTCACTGGAGGGCAGTTACCTCTTCTCAGGGTGAATGTAACATGGACCGATTTTTCTGTGTTTGCTTTTATTTTTCATTTTGTAGCAAGATTTCGATGTCATTTAGATGCGTTTGCAGATTTTGTGTAGCAGTGATAGGGCTTGTGTGTGATGCTAAGGGAGCAGTATCATCCGCAAAAGTGGCTGTGAGAGTTGTTTCTGAAGTTGGTAAATGTGCGGTGTAAGTTCGATCAAGTGTCGGTCCCAACGCGCTACCCTGTAGTACACTAGATGATATTGGAAATACGTCAGAGTATGCATCATGATATTTTACATAGTTTTCTTTATCAGTTAGGGAAGACATTATAATGCCATAAAATTGATGCTGTAGCAAGGATTTCATTTTGTAACATAGCCCTTTGTGCCAGACCAATATGTGCATTTCTGTCAGGATGTTTGGTGTGATAAATAACATGTGAGCAAATGAAAATGAAATCAAGCTTGGCTTTGAAAATTAAAACATATGTCGATCATTAATTCACATTATGTTGATGTTCTAGAATGAACGTACACATACATACCTAAACCAGTGCATAACTGTCACCGACTGTCATGTCAAAATCTTGTTTGAAAATTAATGTTAAAAAGCAACGCTTAAACAATGTCAGATCTGCTACATCAATAATTATGATTGTAAAAACTTTTTGTTCTTAATTAGAAACATGTAATATAAAATTTGATAATTGAAACAACTTGACACTTCTACTATTATAATAACTGTAATATTGGAATTTAAAATAAAAAATAATAGAGCACGACTTAATTTTTTCTAAGCCAAGCTTGATTTTGTTTTCATTAGCTCACATAATTATGTATTTTTATGCGACTTTAATCTGTGAAATATATATATATATTATATATCAGCACTAAAGGCCTAGCAGGCCCATGGCTTGGTTCGCTATTGTTTGCCACTGCTTTCGATTTTCTACACTTTGCTTCCAGTTTGTAATGCCCATTTCACGTAGGTCATTCTGAACCTCCTCGTACCACTTTTTTTCTAGGTCTTCCTCTTCTTACTCCTCCTAAACTGCTTCTAAAGATTTGTTGAGGTACTCGTTCTAAGGGCATTCTAGAGATGTGCCCCAGCCACCTCAACCTTTGTGCCTTTATTACTCCAATTATTGTCAGCTGGTCGAAGAGAATCTTCACTTCTTCATTTGTTCTCCTTTCCTATCTGTCGCCAACTCGCTTCCCACTCAATATTTTTCTCAACACTTTCCTTTCCCATACACTCAGAGCTAATTGGTCGGCTTTTCGTAACGTCCACACTTCGCACGCGTATTTCACCACCGGTCTAATCACCGTTTTATAAATTCGAAACTTTGCCACGCGCGAAATAACTTTACTCGTTAAAAACTTGTTTAGAGTGTACACACACCTGTTTCCTTTCATGAGTCTTGCTGCAATTTCTTCGCTACTTCCCGGTGTTTTTCCAATCGTTGTTCCCAGATAATTAAAACTTTGAACTTCTTCGAATTTGTAAGTTTTACCTTTGTTTGTTTTTATGTACTTCTAAATAGCTGTTGTTCGTGAATTCTTTATCTTCCCAAATCATGTATTTCGTCTTATCTTCATTTATTTCCAGGCCCATCCAGTGGGCAGCTTCCTCTAAATTTTTTATTACTGTTGCCAACTCCTTATTACTTCTTGTTATTAGTGTCACATCGTCAGCAAACGCTAAACATTGGTGTCTCTCGTGATACAATAGTCCTGTTTTGTTAATCCTTGCATCAGTTAGTATTTTTTCCAGTACACAGTTGAATAACAATGCAGATAATGGATCCCCTTGTCTTAGTCAATTTTTGACTTCGAAACTTTCTGATAGCACTCCTTCTATCCTTACTCTGTTCACTGTTCCTTCTATTGTCATTTTAACCAAGCTTATTAACTTTCTGCCTGCTTGTAGTTCTTGCAAAGCTTCCAATAGTTTTGACCTGTTTTCACTGTTGTATGCCTGCTTAAAGTCTATAAATGCCACGTATGTTCTAAGTTTGTATGTATGACTTTCAGCTTGAATTTCCTTGAGGCTGTAAATTTGGTCAACCACCGATCTATTTTTCTTGAAACCACATTGGTATTCTCCAATTTTACTATAAATCTTCTTGGATAACCTATTTTTCATAACTGTTGCTAAGATCTTGTACGTTACATTTAGTAAGGCAATTCCCCTATAATTCCGGCATTCTAGCTTCGATCCTTTCTTATGTAATGGATGTAATATTGCTTCTTTCCATTCCTTTGGCATTTCTTCTTTTTTCCATATTTGCTTGATTAGCATGTATATTTTTTTCCACAATTGTTCTCCACCACACTTGATCATTTCCGCTGGTATGTTATCAATTCCTGAACTTTTATTGATTTTCATGGCTGTTATTACTTCTTTAACATCATTATAACTTGGTGTTTCTTCATTGTCTTCAACTTCCTCCGGATTTTCCCAAGGCATGTTAGCTATGTTTTCTTGGTTAGTTTTTTTATTTAAAAGTTCATCGAAAAACTCTACCCACAGCTTTAGTACTTCCTTTTGATCTCCTACTAAATTGCCTTCCTTATCTTTGTAGAATGTCGGTTTAACCTGGTGTCCGTGCTTATTTCTCCTTACTCCTTGATAAAAATTGTGAATTTCTTTATTTTTGAACTTTTCTTCGATGGTTTTTATAGTTTTTTCAACATGTTTCCTCTTTTTCTCTCTGATTATTCCTTTGCATCTGCGTCTTTCCTCTCTGTACTTAGCTTTATTTTCTTCCGTAGTTAATGCTAGCATTTTTATTCTGGCTTTTGACCTTTTTTCTAATGCATCTACGCAATTTTGGTCAAACCATTCATTTTTACCTTTTGGTTTCTCTACAATTTTTTCTGCTGCACTTTTAATGACCTTTGCAATGTTTGCCCAGATCTCCTCTATATTTTCATTGTCATTTGCTGTTAACTTCAGTTCCACCTCTTCCTTGTATATTTTTAGTATTTCTTCATTTTTCATTGTCTCTACATCATATCTTTCACGTTTTCCATAGTTGACTTTCTGGCCTTTTGATAATGTTTGCTTTATCTTGATACCTAGCATAAAGTGATCAGTGTCCACATCGGGTCCTCTGTACGTTCTTACATCCTTTATGCACTTCTCAGATCGTTTCTCTATTAGTACATGGTCTACCTGGTTTATTGATATTCTGTTCGGAGACGTCCATGTTCCTTTATGTATTTCTTTGTGTGCAAAATACGTACTTTTAATGACAAGATTTCTTCCCTTTGCAAAATCTATTAACAACCTTCAGTTCTCGTTGCTACAGGCATGTTTACTGTGAATTCCTAATGTCGGTTTATAGATGTGCTCTCTTCCTATTTGAGCATTCATGTCTCCGATTACAATTTTTACATCATGGTTTGGTATTGTTTCGTATATTCTTTCCACTTCTTCGTAATAGTGTTCCTTTACAGCTATACATGATTCTTCCGTTAGTGCGTGCATGTTTATGATGCTTATTTTTTGGTACTTTCCCCTGATTCTTAGCATACATAACCTTTCTGACACTGGTGTAAAGCTAATTACTGATGCTTTTATTTCTTTTTTTAATAAAAATCCTACTCCAAATAGCCTGTTTTCGTTTCCACTATTAAATATTACGTAATCTTCTGTTTCAATTATTTCGTTGCCACTCACTTTAGTTTCCTGTAGAGCGACTATATCCATTTTCATTTTTTTCATTTCTCTGTTCAGGTTTTTTTGCGCGCCTACCTCTCGAATTCCTCTGACGTTCCATGTACCCAATCTGACTATCTCCTTCACTCTATTTCGTTTTTGTTTTGTTTTTCCATTTGCCCTTATTGTACTGTTGCTATAATTTACTATTTCGTGTATCCTATATCCTGCCATTGCCGTCATCGTGTTTCCATCCCTTTCTCTCCCGTTCAGTTTTTTTCCGTTTTCTTTACTAAAATACCTGCTTTTTGGTTCCAATCCCATTGCTCTTTGTTAATAAAAAATTTTCCGTAACCTACTTTTGCTTCTTTCCCGTTTTCTCTCTGCTTTTTTGCTATACTTCGTAGATTTGCCTGTATTTTTCTCTCTTCTGGGCTTAGGTCACTATCTATATAGCGTTTGGTACCTTTCAGTTTATTTTTGTTTTTAAATATTTCCATCTTTTCTTCCCATTTTTCAACTTTCGCAATTACTACAGGCAGCGCTTCCTTTGTTTTTATTATTTGCGCTGCGACAATTGTAGCCTTAACTCCTAGTTCCTTTTCCAAAAACTCTTTTACCCCTTCCCTACACGTTTGTTCATGAAAAGCTACTCGCTTTATTACTATATTATTTTTCCTCCCCCTCTTCTCCGCGATTTCCAACTTATTTTCGAGATTTTCAATTCTTTCGTTTGATTTTTTGTTCTCTTCTTTTACCTCTCTAATTTTGCTCATAAACCCTTGCTGTTCTTTTCTCATTTCACCCATATCTCTTAACAACTGTTTCATCATGTCTTTCAACTCAATCATTTCTTCTTCTTTACTGTGGGATTTTTTATCCGGTGACCGCATTGTTCTTTTACTTCTATTGAATATTTCGAAACTTGCTTCCCTTTTCTTGGTGTCTTCGGTCGACGAACCTTCACTATCAAATCCAAGTTTTGTTGCCATTTGCGTTTTTGTTGTTTATCTTATGCGGCTTGTGTGCTTGACCTGCGATAGCTGTGCTGCTAAACCAATTCTACGCGCACTAGAAATACTCTTGATATCTGCACGATTGCGTTTACACCTTTAACTTCACTGTCTCGCTTTTTACTGCACCCGCATGTTTTCCGCGCGATAAACTTCAAGATCTTTGAAAAATTGTATCGGCGCGTCCCGCACGCGTGTGTTCACTTCTACGTCCGAACTTACACTCACTGTGAAATATGCCTCAGATATAAGCATTACATCGATATTATGGATATTTAAGAACAGTTTAATTTTTTGGACATGTTGGCACAAACCATTGGCGTTCCAGATTTCAATCTTTAGTGGCTGTGTCATTTTGGCCAATTTGATAACTAGAGTTGTGAAGAAGTTAAGTAGTGTCGCTACTTGTTTGTGCTGGTGTCGGTGCAGTCGATAATTGCTGGATGGTTGTTGTTGTAGTTTGTACCAACAACGTTCTTGTCTCTAGTTTTTCTGGGTCATTCTTTCGTTGCATGATTGGCGGCGCATTTAACACGCCGTGGAGAATTATTGCAGTAATTGTTTATGTACCCATATCTCCAACACTGTATGCATTGTGGGATTTCCCTTCTTATATGTGGAGCTTCAAATTGTACGCACATATTCATGAGTAGCTTAATGTTATAAATAATATCTTTGTTGTTTTTTTTTTTGTTTGAGATCTATGAAAAATAAGGGAAATTCTGTTTTGGTTTTGTGTTGTATTTATTCCATACAATTATGTTAATGGCTTTGTGTCATTTTTCTTATAAACTGCATTTGATGTCATTAGTGTCAACGGTGGGATGTATGTTTTTTAATACTAACCCCAGAAGATTATCCTGTTTGGGTTTATAAGTATCGAACTTGGTCTTCTTGTTAATTAATTGCTTAATAATAGTCGTAAGAGTTGCACTCTTAACTTTGTCTGTGCTTAGAGATTTTAGTGTGTATTTTTCCTTTGCTTGCACTTTGAGAAACTCATGAGTGACTTGATATTCTTCATTTCTGCTATAAATATGGGCGGTGGTTTTGGTTCCTTGTTCTTTTGCTTATTTTGGTTGTTCTGATCCAGGTTCTCCTGTTCAAGACTGCCACATTGGTTATTGGTTGTTATTAGATCACCTAGCCAGTATTTTTGGTTTTCAGATTTGATTTGTATTTCTGTGACTCGACTTGGTTTTTTGTTGTGTGTGACCGTTTACCATTAGTTTCCAAATAAGCTTGCTGATGGTGAATACGATACTTTGTTGTAAGTGTGACTTGATGTTTGTGTGGTGATAATAAGGTTGTGAATAATATTGTCATAACCTAAAACAAGTGAGTTGATCGCAAAATTCAGCATGTCTAAAACTTGTGCTAAATGTGATAAAGTAGATGAGCAATTGTTTTCATGTGATGGTTGTAGAAAAGAGTTGTGTAAAAAGTGTGGTGATATATCAGAGACGGAAATAAGGTGCTTAAAATTAAGTAAACGTAAGCTCTTATTTTTTTGTGATGCATGTGAGGTTGGAGTATTTCGTGTCCCTGAGCTGATTAATAAAGTCATATTGCTTGAAGACAAAATTAATCAGCTTAGTGCTGGAAATGTACAGCAAGATTACACAAATAAGCAAGATAATGATCTAAATGAGGACCTTATCTCCGAAATATTTGATCGTCAACAGCGTGGTAAAAATGTAATATTCTTCAACATTCATGAACCAGACGGCAATTCCTTTTCTGATAAAACAATTGCTGATAAAAACGCAGTCAAGGATCTTTTGAGTGATATTGAAGTGGACACCAAAAACCTTAAACTTTTTAGACTAGGTAAACATTATAACAACAAAATTCGGCCTTTAAAAGTTATTCTAAATTCTCATGAAGAAGCGTTAACTATTTTAAGAAATAAGAATAAAATATCCGATCCTAATGTGCGTATCAGCTCCGATCAGACCCCAGCGCAAAGGGCTTACTATAAGAAATTAAAGGCTGCTTTAGAACAACTTAAGCTGAATGGTGAAACGAATAAGACAATCAGATATATCCATGGCGTTCCGAAAATTGTAGAAGTCAACATTCGTAGTAGCTCAAAAAACGAAAAACGTTAACTGTGTATTATCAAAATATACGTGGGCTCCGAACTAAACTACCTCAACTAAGAATTGCATTAACACTCAATAGCGATTATGATATAATAGTATTCGCTGAAACTTGGTTGCATAAGGATATTTCTGATAAGGAATTGGGGTTCTCCCACTACAATATTTACAGGAAGGATCGAAATAGTGAGACCAGCGTCTATAACAGAGGCGGTGGTGTTTTGATTGCTATTAGGAATCACATCAGCTGCAGTTGCATTAATCTAGCAAATGCTAATATTGAACAGTTGTTTGTGAAAATTTTTTATCAGTCAAGTTACCTTATTGTTGGAGCTGTTTATTTTCCACCAAGATCAGCAATCGACATATATACTGAGCATTGTAACTCTATTAAAGAAATTATGGATGTAAATATCAATAATAAATTATTAATTCTAGGAGATTACAATTTGCCAAATGTCACATGGATTAACGACAATTTTGGAGTATATTCTGTTCATCAAGCTAATGCAACGGACCTTGAGACTAATGCTGCCCTTGTATTATCAGATACTCTTGGTAGTTACAATTTGATGCAGTTAAACACTATCCAAAATACCAATGGTGTAATGCTTGACCTGATGTTTTCTAATCTTTCCGAAGCTGTGATATCTACTGTCTTAGAATCTATGTTACCATGTGATAAACATCACCCTGCAGTTTGTGCTACACTGTCTTTAACTACGACGAATTTGGGATTGGTATATGATGATTACTACTACAATTTTAAACATGCTGATTACTATGCAATATGCTCCTATTTTGAAGTTGTAAATTGGGATTTAATTTTTAGTAATCTGTCTTTGATTAGCGCCATAAATATGTTTTACCAAATCGTATATGAGTCAATCAGAATGTATGTTCCACTCTGCAAATCTTATTCTACCAGCTTTCCTAGTTGGTTCACTCCTGCTCTCAAAAAACTAATATTATTAAAGAAACTTGCACATAAGAAATATAAGGAAACAGGCCGCATTGAAGACTACTTGCAATTTTCTGAGCTAAGAAGAAAATGTGAAAAACTGTCCAATTCATGTTATAAAAGTCATGTCGGTAGAGTCGAAGATGGGATCGCAGGAAATATTAACAGTTTTTGGAGATTTGTAAACAATCGCAGAAAGGATAATGATCTTCCCAACTCAATGTTCTTAGACGATGACAAAGCAGACGGAGGAGGTGAGATTGCTGATCTTTTTGCAAAATATTTTGCGTCTGTCTATTCTGATAATGCTACTGCCCCACCTGACTATAGGTTTTCATCGCCAACTGTTCTGTCGTCGTTGGATATATCATTAATTGAAGTATATGAGCAAATAGAAATGTAAAATTCTAATAAGGGACCTGGTCCTGATGGTATACCAGCCTACTTTGTTAAACAATGTAATTTTACATTGTCTAGAGCACTATGGCTACTTTTTAAACTCTCCCTAAATGAGGGCCATTTTCCTGAGTATTGGAAGTCCAGTTTTATTACGCCGGTTTACAAGAGTGGAGATAAAGTTAACATTAAGAACTATAGGCCAATTTCTATAATCAGTTGCATACCAATGATTTTTGAATGCATTATCACTCAAAAGTTGAGTAACTTAATGAAACATCTGATAATTGGCGAACAGCATGGTTTCTGCAAGGGTAGATCTACTACAACAAATTTGCTGGTATACGAGAATTACATTTCACGAGCTTTTGAGTTTGGATATCAGGTTGATTCCATATATGGCGATTTTTCTAAGGCATTTGACCATGTTAATCATTGTCTACTAATAGCGAAATTGGAAGCGTATGGAGTTATCGGGAATCTGCTCGAATGGATAGTGAGTTATCTAACAAATAGGTGCCAGTTTGTTAAAATTAAAAACTATGTATCTTCTGAAATTAAGGTGTCTTCGGGTGTGCCGCAGGGATCACATCTTGGTCCCCTTCTTTTTGTGCTATTTATCAATGATATAAAAAGTGTTTTTAATTTATGTAACTTTTTATTATTTGCGGATGATATCAAGATTTATTTGACTGTCAGATCACCTTTAGATGTCCAGTTATTACAAAATGAACTCTGTAACTTCGATGCATGGTGTTATCTGAACGACCTTGAGTTAAATTTTACTAAATGTTTCTGTATGAAGTTCTATCGCCACAACAAACCAATCACGGGTTCTTATACATTGAATAACCATGAGCTTCCGATAGTTTTTGAAGTACGTGATCTCGGTGTTAAGCTAGATAAGTCACTCACTTTTGTAACGCACATTAATGAAATTATATCTAAGGCTAACCGTATGTTAGGTTTTATTAAGAGATTTTCTGCTGATTTCCAAAATATTGTTACTTTTAGGATCCTATATATATCGTTAGTTCGCCCACACCTCGAATACTGTTCGGTAATTTGGATGCCTAATTATTTAGTGTATATTAATAGCATTGAACGTATTCAAAATAGGTTTCTTCGATTTGTAGCTTTCAAATTGAAAATTAATATTGACAATATAAATTATGATCACATTCTAAACTGTTTAAATATGAAAACTCTTAGAGTTCGAAGAATTACTTTTGATTTGTGTCTAATTTACAAAATTTTAAACTCTTTGGTTGACTGTCCTCAAATTTTGTGTAGTATTAAGTTACATGTACCTGCTCGTACACTAAGAAATGCTAATATTTTGTTTGTACCATTTCATAAAACTAACTATAGTTATTATTCTGCTATTTCTAGGATGTGTCGGGAAGTAAATATCTACTACGCATATATTGATTTGTTTGACACTTCATTCAGCAAGTTTAAATCATCTGTTCTCAGAATTAAATTTGAAAATTTTTGATTGGGATGTTAGGTTAATTTAGCTTATCTTAACTTACTTAATTTATTTTGTCTAATTGTATTAGGTTATAATTTAATTTAATTTAACTTGTATATTTTGTTAAAAAGGGTCTTCCCGTTAATGAAATAATAAATAAATAAATAAATATGTTGTGTTACATTGTGGGTAAGTTTGTTGAGCTGGCAAGATTTGAGTCGGTGACATGCACAAGGTGTTACGGAACTTTGACCATAATACATATTTGAGTTTGTTAGTTGTATATAATTTTGAGCATGGGCCTTTGTCTGCAAAAGCTTGTAGTAAAATAATTTAAAATAGAAACTTTCAAATATATTCGAATAATGTTGTTTATTTATAGTACGGAAAGCACCGGCTATTTTGCAGTCCTTTACTAACTTGTGGGCCAGAACGCACTTAGAAATACGTCTTTACTGTTCGATATTCAAATGAACACTAAGAAAAAGTTTTACATTAAGTTATTATAAAGTTGTAAGTGAAAGTAACGTACTCAGTAAATACTAAAATTTTATACAACTAAAACAGAATGTCATGTTTAAAAAAACTTACTGTGTCACAATTATAGCAACATTTTAAGCCTAAATAATGTTACTATTTTCAGGACAAACCATATTTTACAAAACTGATCTACGTCAATTTTATTTTTATGCATAACATGTAATTAGAGTTAACGCATGTATTATTTTCACTTTTAAAAAAAAATTAATTGTCAATGTGGTCATAACATATTGCTCGCAGTATTAACGAAAGCATTTATTTACAGATGATTCAGACTCTGTAGATATAAAATCAGAGCATGAGCGGCAGTATCCCATGCTAGTACTGTCTGATGAAGAAAAACGCCTGCTGAATAAAGAAGGTAAGCAACCAAACTGACCAATTCTAAAATTAATTTTATTATTATTGATAAACATTGTTTATAAATCTCAAACTATTTTGCGTAGGAATCCGCCTGCCAACACATTATCCTCTCACTAAACATGAGGAAAGGGAACTGAAACGCATACGCAGAAAAATTCGGAATAAGATATCTGCTCAAGATTCTCGAAAGAGGAAAAAAGAATATGTCGATGGACTAGAAGAAAGGTTAGGTTTTAGCAAATGCAAACGTATAAACTAATCTAAATGTTATTTTTAGAATCAAACAAGGTGCTGAAGAAAAGAAAGTCCTGATGAATCGTGTTAAACATCTCCAGCAGCAGAATAGTCGGTTAATAGCCCAAATGAATAAATTACAAGCCCTCGTTTTCAATACCAGTGGTTCTAAAGCAACACCTACGACCTGCTTACTAATCGTTCTCGTGTCAGCGTTGCTTGTATCACTTCCAAATTTGCGTATACCGCAGAACAACACGGAATGGAAGGATCAGCAACAGATAACGGCTCGACGAGCGCTGTTATCAAGTCAGCAAGGTTAGTATATAGAAATTATAAAGAATTTTTGTTATAAGTTTCAAACTATTGAGAATTTTATCGAGTTCCTTGAGTACTACATTCTTTCAATGTGATTTTTACACAGTACGTATATGAATTATGTCATAATAGCTATTCCAAAATATATCGACCCTGTAGAACCACAATTATTTTTGATTTTATGTGCAATATTTATTTTTTAAAAACTACAAACTTAAGAGCTCTTTTACTATATGTTGTACTTACACAAATTATGTGTACCTAGCAATATTGTTTGAGTGTAACTATCTCTTAAATTTGTGTATTCAACATTATTTTACCATTTTTACCATAAGTATATAAATGAATCAGGACTATTTTGCAACAAAAGTAAGCAAGTACTTTGAAAGGTATTATTTTGAAATTTAACTTATCTCAAACTTTTGTCGCTTCTCAATTTATTTTATAATCTTGATTGTGGGAGGGAGGGGGTACACAAACCAAATCTAGATTAAATAGTTGTTGAATTTGTGGTTCTTTGTGTCCTGTCAGGTTACCAATCTACTTCTGAAGTTATTTCTTTGCCTATGCCATACTTCTCGCTTATTACTTATTCCTTGGCGATCTGGAACTCATTGAAGTAATGACATGTCGAGATGAGATTTAATGCAAGTTGTTTACTTTTGTGTTTGGTGTACATCACATTCAACGTGTTTCTCTAACTTTCTTTCATCGTTTCCTGTCTTCTCCAATGTTTGATTCCTACCGTTTCCCAAGTCATCTTAGACCTTTTCCCACCATCGTGTCGATAGTTACCACTTTCCCTTCTTCCTTCAAAGTTTTCTCTAATACTCTTACTACATTTTAACTTCTTCATCCTCTCTAAATGACCTAACCATCCTACTTTATTATACTTTATTTCACTAAATAGCCTGAATTGGCCATATCTTGCCTTCAATTCAAAATTGTATCTCTGTATTTGCCATCCATTACTAGGTAAGAAATATGCCATAGGACTTCCTTCACCAGGTAAGTAATGTTCTTGTATCTTCTATTTAGTGCCCATGCTTAGGCACCATGCATTACCACTTATTACCAGTTGTTATTCGTGCAAGTATTATTTCAGATGTCTCATTTTTTTCCTTTGCTGATGGTATCCAGGCACTTGAAAGATGCTGCTTTTGCAAATGTTTTCCTCCCTATCTCTGGTTCCAGATGTTCTTGATTGTATTCTTGTGGTGGCCTGGTGGCCATACATTTTTATTTTTGCTAGTTGATTTTTATAAGTTCTACTTGTTATTCTTTCTACAAGTGTCTGTATGTATCTTAAAACTCCACCTTTTTTGTTGATATTAACAATATTATCAGCGTATGCAAGTGGTTGTCATCGTGTTGAGTATGAATTCCTTTATTTATGCCAATTTCATTATTGCCCATACGACACTATATTAAAAAGTATCCTGCCTCGGCTTTCTTTTAATCTGAAATGCTTCAGATAAATTTTCTTGCACCTTGCTTTGTCAATGTTCTAATAGTATCTTATATAGAATGTTTCAAGAACATAGTGCCAAACTTAGGGTAAGGTCACACTGCGTTTTAATCGCTGCGACACAATTGACGGGACCAGGTCGCTGACATAAAATTTTTTGTCCAGGCCATATCATAACGCTACATAAGAAACAATCTGTTGTGATGCTGAAAAACACTTTTCAGAGCGTTTTCAACAATGGTCGCAAACGTGGCCACTTAGATTAGAATCTATGGAATGTTGGGATGTTGTAACAGAAAAAATTTACATATAAACTTTTTTTTACATGTTGAATACTACCCTAGCCGAATGCTGTTACCCTTAATGCTGATGTGAGTTTTTATTCCACCGTTTTGAAACTCCCAAGGGCCAGGCATGCCCTTTTCCATTTAATTATAAAGTTTAAATAAAACTAAGCACACAAATGACACTTTCCAAATGTTCTGTAAATGCTAGCAAACATGAAACTGTTAGTTTCGCTACGGAACAGGCACCAAAAGTTGGCGTGAACTTTAACACACATAATGCGTAAGCAATATTGTCTTACAACTTACACAGACACATGGTATGCTTTAGCAGCATTTAACGTGCTTAATCCCTCCCTGCCGATTGACACTCTTATAAAGAGAGTGGTTATATTAGAACTTTTTAACAAACAAGAATTTTATCATAAAAAGATCTACTAGATAACCTGCTTTATTTATTTTTTAAATTATTAAAGCATCTTTCAGCACTTTGTGCAATTACACTCTAGTCTTTAAGACTAATACGCAATGTTCTAACCTAAATTACTAGTTTTGTGCTTAATCTAGGAGTTCACCCAGTTTCTGATCAATATAGTGACACATTTTTTTCTGCACACTTACACTAGCACTATCTCAGCTTTTAACACTAACGCTACTGGTTAAACTAACTGAAAAGGGTTTTTTGAAATAGTTGTAAAAATTGTTCGATTATTTAAATTTTTAAATAATTTCACCAGATTCTTGCAATTATTAGTTGAAATTATTGAGACTGTACTGTATTGGGTATTCTTTTTGAAAAAGAGTCATTTTTGTTTGCTTCACTTTCTTGAGCTAATGTGCACCACCGTGGTACTTACAACCTTTATAGAAGTAGAATTTTGTGTAATTCCCATACTTTTAGAAATATTATATTTTCACCCCTACATCGCTACCAGATTCTATCACTGCATGTGTAAAATCTAACTATTTTACAATAATATAATTGGCACAGTTGAACCATCATTGATAGCCGAGCCTACAGCTCAGAATGTGTGTATGACGAAATACGGAACATAGGGAAATGCCAATACTATATTTTGGTAAAGGATCAACGAGGACTGTGCATGGCTTTTTCGGCTTAGTGGGGTATTTGTCGCATCCCATCTTTTTGCATGCATAAAATGCATTCATTTATATTGTTGTCCTGATTACGGATAATGACGTATAGTCTCAACAGGAACAAGAAGATTTGGAATTATACTATGAGCGGTGCTAACTTGCAAAGGGTCGAAAAAATAAGAGATTTGGGAATTTACTTCACATGCACTCTAAGTTTTGATGAACACGTCACATCTACAGTAAATAGTTGCCTGAGAACCCTTGGATTCATAACGCGAACTTGTCAAAAATGTAATAACTGTGTGGCTGTCGAAACACTATACAATTCCTTCATTCGATCAAGGCTAGAATTTGCGATTATAGTGTGGGATCCAGGAGCGGCGATGCATGCCCATGACTTGGAAACAGTGCAAAATAAATTCTTAAAATATATATACTATAAGAAATATCGCAGGTATCCTGGCTTTGGGTCCTATGAGGGAATACGACGAGAATTTAAAATTGTAAAACTTTCCCAAAGACGCAACTTACTTAATATGACTTTTTTGTTTAAATTTATACACCATCGTATAGACTGCCCACCTTTGTTAGCGCTCTTATCGTTCTATGTGCCGGCATGTAGATCACGGAAAAAATCTTTTCTATATTTGACGTTATCGAATTCTGGTAAAAAAATTCTCACCCATTATTCGGATATGTTCATTATTCAATTAATTAGACAGCGTACAAGACTTTCAAATAGACATTTTTTCATCATCGCTAGCACAATTTAAATCACAGGTAAATATATTATTGAACCAATAAATGCCATGTTACGTAGGTTGACGTGTAGGCACATTAACTGTGTATTTTTGTTTAAAATTATTTATTTGATAAATGGTTGTAGCTAAAGTATCTGTATGCAATTAATACGACATGTATTACGCATTGTTATTTTTCCATAACTATCGAACAATGTAATTAGGCGTTTCGCCTGTTTTGTTCGTCAAATAAATAAATAAATAAATACTCAATTTTGGCTATACTATAATTCACACTTTGGTTTTGCTTACAGTGCCATTTATTTTTTATTTATAAAAAAACGTAAGGAACTGTAACTGCTTCCTGAAACAGTGATAATCTGATAATTTTGCAGTCATAATTTCTGCTACCTTAGAAAGCATCGAAGTTTGTCAAAACAATAATTTTATCCATTAAATGATAATTAAATAAGTTACGGTACCTCTTAGGGTAAGGCCATGCTTGCGTTTTAGTCGCTGCGACACGATCGCCGCGACCAGGTCGCAATGGTGTGTTCTATGGATTCTAATGTAGGTGGCCACGTTTGCGACCCGCGGCAGCGACCAATGTTGAAAACGCTGTGAAGAGCGTTTTGCCAGCGTCATGACAGATTGTTTCTTATGCAGTATTATAATTAGTGACGGGCTTATTCGAATGAAAAATAACCGGTTATCCGGTTATTGAAATAACCTGTGTAACTCTGTTTTCGTTCCAAGTATTCGAATCAAAAATAACCACAACCTGATAAGTACTACGTGCCGTATCTCAGCGAGTGATCGAAATTCTGTAAATAATACGTAAAGACCTTTTCTACGTATGTAATTAGATTGACCCAAGTGAGGCTGGCAGCTGCTTGTTGATGTTATTAAGACATTTCAGACTCCCAGTCGAGTTAAATTTATGGGGCCGTTCCCATTAAAGATAACGCTCTGCTGAGTATGAGATTTGCCGAAGCTGTGGGTATTAATTTACAACGGCCTAAATTTTTGCTTCGAAACGCGGTTGATTATGCCTGATAAGGGATAAACAGAAAGCGAAATAAGATTTTCCAATATCGTAACAGATTTATATTTAATTTTTAATAGTGGATGGACCGTCGTCATATGATATGAACGTGGGACAAAAAGTGGATTTCGATGTTTAAAATTTTAAGTGTGCGTCTTTAGAACCGCGGAAGGCTGAATGTAGATAAATTATGGGTTCTAAAATATACCGGTATGATGTGCAAGCGAAAAGGGAAGGGTGGCTACTAGAGAATTTTAGGAACTAAAAATAGATTCAATAGATACTTTATATTCGCATATTTATAATTTGTTTATGATTAGTATTGATATAGCTATTCTCAATGGTTTAAACTCCTTAGAAATCAAAAAAAAATCATTTATACAATTATTATAATTAACGAATAACTGAGTTCTTCTGCTATCTGCAAGTTACGTTGCCAATGCAGATGACGGTGAACCGCCAACCCGCAAAATCGAAACGAATCGAGAGCCTAAATTGATTCGAATGATTATTCAAATAATCATTCGGTTATTAATATGTTTCGAATGCAAATAATTCGGTTATGAAAATTGTCCGGTTATGCCCATCACTAATTATAATATGACCTGGTCAGAAAATTTTATATGTCTGCGACCTAGTTGCGGCGATCATGTCGCAGCAACTAAAACGCAAGCATGGCCTTACCCTTATTGGTGAAATTCAACTTTTCCACTAGGCACCATTTAATGAATCCACGAAGAAAAACTTGCTAATCTGGTACCTACTCTGTAATTTTTCTACCAGTAAAAAACCCTTATTAGAAATTACTACCCCATAACAATGTGATTCCTATTGCAGAAAAACTCTTTTACTTAGTGAAATTCCAGTAATTGTTCATTGAAGATGGTGGAAACTGTTTTCCAAGGCAGTTGTGATTATTACACCAAAATAAATACGGAATCTCGGAATATCATGCTTTCCTAAATAGTGTTACAGTTGGTAAATTTTTGCTAAAGTACAAATAACACTGCATTGTTAATGAGAATTAAATATGAAAAAATTAAATTACCTAGGGCCATAAATAACTTGAGGAGGACGATGTAAAGAAATGCATTTGCTGCACCGCTGAGCCTGAGAAGCCTGTGCACAGCTCTTGTTCTTTAGCAAAATGTGGCATTGGCGTTTCCCTATGTTCTGTATGCCGTCAGGCACACTGTATATAGTGTCTTGCAGAAATAATGTTGCCTACAAATCTGGAGAATAGCTAATTATATAGTTTACAATTTATTACAATATAAGACACAATTAAAAATTCAATAATGGCATTTTAGTATTTTCAATTTATGACTTCAAGCTTGAAATTTTTACATTCAAATATTATATAGGTTCTTTCAAGTACCATAAAGCCACCGTACTAGCATCCATAATAAAATTTTCAACATTTTTAATTTTATAATGTGTCCAATTAATGGTTAATAAATAACTTAATTTTTTAATTATATTTACTACAACAAATAAAGTATCTATAGTCTATTCATTAAACATAAAAACCCAAAGTACTAAAACAAATAGGTTAAGGGTGTGACATTTACTTAGCATCCGTCATAAGTGTTATAAATAACTATTTTAGGGATATTATACAAATACTGTGTTGGATACTATTGATATGATTTTTATTAATAGGTATTTTGGTTACATTTTATACAAGTTCAGGCGAGAATTCCCGGAAAAATATTTACTTTGTCACTAAATTAATGAGAAATATTAATTGTCTTTTTTAAATTCAAAGCCGCCTTTATGCAGGTGTGGAAACCTTTGCAAAACAAAATACAGAATTCCTATTACAAAAATCATATGCATATGCCAACTTCAAAAAAATTCAAATATTTTTTGTGCACTGAACAGACTATAATTGGAAACTTAAGGTGGAAATTTTTAAATTAACATTCACATTTATAAATTTGCTTGTTTTTCTCATTTTTCTCACATATTTTCAGTAAGCAGAGACGCAAATCATTAAATGCAAAAATATTATAATGATGCCCATATTTTATTTTCAAATATGGGAACGTGTTATAAAGTAAGTTTCTAGACATGAGATCAAAATATTAATAGAAAATTATGGAATGCACATGAAAAAGGCCCCTGATTCAAAATGATAGTTTTAAAAACGAGTACGAGCTAATTACTAAATCAATTTACATAAAATTCTCATTATACCCAACTAAACTTGCAGATTCTACATTAAAATAGCATAAACAAAATAAATTACTAACCATAGTAACATGTATTTAAAATCAGGTCAAAAGTATGTTGAAAAATTTTGCTAATGCATACATTTTGCATAGTAATTTTTAGTTTAAAAATTTAGCTTGCCATTATTACATTCTATCTTTGTTCTGCTACTCATTTTGTTTATGTCTTCCTTGTTGCACTCATTAATTTTCCATGTTCCGAGTACAATCCGGACAATTTGTATGTGTGTCCTTCTGTGTTTGAAAAATGTGTTCATTATTTTCATATTATTGTAGCATGAAAAATCTCTGAGCAGTCTTCCATTTTGGTTTAGGGTGGCTTCTCAATTCGTGCCAATTATATTTTTAAATTTTTGTTTACCAATCAATCCTAGCATTTAGGTCTCCCCCTATTATTATGTGATAATTTTTATTGGTTTTTTTTATCGTTTCTTGTACTTTAGAGTAGAAATTTTCACTGTCATCTCTTCTTCCTTCGTCAGGGGCATATAGGCATATTATGGTCAGGTATTTTCTCTCTATGCAGCACCTTATACTTAAAATCTTTTCATCAACCCATTCATATGATCTAATTTTGTCTGTCCATCGCCTATTTATTAATATTGCAACACCTGCTGCGGCTCTAGTGTCTTGTCTTACGCCACTATAAATTAGGGTGTATTTTTGTACGTTTTAGGTTCCTTTTAATTTTTTCTTTGTTTCCGTAATGAGAGCTATGTCTATTCTTTGTTTTTCTAGGTGTTCCTGAAGCTCTTGTAATTTGTTCCCTAGACCGCGTACATTCCAAGTACATATATTTAAATATTCTGTTATTCCTAATCGCTTTTCCTTAATTCGTTTGCAGTCGTCATCTGTTAATTCTGTCCTATCCAAGCTCTTGTTGTATATCCATTATTTTATTTGAATGTGTTTGTTTCTGGAAACAAAAAGGTTGTACCGTCTAGTCGTTTCAGAATCAATTTTCCTGCCATTTTTGTAGTAGTACAGAATAGATAACAATCAGAAATGTAACTCCCTGTCGGCACCTTTAATCTGGGAAAGCCTCGGTTTATGGCCTTGACAGCGGCGGCCAATGTTGGGACGAAAGCCAGGATTGTACTCAATAATTTTAATATCGATCTTTTGAAAATTGCGCAATTTTGTTAATGTAATCAATCTTCACATTTTTTCTGTCATTTTTCACATGTTATTTGGGGCAAGAGAACATATCAACTTCACCTCCGCTTAAAAAAGTAGATACGCATTTTGGTATGCAAATGTAAATATTCCATTCAATTATTAGAGATTATTTTTTCGATGAAACCAAATTTTAGAAAATAATACATTTATTGGTGTTTCCATATAATTAATTTACGATTAGAGGCGGATAGCTTCAAATTTCTATTGATGTACTTAAGAGTATAAAGTCTAACACTACTGTACAAACTGTAGGCTATTATACAATGAATTCTTCTATACAGTTATCGCGTAGAATTACATTTTCTTTATCTTGAAATAATTTTTTCATCAAAGCTATATAAAATACAAATGTGTCCTCTGGCATTTTCAAATTGCCAAATGTATCCATATTGGCATTTTCATATGCCTCGAAATAACAGAATAGTGAAGAATTATCCAGTTCTTCATGGTTTTTGCAAATTGGATATACTGTATACAGGGTGATTTAGAAATATTGTAACAAAATACTGCAGCAGATTCTTCTTGAAATAAAGAAAAAGGTTGATAAACATAAACATTTTGTAAAGTGCTGTGTTAAGAAGATAACATCAGATTACACTATTTAGGATTGATCCGACATTTTCTTTTTTTTGTGATTTGCCGTTTCCACGTGAGTTTTGTATCTAAAATAACCCCAGACACTTCATTTCTCGACATTTGGTGTTGGGATGTTGTTTAGACGATTATAAACTGGTGGTCATTTAGATTATCTTAACACGAAAATTATCTGGATTGATTTTGCTTCGTTGACTTTGATCCTCTGTGTATTTAACCAATCTGGGATCATGCTTAAGTCATTTTAAGGAATATGCAGTATTTTCCTGTAGGTGGTTAACAGATAAGATGGGTGCATTATCAGAAAATATGCCCAAGCAGCAGTGTATACCAGGTAAATGGTAGTAACATTCTCAAATAATCTAATATACCTTTCATAAGAATATAAAAAGTTATTAAATGTGTCCTACATTTTAAATGCGCCATACTCCGCGGGCTACAGCTAGTTATGTATGTGACATACATTTAGTTTAATTTATAGTTTTTTGCTCATTGTATCCACATTAAAAATGATTTTAACATAGATATTACTTCTAGCTACAAACGAGGATGCAGTAAACATGGAGGAGTTTCTGTTATTTAACAAAGATGATGACTCGGAGATCAGAAGCCCTCTCTTTGATGAAGATAACAACACCGAGGAATACAGCATGTCCAAATTCATTGGTGGTTTTGACAAGAGATTCGAGAATATGGAGCAAAGCTTTTTGAAAGAAGATAAAAGCAAGATTATTTTGGAAAGTGGGGAAATTGACAAAGATGTAAGAAATACATTTACCAGAGTAAAGGGTTTTCTCGAGGGGGAATTTGAAGATTCGGAACATAAATCTACTTTGAAGAGAGAATTGAATGAAAAACCTCGGGTCCAAAGGAAATTTTTAGAACCAGATATTGACGACAATGCTCCCGACGAAGACAGTGCATATCTTCACACTAAAAGAATAAAGTTTTCCGATCCCCATCAAAACATTGAAAATGTTGTTAAGTACATTCAGACTTCTAACTCACCATCAAATGTGGTATCTGCTACAGTTTCGATGAATTCATCTAGAAAAGAATGAGTATAAAATTATACTCTTCTAAGAAAGTGAAACTTGTATAAATTCGTTTTAAAATAAAAATTAACACCTTGTGTAAGTAGTTTCGAAAAAGAGTACACCGCTACTATTAATTAGGGTAGTCATAGTTTTATATTGAGTGAGGTGAACAGAAAAGCTATACAAAATGTTAAGTAAACCAAATTGTTCACATTTTGTGTTATTGTTTTTAACTGATAATTACTATGCACAAATGCAATATAGATCGAATTTCAACAGAAAAATATTGGATTCACCTACATGAACATCATAAATTTAAGGATTTTAGTTTATTGTCTTTTCTTTAAAATTATCTTTCTGGTTGTTTACAATTACTTTTATATAAATAATCGGCAGGATAAAATACAAATTTAATATATCTTCTTGTTTTGAAAAATTATATATATAAACATAGTACACCTTAATGATAATTTAAGTAAATGTATATTTAAAGCTTTGGTGATACTTTGTGTGCGTTTATTGTTTATGTAATACCTTTGGTCATGCTGACATTCTAAATATGAATTATTGAGTGGTGCATTGTAATACACAATTAAATTAGATGTTATTGGAAATTATTACTTCAAAATTTAAAGGCGGGCAGTGCTTAGTTTTAATTTTGTTTGTATTATTTAAAAAAAAAGTGCTTAAAGTGACCAACTAAGCTACTGCTGTCACAATTAGCGCACTATTAATGATTTATAAATTGTTGAGTACATGGGGAATAACTAGCTAGGTACTAACTATTAATTTTGTAGGCACAATTACCATGACTTCGGTGGAAGGAAAATGAATTCCACGAACAACATATAGCAGTAAAATTCTTCATCTTTATTTGTCTTCTCTTCGCAGTTTATATTTTAATAAATATTTAGATACAAACATATGCAATGTAATTCAAATAAATATTTGACAATAAGTTTGAAATATAGAATTCAAATTACTTAATTTAAAACTCACGATAATTCAGTTTTTCCGTTATTGAAGCAATTGATCTTTTAAAGTAACTAGTTTAAATATACAATTGGTGCTACACCTGTTACATAGCTAATGACAACATACAATGTTAAAATGATATTAAAGAACTAGAAAACTGGAATTAAACCATGGGTGAGAGAAAGGAGGTGTCGAGAATGGAAGAAAGGTGGAGAAGTACCACCTAAAAATCGGAATCAGAGCAGATAGCCGCTGGAATCGAATCCACGTACTTACGAATGCTAAGCTAAATGGGCATGTCAACCACTAACTCTCACCGAGAATATTTTGTTTCAACATTCTAACAAACTTCCTAATTATTACTGATTCAATGTAATGACACTTACTTACGAGTGAACTATAATTTTGATCTCTGCTTTCAAAATTTCCAATCAACAACTAGTTTTATAGTAACCTAAATCTATGAAATTATAATATAAATATTGCAATGTATACCACTTAGTCACAGCAAAATTTTAATTAAATAATGAGGCAAACAGTTTTAGCCCATTTTAATTGCCTAGGCATGACTGAAAATGTGATTGAATAAATTTCCAATGTACCTTCTCCGAGATTTTTCTAGGATAAATATGTATATAACTTTAATATTTTTTATAGTAGTTTGTATGTTAATATATTTATCGTTACTGTTAGAAATTAACTACTTTATATTTTCTTTTGTTCCAAGATTAACTATACTGTAAACTCATGTTGGTACTATCTTATTTATATATATATATATTAGGTAAAGTTCTAATTCTTACTGAAAAATATTTGTGATATAACTTGGGTTAGATGCCAACATGTACAGAATAGAAATTTTTCTTTTTCAACATCGAATTTGATGAAGCCGCAGTTTTATATATAGTTAAATGCATTTAGTGTTGAAAAAAAATACATCCTGCACATGTTGGCATCTAACCTAAGTTATATCACAAGTATTTTTCGGCAAGAGTTAGAGCTTTACCTAATATTATCTAAAACTGTTAATCCTTCTGCAAGTCATTATTAAATAATTGATAAACGTAGTGTAATGCAATTTCAATTTTTAATACGTCAAATATCGAGTGACTCGAGGGACCCACCCACTGACTGGTAGAGAGCTAGTGGGAACATATTTTAGTACACATTTCCATTTTGTGTACATGTGCACTAGTTGAAAACGAATGTTATAACATTACTGTAAAAATGAGAAGCTTTGGAATAAACATGTCTATCCCTGAATGTTTAGTTTTTTAATAAGTTGTGAAACCATTGCTATGTTACGAGTTCACATGAGGTAGTATGGAAGAGCTGGGGTTTCCAATTTGGGAACTTACCGAATGCTATCTCTTTTCCTGTGCAAATCGATCCACATTTATTTTGTTTTATATAAGATTATTTCTTTTGTGAATTTTAGTTGAGCAGGAAATAAAAAACTATTATTATTATTAAATAGAAATAAAGGTTTAAAACTAACAGCTTATGCATTAATTTAATTATAAATATGCTAACTAAAGCATAAAGCTTACCCCTTGGTGAATTTTAACTATCATGTATTGACCTCTTATTAGAATAGAAAATCTGAAACAGAATTATATAAGTCATGCCTTAAAAACTTTGATTTAAAAGAATTTACCTATGCAAAAGTTGAGCTGACATTTTAAATTTAACATAAAGTTAAATGATCAAGCCTTATTGAGCTATTAAAAGTTGATAGATTTGTTTAATAAGATGTGTAATAATGCAATGCCAGGTGTTGAATTACACTCAGAATTGGGATTAACACTTTAATCGCCACGTGAAGCTAACGTGCATCTCTATCTTTTTATTTACAGCGCCGTGTGATGCTAACTTGCATCTCACGTTGAAAAGTTTTCGTGGCCGTGTGATTCACGGTAGCTTCTCATTGTGCGTAACTTTACATGCTTTGCCTAATGCACGTGGCCTCCTATACCCAACAACACATTTACCCCTTGGATAGCGTATTTGGCTGCCTATTTATAGGCGTTTCAATATTAGATATGTTTTATTGTTTCTTCTACGTAGTGGCCCTTGAGACCCATTTCTGAATTTGTATTGCGGCGATTAACGTGTTAATTGAAAATACTCTGCCGATATCCCAAACCGTAGTGACTGTTGCAATCTGAAAAAGTATCATATTAGTAAAATATAGCAAGTAATTTATTAAAATAGTTTCACTAATCTGAGTTAGGATGGTAGATAGCAATCTGAACTAACGTGGAATTTCAAGATGTTTTTTTATTAGAAAAGTCAGTCATAACTTAAAAATAGCTAACAGCAGTTTTTGGTAATTAGATCAAAGAGAGCTGTTACTTGCAAGCAATTGATCGCTAAAGTGATACTGACGATTAAGGGTTGTTGATAACAAAAGAGACAAAAATTTTCAGTAAGACTAGGATGGATTAGTCTTAGCTTTTTCGAATTTAATTGTTTGAACGGTTATTGGGCATTAAGTATGCACCTATTGTAAAAGTGTTAATTTAGAGTATCGTATTGCTAATTACCATGCATTATGGAGTGATTTAAAATTGTGAAAAAGCAAATTAAAACAGTGTTTGAACTAGTTGTCAAACTGATTGTGTACAAAAGCAATTTAAATGCAGTTTACTGAGCACCCAAGGTCAACAGTGGGACATCAAGACCGAAGTCAGCCACCGAGCCATCTGCAAGCAGTTCAAATGAATTAGATATACGCTAGCAAGCTTAATTTTCACAGAGAGCAGCCACATCACAGAAAGCAGCGCTGTACCTATCGAATCGTGAGTACGATAAAAATTAATTTCTGTACAGAAACGATTTGCAAAAGGTAGAGCTCAGACATTGTTAAGACCAGTTTAAAATTCCACACTTGCATTTCAAATATCCACGCTTTCCCGCATCTTTTATTTCAAATACCGAAGCTTCTCCCTCGTTCTAGTATAGCACAGTTTTGCTCGCTCACACGTGAGACCTGGCACAGGTGTTCTATGACGTCACGTCGTAAAAATTAGTCTGGTGATGTAAGCCCCGCCCTACAGCAAACCCGTCGCCACATGTTTATCATGGTGTACCGCTTTTTGCATCGAGAAGTGGTTGCATAAGTGGGACACGGAAAGCAAGAAAAAGCGCCCCAGCCCTTTCTTCAGCCCGCGTTTTCAACACTGCTGGTCTGAAACTAGTACCGTACGGTTGTGTATGTGGTGGAACTTCCCTTGGCAGATGTGTGTTGTGGCCGAACCAGTCTTCTCCGTTGTATTGTAGCAGTGGATGTGCAATTAACGCTTTGGCGGATATCCACAAGAGAAGTTTTCTGACATGCCAAATCTGGGGAACTGGTAATTAGATATCCTTTTGCGGGGGCTGCCCAAAACGCCGACCCTATAATTCATCCAAAACGCCGACTGCCATTTCGCCGACTAGGCCCAAAATGCCGACCGTGTCCAAAACGCCGAACGACACCAACTGACCTCACGTTGTTCGTGGGCTCGGCTTCGAAGCCCAATAGAAATCTAAAATTGTATTTGGTCCAAAACGCCGACTGCAGATCTAGTCGGCACTTTGGCCATTCGGTAAAATGTGGACTGTCCAAAACGCCGAACCGATAATTCGACCAAAACGCCTACTGCCATTCCACCGACTATGTCCAAAACGCCGACTCTCAATCTGCCGACCGTGTCCAAAACGCCGAACGGCGCTGACCGTCGTCACATTGTTCGTGAGGTGAGCGTAGGAACCGAACGCAAATCAAAATTTATATTTAGCCCAAGATGCTGACTGCACATCTCTTCGGCACTTTGGCCATTTGGCAAAATGGCCTATAACGCTAGTACGAGCCTCGCCCAAAACGCCGACCGGGTTCGGAGTCGGCAGTTTGGCCGTTCGGCGAAATGTCTTGCAAGGTAATCGCTGTCATGACCAAAACGCCGACTGCATGTACCAGCGGCCGTAAACAGTTTTGAAAATGCATTCTTGTAGATGACGTTGCAATATGGTAGGTTTGTTTATTTGATTAACTGTTTCTCACTTCAAGACTAAAATTGTGGAAAAACAAATACGATCTGGCTTTCTGAATCATTTTAATAGTGGCGGCAAACTTGCATAGTACCTATGAGTGCTGATTCATTACGGGAAAAAACTATTCATGTGTGCAATTACTTCTACACCTACCAATATGTCCACAATGTCTACTTTTGTATTTACAACTGCACATTTAATACTTATGATGCCGTTCTCTAGTTATGATTGACGTTTTGTAGGTAAATGAGGTTATCGATAATAGATACAAAAAGGCGTTTGTGATTTAGTTAAACTTCCGACAAATGAAATAATTATACAGGATGTTTCTTAAGTCGACCATGTGAATTCTGGAGGTACCAACATTGTAACGTAAAAAGAGGTCTAAAAAACTCGTTTAAGGTTTTTTGCCTCAGATCCGTAATTCTCTTATAAAAACCGTTAAAAATTTGAGAAAACGTTTTGAGAATCTCCGAATTTGTCATATAGCGGCATATTTTTTAAAGCAGGTGAGTAACAAAAACCTTAAAGTTGTCTACTATCCATTCGCAAAATTCGTGATCTGTCAAAACGGTGTGAAGTTCGTACCATGTTTAAATTCTGTTTTGGAACTTCTGCTTGCTGATTTTGGCAGCATTGACATTTTTTAAATTAAAAAACTTGTCATGTCACACTTTCTTGTAAAAAAATATCTCCAAAATTCTTTAATTTTTGTGCATACACTTCAATTGCAATGGAACAGAAATGAAAAAGGGTTTTATTATTGAAAAGGAAAAAAGTCTACAGTTAATTATTACATGGAAAAATTTTTGACACATGTAACATAACCTAACTTTAAATATTACTAGATCCGAAGTATATTTTCCAAAAAAACTGTAATTTCCAGGTACACAACAAATATTTAAAAAATTTGACATTGACAGTTTACGAGTTTCTCTTGTATAGATTGATGAAACTATAGTTGCAGCATAAACAATCAGAATACGATAAAAAAAATCTGGTGTGGTACACGCACACTTCCTTTTATAGTGATCTTATAATTAGCCAAAAAAAATAGTTTTAATTTTTAAGCATTTGTCAAAAAGTCGCACTTTCACTCTGATGATGCAAGCTGCAAGGTCTTGCGAAACGTTAGTGAATATGGATGCACAAACAGCAAAACGGCCAAATCTGCCTAAGTATCCTCGTTCTCAAGATACTCAAACAACACGAGCCACCAAAGAGCATGGCCATCGAGCGGGTTTTTGCTCGACTTCACAAGGTGCAAGGCACATTAAGCCAGAAAATGCTGGGTGTTCATATATAAATACTACGCGGTCTAAGCCGAAATTCTATGCTAAGAAGAATAATTCGAGTAACCGCGAAAGCCTCAAACAATAAGTAACAAAACTTATATACACTGCTCAAAAAAATTAAAGGAGCACCTAGTAAAAGTTGACTTAAATTGTTACACGTTTCTACGACAATCAGTATTTGATTGTTGTAGGTTTTTGTTTTCAGGGATTTCATAATGGAAACACTATCACTATACCTTGGAAAATTTATAGACTGAGTATTGTTTCAAAATTTATATTGACGCTAATTTTGGAAGACTTTTTAGATGTTCCTTTAATTTTTTTGAGCAGTGTATAAAGTTTCAACATCACACCTCTTTTCGTTTTTTCCTATTTCAATGTTTTTATGTTTCCAAGCAGAATTGACCAGAATTAGAAATGTGTGAAGCTTGAATACTTAATCATCTCTGGACTTATCTTGTCATGTCCAGAGGCTTTACTAACTTTTAATGTTAATATTGCTTGTTCTAATTATTTATTTTGCATGCTCTACTATTCGACTCTGATATGTTGTTGATCACTTTTCGTTGTGTCATCTGCATCGCTATTATGTTGCCCAAGTATATCTTCAAAGTGCTGTTTCCAACGGGCCATGAATGTTGTTAGTTAGTAATTTTCCCGTTTTATCTTTAATAACATTCAGAAGGAATGTTTTGTCTTTTCTGAAATTCTTTAAGACCCTACAAAAAACCTTCTGTTCTTTTTTAAAGTTATGTTCCATTTTCCCCCAAACTCATCTTCCAAACTTTGTTTCTTAGCATTATTCACCATTTTGTTTATTTTTATTCAATGTTGTTTATAAAGCTCATAGTCTTTACTGCATTTTGTTGTGAGGTAGCTGTGCCATAACTGTTTATTTATCTTTGATGGAATGTTACTTGATTACCAAGCCGTTTGTTTTGTCTTTGTTTTAATAGTATGGTTTTTTACACCACATACCTTTTCTGCTGCCGATAATTTTTTTAAAAATGTTTTACTAATAGCTTCTGTTTTATCATCATATTTAACTTCGGACACTTCTATTTCTAAAAGGAATTGGTAGCTAAGTTGTACTTCCTCATGTTTTAGTCTGCGAGACTGGATTGTTGTTACTGGTTTTATGCTTTTACCTGCCTGTATATTTTTACACATATGATTTTTTTCTTTTCTAAGCTTTATAAATGCGTTCAATTTTTGAAATGCGCTTTAAAAGTTCTGGATTTATTCGATTTTTCTCACACTGGGTATGTATGGACTAGATATGAGTGAATTTAAAAAAACAAATTATCTAATAAGGGCCGGCTTTACAAACCAAGGATAAAGTTATCCGGGTAATGAATACTCTAGAAACGATTGCTGTAACAAAGGAAACTATGACAATTATACCTCGGAGAGCTTACTCTGGGTATATAGGTACATACTTGCATTGTAGAACCGGCCCTAAACCATCTATTATTTTGGTATAGGACATGTGGGCTGTAGAAAATATTAAATGAAACTCTAAAGACTGCTAAGCAATAAAAAATGAAGTTACGGCCCTTCAAAATTTCGAAAAGTTACGTGTCACAGTAAAGTATCCCAACAACGGGTAGCGGAAAAAAGTTACAGAATTAAAGCCCCCGTAAAAATTCACTCGAAAAAAAGTGACACCGGAAACAAAACCACTGGAGAAAAAGTTGTCGAAACCCACAGGAAACGCCGTCGCCATGTTTATTATTTTTAAAAATGCCTTACATTTTTACTTCCCTCGACTAAAAGACCAAGGAAGTATTGTAATTGTGAAAACGCTCTATCCGAGACTTCTTCAGATCTTCACGTTTTAAGGTCCCTAGATAATGAAAAACATGTTTTTTCAATTCCGCCATCTGTCTTTCCGTCTGCTTGTTGGCGATATAGTGTTAAACTATTTGTTAGCGGAAGACGATATTTTGCATCTCATAAACAAAATGAGTCAAGAACTGGCCGTGGATACTACAAAGATATTGCAAAATGAAGCTGGTATACCAACTATCAGGAAAAGGCTTCGGCAATGTGAGTATTTACAAGCCAGGTTACAATCTCTGTGCCAGGAAACACCCAAGGAACCCGAAATATTCTCGCTTAAACATTTAGATGAATAATTGTTTTCTTAATTATATTACTACTTACAGTATTGTATGTAGTATGTAGATTATAGATGGTATACAATAAAGTAAAATATTGTTATTGCACTACTTATTAATTTTTTTTCTTTCCGGAGGTTCTTTTTCCTGGTGACTTTTTTCCGGGGGTTTCTTCTTGATGCCTTTTTTTCCGATGACTTTCTTTTCAGTGACTTTTATTCTGGGTGACTTTTTTTGTGGTGGCAACACAGGTAGTCTATCGCATCGTCAAGTGATACTCCAAAAAGTTTTGGGCATAAGCGCATTCCACAAATCAAGTGCCCTGTGATTTTTTGAATAAGTGTCGGCAAGCCCAAATACTAGTGGTATTTAAAAATATGATATAATAAACGTTTAATGAGGAAAATTCAGTTTCGTTGACTTTAGGGATGGTAAAACCTGTTCTGCTAAAGGATCAAGTGCACCTGATCCGACTCCGAACTAGGTGCAAGAAACTAGGTTCAGTTCCGCTTGCGGTCACTGGGAAATTACAGGTCTCGCCAGACGCCGGAGCGGTCGGAGTCAGATCTCGGACAGGTCTGCACCTACAGTCGCATGTTATAACTCAAGTGTTAATGTAGGGGACGTGATTTTGATTTGAATCCGACGGCTCCGGTTGGAAGTTTTTGCTGGAGCGTCTATTTCAATTGTAAAAGATTTCTTTTGATTGCATTAGCAGGGTATCAATAACTATTACAATTAAATATGTCTATTACAATTTAAAAATATGAGATGTTTTCCCTTTTTTCTATTTATACCTTACAGTACATGGTCTATGATTTTGGCACAACACACGAGGCATTGCCAAAGCGATTCCGCAATTCCGAATCCGAATCTGAAATTCCTTGCGTAGATTATGCAGTTCCTAGTCATAGTCAGTTACGAACGATTGCGAAGCGCAAACCGCGTCGATCCATTTCCATTCCGATTTCAAATTCGACGTCTTTGCAGTCCGAGAAAGAGGAGCGATCCGATCCACTTCGTAGGAGCGAGAGTCCGGCATTCCGTTCCACAGTTCCGCCGCTCCGCGCTCGTTAGCGCTGCGCTGGGGCGGTTTGGCTTAGTTGCAAAACGGTTCGAAAGCAATAAAGAAGGAGGCAGAGTTTATGCGAGCCGATTGGTTCGATGGGGAATGTGTAAAAGCCTTTAAAATAAGAAACAAAGCCAGAATGGAGATGATGAGAAGAAACACCACAGAAATTAAGAGAAGATATGAGGATACCAGAAAGGAAGCAAAAAGAGTATGTAGAGAAAAAATAAAGAAAGAGAATGGAAGAAAAAATACAAAAATTGGAGGAAAACACTATTACGAAGGATACTTATTCGAAATTTTTACCAAGAAGCAAAAAAAGGGAAAACAAGGAAAAAAGCTAAGCCGCTATTTTGCAGAGATAAAGGAGGAAACTTGGTGGGAGACACAGAAGGAAGTCTGAACAGATAATAATAATAATAATAATAATAATCTCTTTATTTAGCATGTATATAATATGTACACATAAAGTAGACGCATAAAAAAGAGAGGGCCATTTCACGGCATACAAAGAAAACCTATGAATATTCGATATAATTTAATAACGCCACTAACTGCATATGCAGGTGCGTGGCGAGTACTGTACATTACGAGCCCTCGCCAATGGGTTGAATATTTTAGAGACATTTTAGGAGACAAGGATGGAGAAACTAATATGGTGGAAAACGAAAGAGAAGGAAGAGAAGAACAGGAGGAGGAGGTAACACAAGTACCCATACAAGAGGAAGGCAAAAATGAGATAAATCATGTTACGTGCTAAAATTATATGATATTAATACTAGTAATCTACGCTTTAAAAATGGCGGGCGAAAATAAGTTCACTGGAACAAGCTCCCAGAAAACTGATCAAAATTTATCAAATCAATCAAAAATCTGCTCCCACTGCAGTAAACCCGTCGTCACGAGTGAGGATTGCCCAAAATGTGAGGAATCGTTCCATCCGGCGTGTCTTAAAACTCGCCATAAACTTTGTCAACAAAACGATGAGGTTATGTCAAAATCAAAAACTGAAGAAAACACTTACAGTGAAATTATGCTTTTGCGTAGAATTATAAAGGAATTAGAGGACAAAAACAATCTATTGTATGAAAATAATAAGCTGTTGAAAGACAAAATGAAAACATTAGAACAGAATCAAAAAACACAAGTGTCGCAAAAAACGGCAACAAATGATAAACATTTGACGCCAAATCAAATTCCGCAGCAGCTAACAAATACAAATATCAATAAAGGAAAACAAGAACCTGTTAATAAAACAATAAATCAAGAAAAGAAATTTCCAGAAGCGAGTGGTATATCAAAGCAAGATGTTGCAACAGCTGTAATGCAGGCTCAGTCTGCACAAAAGTTGTCTAATACAATAAATTTAAATAGTCCTCCAACAGAAGTGGAAACATCAGCACCTACGTGGACGGAAGTAGTAAATAAAAGAGCAGTACGAAATACTAAAAGAATATTAGGAAATGGAACAACAAGTTTCAAAATTCAAGGCGCTCCACGACAAACATGGTTGTTTGTGAGTCGAGTAAAACCAGAATTTACAGAAGAAGATATTAAAGAACATATACAGGAAATTATTGTTGACAAGGCAGAAATATCAGTGCAAAAATTAAATACCAAAGGTAGAAACAGCTGTTTTAAGGTAGGAACTGATCATAAATTTAAAACTGAACTTACTAAATCAGAAAATTGGCCAGAAGGAATTATGGTTTCACCGTATATTTTTTTTCGAAACCAACAAAACCATCAACAGTACTAAAAAGTCCCAAAATCCCACAGACAGTCACTTCAAGATATCCCCAAATCGACGGAACATACAAATACTTAATTATAATGTGCAGTCGCTGAGTAGAAAAATAGAGCACCTTCAACTTTGCTTAACCGGGCACAACATTGACGTAGCCTGTATCACCGAGCATTGGCTACAAACAAACACTATAGAATGTGTGAATATGGAGGGTTACTCCTTGGCTGACTTTTTCTCACGCAGAAACAGTAGTCATGGAGGAGTTGTGATCTTAACAAAATCTAATTTATAAAGCAAAAAATTGGAAGAAATAAATTATCTCTCTGAAGAATTAAATTTTGAAATTGCTGCTATTGAAATAAAAAAGCCAAATATTGTTGTAGTAGGCGTATACAAAGCACCCCAAGCTTCTTCACCACAAATATTTATGGAAAAAATGAGAAGCGACTTAGAAAAAATTCAAAACTTATTTCCAACACTTAAAAGCGTATTTATATGTGGTGATTTTAACATAAATATCTTGGAAGAAAATTCAAACACTAAAGACTTCTTAAACACATTTCAAGAGTATGGGTATCATCCAGCTTTTAAAGAACCCTCTAGAGTAAGTAATACGTGTGCTACTTGTATTGATAATATCTTCCACAACGGCAGCCTCGAAGACCTACCATCTTGTGTTGTAGACCCCCACTTATCTAACCACAAGGCTCAAATTTTGGTATATAACAGCAAAAATGGACAGCCTGAAACAAAAAACATCTTAATCAAAATGAGGAAAATCACAGAAGTAAACTGTGATAGTATAAACAACAGACTAAAGCAGATGGAATGGGACAAGATCTTTGACTTGTCCTTCGGAATTCAAGAAATATCCGAATTCTTCTTTAGCTCTCTACATGCTGTACTAGATGAGGAATGCCCTGAAAAAACACAAATAATAAATAGAAAGAAACACCGAACCAAATATGCATGGTACACAGAAGAAATCGCAAGACTAAAAAACACTTTGGATGCAATTGGAACTATTTATGAAGTAAAACGGGATGATCTGAGTCGTAAAGCCTATTTAAAATACAAAAAATTATATAGAAGTGCAGTAACTACAGCTAAACAAGTAGAAAACAATAACAAAATAATGAAATCTGAAAATAAGGCAAAGGCAATATGGAACTTAATAAATAATGAAAGGAAATGCAAACGCAGTTCACCTCAGATGACATCCAGCATAAGCCCACAAACTTTTAATAAATATTTCATAAATGTAGGAGAAAATATTGCTACATGTATGTCAAAAGACGATAATAGTGCAATTGAGTACCTGCAAAAGGGACATAATACCTGCAACTCGTTTTATCTGCATGATGTTACCCCATAAGAAGTACTTAAAATAACAAGTTGCCTGAAAACCAAAAATACTCAAGATGTACATGGCTTCAGTACCTCCCTGCTGAAAAAGATAATCAGAGAGATTGCCGCTCCGGTAGCGCATATTATCAACAGATGTTTCGCGGAAGGATTCTTCCCAGACGTCCTCAAAAATGCTAAGGTTGTTCCTCTTTACAAAAAAGGAGATGGGACAGATCCCACTAATTACCGGCCAATTTCCATCTTGCCAGCTTTTTCAAAAATATTTGAAACTGCAATCAAAGACAGGCTAGTAAAATACCTTGAAAACAAAAACATTTTGGCAGATCAACAGCATGGATATAGCAAGAAAAAGTCTACTACCACGGCTTTGGTTGACATCGTAGAAAAAGTTGCTAAAGCTTTTGACAACAAACAAACAGCGCAGATAGCGTGCTGTGACCTAAGCAAAGCCTTCGATAGCGTTAACCATAAGACCCTATTAAGCAAATTAAAACACTATGGTATAAGAGGAGTCGCACTTAACCTCATGTCCTCATATCTGCAGAACAGAACACAGAGAGTCTTCGTAGATGGCAAATCATCGAACTGGGGTGCAATTTCCTGTGGTGTTCCGCAAGGATCTATCCTGGGGCCAATTTTGTTCATAGTTTATTTAAACGACCTACCACTAAATGTTACAGCAGACAGCGTAAGCTTATTCGCCGATGACACAAACTTCCTTAATGTTGCAAAAACTAAAACCGATGCGGATATCAAGACGCTCGACACCCTAAAACAAGCTGAAGCATGGTTCAATGCAAATACTCTCAAGCTCAACGTAAACAAAACAAGTAGACTAACTTTTGATACTAGGCCGCAAAATAACATAAGTAATGTGACATTCCTTGGAATTGTAGCCTCACAACAGGGCACCAACTACCATGCAGTGAAACTGTATAATAAATTACCTATAGAAGTGCGACTCCTACGACACAGTCCTTTCTGCCACAAAGTTAAAGCCCTTTTGTTGGGGAAGGCCTACTATGATGTCGACGAATACTTAGAAGATGAAATATGTATTTAATGTATTTCAAAATTGTTCAATATAGTTTTTAAATAGGTGTAAACATATAAAGTTCATCGGTAATAATAATTGTAAACTGTTTCAATCATAATATTGTTAACTTTATTTCATAAAGAAGAATTATTTGTTGTTTTGACTTGCCATGTATATGGGTATTTCTGTAATGGTTAATAAAACTATCTATCTATCTATCTATCTCTACGGTATATATGTGTTGAATAAGAGATCAAGTGGGATTAATGCGATAATAACTCATAAAAATTAATATCAGATTGGCATTGGTGGTTACTAGAGAAAAAAAATAAACAACGGTTTTGTTTTGAAAAAAACGTGTGACAGCATTTGAAAGTGCAAGGGGTTTCGTGGTATATAAGTGATAATCTCGCCATTGCATATGGTTTAGCTATAGTAGGGAATGTTACTGGCCAACCGTCCTGGTAGGATATTTAAGAAGCGATTATCATTTTTCCGACGAACGTAAATTCGAGCTTAGAAGCGATTTGGGAAACCACGGAATAACGTTTGCAAAGTTTATTGCCTGTTAAACAGGCAAAAAGTGTAGGCGTGAAAACCTACAGAAAATTTAGTCTGCTGGAAGTCACCAGACAGTTTTGAGGCCTACTTGCCGCATGTGATAGCTGACGATTGGGAGCTGTCAAGCTGACATTTAATTTGATTCATTAAACGTCTACAAGTGTAACCACGAACAGATAAGTGATTTTGATGATATTTTGCATATGAAAACGCTGTGTAAACATTAAAAAGACTAGTAGTTTAAGTTAAGAGGGGTACCCCGTCCCGTTCATATAATAGGCCAAATTGGATGTCTCAACGTTTGAGTGATAATAAATCTAGTTAAGGGTATTGCTCTCTTTTATTTTAATCACAAGCATTGAGTTCAATAATTGTTTATTTAGATATACAGTGAAGTTACAAGTTTCTTGTCATATATCAGTGTACCTGAGTATTAACTTGTTGTCGCTCCCTTTAACATCTTAATTGAAGAATTCGCGACGTCTTCACTGTTGCTAGTAGACGGGCCTCAAGTACACTTATATAATGTTCAATTGTTGAGTTAAATAATTAAAGAGCGACGACCTAAAGGTAAGTAAAAAGCTAACAAGATTTTGGCGAGCCAACGAGAGGCTATAATTTGGAACATGTACCTTTAGGTCGCACAATAATTGAAAGGAGCAATATTTTCAGTAGTTATACTTAATTAAAAGAATTCGGATGTAATTAGATCTGTTTATTATAGGTATTTGTAAGTGGGAAATATCATCAGAACGTGACACACAAAGAATTACTTTGAGAATATTAAATAAGACGTTATACTTGTGTTAAAAAGTGTTTAGTTTTGACGAATTGGTTTCTTTTACGTATAGAGATTTATTTTACCTTACGGAACCATAATAATCGGTCAGAATGGATATTGATAGGTTGTTGGTAGACGAAGTAGATTATGAATTACGAATACGGGGTGTTGTTTGTAAGGGGAATATGATACAAAAACGTAAATTGCTTAGAGCACGTATTAGGTTAGAAAAGACGGGTAATGCTTCTTTCCCGGAGGTGGAGATGAATAGGTAATGTGGAAGAATTAGATATATGCAATAGGAAGCTTGACATTCTTGTAGAAGAAATATTAGCAACAGAGTCATTTGTTAGGGGTGGTAATGATTATAGTATTCAGACCCGCTTGGTACATATTTCAAATCGACTTGAACTGTTAGTTTCTGGGGGGCCTTTAACAGATGATAAAGATGAGCTATATAATAGGTGTTTAGGGGCTATGGACGATCTCGAGTCCAGATTAACGTCCGAAAATGAGTTTTTAGTTCCTTTCTATTTCACAAGCAGTTAACTTGATGGACCTTGACGATGAGCCGTCACACATCAATCAATCACAAAATCACTCTAGTAATTCAAATTTGATTGATAATCAACATTTTCAGACTTTACCGACAGCTATTGGTATTAACAGCACTAAAGTTATTGACGCTCCTCCACGTTACAGGAATTACCTTCCAATTAATAAATGGAACCTTCGTTTTGATGGTCAATCGGGCCTTTCTAGTTTTCTAGAACGTGTTGAAGAATTGCGAATGGCGCGTGGGGTTACTAAGGAACAACTTTTTACTTCAGCTGTTGAATTTTTCTCAGAATATGCTTTGATTTGGTATCGATCGGTTAAAGATACTTTGTATAATTGGGATCAGCTAGTTAGTTCGTTACGTTCAGCTTTTCTTCCATGTGATTATGAAGCTTGTTTATGGGATGAAATACGCAGTCGTACTCAGGGGGCCGATGAACCTGTAACCGTATTTGTGTCGATTATGGAAAACTTATTCCATCGGTTACCATCGATGACTTTCGAAACAAATCGCCTTAGTTTCATTCGTAGGAATCTATTACCACATTTTCAAACCCAATTGGCTTTAGAAAACATTGTTTCCTTCTCACATTTACTTCGAGTGTGTAAATCTGTGGATGCACCCTCAACAGATTTACACAGGTGCGTGCACAACGGTTCCGTGGACCTCCCACTCAGGGAAATCGAATGTTAGAACCTGATTTAGCCTATCAAAAGCCGAAATGTAATGCTAGGATTCATACTGTGAATGTATCCTCAAATGAGGGTTACGTTCAAACTCGTAGTAATAACCCACCGAAAGTAATCAATTCAACCAAGCCTTCTGATTTGAGATGCTGGAAATGTAATAAACCGAATCATTTCGCGCGTAATTGTTCAGCGAATAGTAAACAATATTGCTATGGTTGTGGACGACCTGATTTTACTGTCCGTACGTGCCCTTCATGTTTGGGAAATGGTGGTCGACGCCGCTAGACGACCGAATAGTGCGTTGTCAAGAAAATTCTTCGGTCAATGTTGTAAATAATTCGGATACTAGTTCTAAAGCTGTTTTAGATTATATTTTAAGTCACGCAGGTCCTGGTGAGAGACCGTATCTTAAAGTTTCAATTTTTAGTAATCAGATTCTTGGATTGTTAGATTCGGGTGCTTCGCATACTGTTGTTGGTAGAAAGGGATGGGAGCTGTTGAAAGGTCATTGTAGGCTTACACCAAGTAAAGATAGGACTTGTAATGTTGCTGATGGTGCAGAGTGTCAAATATTAGGTATAGTTACAGTACCACTTATGCTTCGCGATAGAGTTTGCACTTGTGTGTTATTAGTTGTGCCTTCCGTACCCCATACTTTGATTTTGGGATGCGATGTTTTGCGTAGGATGGGTATTGTAACCGATCTTAGAATTAACGAATGGACCTTCTCGAAAGATCACTTGATCCCGGAAGTTAATGCTATACAGGCCGTAGAACATTTATCTGAAGTTCAGCGCGAACAATTAGATTGTTTTGTCAAAGAAGTTTTTAGTAAAATGGGAAATAAGTTAGGATTCACTCATCTTGTCGAACATGAGATTAAAACCACATCGTCGCCTATCAAGCAGCGATATTATCCTATTTCTTCTGCTCTGCAAAAACAGGTAGATCTTGAGTTAAAAAATGTTGGATGAGGGAGTAGTAGAACCTTCAACTTCTGCTTGGTCATCTCCGATAGTAATGATTAAGAAGAAAGATGGTAGTTATCGGTTCTGTGTTGATTATCGCCAACTTAATAAAGTCAGTCAAACTGATGCTTATCCTATTCCGTATGTGTCAAGTACCTTGGATAAACTTCGTGATGCTCATTATCTTACGACTCTTGATATTAAATCCGCATATTGGCAGATACCTGTAACTGTTTCTTCACGCCCTTTAACAGCGTTTACCGTACCTAATAGGGGTTATTTCAATTTCGCCGCCTACCTTTTGGTTTGCATACAGCCCGGCAACGTGGCAACGCCTAATTGATCGTGTTATTAGTGCTGATTTGGAACCATATGTCTTTACATACCTCGACGATATTGTAATGTACGCCAACTTTCGAAAAACATCTTTCTACTCTCCGTGAGGTTGTGTCTCGGTTGTTATCTGCTGGTCTTATTTTAAGTCAAAACAAATGTCATTTTTGTAAGCCAGAACTTAATTATCTTGGTTATGTAGTTAATTCACGCGGTTTATTGGTAGACCCAGAAAAAGTAGATGCGATTAATCGTATTCCTACTCCGGTGTCAGTGAAGGAAGTACGTCGTGTGATTGGTATGGCGTCATGGTACCGTCGCTTTGTTCCAAATTTTTCTTCACTTATAGGACCTCTTACATCTTTGCTCTGCAAGAATGCGAAATTTTTCTGGGATAGTAACTGTGAACGAGCCTTCCGTGATATTAAAGAACATTTGATATCTGCTCCGATATTAGATTGCCCTGATTTTCTGTCCCCTTTGTTATTCAAACGGATGCTTCTGGTTATGGTATTGGTGCCGTACTTACTCAACAACAGTCTGATGGAGAGAAAGTAATATGTTACATTAGTCGTTCGCTAACTAGAAACGAACGAAATTTTAGCATGACAGAGCGCGAATGCCTCGCTGTTCTTTTTGCTATTGAAAAACTTAGACCATACATTGAGGGAACTAAATTCACGGTTGTGACGGATCATTATAGCTTAAAATGGCTTAACAGTATTAAAGACCCTGTTGGTCGTATCGCTCGATGGGCAGTTCGCCTTCAACAATATGATTTTGACATTATTCATCGAAAAGGTAAAGAACATGTTGTGCCCGACACTTTGTCTCTTGCTGTTCCTGTTATTGATGCTATTAATTTTCAGTTTGGTTCTGCTGGTAATTCCTGGTATCATCGCATGTGTCGATTAGTTATTGACGATCCTCGAATTTCCCCATTGGAGAGTTAGTGACGGTCAATTGTATAAATATGTTCGAACCGATTATCCCGACTTGGCAGATGATGAAGATCATTGGAAACTGGTTGTTCCAAAGACTCAACGCCAAGAAATTATCAAACAGAATCACGATATTCCGACCGCTGGTCATACGGGTGTTAATAAAACTTTTCATCGTATTGCACAAAGATACTACTGGCCTAAACTACGTTATGATGTGGCTGCTTATGTTTGCCGTTGCGAAACGTGTCAACGAATTAAACCAGAACAGAGAGCCCCTGCAGGGTATATGGGTGGACATTCATTAATTTTGAAACCTTGGGAATTAATCTGTTGTGATATTGTAGGACCCTTACCTCGTTCAGCACGAGGGTATGCGTATATATTCGTAGTGGCTGATTGTTTTAGTAAGTTTCCATTAGTCTTTCCGCTCCGTACAGCATCAGCTAAGGTTATCTCGCGTATTGTTGAGGAAGACGTATTTTTGATGTTTGGGGTTCCCAAGCGAATCATATGTGATAATGGCGTTCAGTTTCGCAGTCATGAGTTTCAATCTTTAAATCTGAAGTATGGCTGTAAGATTTCGTTCACTGCCAATTATCATCCTCAAGCTAATCCTACGGAACGTATAAACAGAGTGCTGAAGACTATGTTGAAAGCTTATGTATCAGATCGGCATCGAGACTGGGATAAATATTTGTCTCACGTAGTTTGTGCTATACGTACCTCAGTTCATGAAGTTACCGGAAAAACTCCATATTTCATTAATTTCGGCAGAGAAATCATATTAAATCCCGAACCGGTAGTAGGTGATGGAAACCCGGAAATTCAATTTAATCGTGATAGAGATTTAGATAATCGTTCTAAAGTACTCCAGCAACTGTATGCTGATGTTAAACGTCGATTAGATAAGGCTTATCAAAAGTCAAAAACTCGCTATGACTTTCGTCGACGACCTTTCGAGTTCGTTCCAGATCAAGCAGTATTGCGTAGAAACTATGTGTTATCGGATGCTGTTCGTCAGTTTACTTCCAAGCTCGCTGCAAAATTTATAGGACCGTTTATTATTAATCGAAAGTTTTCACGATGGGTTTATGAACTCAAAGACCCTGACGGAAAAGTATTAAAGGGGACTTGGCATGCCAAGGATTTGAGACCTTATGATAACTCTGAGATGAATTAATGAACTTTGATGTGCTTAGGGTGGTTGGATGGGCACTGTAGGGAAGGTCACTTTAGGGAGCATTTTTATATTGCTTTCCCTCGTATAAAGTATAGGGTGGTTGGATGGGCATTGCAGGGTAGGTCACTTTAGGGAGCTTGTCATCTAGTTCTTCCTCTGACAACACTGGAGTAGCTTGCAGTTAGCAGTTGGTTAGGTTTTGTAGTTGACTTGCATTCGGGTCGAGTGAAGTTTATCTTTCGCTTTGGTGTAGGTTCGAGTTAGCTTGTTGGGTTTTGTTGGATACCCTTTTGGGATTTTGGTGGCGTAGTGTTGCTGTGTTATACCTTCAGCTATGCGTATTGTGTGAGTTTTTTTTTGTCGGTATCCATTTCGCTTACGCGGATTTAGATCCACAAGTGAGTCTCGAGTCCTTGTTTTGGTTTCGCTTTTGGTCATGCTTGGAGTTGGAGAACGGTTTAGTTTACTCATTTAGAGTATCGGATCGTTCCGGATTTATGGGACCTGCCTCTGTCCCCGAGTTAATATCCTTTCGTTTCCTTTTGAGCCGTTGTTGCCGAATGAAGTCTTTGGTATGATCTGCTGCTGTGATTGGTTATTCCAGCTGTTATTTAATTTCGTGTAAAGTATAGGGTGGTTGGATGGGCACAGTAGGGAAGGTCACTATTTGGGGAACTTTAATATCTTGTTCTTTTCCCCCTTTTGGTTGTAACACATAGGGAGTTTCCTGTTGGGAAATATTAATATCTGGTGTTCTCTTTGTTGTGTTTGGAGAGCGTTGTGTTATCCTGCTTTCCCTGTTGGGAAATAAGGGTGACGAGGATGACTATTAAAGAAGTACCACTTCTTAGTTATTTTTTTAGGGTAGGTATGTCCCTTGGGGATATATAGTGTGTGTAACCTTACACTACTAAAGTTTAAGATGGCCAGTCCTTCCGCCTCGGGGGTTATTGTAATTAATCAGGGGGGGTACACTGTAAGGATTTGGGGTGATTTTGGGGGGTTCGTGGGATCGGAACTTCTTCGCGATAGGTTGTTACGGAATTGTTCACCGGCTCAGCATTAACACCCAGCAGCGACGAGCAGTCTCGATCCTTGTCGTGAGGTTGGTCTGGTCTTGGGTTCCTCCTGGGGTCATTACCGTTTTTACAGTGTAGTTGCTTGTCTGTGGGGTGGGTTTTGGGTTATTAAAGATTGAGTGTTAGGAACGTCTTATGGCAGACGGTTTACTGACTCTCTAGCGTATATGTATGTATCCTTATAGGATAAAGTTATTCTTTAGTTAAAAATTTCGTTGAATTTTTTCCTTTCTGGTAAGGGGGGAGTTTGTTACGTTCTAAAAGCATATAATATTAATACTAGTAATCTACGGTATATAAGTGTTGAATAAGAGATCAAGTGGGATTAATGCGATAATAGCTCATAAAAATTAATATCAGATTGGCATTGGTGGTTACTAGAGAAAAAAAAATAAACAACGGTTTTGTTTTGAAAAAAACGTGTGACAGCATTTGAAAGTGCAAAGGGTTTCGTGGTATATAAGTGATAATCTCGCCATTGCATATGGTTTAGCTATAGTAGGGAATGTTACTGGCCAACCGTCCTGGTAGGATATTTAATAAGCGAGTATCATTTTTCCGACGAACGTAACTTTGAGCTTAGAAGCGATTTGGGAAACCACGGAATGACGTTTGCAAAGTTTATTGCCTGTTGAACAGGCAAAAAGTGTATGCGTGAAAACCTACAGAGAATTTAGTCTGCTGGAAGTCACCAGACAGTTTTGATGCCTACTTGCCGCATGTGATAGCTGACGATTGGGAGCTGTCAAGCTGACATTTAATTTGATTCATTAAACGTCAACAAGTGTAACCACGAACAGATAAGTGATTTTGATGATATTTTGCATATGAAAACGCTGTGTAAACATTAAAAAGACTAGTAGTTTAAGTTAAGAGGGGTACCCCGTCCCGTTCATATAATAGGCCAAATTGGATGTCTCAACGTTTGAGTGATAATAAATCTAGTTAAGGGTATTGCTCTCTTTCATTTTAATCACAAGCATTGAGTTCAGTAATTGTTTATTTAGATATACAGTGAAATTACAAGTTTCTTGACATATATCAGTGTACCTAAGTATTAACTTGTTGGCGCTCCCTTTAACATCTTAATTAAAGAATTCGCGACGTCTTCACTGTTGCTAGTAGACGGGCCTCAAGTACACTTATATAATGTTCAATTGTTGAGTTAAATAATTAAAGAGCGACGACCTAAAGGTAAGTAAAAAGCTAACAATCACCTGAAAAATTAGAGTCCGGGAGCGAATGGAGTGGCTGCAGAATTGCTGAAGCTAGGTGGTCAGATTTTGCATAAAAAGCTGTAAAAATTGATAGAGAGGATATGGAAGGCCGAACAAATGCCAAAAGATTGGTCACAGGCAATACTGTGCCCAATACATAAGAAGGGAGACGTAACCCGGTGTGAAAACTATCGAGGAATTGCATTGTTGGACGTAGTTTACACAGTGTTCGGAAATGTTTATGTTTACGAAAGTTATCGAAAACAGCAGAAAACTTGATAGGGGATTACCAGTGCGGGTTTCAGTCAAATAGGTCGGTAAATGAAGTTTTTGTGATTAAACAGCTAATATCAAATAGCTATGAGTACAACCTACCGTTGCATTTGTTGTTTATAGATTTTAGGAGAGCGTATGATACGGTATATAGGAGCAGCCTGTATAACGCGCTGGTAAATTTAGGACTACCCGCAAAGTTAATAAGACTAATAAAGATGACATTACAAGAAACGAACAATAAAGTAAGGATTAACGGGACCACTTCACGGAATTTTAGAGTTCACCAGGGACTGAGACAAGGAGACCCTTTGTCCACAGATATATTTAATTTACTGTTGGAACAGATTGTAAGCAAGTGTGAGTTCCACACAAACGGAACTTTATACCACCATAGACATCAAATAGTAGCTTTTGCCGATGACGTAGCTTTAGTAGCCAGAAGCAAGTATGAAATAATAAAAATGCTACAAAAATTAGATAGAGTTGCAAAGGAGTATGGTCTAAGAATTAACATGGAGAAGACTAAGTACATGGAAGTGCAAGAGGGAAAGGGAACAGAAGAGAGCAGAAATTTAATATTCAAATCGGAAAATGACAAGGTGAACGAAATCGAAGGAGCTGGAGATTTTACCTATTTAGGAGTGAAGCTATCAAATAGGAACGGATATGAAAAGGAAATAGGTGAAAGGTAATAAAAGTGCGGGATCTCTGTTACATTATTTTAATTCTAATAGTGTATCGCGAAATGCTAAGATTAGACTTTATAAAACAGTAGTGCGACCACCAGTTACGTACGGGAGTGAGATGTGGTCTCTCCAAAACGGAGCAAAAAAAGTTGGAAATATGGGAAAGAAAAGTGCTGAGAAGGATATTTAAAGATAAGAAAGTAGTAGACAGTTGGGAAAGGAGAACGAATGAAGAGGTGATGGACCTGTATGGGCAACCATCTATAGTAGGGGTAATTAAAGGCCTAAGGATACGTTGATTGGGCCATGTAAGAAGACTAGGAGAGGAGAGAGCAACAAGACAAGCCATGGACCACAGACTAAAGAGAAAGATGAGAAGAGGAAGGCCGAAAAGGAAGTGGATGGAGGCAGTGGTAGCAGATCTAAGGGAAATTGGAGTTCGCAACTGGGAAGAAGTAGCCATGGACAGGAAGAGGTGGAGGGATATTATCAAACAAGCCCAGGGCCTTCTAGGCCTGTAAAGCTATTTATTCATTACTTATGTGAGATTTCAATATACCTATAAGTGCACTTCAAAATCACCCTGTATATGCGTCTTCTTAAGAGTGGCACATTTTTTATAATACAACTTACAGAACTTAAAATATTTGAATTTCAAATGGCAAAGTGTTAATCTTTTACTAATTATAATATCAAGTCTTAATGGGTATTTTATCATTTTTGTAAAATAAAATGAATTAATGAAAAACGCAGATTAACATTTGTAAGAATACTCTATTCCCGTTATCAAAGTATTGTACTCTTTTTGATGTATGCAGTCAAGATATGTAAGTTCTTACTACCATTCCAGTAATTTAATGTGTTTCTCATCTGCATTGCTTTAGGTAGGTCTTCTAATTAAAGTTAGTCGACCATAAAATCCTTTGCTATTGTCGATCTTTTAGAGCGAATAATATTTGCAGATAGATTTTGCTTATATCGACGGTTAAAACAAATATGTGCCATCTAAATCTAAGAATAATTAAAAGCAAGTCATCTTGAAGTTTTGGCCCAACCATTAATGTTTTATTTAAACTAATCCCAGATAAATACAGCCGATTCTTCAAACTTCACCAGTAGTTTTTTGGATTTACTTGATTCTTTTATTACTGCGTGATGCGGCATTGGGTTCATTTAATTTTGATACCGGAACAAATGCTATATGGCTAACTCTTTGATAGTCGTTCATAAATGACTATAATTTGTTATAGTAAGGAATTTCGATTTAATTTAGTCTTTAAAATTGAAAATCGCCTACTAGTCATTTCCTTTGTTAAGTCGATTAGCCAGTTTTTTTACCTACCAGCCGGCACCGTTTCGTCGAAGTGTGTTTGCAAAATGTGCTTCACGTTGTACTTTTCATGGAAAACTTTAGAAAGGCTGAAGATTTTTCTATTTCCCCAAATTTTTGAATTAACTTACTAAACAACAAATTGTTTTCTCAAATTTTTAACGTTGTTTTATAAGAGAATTACGGATCTGAGGCAAAAAGCCTTAAAAGAGTTTTTTAGACCTCATTTTACGTTACAATGTTCAAATGCCTTTTTGTATCTATTGTCGATAACCTCATTTACCTACAAAACGTCAATCATAACTAGAGAACGGCATCATAAGTATTAAATGGGCAGTAGTAAATTCAAAAGCAGACATTGTGGACATATTGGTAGGTGTAGAATTAATTGTACTTTATGACCCATGAATAGTTTTTTCCCGTAATGAATCAGCACTCATAGGTACTATGCAAGTTTGCCGCAACTATTAAAAGGATTCAGAAAGCCAGATCGTATTTTTTTCCCACAATTTTAGTTTTGAAGTGAGAAACAGTTAATCAAATAAACAAACCTACCATATTGCAACGTCATCTACAAGAATGCAATTTCAAAACTGTTTAAAGCCGCTGGTACATGCAGTCGGCGTTTTGCTCATGACAGCGATTACCTTGCAAGACATTTCACCGAACGTCCAAACTGCCGACTCCGAACGCGGTCGGCGTTTTGCGCATGGCTCGTACTACCGTTCTAGACCATTTTGCCGAATGGCCAAAGTGCCGAATAGATGTGCAGTCGGCATCTTGGGCTAAATATAAATTTTGATTTGCGTTCGGCTTCGACGCTCACCTCACGAACAATGTGATGACGGCCAGCGCCGTTCGGCGTTATGGACACGGTCTGCAGATTGGGAGTCGGCGTTTTGGACCAAATACAATTTTAGATATATATTCGACTCCGACGCCAAACCGACGAACGACGTGAGGTCAGTTGGCATCGTTCGGCGTTTTGGACACGGTCGGCAGATTGGGAGTCGGCGTTTTGGACATGGTCGGCAGAATGGGAGTCGGCGTTTTGGTTAAGTCGGCGGAATGGCAGTAGGCGTTTTGGTCGAATTATCGGTTCGGCGTTTTGGACACTGCACATTTTACCGAATGGCTAAAGTGCCGACTAGATCTACAGTCGGCGTTTTGAGAATGCAATTTCAAAACTGTTTACGGCCGCTAGTACATGCAGTCGGCGTTTTGGTCATGACAGCGATTACCTTGCAAGACATTTAACCAAACGGCCAAACTGCCGACTCCGAATGCCGTCGGCGTTTTGGGCGAGGCTCGTACTAGCGTTCTAGGCCATTTTGCCGAATGGCCAAAGTGCCGAATAGATGTGCAGTCGGCATCTTGGGCTAAATATAAATTTTGATTTGCGTTCGGCTTCGACGCTCACCTCACGAACAATGTGATGACGGCCAGCGCCGTTCGGCGTTATGGACACGGTCTGCAGATTGGGAGTCGGCGTTTTGGACCAAATACAATTTTAGATATATATTCGACTCCGACGCCAAACCGACGAACGACGTGAGGTCAGTTGGCATCGTTCGGCGTTTTGGACACGGTCGGCAGATTGGGAGTCGGCGTTTTGGACATAGTCGGCGGAACGGCAGTAGGCGTTTTGGTCGAATTATCGGTTCGGCATTTTGGACAGTCCACATTTTACCGAATGGCTAAAAGTGACGACTAGATCTACAGTCGGCGTTTTGAGAATGCAATTTCAAAACTGTTTACGGCCGCTGGTACATGCAGTCGGCGTTTTGGTCATGACAGCGATTACCTTGCAAGACATTTCTCCGAACAGCCAAACTGCCCACTCCGAACCCGGTCGGCGTTTTGGGCGAAGCTTGTACTAGCGTTCTAGGCCATTTTTCCGAATGGCCAAAGTGCCGAATAGATGTGCAGTCGGCATCTTGGGCTAAATATAAATTTTGATTTGTGTTCGGCTCCGACGCTCACCTCACGAACAATGTGACGACGGTCAGCGCCGTTCGGCGTTTTGGACACGGTCGGCAGATTGGGAGTTGGCGTTTTGGACATAGTCGGCGGAATGACAGTAGGCGTTTTGGTCGAATTATCGGTTCGGCGTTTTGGACAGTCCACATTTTACAGAATGGCAAAAGTGCCGACTAGATCTGCAGTCGGCGTTTTGGACCAAATACAATTTTAGATATATATTCGGCTCCGACGCCAAACCGACGAACGACGTGAGGTCAGTTGGCATCGTTCGGCGTTTTGGACACGGTCGGCAGATTGGGAGTCGGCGTTTTGGACATAGTCGGCGGAATGGCAGTAGGCGTTTTGGTCGAATTATCGGTTCGGCGTTTTGGACAGTCCAAATTTTACAGAATGGCAAAAGTGCCGACTAGATCTGCAGTCGGCGTTTGGGATCAAATACAATTTTAGATTTATATTCGACTGCGACGCCGAGCCCACGAAAGCCGTGAGGTCAGTTGGCGTCGTTCGGCGTTTTGGACACGGTCGGCAGATTGGGAGTCGGCGTTTTGGACAGTCCACATTTTACCGAATGGCCAAAGTGCCGACTAGATCTGCAGTCGGCGTTTTGGAACAAATACAATTTTAGATATACAGGGTGTTTACGGTCTTGTGATTTTATTTTTAAGGAGTGCTTAAACACCTTAAAAGAAGGTCATTAACGCTAAAATGTCTTAGCAAAAGTTGTATAATAAGAGAGATATACTTTTTTAAAATTTGCTTTTAGATTTTATTTGTTTATTTTTAAGGGGTGACTAAACATATTAAATTAAATTAAACAAATACACATTTTATTTTAATTCTTATTTTTTTTAAGAAAACCACCTTACACTAGATGTTCGATGTTATCGCCGTGTTGTTGAACGCAAAGTCTCGCGCGACGTATTCATGAGTTGGCATAACTTACAAGGCCTTGATCTTGCCGTCAGATTGTTATCGCAGCTGCTTCAACGCGGTTACGAAGGTAATCTAAATCAATTTTTTCGTTTGTGTATACCATGGTCTTCATAAAGCCCCATAAATAAAATTCTAGTGAATTAAGGTCAGGTGAACGAGGAGGCCATGCAACAGGACCACCTCGGCCAATTCATTTATTTTCGAATACATTATCCAGATGTTGGCGTGTAACGCTTTGCCTTGCGCGAAGTTTTTAGAAACGAACATTACATAATGGATTTAAACTCGCGCTGCGCCCTTTCTAGCATTATCGCCTCGAGCCAACGTCCAGGGAGGAGATAAGCGTTCGCTTCGCCAGTCTGCGCCGAAAATTATAAACAAATAATCGACGTGCTGCTCGTCCCCACCAGAGAATAGATGGAGGTGGCGACCCATATAAAAGTAAGCCACCGGCCCATTATTAGGACGAATTAATTTCATTTTTCGACCTGACCCGTAGTCGCCGATAGGCGAAGACTTCTCCTGGAAGTAGGCCGCCTTCACGATTACAAACTTAAACCTTTTCCTTACCCTGCAGAATAGGTACTGGACGAGGTCCGCTGGAAAGCCGCTCCGCCGTTCTGCCGTCATTTGAACCTGTATCCCCGAGACACTTTAATTAAGGAAATCTATGTTTGTTAATAATTTAATTTGACAAATCCTTAAGACGTGTTTGCAGGCGAAGACTCAATTTAGAGACCGCCAGGCCCGTCCATTTAAATAACTTGCTTAGCAAGCAACCTAAATGTCACTTGGCGAATAATTATCTCCCAAAAGTCCATGCAATTAAAATACGACAATAGCATCTCGTAATATCTATTTTAAAAGCCCGAATAATTACTAAATTGCAGCCCTTGAAAGAATTGGTTAATGTTCTTATTAGCTACAGAGTTCTACCTACCAGAGAAGTCCGAGATCAACATCTCCAGGCCGTGCCTCCTTGAAGGGAATCGCCTCTTCACCAGCAGCTGACTCAAGGACTCTCACTAGGTGGATCTCTCCACCAAATCCTCGTGGCACCGCACCTTACACCAAACATCACGCCGCGAATTCTCCGAATAGGGGCAGATCTCTTAAACGCCACCATCACGTAAGCGAAATCCCGGTATTTAGTTAATTAACCTGACATTACAGCGACATGTGCTCGTAAACCTTTCGCCGAGTGCCAAGTGAAGAACGCCTGGGGCTAACTTCAAGCCGTTCCAGAAGCTACCAGCGTCGTCTCCGCAAGAATTCCCGAGGGGGCTAACCAGAAACCACCGTTTACACGGCTGTACGACGGGTTGCAGCGAAAAGGGGCAAGAGGCGACGGGAGACAGAAGATTACTTTTATTATCAAAATACCTGTTAATTTTCAATTATACAATTATGTTTACGTTTGTAAATAGTTCTGAATATCAATATTAAAATTGTTTAAAGCTATCCTGTGTTTGGTTTGCTACGCTTCTTATGTATGTCTGGAAATCTCGACCCTGTCTCCGACACGACTAGCTACCAGAAAGTTAATTAGTAATTATCTTTATACCCTTAATGAGCACAAGGGTGAATTATTACAGGCGAACTAAACGATGAAAATGCGGCGGTGCCCCATCTTGAAGAAACCACATTTGCTGACGTACAGACGCGGAATTAAAAATCCGGACACTTAAACTAATTCAGTGTATGTCTTACTTTATTTACTTTACTTATCACGTTATGTGGTGAAATTAGTCAAAGTCAAAATAATTACTCGTATATGACAGCATGCCTCATTTAAGAGTCGAACAAAAAATGAAAGTAATTACATTACCCAAAAATTGCAAAAATCTGCTATAGGACTCGTCCGGATTTTTAATTCCGCGACTATACATTCAAAGGTACTTCTGCCAGTTCTAGCAAATTATTTTGCAAAAAAATGAGACAATCATTTCCAGTCAATCGGTTTGGCAACACAAAAGGGCCAATAAGTTGTCCGTTGACCAATCCGGCCCAAACGTTTATCGCGAATCTGTGCTGGAAATGATTACGACGAACAGCATGTGGATTTTCAACTGCCCAGATATGAGTATTATGACAGTTGTTGATGCCGTTACGTGTAAACGTTGCTTCATCAGTTGTCAACACAATGGAAGAAAAGTTTGTAATTTCAGCATGTTTTTGCAGAAACCATTGGCAAAAATGCAAACGTAAATGATGATCTGCAGTTTGTAATGCTTGTACTTTTTGTACAGTTACGGCCAAATAAAACCGGGCAGTACTTTACTCTATTGTGAATTGGTATTAAATCACCTAAGAAACATAAAAATTAAAAATGACATGTTAAGAATTCAAATTGTCAAGGTACTGTCAAGTAAAAGCCTGATTTACCAAAATTTATGAAAATTACATAAAATGTCAAAATGGTGGTCGTTTTTATTTGGCCGTAACCGTACATGGAAAGAATACAATTGATTTTCGCGCAGTGTTCGCCAGACAATTTGATTTGAGACACCTACTTGGGGAGATATTTCTCGAGTACTACTGGAAGGATCTTCAACATGGTTTAATATTTCTTCCTGGGCATCCAAAATTCGTTGGTGTCGGCCAGGCCCGCCATCCCGACCTTGACGTGTTTACAGTACTACACCAGTTTCTCGTGCACGTTGTACTAGAGCAGTGAAATTTTGTGGAATCGGAGTTAGCCTGTTCGGAAACCGCTCAGCATACAATCGGCTTGCAGCAGCAGCATTCTGGTGTACTTCCCCATAAATTAACAACATGTCAGCGTATTCACTGTTAGTGCGATACATTATTTTGACGTTCCTTATTGGGGTTTATTTGGAAGAATTTATGACAAACAAACAGTAAGTGACAACTAAAGAAATAGCTTGACAGATGCGAAAAGTTATTGGCATAAGCCTACTTTGTAAAAAACTCTGTGATAGCTTATCGTTTGAATTTATGTTTGCTTTGCACAATTTTTTGAATAACGTTAATCGTTTTAGCGTCATTTTTTGATTAATTGTTTTTGCGTTAATGGTTTTAGTGTTATCGACAATCATTTTAGCATTAATAACCTTCTTTTAAAATGTTTAACCACTCCTTAAAAATAAAAAGAGGAACAAAATCTAAAAAAAAATTAATCATTTCATATCTTTCTTATTATAGAACTTTTATTAAGACATTTTAACGTTAATGGCCTTCTTTTAAGATATTTAATCACCCCTTGAAAATAAAATCACAAAACCGTAAACACCCTGTATATTCGGCTTCGACGCCGAGCCGACGAACGACGAGAGGTCAGTTGGCGTCGTTCGGCGTTTTGGACACGGTCGGCAGATTGGGAGTCGGCGTTTTGGACATAGTCGGCAGAATGGCAGTCGGCGTTTTGGACATAGTCGGCGTTTTGGACATAGTCGGCGAAATGACAGTCGGCGCTTTGGACATAGTTGGCGGAATGGCAGTAGGCGTTTTGGTCGAATTATCGGTTCGGCGTTTTGGACAGTCCACATTTCACCCAACGGCCAAACTGCCGACTCCGAACGCGGTTGGCGTTTTGGGCGAGGCTCGTACTAGCGTTCTAGGCCATTTTGCCGAATGGCCAAAGTGCCGAATAGATGTGCAGTCGGCATATTAGGCTAATTATAAATTTTGATTTGCGTTCGGCTCCGACGCTCACCTCTCGAACAATGTGACGACGGTCAGCGCCGTTTGGCGTTTTGGACACGGTCGGGAGATTGGGAGTCGACGTTTTGGACATAGCCGGCAGAATGGCAGTCGGCGCTTTGGATATAGTTGGCGGAATGGCAGTAGGCGTTTGGTCGAATTATCGGTTCGGCGTTTTGAACAGTCCACATTTTACCGAATGGCCAAAGTGCCGACTAGATTTGCAGTCGGCGTTTTGGACCAAATACAATTTTAGATTTATATTTAGCTCCGACGCCGAGCCCACGAACGACGTGAGGCCAGTTGGCGTCGTTCGGCGTTTTGGACACGGTCGGCAGATTGGGAGTCGGCGTTTTGGTTAAATTATCGCATCGGCGTTTTGGACAGTCCACATTTTACCGAATGGCCAAAGTGCCGATTAGATCTGCAGTCGGCGTTTTGGACCAAATACAATTTTAGATATATATTCGGCTCCGACGCCGAGCCGACGAACGACGTGAGGTCAGTTGGCGTCGTTCGGCGTTTTGGACACGGTCGGCAGATTGGGAGTCGGCGTTTTGGACATAGTCGGCAGAATCGCAGTAGGCGTTTTGGTCGAATTATCGGTTCGGGGTTTTGGACAGCCTACATTTTACCGAATGGCCAAACTGCCGACTGGATCTGCAGTCGGCCTTTTGAGAATGCAATTTCAAAACTGTTTACGGCCGCTGTTACATGCAGTCGGTGTTTTGGTCATGACAGCGATTACCTTGCAAGACATTTCACCGAACGGCCAAACTGCCGACGCCGAACGCGTTCGGCGTTTTGGGCGAGGCTCGTACTAGCGTTCTAGGCCATTTTGTCGAATGGCCAAAGTGCCGAATAGATGTGCAGTCGGCATCTTGGGCTAAATACAAATTTTGATTTGCGTTCGGCTCCGACGCTCACCTCAGGAGCAATGTGACGAAGGTCAGCGCCGTTCAGCGTTTTGGACACGGTCGGCAGATCGGAAGTCGGCGTTTTGAACATAGTCGGCAGAATGGCAGTCAGCGTTTTGGACATAGTGTGCGGAATGGCAGTAGGCGTTTTGGTCGAATTATCGGTTCGGCTTTTTGGACAGTCCACATTTTACCGAATGGCCAAAGTGCCGATTAGATCTGCAGTCGTCGTTTTGGTACAAATACAATTTTCGATATATATTCGGCTGCGACGCCGAGGCCACGAACGACGTGAGGTCAGTTGGCGTCGTTCGGCGTTTTGGACACGGTCGGCAGATTGGGAGTCGGCGTTTTGGACATAGTCGGCAGAATGGCAGTCGGCGTTTTGGTCAAATTATCGGTTCGGCGTTTTGGACAGTCCACAATTTAGCGAATGGCCAAAGTGCCGATTAGATCTGCAGTCGGCGTTTTGGTACAAATACAATTTTCGATATATATTCGGCTCCGACGCCGAGCCGACGAACGACGTGAGGTCAGTTGGCGTCGTTCGGCGTTTTGGACACGGTCGGCAGATTGGGAGTCGGCGTTTTGGACATAGTCGGCGGAATAGCAGTACGCGTTTTGGTCGAATTATCGGTTCGGGGTTTTGGACAGTCTACATTTTACCGAATGGCCAAAGTGCCGACTGGATCTGCAGTCGGCGTTTTGAGAATGCAATTTCAAAACTGTTTACGGCCGCTGTTACATGCAGTCGGCGTTTTGGTCATGACAGCGATTACCTTGCAAGACATTTCACAGAACGGCCAAACTGCCGACTCCGAACACGTTCGGCGTTTTGGGCGAGGCTAGTACTAGCGTTCTAGGCCATTTTGTCTAATGGCCAAAGTGCCGCATAGATGTGCAGTCGGCATCTTGGGCTAAATATAAATTTTGATTTGTGTTCGGCTCCGACGCTCACCTCACGAACAATGTGACAACGGCCAGCGCCGTTCGGCGTTTTGGACACGGTCGGCAGATTGGGAGTCCGAGTTTTGGTCATAGTCGGCGGAATGGCAGTAGGCGTTTTGGTCGAATTATCGGTTTGGCGTTTTGGACAGTCCACAGTTTACCGAATGGCTAAAGTGTCGACTAGATCTGCAGTCGGCGTTTTGGACCAAATACAATTTTAGATATATATTGGGCTCCGACACCGAGCCCACGAACGACGTGAGGTAAGTTGGCGTCGTTCGGCGTTTTGGACACGGTCGGCAGAATGGGAGTCGGCGTTTTGGACATAATCGGCAGAATGGCAGTCTGCGTTATGGTCAAATTATCGGTTCGGCGTTTTGGATAGTCCACAATTTACCGAATCGCCAAAGTGCCGACTAGATCTGCAGTCGGCGTCTTAGACCAAATACAATTTTAGATATATATTCGGCACCGACGCCGAGCCGACGAACGACGTGAGGTCAGTTGGCGTCGTTCGGCGCTTTGGACACGGTCGCCAGATTGGGAGTCGGCGTTTTGCACATAGTCGGCAGAATGGCAGTCGGCGTTTTTAACATAGTCGGCAGAATGGCAGTCTGCGTTTTGGAAATAGTCGGCAGAATCGCAGTAGGCGTATGGGTCGAATTATCGGTTCGGCGTTTTGGACAGTCCACATTTTACCGAATGGCCAATGTGCCGACTAGATCTGCAGTCTGCGTTTTGAACCAAATACAATTTTAGATATATATTCGGCTCTGACGCCGAGCCGACGATCGACGTGTGGTCAGTTGGCGTCGTACGGCGTTATGGACACGGTTGGCAGATTGGGAGTCGGCGTTTTGGACATAGTCGGCAGAATGGCAGTCTGCGTTTTGGTCGAATTATCGGTTCGGCGTTTTGGACAGTCCACAATTTAGCGAATGGCCAAAGTGCCAACTAGATCTGCAGTCGGCGTTTTGGACCAAATACAGTTTTAGATTTATATTCGACTCCGACGCCAAACCCACGAACGGCGTGAGGTCAGTTGCCGTCGTTCGGCGTTTTGGACACGGTCGGCAGATTGGGAGTCGGCGTTTTGGACATAGTTGGCGGAATAGCAGTAGGCTTTCTGGTCAAATTATCGTTTCGGAGTTTTGGACAGTTCACAATTTACCGAATGGCCAATGTGCCGACTAGATCTGCAGTCGGCGTTTTGGTCATGACAGCGATTACCTTGCAAGACATTTCACCGAACTGCCAAACTGCTGACTCCGAACGCGTTCGGCGTTTTGGGCGAGGCTCGTACTAGCGTTCTAGGCCATTTTGTCGAATGGCCAAAGTGCCGAATAGATGTGCAGTCGGCATCCTGGGCTAAATATAAATTTTGATTTGCGTTCGGCACCGACGCTCACCTCACAAACAATGTGACGACGGTCAGCGCCGTTCGGCGTTTTGGACACGGTCAGCAGATTGGATGTCGGCGTTTTGGACATAGTCGGCAGAATGGTAGTCGGTGTTTTGGTCATAGTCGGCAGAATCGCAGTAGGCGTTTTGGTCGAATTATCGGTTCGGCGTTTTGGACAGTCCACATTTTACCGAATGGCCAAAGTGCCGACTAGATCTGCAGTCGGCGTTTTGAACCAAATACAATTTTAGATATATATTCGGCTCCGACGCCGAGCCGACGAACGACGTGAGGTCAGTTGGCGTCGTTCGGCGTTTTGGACACGGTCGGCAGATTGGGAGTCGGCGTTTTGGACATAGTCGGCAGAATCGCAGTAGGCGTTTTGGTCGAATTATCGGTTCGGGGTTTTGGACAGTCTACATTTTACCGAATGGCCAAACTGCCGACTGGATCTGCAGTCGGCCTTTTGAGAATGCAATTTTAAAACTGTTTACGGCCGCTGATACATGCAGTCGGTGTTTTGGTCATGACAGCGATTACCTTGCAAGACATTTCACCGAACGGCCAAACTGCCGACTCCGAACGCGTTCGGCGTTTTGGGCGAGGCTCGTACTAGCGTTCTAGGCCATTTTGTCGAATGGCCAAAGTGCCGAATAGATGTGCAGTCGGCATCTTGGGCTAAATACAAATTTTGATTTGCGTTCGGCTGAGACGCTCACCTCAGGAGCAATGTGACGACGGTCAGCGCCGTTCAGCGTTTTGGACACGGTCGGCAGATCGGAAGTCGGCGTTTTGAACATAGTCGGCAGAATGGCAGTCGGCGTTTTGGACATAGTCGGCGGAATGGCAGTAGGCGTTTTGGTCGAATTATCGGTTCGGCTTTTTGGACAGTCCACATTTTACCGAATGGCCAAAGTGCCGATTAGATCTGCAGTCGTCGTTTTGGTACAAATACAATTTTCGATATATATTCGGCTGCGACGCCGAGGCCACGAACGACGCGAGGTCAGTTGGCGTCGTTCGGCGTTTTGGACACGGTCGGCAGATTGGGAGTCGGCGTTTTGGACATAGTCGGCAGAATGGCAGTCGGTGTTTTGGTCAAATTATCGGTTCGGCGTTTTGGACAGTCCACAATTTAGCGAATGGCCAAAGTGTCGATTAGATCTGCAGTCGGCGTTTTGGTACAAATACAATTTTCGATATATATTCGGCTCCGACGCCGAGCCGACGAACGACGTGAGGTCAGTTGGCGTCGTTCGGCGTTTTGGACACGGTCGGCAGATTGGGAGTCGGCATTTTGGACATAGTCGGCGGAATAGCAGTACGCCTTTTGGTCGAATTATCGGTTCGGGGTTTTGGACAGTCTACATTTTACCGAATGGCCAAAGTGCCGACTGGATCTGCAGTCGGCGTTTCGAGAATGCAATTTCAAAACTGTTTACGGCCGCTGTTACATGCAGTCGGCGTTTTGGTCATGACAGCGATTACCTTGCAAGACATTTCACAGAACGGCCAAACTGCCGACTCCGAACACGTTCGGCGTTTTGGGCGAGGCTAGTACTAGCGTTCTAGGCCATTTTGTCTAATGGCCAAAGTGCCGCATAGATGTGCAGTCGGTATCTTGGGCTAAATATAAATTTTGATTTGTGTTCGGCTCCGACGCTCACCTCACGAACAATGTGACAACGGCCAGCGCCGTTCGGCGTTTTGGACACGGTCGGCAGATTGGGAGTCCGAGTTTTGGTCATAGTCGGCGGAATGGCAGTAGGCGTTTTGGTCGAATTATCGGTTTGGCGTTTTGGACAGTCCACAGTTTACCGAATGGCTAAAGTGTCGACTAGATCTGCAGTCGGCGTTTTGGACCAAATATAATTTTAGATATATATTGGGCTCCGACACCGAGCCCACGAACGACGTGAGGTAAGTTGGCGTCGTTCGGCGTTTTGGACACGGTCGGCAGAATGGGAGTCGGCGTTTTGGACATAGTCGGCAGAATGGCAGTCTGCGTTATGGTCAAATTATTGGTTCGGCGTTTTGGACAGTCCACAATTTACCGAATCGCCAAAGTGCCGACTAGATCTGCAGTCGGCGTCTTAGACCAAATACAATTTTAGATATATATTCGGCACCGACGCCGAGCCGACGAACGACGTGAGGTCAGTTGGCGTCGTTCGGCGCTTTGGACACGGTCGGCAGATTGGGAGTCGGCGTTTTGCACATAGTCGGCAGAATGGCAGTCGGCGTTTTGGACATAGTCGGCAGAATAGCAGTCTGCGTTTGGGTCGAATTATCGGTTCGGCGTTTTGGACAGTCCACAATTTAGCGAATGGCCAAAGTGCCAACTAGATCTGCAGTCGGCGTTTTGGACCAAATACAGTTTTAGATTTATATTCGACTCCGACGCCAAACCCACGAACGGCGTGAGGTCAGTTGGCGTCGTTCGGCGTTTTGGACACGGTCGGCAGATTGGGAGTCGGCGTTTTGGACATAGTCGGCAGAATGGCAGTCGGCGTTTTGGACAAATTATCGGTTCGGCGTTTTGGACAGTCCACAATTTACCGAATGGCCAAAGTGCCGACTAGATCTGCATTCGGCGCATTGGACCAAATACAATTTTAGATTTATATTTGGTTCCCACGCCGAGCCAACGAACGACGTGAGGTCAGTTGGCGTCGTTCGGCGTTTTGGGTACGGTCGGCAGATTGGGAGTCGGCGTTTTGGACATAGTCGGCAGAATGGCAGTCGGCGTTTTGGTCATAGTCGGCGGAATGGCAGTAGGCGTTTTGTTCGAATTATCGGTTTGGCGTTTTGGACAGTCCACAGTTTACCGAATGGCTAAAGTGTCGACTAGATCTGCAGTCGGCGTTTTGGAACAAATACAATTTTAGATATATATTCGGCTCCGACACCGAGCCCACGAGCGACGTGAGGTCAGATGGCGTCGTTCGGCGTTTTGGACACTGTCGGCAGAATGGGAGTCGGCGTTTTGGACATAGTCGGCAAAATGGCAGTCGGCGTTTTGGTCAAATTATCGGGTCGGCGTCTTGGACAGTGCACATTTTACCGAATTACCAAAATGCCGACTAGATCTGCAGTCGGCGTTTTGGACCAAATACAATTTTAGATATATATTCGGCTCCGACACCGAGCCAACGAACAACGTGAGGTCAGTTGGCGTCGTTCGGCGTTTTGGACACGGTCGGCAGAGTGGGAGCCGGCGTTTTGGACATAGTCGGTAGAATGGCAGTCGGCGTTTTTGACATAGTCGGCGGAATGGCAGTAGGCGTTTTGGTCGAATTATCGGTTCGGCGTTTTGGATAGTCCACATTTTACCGAATGGCCAAAGTGCCGACTAGATCTGCAGTCGGCGTTTTGGACCAAATACAATTTTAGATTTATATTTGGCTCCCACGCCGAGCCAACGGACGACGTGAGGTCAGTTGGCGTCGTTCGGCGTTTTGGAAAAGGTTGGCAGATTGGGAGTCGACGTTTTGGATATAGTCGGCAGATTGGCAGTCGGCGTTTTTGACATAGTCGGCGGAATGGCAGTAGCCGTTTTAATCGATTTTTCGGTTCGGCGTTTTGGATAGTCCACATTTTACCGAATGGCCAAAGTACCGACTAGATCTGCAGTCGGCGTTTTGGACCAAATAAAATTTTAGATATATATATTCGGCTCCGACACCGAGCCAACGAACGACGTGAGGTCAGTTGGCGTCGTTCGGCGTTTTGGAAACGGTTGGCAGATTGGGAGTCGACGTTTTGGACATAGTCGGCAGATTGGCAGTCGGCGCTTTTGACATTGTCGGCGGAATGGCAGTAGGCGTTTTAATCGATTTATCGGTTCGGTGTTTTGGATAGTCCACATTTTACCGAATGGCCAATGTGCCGACTAGATCTGCAGTCGGCGTTTTGGACCAAATACAGTTTTAGATTTATATTCGACTCCGACGCCAAACCCACGAACGGCGTGAGGTCAGTTGGCGTCGTTCGGCGTTTTGGACACGGTCGGCAGATTGGGAGTCGGCGTTTTGGACATAGTCGGCAGAATGGCAGTCGGCGTTTTGGACAAATTATCGGTTCGGCGTTTTGGACAGTCCACAATTTACCGAATGGCCAAAGTGCCGACTAGATCTGCAGTGGGCGCATTGGACCAAATACAATTTTAGATTTATATTTGGTTCCCACGCCGAGCCAACGAACGACGTGAGGTCAGTTGGCGTCGTTCGGCGTTTTGGGTACGGTCGGCAGATTGGGAGTCGGCGTTTTGGACATAGTCGGCAGAATGGCAGTCGGCGTTTTGGTCATAGTCGGCGGAATGGCAGTAGGCGTTTTGGTCGAATTATCGGTTTGGCGTTTTGGACAGTCCACAGTTTACCGAATGGCTAAAGTGTCGACTAGATCTGCAGTCGGCGTTTTGGAACAAATACAATTTTAGATATATATTCGGCTCCGACACCGAGCCCACGAGCGACGTGAGGTCAGATGGCGTCGTTCGGCGTTTTGGACACGGTCGGCAGAATGGGAGTCGGCGTTTTGGACATAGTCGGCAAAATGGCAGTCGGCGTTTTGGTCAAATTATCGGGTCGGCGTTTTGGACAGTGCACATTTTACCGAATGGCCAAAATGCCGACTAGATCTGCAGTCGGCGTTTTGGACCAAATACAATTTTAGATATATATTCGGCTCCGACACCGAGCCAACGAACGACGTGAGGTCAGTTGGCGTCGTTCGGCGTTTTGGACACGGTCGGCAGAGTGGGAGTCGGCGTTTTGGACATAGTTGGTAGAATGGCAGTCGGCGTTTTTGACATAGTCGGCGGAATGGCAGTAGGCGTTTTGGTCGAATTATCGGTTCGGCGTTTTGGATAGTCCACATTTTACCGAATGGCCAAAGTGCCGACTAGATCTGCAGTCGGCGTTTTGGACCAAATACAATTTTAGATTTATATTTGGCTCCCACGCCGAGCCAACGGACGACGTGAGGTCAGTTGGCGTCGTTCGGCGTTTTGGAAAAGGTTGGCAGATTGGGAGTCGACGTTTTGGATATAGGCGGCAGATTGGCAGTCGGCGTTTTTGACATAGTCGGCGGAATGGCAGTAGCCGTTTTAATCGATTTTTCGGTTCGGCGTTTTGGACAGTCCACATTTTACCGAATGGCCAAAGTACCGACTAGATCTGCAGTCGGCGTTTTGGACCAAATACAATTTTAGATATATATATTCGGCTCCGACACCGAGCCAACGAACGACGTGAGGTCAGTTGGCGTCGTTCGGCGTTTTGGAAACGGTTGGCAGATTGGGAGTCGACGTTTTGGACATAGTCGGCAGATTGGCAGTCGGCGCTTTTGACATTGTCGGCGGAATGGCAGTAGGCGTTTTAATCGATTTATCGGTTTGGTGTTTTGGATAGTCCACATTTTACCGAATGGCCAATGTGCCGACTAGATCTGCAGTCGGCGTTTTGGACGAAATACAATTTTAGATATATATTCGGCTCCGACGCCGAGCCGATGAACGACGTAAGGTCAGTTGGCGTCGTTTGGCGTTTTGAACACGGGCGGCAGATTGGGAGTCGACGTTTTGGACATAGTCGGCGGAATGGCAGTAAACATTTTGGTCGAATTATCGGATAGTCCACATTTTACCAAATGGCCAAAGGCCGACTAGATCTACAGTCGGCGTTTAGAGAATGCAATTTCAAAACTATTTACGGCCGCTGGTACATACAGTCGGCGTTTCGGTAATGACAGTGATTACCTTGCAAGACATTTCACCGAACGGCCAAACTGCCGACTCCGAACGCGGTCGGCGTTTTGGGCGATGCTCGTACTAGCGTTCTAGGTCATTTTGCCGAATGCCCATAGTGCCGAATAGATGTGCAGTCGGCATCTTGGGGTAAATATAAATTTTGATTTGCGTTCCACCCCGACGCTCACCTCACGAACAATGTGACGACGGCCAGCGCCGTTCGGCGTTTTGGACAGGGTTGGCAGATTGGGAGTCGGCGTTTTGGGCATAGTCGGCAGAATGGCAGTCGGCGTTTTGGACCAAATACAATTTTAGATATATATTCGGCTCCGACGCCGAGCCCACGAACGACGTGAGGTCAGTTGGCGTCGTTCGGCGTTTTGGACACGGTCGGCAGAATGGCAGTCGGCGTTTTGGACAAATTATCGGTTCGGCGTTTTGGACAGTCCACAATTTACCGAATGGCCAAAGTGCCGAATAGATCTGCAGTCGGCGCCTTGGACCAAATACAATTTTAGATTTATATTTGGTTCCCACGCCGAGCCAACGAACGACGTGAGGTCAGTTGGCGTCGTTCGGCGTTTTAAACACGGTTGGCAGATTGGGAGTCTGCGTTTTGGACATAGTCGGCAGAATGGCAGTCGGCGTTTTGGTCAAATTATCGGGTCGGCGTTTTGGACAGTGCACATTTTACCGAATGGCCAAAGTGACGACTAGATCTGCAGTCGGCTTTTTGGACGAAATACAATTTTAGATATATATTCGGCTCCGATGAAGAGCCGACGAACGACGTGAGGTCAGTTGGCGTCGTTTAGCGATTTGGACACGGTCGGTAGATTGGGAGTCGGCGTTTTGGACATAGTCGGCGGAATGGCAGTCGGCGTGTTTGACATAGTCGGCGGAATGGCAGTAGGCGTTTTGGTCGAATTATCGGTTTCTGCGTTTTGGACAGTCCACATTTTACCGAATGGCCAAAGTGTCGACTGTATCTGCAGTCGGCGTTTGGGACCAAATACAATTTTAGATATATATTCGGCTCCAACGCCGAGCCCACGAACGACTTGAGGTTAGTTGGCGTCGTTCAGCGTTTTGGACACGGTCGGCAGATTGGGAGTCGGCGTTTTGGACATAGTCGGCAGAATGGCAGTCGGCATTTTGGACAAATTATCGGTTCGGCGTTTTGGACAGTCCACAATTTACCGAATGGCCAAAGTGCCGACTAGATCTGCAGTCGGCGTTTTGGACGAAATACAATTTTAGATATATATTCGGCTCCGATGCCGAGCCGACGAACGACGTGAGGTCAGTTGGCGTCGCTCGGCGTTTTGGACACGGTCGGTAGATTGGGAGTCGGCGTTTTGGACATAGTCGGCGGAATGGCAGTCGGCATTTTGGACAAATTATCGGTTCGGCGGTTTGGACAGTCCACAATTTACCGAATGGCCAAAGTGCCGAATAGATCTGCAGTCGGCGTTTTGGACCAAATATTTGGTTTCCACGCCGAGCCAACGAACGACGTAAGGTCAGTTGGCGTCGTTCGGCGTTTTGGACACGGTTGGCAGATTGGGAGTCGGCGTTTTGGACATAGTCGGCAGAGTGGCAGTCGGCGTTTTGGTCAAATTATCGGTTCGGCGGTTTGGACAGTCCACAATTTACCGAATGGCCAAAGTGCCGAATAGATCTGCAGTCGGCGTTTTGGACCAAATATTTGGTTTCCACGCCGAGCCAACGAACGACGTGAGGTCACTTGGCGTCGTTCAGCGGTTTGGACATGGTCGGCAGAATGGCAGTCAGCGTTTTGGTCATAGTCAGCGCAATGGCAATATGCGTTTTGGACGAATTATCTGTTCGGCGTTTTGGACTGTTCACATTTTACCGAAAGGATAAAGTGCCGACTAGATCTACAGTCGGCGTTTTGAGAATGCAATTTCATAACTGTTTACGGCCGCTGGTACATGCAGTCGGCGTTTTGGTCATGACAGCGATTACCTTGCAAGACATTTCACCGAACGGCCAAACTGCCGACTCCGAACGCGGTCGGCGTTTTGGGCGAGGCTCGTACTAGCGTTCTAGGCCATTTTGCCGAATGGCCAAAGTGCCGAATAGATGTGCAGTCGGAATCTTGGGCTAAATATAAATTTTGATTTGCGTTCCACTTCTACGCTTACCTCACGAACAATGTGACGACGGCCAGCGCCGTTCGGCGTTTTGGACACGGTCGGCAGATTGGGAGTCGGCGTTTTGGACACAGTCGGCGGAATGGCAGTAGGCGTTTTGGTCGAATTATCGGTTCGGCGTTTTGGACAGTCTACATTTTACAGAATAGCCAAAGTGCCGACTAGATCTGCAGTCGGCGTTTTGGACCAAATACAATTTTAGATTTATATTCGGCTCAGACTCCCAGCCCAAGAACGACATGAGGTCAGTTGGAGTCGTTCGGCGGTTTGGACACGGTCGGCAGATTGGGAGTTGGCGTTTTGGACATAGTCGGCAGAATGGCAGTCGGCGTTTTGGACACAGTCGGCGGAATGGCAGTAGGCGTTTTGGTCAAATTATCGGTTCGGCGTTTTGGACAGTCTACATTTTACAGAATAGCCAAAGTGCCGACTAGATCTGCAGTCGGCGTTTTGGACCAAATACAATTTTAGATTTATATTCGGCTCAGACGCCCAGCCCAAGAACGACATGAGGTCAGTTGGCGTCGTTCGGCGTTTTGGACACGGTCGGCAGATTGGGAGTTGGCGTTTTGGACATAGTCGGCAGAATGGCAGTCGGCGTTTTGGACATAGTCGGCGGAATGGCAGTAGGCGTTTTGGTCTAATTATCGGTTCGACGTTTTGGACAGTCCACATTTTACCGAATGGCCAAAGTGCCGACTAGATCTGCAGTCGGCGCCGACGCCGAGCCCACGAACGACGTGAGGTCAGTTGGCGTCGTTCGGCGTTTTGGACGCGGTCGGCAGAATGGCAGTCGGCGTTTTGGGCCTTGTCGGCGAAATGGCAGTCGGCGTTTTGGACGAATTATCGAGTCGGCTTTTGGGCATTCGGCGTTTTGTCCTGGACCCTTACCAACCCGTTTTGCCCTGTTCCCAGTGCTTATTGCTACAGGAATCTTCACGCAAAGCCCGGCCTTTTGGGAGTTTGCAATCTACGCTGTCCTTTAACCATCTACAGAGAATGCGACGAAACAGTAAGACCTTTCGTCTGCATTGATCAGCAACATCTCCAGACATCATTCAGGTACTGTGATGTACTGTTTTTATTGCCTGTGGACTTTAGAGCGTCTCACTTGTGTTGACATTAAAGTGACGTAATTTTATGAGTGGTAACAACCATATTTTGGAAACATATTAATGATAAGAAATCTAGCTACAGTATACCAGGAGGATGTGTCTGCTAGTGATGGTCAGGCTGTGGCTGATTTATTTATGCAGTATTTTGCAACTGTTTACTCACCTAGAACCCAATTGAACTTTTCCTTTGTTGGTGAAACTTCTAATTTAACAAGTACCAATACCTCTTGGTCTGCGTTAACCTTGGTGGATATTTATAATACAATTTCAAGGTCGCCAAATAAGCTTTCGGTCGGTCCAGATGGCGTTTCAAGAGAAGTTCTACTTATCCAGGTTTTTGGAAGACAAGTGTTGTGGTGCCCATATTCAAGAGTGGGGATAAAAGTAATGTACAGAACTAAAACAATTGTCAAGGTAAATATTTAGTCCGAAAACAAACCCAAGTTTTGAGCTTTTTCGAGTGAATTATTATGCCAACTTTGAGAATCCAACGGGGAAGACAACATCTGAAGTAGTGTGATTTAATAATAAACTGCAGATAGCCATGTTAACTTAGCAATTAAGGAAATACATTGTAACTTCACATTATTGATAAGAGATAAAACAACTGTAACCTTTAATGAGCTGGAACAGGTGCGGTCTTTGCGTAAAATAATATAGGCAACACATTATACCAATTTTAGTATAATTGGTGGCATATGCCATCGATGAAGTATTACAAGCAAATAACCTGTGGAAATATGTAAACATGGCGGGCGACGTTATAGTGACTGGAGAAGAGAGCAACGAGGGAGAAACAAAATTTAAATGCTGTCAAGGACAAAAACTAGCCCGAATACGTGTCTGCATTATATGCAATGCACTCTACCACACCAGCTGCTCGAAACGGGTTAAAAACGTAAAGGTAGTGGACAACTTGTTCGTTGTGTGCTGCGCGCCGAACATAGTCTTAACAGCGGACGAGGATGGAGAAAAGCACGAATATCTCGGCATTGAAAAAGGTAGTCGCATCCCTAAAATGCGAAATAGCAGACCTTAAAGCCCGGAAGGAAAAACCACAGGAACGCGAGGCGATCCAGAAAGAGGATGAACTCCAAACCTTTTCAAGTAACGCACCGAGCAGGGCTGCCAGCAGCTGTGACCTACAGATTGCGTGCGAAGGTTGCGGCAAGTATGGTTACGGCCAAATAAAAACGACCACCATTTTGACATTTTATGTCATTTTCATAAATTTTGGCAAATCAGGCTTTTACTTGACAGTACCTTAACAATTTGAATTCTTAATATGTAATTTTTAATTTTTATGTTTCTTAGGTGATTTAATACCAATTCACAATAGAGTAAAGTACTGCCCTGTTTTATTTGGCCGTAACTGTACAAGAACGAAAATGTTCTACTCAAGGATCTAATCAAAGAGATAAAGAACAAAAACACACTTTTAGCTGAAAAAATGCAAGAGTGAGCGAGACTGTAAGCAGTAACCAAATGACCTTTGCAAGCGCCGTAAGCCGGCAGGGCAATGGAGCAGCCACTCCCCGAATAGAGAAGCGAAGAATATCATCGATCATCATAAAGCCGAAAGAGACGCAGAAATCTATGAAGACCCTGAAGGACATGAAAGCATCCGTTTATAACAGAAACGTAAATGCTAATATCATCGATGTGAAAGAGCTAAACAATGGTGAACTCAAGATAAAATGAGACAGCGACCAAGATCTACACATCATGACTGAGTAACTACAACGACAGCTTGGTGGCAATTACGCTGTAGAGACAAAACAGCTATCAAACCTTTGTATCAAAATTGTTGGCATAAACGAAGAGTACAAGCCAGAAGAACTGGAGGAAATCCTACTACGGAAGAACTGCAGAGAATTTGAATCTCCGGTGATGCATGTCAGAAATATAATCCGCATTGACAGCAAAGGCACACACACCGCTTTTGTTGAGGTTGATGTGACCAGGAGAGTGTTTGTTGGCTGGCAAAGCTGTGCAGTCTATGATAATCTAAACCTGAAAAGATGTTTGCGATGCTGTGGATACGTCCATGGAATCAAGAAGTGTACGACGGAGATAGCCTGCCATTATTGCTCCGGTAACCATGAAGCAAAAAACTGCTAGAAAAGGAACACGAGACGGGAGGATAAGTGCATCAACGGTGATAGAGCGAACAAACAGTTCAAGTTTAACAGAGATGTAAACCACGCTGCGAACGCAGAGAACGAGTGTGGAACCTTCAAATCACGCAAGGAGTATCTCATCTCAAAAGTAAATTACCCATCTGGGAACCTAATCTCCGAATAGCTGCAATGGTTAAATACACCACGGACTTTGAGGGGTATAACATAAACACCTTGCGCTTTCACAACCACGAGGACTGTGCGGATATTATCTCAGATAATAAGAGGATAACTGTCATCCATTTCAACATCAGAAGCATAAATAAACACTTTGAAGAATTAATTGTTTTTCTAGAGATGTATCAGCACAGGTTTGACGTCGTTGTCTGCTCTGAAACCTGGAATGTGATAGACCCCAAGCTCTACCAAATAGAGGGATACACCACACTATACAACAATGGAAGGGTCTACCAGAACGATGGGATGATAGTTTTCATCCGTAGCTCTGTGCTAGTGTCGCATGCAATTGACGCGGTAGGTCAGATAAATGCCCTACGTATTATCATGACATCTGGACCAAGTAATGGACACGTAACAGTGGTGGCAGTATACCGACCGCACACCTTCGACCCCAAGGACTTTGTTGAGAACATATACAACTATCTGGACTCCATAGCCGCAGACGAGATGCTGATCATCGGTGACTGCAACATCAACATCTTAGATACCAATTCCATCACGGTGGAATATACAAACAATCTCAGCGAACTAGGATTTGCCTCAGCAATAAACTCATACACTCGCATTCAGGGTGACTCGCGGACATGCATTCATCACTGTTTCATTAAGTCAAAAGAACTTCCGCAGAACATAACCGCTGGAATCCTGAAAACGAGCATCACGGACCACTACCCAATCATCGTGCAACTGCCGAACACAATGCTACCCGCAAAATCTACGACAATGATGGACAAAATCAGGACGGACTTTGAGCTATTGGTTAATACCATTTCAGTGGAAAAGTGGGCTAATGTCCTTGATTCCACGGACGCAGAAGGGGCAACCACAAACTTCATCGCAAGGCTAAGTGAGCACATAGGAAATGCCACCACCAAGAAGACCATTAGAATCCCGGCATCAAAAAAATCATGGATCACCGCCGGCAGAATTCGATCCATAAAAATTCGGGATATCTTACACCATCGGGCATCAAAAAACCAACTAAATGAATACCTAAGCAGTAAGTTTAAAACCTACCGGAACATGATAACAAATCTCATAAAAAAAGCCAAAACCGCATACCATGCGTCGAAAATCCCAAACTCAAAAGGCGACCCGAAGAAAATATGGAGCGCGGTGAGTGAAATTATAAATCCAGGACCAAAACGGAAAGATGTGGATAAAATAAGCAAGGATGGAAAAATCATAACAGACAAACAAGAAATCGCAACCGCATTCAATGAATACTTTGCTAACATTGGTGCCACCCTTGAGTTCCAGATAATCGCGACTCTTCAAAATCCTGCTAACGTGAGACAGATTGTTAACTCCATGTATCTGACAAATGTCGATGAACTTGAAACCCTTAACTGCATCCATCAACTACAAATCAACAAGGCCCCCTGGCATCGACCAGATCACGACAAAAATTCTAAAAACCTGTGGGGAACACATTGCCAATCAGCCATATCATAAACATATCGTTCAATGCAGGAATCTGTTCTAGTCACTTTAAAAAGGCAGTAGTAGTCCCACACACAAATTAGGAAACGTTACCACGCTACAAAACAATAGACCAATTTCTCTGCTGCCAAGCATCTCAAAAATCTTTGAAAAATACCTAACGGCAAGAATCATGAGTTATCTACAGCACGTGAAAGTGTTACATCAAGCGCAATTCGGCTTCCAAAAAGGTATATCTACCGATTCGGCTATTGCCAAACTGACTGCACACATCTACGAAGCACTTGACAGCAGCACACTTGCGCTTGCGGTTTTCGTCGATCTGGCGAAAGCCTTTGATACGCTAAATCACGAAACCCTCTTGGATAAACCCGAAAAATACGGCTTTCGCGAAAACATACACTGCCTGCTAAAAAATTACTTAACAGATAGATCTCAAGTAGTAAGAGTACGGAACCACCTTAGCAGTCCTGCGTCGGTAAGCTGCTGCGTTCCTCAGGGCTCTCTACTGGGACCAATCCTGTTCATAATTTATATTAATGACATCTTCAACATTAGTGCCCAAAGTCAGATTATAAGCTATGCCGATGACACAGCAATCTTATTCGCTGGACAAACTTGGGAAAACGTAGTACAAACAGCGAAGAGAGAATTCCCGATACTCAGAGACTGGTTCCGAGCTAATTGCCTAAAGTTAAACATGGAGAAAACGCAGGCGCTAACCTTCGGCTGCTACCGAGATAGTCTACAACAGTTACGCGAAATAGAAATCCACGAGGAGGACTGCGACGACCAAACATCATGCACTACTTTATCTTTATCTGAAACTGAAAATTAATTAATTAATTATTTTTTTAAATATTTTTATGTAATAACTAATAATACCTAAGCAAATTTGGCAACACTGTTGTATGTAATTTGAGTTGTAGATTCCAAAAAACATAAAGCATATAGAGTGATCTATTTAAATAACCACTTCCGGTGAAACCGGTTTCACCGGAAGTGACACTAACTTTGGTTTTTCAAATAGATTTTAAAAAATAATTAATTAATTAATTTTCAGTTTCAGATAAAGATAAAGTAGTGCATGATGCATATCGTTAGATTGATAATTACAATTTCTATCTAATGGCAAGATGGCTCTTAGTACCTAGGTGCCATTTAAAAAAGTGACTTTCTTAAAAAACGAGTTTAGCAAACTATATTCTTTTATTAAAGGTTTGTTATTGACCTTATTGATAAAATACCTATTATTAAGAGTTGCTAAAGTCAATTAGAATAGATTTTTCCAAGTCAAGGCCTTCTATGGTAAAAAATAAAAATTGAAAAAATAATTTTCGTGTTTAAAAAATTTTAATTTTCCAAAGCCATTATATGTAGTTTGACTCGTAGATTCATAAAAACATAAAATATACAGGGTGTTCTATTTAAAAAATCAAAGTTGGTATCATTTCCGGTAAAACCGGAAGTCAGCCATTTTGACTATATCTATTGGCCAATCAGAAATTATGTCTAGTATCTTGGTATAAAATTTTATCCAAATCGATTCATAAATAAAGAAGATATAATCATGGCCCTAGCCTCATTGTCACCCGGTATGTCCTGCATATTCTACAAACTCTGGCCCATACTAAGCAAAGATCAACTACGCATAGTATATTATGCACTAGTGGAATCTGTACTGTTTTACGGGATCATAGGCTGGGGTGGTGCCCGCGACAACGTAATGAACGCTCTGCAAGCCACCCAAAATAGAATAATAAAAGTTATGCTATGGAAAGGCAGGCTGTACCCAACCAACCTCTTATATGACGAAAACGGCGTTCTAAACCTACGGCAAAAATTTTGCGTGGCAGCACTACACCACTGCGCTAACGTAGATCTTCTCTCAATCGCGGATCGTGCCGAGGACGAAAGAATAACGAGGAGCGACACCAACAAAAAAAATCTAGTTTCTGGATGTTCAAAGAGTATAGGTCACAGGCGCTTCACGTATTGCGCCTCAAATGTTGCAAATTTCTTAACGCCCGAACTACGGCAATCACTACTAACCAATCCAGCATCCTACACGCCCAAAAAGAAAATTCAGGAGGCGGTGAAAAACATCCCGAGGGAACTGTTAACTCTCCTGATAAACGAGTAACGTCAATCAACCCATGCAGTACCAGCACCTAACCGTAAGTTGGCAGAAACTACTTCAAAACTTGTTACAAATTACAATTAAAAACGTCAATAACCCGCTGCGGACAGTACCAATACCTAGACTAGCAACTTATAATGTACAATCTCCAGATTGCGGACAAGTGCTTATTGCACTTATGCAATCTCCTGTGTATTGAGTGCAATGGAATTACTTGTATACATGTAAATCCGCTGTAAAAATGCTCAATAAATTAAATTACAAATTAAATTAAATAGAAGTGTATGCATTCAGTCTGCAATTCAGAAGTTATTTCACAGTTTGGTGCGTGACCAGCTATCATGGGCTTGTAGAGCGCTAATTGTGGAAGATCAGCATGGTTTTTCTTCCGGTAAGTCGACTGTCTCTAACTTGGTATTATATCAAGCAAAGATATTGGATGTCTTGGAATCAAAGAAACAGTTGGATTCTATTTACACGGATTTTTCCAAGGCAATTGCATGATGTGGGTTTCAATATTGCCTTGGTTAAGTAAATTGGAAGTTTTTTGTCGGGTCGAGTGCAATTTCTCAAGATCGGCTGTTATTACTCTGATGCATTGGAAGTAACATCTGGTGTACTCCAGGGCGGCCATTGCTCACCGCTGTTGTATAACTTGTTTATCAACAATATAGTTGATTGTTTTAGAAGTAGTGACTGTTTGTTGTTCGTGGATGACTTGAAGGTGTTTAGAGTGATAAATAATTCTTGTAACCAACAACTTTTACAAGACGATTTAGATAAGTTGACACGGTGGTGTTGTGAGAATAAATTATTTTTAAATGTGAAAAAGTGCTGATTAGTTTTTTAAAGGCAATAGGAAATACCTGACTTCCTATATTATAAATGATCACTCTCTTGAATATGTTACCACAGTCAAAGATCTTGGAGTTTTGTTTGATGAAGGATTGTCATTTATTGAACACATTCATACCATCATTGTTAAGTCTTCAAAAATGCTCGAATTTGTAACACGTAATTGTAAGTTTTTCTCGTTGGATTCTGTAAAGAGTGTGTACTACTCGTTGATGAGATCGATACTGGAATATGCTTCGGTGGTGTCACCGGTTTACATGGTCCATTTAGATACTATTGAAAGGGTTCGATGGTGGCAACGTGGTAAATTGTGATAAAACCCGTTTTATTTACTCGCTACAATAAACTCAAATTACGATAGTTGTAAAGAGAATTAAACCGCACCAAAAACAAAGTAGTGCCAGTGCTCCTAACTAACACAGAAAATCGAAAAACGAATACTGGACAGTAAAGTAGGAGCAAGGAAAGCAAGCTAACAGTAAAAGTGAGTGATAAGATACGAGTGGAACCGGCAGCGTCCGCTAAAGGTCACGCGCGCGGAGCTGAAGCGATGTTGCCAGACTGTAAATAATTCAGTAAATCCAAATTAACCCAAAATGGAGGAAATCAAAGAAATGTTTAAGGAAATGAAAGAAGACATAAAAGAATTAAAGGATGGGCAAAAAGCATACCTGGAAGAAATTACTCAACTAAAATAGGAAAACACAGTACTAAAATCACAAATACGTAAACTAGAGAACAAGCTAGAATACTTAGAAAAAAAGATAAGCAAAACAACATAATAATCTCAGGGCTTAAAGTAAAAACAGAGAAAGCTTCAGAACTAAAAGGGGAATTAGAAAAAATAGTGATTAGAATACTTGGAACAGATAGCGAAATGGGAACGGTACAAACAATAAATGACAACAGGTACATAGCTGAAATGAAAAGTTCCAACGAAAAATCCAAAATATTGCATAACAAATTCAAACTAAAGAACCTAACAACTGAGAGAATTTTCATAAATGACGATCTGACTGAGAATGAACTAAAAATCCAGAAACATCTAAGAGACGAAGGAAGAAACAAAGAGAAAAGGAAACGTAGTAAGAGTGGGCTTTCAGAAACTTACTATAAACAACGAAAAATGGATATGGATTGACAAAAGCGGCGAACTAAACAAAGCACAAGTAGCAAGACATGGAATAAATCCAAAAAACTAAGTAACGCAAGAAGCACGAAGAGACGACGACAACGGCAATCGAAAAGGACACGAATAGAGGAAAAACGGAAAGATACGAAAGAAAAAACGAAAAATGGTACTTGGGTGTATGGAACGTTCAGGGACTAAATGGAAAAGAAGAAGAACTAGTAAAAGAGATAGAAAAAACAAATATAAAAGTGCTAGGTTTAACAGAAAGAAAAATAAAAGGGAACAGCTGCAAACAAATAGGAAAAGGAAATATGTTAATATACAAAGTACATAAAAAATGGGAATATATCAACAAAATAAAGGAAAAGATCTCATAGATTTAATAATATGCTACGGGCTAAGCGAAAACGAGAAGGCCGAAGAAAAAAATAACTTCTGGGAAAAATTACAAGAGACATTAGAAAACAGCAGAGAAAAGACACTAATCTTAGGGGATCTAAAGGCTAGGGTAGGGAATAAACAAGAGAAATGGGAAGGAACCATCATGAAAGAAGGAGAAGATGCTATAAATACAAATGGGAGGATACTACTAGAGTTTAGCAGCGACAATGACATGTACAGTCGTGTGCAAATAAACCTGGGACAGTGTTTTTTTCACATGCAGGTTGAGTTAAGAATTGAAGAATATCTCCATGGATTTCCTCTTATCAGAAAGAGTTACAGATTTCATTACCTGTTAAAGTTTAATGTAACTCTTTCTGATAGCAGAAAATCCATGGAGTTATTCTTCAATTCTTAACTGAACCTACATATGAAAAAAACATTGTCCCAGATTTATTTGAACACGACTGTACAGCATGAACACATTCTTTAAACACAAAACAATCCGCAAAATAACCCGTGAAGCTGTGAGCAGAGGGGAAAAATCTACAATCGATTACGGAATAGCAACGAGATCCCTAAGAAACGAAATAGTAGACGTAAGAGTAAAATGCGGGGCAGAAATAGGAAGTGATCATTACCTACTCGAGATAAGCATAAAAGACAGGAAAGTAAAACCACCAAAAAAAGAAGTACACAGGGCAAGACATAATTTCACCAAGAAAATAAAAGTATATAAACTGAGAAGAAACGAGACACAACAGGAATACCAAACAAAACTAGAACAACAGTATGAACTGAAACAAAACAGACACGTAACAAGGGGAAACATAGAAAACGACTACAAGATTTTTAAAGAAAGAATAATAAATGTAGCAGAAGAAGTATGCGGAACCACTAAGCAAAGTAAACATAAAAAACACACGCCATGGTGAAACCAACAAGTGGAAGACAAAATAAAAAGGAAGACGAAATTATGGAAACGATATCTAAAGAGTAGAACACTAGAAAACGAACAATGTTATAAAGAACAAAGAAACAAAGCAGTAACATAAACAGTAACATAAGCAAAGAAGATAAGCTGGGAGGAATTCGAAAAGGCCCTAGAGACTAATAGCAAAGAAAATGTCCAGATGTTCTTCAAAACGCTTAAACACTTAAGAAATAACCTACCCTGGCACAAATCAAAAACAAGGCAGGAGATATCCTGACAGATGGAAAAGACATCATCAATCGATAGAAAGAGTATTTTGAAGAACTTCTAGGATCAGAAAGAAAAGAGAAAACCAACAAAACAATTATCCAACCACACACAGATACAGATCGGATGAAAATACAGAAAACAGAGCACACACGGACTACATAACAGAAGAAGAAATCAAAGATATACTAAGAAAACTCAAAACAGGAAAGGCACCAGGCGGTGATGAAATATCCCCAGAAATGTTGAAGTTTATGAGCGTCTCAGCGATAAAAGAACTAACTAACATCTACAATAGAGCATGGCAGGAGAAGAAAATTTCGGAAGACCGGAGCAGAGCAGTAATACTGCCAATCCACAAAAATGGGGACCCTAAACTCTGCGATAACTACAGAGGCATATCCCTCCTATGCATTGCCTCCAAAATATATGAAACAGTGTTAGAAAAGAGGTTAAAAGAAGTGATAGAACCACAGGTAGAAGACCAGCAAAGTGGGTTCCGGCAAGAACATGGAATACAGGACCATATATTCACATTGCAACAACTAACAGAAAAAGCCATAAAAAAAAATAAACTATACATTTGCTATATAGATTTCGACAAAATCAAAAGGGAAGAAATATGAAAAAGTTTAACAGAAAGTGGATCAACAAGGAACTAATCCAAGCAGTACAAAGCATATATACCTCAATACATCCAATATAGTCAGGACAAACAACGTAAGCTCAATTCCGTTCTGCACCACTGAAGGAGTAAGACAAGGAGGGGTCTTAAGTCCACTTCCCTTTATATGTGTAATGGACGAAATTATAAAAGAAAGCACCAAAGGAATGAAGAAATACAAAGTAGGCTGGTACAACATGGAAGAAATACATATTGTATTATGTGCTTTTGCTGATGATGTGGTGCTGATAGAGGATAATAAACAAGACCTTGAAAGAAACCTAAAAGCCTGGAACGACAAAGCTATAAAATACGGACTTGAAATTAACAGGAAAAAGACGAAAATCATGACAATAGCCCCCCCCCCCGCAAGAAGAAGAGAACTTGAGCATACAACCTGGGGAAAATAATACAAAGCCAAGGAACCAACGAAGAAGAACTAGACCACAGAATTAAAGCCGCCAGAAGACTGTACTTTGCTTTGAACAGAAGCTTCCTGCGAAACAAAAATATTAGTGTGAGAACGAAAACAACAGTCTACAACTCAATTTATGTACCAACCTTAACGTTCGGCTGCGAAAACTGGCAGAAAAAAGGAAAACGTGGACAGACGGCAAAATCCTGGCGAAAGACAGAAAAAATTAGAGAAAATTCGCCAAACCCCCCAGAGCAAACTGAGAAGAGACATCCTCGACACCGTAGGGTATAAGAGGTCTAGATTATGATGATGATGATGAAAGGGTTCAACATACATTTTTAAAACACTGTGCATTTAGGTTAAATGTTGTCATTCAAAACCGCGATTACACATAGATAATTAATCTCGTTGGCTTACAACCATTAAATGACCTCCGAAACATAGCAGGTTTATAATTATATTTGTTTATAACAGCTGTTTTTTAGGTATATTCAATATATTTTAAGAAAACTAGTCAGCTAATTATCTTCTTATAATAATATATTTTTGACGTTTCGTCAGCTCAGCTGACTTCCTCAGAAAATACACATTACGATGAATACAATAGACTAAAAGGAAAATGAGATTAAGGTTAGATCACTTGAACAATGTATATTTACTCTTACCTTATGTAATGTCGATTGAAATTTTGAGATTGTAAAGTTGTACAACGTTCTAAGGTTAATAATAATTCTTACAATACAACTTGAAAAGAATATTTAAAAAGATTTCGTAGATATAAAATGTCAGATGTTAAAATTTGAAATCTAAATTTTCTTATTTTAAAGGTATAACTTGATACAAAAATTTTATTGTAAAAGATATCTTGATATTAAGTGTAATTTAAATTATAAAGTTTTTTTTTCTTTGTTAATTATAGAAGAAAATTTAGAGAAGATTATAGTAAATGGAATGAAGATTTTCTATGTCGGTTTTGTAATTAATAGAATTTGTATTTTTTTTTATCTCAATCATTTCATATATAAGGCGTTTTTGTAAAATATTTTCTTTTTGCAATATTTTAGGTGAGTTAAAATTAAAATTATGATAATTATCAACTGCATGATCAGAGAGGGCAGTATTTGGTTTATTTGGGTTTAAAATTTTTGTTTTTATAAAATTTTTATGTTGAGTTAATCTTTTCCTTAGATTTTGTTTTGTTTGTCCTATGTATTTAGCATTGCAATTATTACAATTAATTTGGTAAACAATATTTGATTCAAATTGAATTTTTGTTTGATCTTTTAGATTGTTAAAAAATTGATTTTCTATTGTATTGTAATTTTTAAAAGAAATATTAAAATTATTTTTGTTTGTTAATATTTTACTTAAACGTTGTGATAGTTTTGGTATGTATGGGATGAAAATGTAAATTGGATTTTTAATGTTTTGATTGTTATTAAATTCTTGTCCTAAACAGTTAGGATATAAATTGATAGTTGCATTATTATTTGTGTTATTATTTTTAATTTTATTTATTCTTTTCTTAATGTTGGTGTTAATGAAGTCAATAAGATATTATTTTTTAATAATATTTTCTTAATTTTTATAATATTATCAATATGAAATTTATTTGAAGATAATAAAATTGCACGGTCAATTAAGCTATTAATTACACTTCTTTTATATTTTATAGATGTTTGAGAATTATAGTTTAAGTATCTATCAGTTTTAGTTTCTTTTCTATGCCAATTCGTTTCAATATTATTATTTTCTGTTCTTATTAAAGTTAGATCCAGAAAATTTATAGATTTATTTATATTTTCATTTTCAATTGTAAATTTTAATCTTGGGTGGTAGTTATTAAATGTTTTAAAAATTTTGTTTATTTGGTTTTTATTAGTACAAATAATTATGTCATCTACAAATCGTTTATAAAAACTAATTTCGTTTAAGTTAATTAAAATTTCAGATTCAATTTTTTGTAATACCAAATCTGCAATAGTACTAGATAAAGGCTGACCCATTGCAACACCAAAATTCTGTTTGTATGTTTGATAATTAAAAGAAAAATACGTAGATTGTAAAATATATTCAACTACTTTTATAAATCCTTGTTTAGGAATATTGGTAAATTTTTCTATTTGACACCAAAATTGTTCCACGGTTTTGATGGCTAAAGTTATTGGAATGTTTGTATAAAGTGATACAACATCTAAGGGGAATAAAACATGATCTTTTGAAATTGTTATTGTATCAATAAATTTTTTAAACGTCCATGAGTCTTACACTATATTGGTTTTTTTGGTTAACATTAATTAGAATATTTGAAAAATATTTGGATAATTTATATAATGGGCTCATATATGAAGCTACTATTGGTCGTAAAGGGTAGTTGTTTTTATGTAATTTAGGTAAACCATAAATTTTTGGTAGTAGTCCATTATGAGTTATTTATTTTTTATAAGTGTTATTATCTATATAATTATTGTCAGATGAGCTGACGAAACGTCAAAAATATATTATTATAAGAAGATAATTAGCTGACTAATTTTCCTAAAATATATTGAATAGCAGGTTTATGTTTCATTCACAAGTTGTTGGGTGGAGGCATTACGTGCGCTGACCTTTTACAGCTTATTCAATTTAACATACCTGTAAGAAGCTTACGTCAACATAATACGTACATTTCACATTCAGTTTCAGGACAAACTATGGACTGAATTCGCCAAATGATTGGTATTTAAAATTATTAAATAAGCATAATCTTGAAATTTTGGTATATCTATTGTTAAATTTAAAAGTATTGTATTTAAGAGTACTGCATGAACTGGTGAAGTCGGAGATGGAAACCATTGTTGTGTTTATTGTAAAATATGTTTTATAATAATAGTGAATGTTTTTGAATTTAAGATTACACAGTGTTCAAGTCAGTGATGGAAACCATGTATTTATTATTAAGTTTTTAATATGTATTAATAATCTAACAATGTATTTGTAATAGTTAGTGGGGGTATCCCGTTGATAATAAATAAATAAATAAATATTTGAAGCTGAAGCGCGTGACCTACTTTTAGAGTAAATTGTTATTATTGTTGCGTTATATCTTATATCATACAGAATTTTTGTGCTGATTGTTCACCACTGTCGTTTCAATGTATCCAATGTACTTTTTGTGTCATACCTTTCATTGTTAAGTAGATTTTAGAGTTACTAACCCCTTTCCCTCTATTCTTGTCAAACATCTACCGGCATACTTAAATATTAATAGATTTGCATTCGTTTTTAACTTTCTTGACTTTTATTTATTATACTTCTAGGTGTTGATGTACATATGTTATGCTTTCTTAGATTTATTAAATGTGAGGTGACTGCTGAATCTAACAGACCAGCAAAGGTAGGTTTCCAAGCAGCCGGAATATCGCACAAGACCGTCGAAGTGAAGCATTACCGGCCGAAAAGTTTCTCCCCCATTCTATCAATGAAATTCGTGGTGCTCATTTCCCCCCCTTATTTTTATTACAATTATTTTTTATTACAATTACCTATTGTGACAGCATCTCACTCTAAAATACATCGTGTTGATCCAAACCCGTCCTCTGTTACAGTAGTTGAGGTGTGATTAGAGTGACCTTTTTGAGGATTAACGTGTCCTAACGACCCATTTAAACTATCCCCAAAGTGATGTAAGGTCCTAAAAGTCGTTTTTAGCAGTAACATTTAGTTAAAGAAAAATTTTTTTTTTTTGATAAAATGCGTATAATTAATATAAAATTTTCCATGTAAGGAATGTTTTGTTGATTTGTAAGCATCGGTAACTAAAAAGTAACAGCTAATTTCTAAGAAGTTGTTTACAGTATTATGTTTTACTAAAAGTTGAAACCAAGGTAATTTGATTTGGGTAAAAATAAAAATTAACATAGCGACCAGATTATTAGTAAATTTCAATTATATGTCAATGTGACTAATCTATTTTTTTAGTTACCTGACTAATAAATTAATGTTTTTGTCCCTGTTTTTGTCGTTGATTTATTTAAGGGTATTCAAATAACTCATATTGCATTAACTTTAAATTATGACAGTAACCCGAGGTAAAAGTTGGATTAACGCAGTTCATTGTAACACATGCTTAAAAGAATGCTAAGGTAAATTACAGATTCATTAAATAAAAATGAAAGAACCCTGAAATTAAGCTTTTATTAAGTAGCAAGCTATTATACTATAGGGCAAGTATTAGTGACCTACGGCACAAGCATATTGGTTATTCAAGTAAAACCTTAAACACAGCACCATATAGTGCAATAAGTGCACCCTTGAATTTTGAAATGGTAACATCACTGTACAAAGAACAAATAAAAAAGGTTAAAAAGTTAATCAAAGAAACAAAAGAAAAGTCATGGGAAGATTTTGGAGTGCAGTTAGAAAGGTACAGCCTAGGGAAACAAAAACTGTTCTATAAAGTAGTCAAAAACTTCCGAAGCAGCAAAAATACAAGAACAACAACGATTAAAAATATAGACGGAGCATTATTTATAGAAGAAAGGTGATTATGGATCGTTGGAAGGAATACTTCAAAAATCTGTTAAACACAAGAAGCCCGATAGAAGAGCGAGATCAAAGTAGGGAGGACAAAGGTAAAAACGGAAGGAATACAAAAGACAACGATATAACAATGGAAGAGCTGCAGGGAGCGATACAAAGACTAAAGAATGGCAAAGCTCCTGGAGCTGACAAAATAACTACTGAAATAGCCAAAAATATGGGAGAAGACGGGAGACAACTCTTTTGGGAAATATTAAAAAACGCATGGGAAGAGGAAAAAATACCCAGTGATTGAGAATTAGGGTTGATAGTCCCAATTTTTAAAAAGGAGACAATAAAGATTGCAACAATTATAGGGGAATAACCCTACTAAGTACAATAACTAAAATATATGAACGTATACTGGAGAAAAGATTAAGACTAGTAATTAAACCCAAGCTGATCGAGACACAGAGCAGATTCAGAAAAGGCAGATGTACCTAAGACCATGTGTTCACAATAAAGGAAATAATAAACAAGTCGCTGACGAATGGGAAAACTACCTACTTGGCCTTTTTAGATATGGAAAAAGCGTTTGACGGAGTCCCAAGAGCCAAAATATGGGAAAGCCTAAGCAAAAAGGACATCAATGAAAAGCTCATTGGAGCAGTCAGAAGCTTATACAAGGAAACTAAAAATTGTGTAATCAGTAATAACATGAGATCTGACATCTTCACCACAAAAAAGGAGTACGACAAGGAGGAGGGCTGAGCCCCCTACTCTTCATAACCTATATAGACGAAATAATTAGAGAAGCCGGGACGAAAACGAAACCCATGTATATCGGACACCGGAACCTTGAACCAGTCGATATTACCGAATGTGCATTTGCTGATGATATAGCACTTATCGCAAGGACAGAAAAAGATCTCTAAGACAACCTTACCAACTGGAATGAGATTCTCTTAAAATACGGTATGAAAATGCATAAAAGCTGTTACGTGCTAAAAGCATATTGTACTAATGGTGGTAGTTTACAGTATATATAGTTGTGAATAAACGATCAAGTGGGAAAACACGGTGAAAGCTTATAAAAATTAGTATCTGAGTTGCAAGGTTTGTTAAAAAAGAAAAAGAGGGTAGAAAGTTTTTGTTTTTCAAAAACGAGTGACAGAATTGGATTGTGCAAAAGGTTTTCGTGGAAAAATAATGTGAAACTTGTAATTTCTTGTGGTGTCGGTGATAGTATTTGGATACTGGCTGACTGTGTTTGTAGCAGATTCTGGGAACGACTTCACTTTCCGTCGGACGGAGATCCGAGTCAATTTTGACGATGTAGGAACAATGGATGACGTTTCATAATTTATTGCCTGGTAAGTACAGGGTATGTATAGTTATTTTGCATTTATCTCAGTCTATTTCGTAATTCATTATTATAGCAACAAGTATTAGGCGGAAAACGTACATTCGTTTGGGAAAGCTTGTCTTCTGAAATTCGTCACCCAGTTTTGGTGTCTACCTGCGGTAGATGACAACCGGCGATTAGTGGCTGTCAAGTTGACAGTTGTGGGAGAGAATTGACGGGCGAAGCGGGGTTAGTGGATTCCTTAAGCTTCTTAGGGCTGGTCATCGATACTACAAGTACAACGACAAAACAGATAAGTGAATTTTAGTAAGTTTTTTATTTTAGTAAGTTTATTTTGAATATTAATATTACATATTTCTCTTACATACATTATAAATTAAAAAATATATATATATATCAAGAAAAGTGTATAATATACATATATACATATATATATATACATACATACACACATAAAATTAAATTAATTTGGACACGTAAGCACAAGCTCGTGTGTGTCCGGTCTGTATATGAAAAAAATACTACATAAGAACTGACAGAACTATTCCCAGTGCGCATGAATACAGTTAAGTTAAGCTATCGTCGTACCAATGTTTGCAGCAATTTGAGTTTAATGAACAAGTAAGTTAATTGCTTTAATTAAGGATTTTTAGAAAAAGTAATGGGTTTGCTTGAATAAATTTTGTGATTTTGCTAGCATATAGTCTTATATTATTTATTGTATTAAAGGAAATTGGAAGTAAATTGTAAAACTTCGGTCCTACATAAGTGATGAATTTTTGGGTAAGTGTTAAGTTTGTTTTGGGGACAGATGCATTAAATTTACTTTTTTGTCTAGTAAGGTGCTGGTGGGTAATTTGAGTTTTAATATAAGGATTACTGTATATGAACAATAAACAGGATTTGATGTACAACAGCTGAACCGAAACAACGTTTGCTTCATAGAAGAGATTGCTAGAGGGGTGCAAGAGGGGTTTATTTAACATAGTTTTTAAAATCTTTTTTTGAGCAGTAAAAATAGGATGTAGCGTTGAAGTAAAGGTGCCACCCCAAATTATTATACCATATCTGAGGAGTGATTCGACAAATACATGATAAAGAGTTTTGAGACCGGCTATGGTAAGGGAGTAACGGAGTCTATAGAAAATGTATAAGCACTTTCGAATTTTTGGGGCAAGGTAAGCTATGTGTTCACGCCATCTCAAGTTTTCATCAAGGATTATACCTAGATATTTAATTTGTTTAACATTATCAATGGTAGGACAGTTGCATCGTATTTTGTAACATTCCTAGTTGTGAATATGTAAAAGGTTTAAATTGGGGTGGGTAGATTTTAGTTGCTGAAAAAGTTATGAATTTCGTTTTACTGTAGTTTAAAGTGAGTAAGTTCTTATCTAAATAATTTTTAATGTTGCGTATACCCAGTTCAGCTTTATGTTGGGCTTCTTTCCAGGTGACGCCTTCAAACAACAAGGCTGTGTCGTCGGCAAAGAGTATTATTTCGCCATTTAGTGTAGTAGTTACAATATCGTTCATGTAAATTAGAAAGAGTATAGGGCCCAGCACGGTGCCTTGAGGAACGCCACAGGTTACGTTTTTGCAGTCATTGAGTACATTGTTGATTTTAACACGCTGCGTTCTATTTTGCAGGTAGCTTGATAGCAAATTGTAAGTAGTTCCTCTGATACCGTAGCATTGCAATTTTGAAAGTAGTATATCATGTGCCACGGTATCAAAGGCCTATGTGAGATCTAGAAAAATACCAATTTGCTTTTTACCTTTATTTAAGCCTGTATATAATTTATTTGTTAGGTGAAACAAGGCAGTTTCAGTACAGGTTTTTTCTGTAAATCCAAATTGCTTATCAGTTAATATTTTGTTTAAGTTAAAAAACTTGCAACGTCTGGATTTTATACATTTTTCTAGTATTTTGGAGAAATGCGAGGTAATTGATATGGACCTGTAATTATTTGGATTAGTTTTGTCGCCACTTTTAAATATGGGGGTAATCAGTGATTGTTTAAAAGCGCTGGGAAAGAAACCTTTCTCCAGTACTCGGTTAAATAAGATGCATAATGGTTCTATGAGTTGCTGGCTAATGTTTTTGATTACTGTAGATGAGATGTTGTCGTTCCCAGTTGCAGAATTTAGTTTTAGACCATTTAGGTGAGTTATTAATTCGGCTGGCAAAATTGGTTCAAGAAAGATGGAATTTTTAATAGCAAGATTTAGAGATAAATTATTTTCATTATTTCGGTTTTTTGTAATTTTTGAGGCTAAATGTTTGCCAATACCGCTAAAGTAACTATTTAGTATATCCCCGACTTGTTTCGGTTCGGTAACTAAGTTTAGGTCCGATTCTTGTATAACAACATTATCTCTATTATGAGTTTTGGTACCTATTGCACCATTTATAACTTTCCAAAGCTTTTGTGGATTTCCTTTGAGGTCATCAAATTTATCTTTATAATAATAATTTTTGACTTGTCTAATTAAAAAATGTATTCTATTTCTATAATTTTTGTATTTTGTTTGTAATAAGTTGTTATTTGGATTGCAAAGAGCATCTTGTCTAAGTTTATCTCTATTTCGTATAGATATTATTAAACCAGATGTTATCCACGGTTTTAGTTTATGAAATTTTGATGATATTTTTACTGTTTTTGAGGTTGTACAGCTTTTGATGGAATCATTTATAAGGTTTAAAAATTTATTAGTCAATGTGTCAATACTCTGACAAGTTTCGCTAAAAAAGTTTCCCCAATTCGTAGAATTTAGGGTTTTCCTTAATTTATCAAAATTTATAAGTGTTTTTGTTAACGACTTGTTCATATTTACATTTGATTCATTTATTTTGGAAGTGATGCAGCAAAAGATTGGGTAATGATCTGTTACGCTATATAGTAAAATACCTGAACAAATATTTGTGTTTAGTAGGTGGTTTTTAATAAAGATATGATCAATACACGATTTGCTGTTTGTTGTAATTCTTGTAGGCTTGTTTATTAATGATCTAAACCCCAATCCGACCAGGGTATTTATTTAGATATTATGTGGCAATATTGTTCATGTAGGCAGACTGCAGAATATCAATGTTAACATCTCCAACAAAAATATCGACATCTATTTGGTTGTGGTTATTCAAAACCCGTGCTAGGTCACTTATAAACAACTGCTTGTTGGTTGGTGGCGGTCTATACACTGCTGTAATTCTACACTTAACATTATTCTTCAGCAAGAGGATTTGCAGGAATGTGTTTTCGGAATGTTTTATTTTGTTTACCGAGAGGACCGAAATTTTCGCGTTGACGCAAATGATAACGCCATCATTTTGGTTATAGTCACCTTCGCTATAAAACATATTAAAACCTGGGATGCACTCGCCATTTACGTTATCAACCTTCCATGTCTCCGATAATGCAACCACATCAAAATCTATACTACTAGTATTTAATGCTACTAGCGTTTAGGTAAACTGATATCTCATCAATGTTTTTCATGATACTACGACAATTAAAGTGTACTAGGTTAATGATATGTTGGGAATTGCCAAGTTTATTTTTTACTTCCAAGAAGTTATTATACTGCGGCGTCTCAACCTCGTCCGATTCAAGCGCACTTAGTAAGTTTGGAATATTCATATCTTGCAAGGTAACGTGACAAAAATAATAGAAGGGCAATTTAATTTAATAACAAAGCAAAAAGTGTTTGATAATTAACTTAATAATTAATGGGATTAACCCACAAAAATACAATACCCTAAAAGTGAGTTAGAAATAAGGGATACTTGTTGCGATGTGATTAGACACAAAAGAAGCTTTATCACAATATGAGCAGAAGGTCAGGTGTATGCAGTTTGCATGTGGCCTTCATTGAAATGATGCAGGTCGCAACACACAACACATTTAATGCAAAAATATTTTAAATGTAATTACCGACTTTGTTGAGGTCTGCATCGTTTCTGATGGAGTAGATTACTTCATTGTGTTTCACTTTGATTACTCCGTCCCTGGTCCAGACGTTTTTGTAGTCATATTCGTTTCGGGCTTTCGTGTATAATTGATAGCGTTTTTTGGTTAGATCTTCGGCGGCGGAGATTCCGGACTTGGCAAAGAACTTACGGTTTGCTAATGCAATGCTACGAAATTTATAGCTAGCGAATTGTACATTATGGGTCGGGGTCTTTCATTGCGAGCGGTACAAGGCGATGGCAACGGTTGATGTATTCAGGCTTTATTTCGGTGTTTGTTTAAAGATAATCTGATAATATTTCGCATATAACTAAAATAAGAACAGTTTGTACCCATTAGAAATATTTGGTATAAGTTAACTGGGGTACCCCGTTCGGATATTAGTGCTTAAATGAATGATTGTCCAACTTAATGCATAAAACGATTGTTATCAATAAAGTTAGCTAAAGGTATTGCTTCTTTCATTTTCATTTTGGGAAGGTTCAGTAATTGTATTGTAAATATATAGTGCAGTTATAAGTTTCTTTACCTATATCAGTGTGCTTGAGTTAAACTTGTTGGCACTCACCTTAACATCTTAGTAATTAAATAATTCGCTACGTCTTTACTGTAGCTAGAGACGGGCCTCAAGTACACTCTTATAGCGATCAATTTTTGAAGTTAAAATATAAAACTCTGACCTAAAGGTAAGTGAAAAGCTAACAAGCTTGGCGCAGCCAACGCGGGGCAATAATTTGGTATCGCCTATACCTTTAGGTCGCACAATAATTGAAAGAAGCAATATTTACAGTAGTTGTACATAATAAAATCTAGATAAAGTGTAATTAGGATCTGTTTATTATATGTATTTGTTTATGTAAGTGGGAAATATCATTAGAACGCGACACGCAAAGAGTTAATTTGAGAATATTAAATAAGACGTTATACTTGTGTTGAAAAAGGTTTAGTTTTGAGGAATTGATTTATTTTACCTTCCGTAACCATACTAATCAATCAGAATGGATATTGATAGGTTATTAGAGGATGAAATGGACTATGAATTTCGAATACGGAGTGTTGTTTGTAAGGGAGATATGGTAAAAAGCGTAAATTGCTTAGAGCTCGTGATAGGTTGGAAAAAAACGGGAAATGCTTCTTTCCCGGAGGTAGAAATGAATAATATGGAAGATTTAGAAATATGCAATAGAAAGCATGATATGCTTGTGGAAGAGATATTAGCAACTGAGTCATTCTTTAGGGGTAGTAATGATTACAAACGTATTCAGACCCGCTTAGTACA
>OW679202.1:120433110-120754305 GCA_940337035.1 Agriotes lineatus
AGCTTGTAATGGACTGTATGAATTTAATTTGGACAGTTGCAGGAATATCTTAGGGGTGCAGGAATTAAAAAGGGGTGCAAACCAACGGTCTCGTGCGGTCTCACACGAGATGATGTACCAAAAAAGACCTGGGGCCGTTGGTCAGCGTGACACAGTGAAACAAAACTTCAAACTGTATGTTTATTGACTAGAATATTTTTCTATTTATACATATAAAAATACTGACTTAGCTTACAAAGTTTAATATTTGCCCTAGTTTCAGCTCGCATATGCACTTGCGTATTCAATTTCATAACAAACAAACTTGCAGAGTGCAGAATTGCAGGCTGTTCACCGGTCATTCGAGCACTGATTACATTACTGCTGACGCTTTGTTAAGCATTTTCCGTATGCAATATGTGTTTGTGAAATATTCGCCTAATTAAATTAAAAGGATTAAAATTTATGTTTGGTTCCTAAACATATGTATTTTCCTCTTCTCTTTGTTTTTATGTTTTTTTTATATAATTGATTAAGTTTTTTTTGTGTTCAATAAATTTATTATTATTATTATTATTATTATCGGTTCTGTGTTGATTATCGCCAACTTATTAAAGTCAGTCAATCTGATGCTTATCCTATTCCGTATGTGTCAAGCACATTAGATAAACTTCGTGATGCTCACTATCTTACGACTCTTGATATTAAATCCGCATATTGGCAGATACCTGTAGCTGCTTCTTCACGCTTTTTAACAGCATTTACCGTACCTAATAGGGGGTTATTTCAATTTTGCCACTTACCTTTTGGTTTGCACAAGGCGTCTGCGACGTGACAACGCTTAATTGATCGTGTTATTGGTGCTGATTTGGAGCCCTATGTCTTTACGTACCTCGACGATATTGTAATCTGTACGCCTACTTTCGAAAAACACCTTTCTACTCTTCATGTGGTTGTGTCTCGGTTGTTATCTGCTGGTCGTACTTTAAGTCAAAACAAATGTCATTTCTGTAAGCCGGAACTTAAGTATCTTGGTTATGTAGTTAATTCACGCGGTTTATTAGTAGACCCACAAAAAGTAGATGCGATCAATCGTATTCCTACTCCTGTGTTGGTGAAGGAAGTACGTCGTGTGATTGGTATGGCGTCATGGTACCGTCGATTTGTTCCTAATTTTTCTTCACTTATAGATCCTCTTACATTTTTACTCCGCAAGAATGTTAAATTCATCTGGGATAGTAACTGTGAACGAGCCTTCCGCAATATTAAAGAACATTTGATATCTGCTCCGATTTTAGCTTGCCCTGACTTTTCTGTCCCCTTTGCTATTCAGACAGATGCTTCTGGTTACGGTATTGGTGCAGTACTTACTCAACAACAGTCTAATGGAAAAAAGTTATATGTTACATTAGTCCTTCGCTAACTAGAAACGAACGAAATTTTAGCACAACAGAGCGCGAATGTCTCGCAGTCCTCTTTCTAGAAAAACTTAGACCATATATTGAGGGAACAAAATTCACAGTTGTGACGGATCATTATAGTTTAAAATGGCTTAACAGTATTAAAGACCCTGTTGGTCGTATCGCTCGATGGGCAGTTCGCCTTCAACAATATGATTTTGACATTATTCATCGAAAAGGTAAAGAACATGTTGTGCCAGACATTTCCTGTTATTGATGCTATTAATGTTCAGTTTGGTCCTGCTTGTAATCCTTGGTATCATCGCATGTGTCGTTTAGTTATTGAAGATCATCGAAAATTTCCCCATTGGTGCGTTAGTAACGCTCAATTTTATAAATATGTTCGAACCAATTATCCAGACTTGGCAGATGATGAAAATCATTGGAAAGTGGTTGTTCCAAAAACTCAACGCCAATAAATTATCAAACAGAATCACGATATTCCGACCGCTGGTCATACAGGTGTTAATAAAACTTTTCATCGTATTGCACAAAAATACTACTGTCCTAAATTACGTTATGATGTTGCTGCTTATGTTCGCCGTTGCGAAACGTGTCAACGAATTAAATCAGAGCAGAGAGCCCCTGCGGGGTATATGGGTGGTTATTCATTAATTTCTAAACCTTGGGAATTAATCTGTTGTGATATTGTAGGACCCTTACCTCGTTCATCACGAGGGTATGCGTATATATTAGTAGTGGCTGATTGTTTTAGTAAGTTTCCATTACTGTTTCCGCTTCGTACAGCATCGGCTAAAATTATCTCGCGTATTGTTGAGGAAGACGTATTTTTGATGTTTGGGTTTCCCAAGCGAATCATATCTGATAATGGCGTTCAGTTCCGCAGTCATAAGTTTCAAACTTTAAATCAGAAGTATGGCTGTAAGATTTCGTTCACTGCCAATTATCATCCTCAAGCTAATCCTACGGAACGTATAATCAGAGTGCTGAAGACTATGTTGATAGCTTACGTATCAGATCGTCATCGAGACTGGGATAAATATTTATCTCATGTAGTTTGTGCTATACGTACATCAGTTCATGAGGTTACGGGAAATACTCCATATTTCATTAATTTCGGCAGAAAAATCATATTAAATCACGAACCGGTAGTAGGTGATGGAAACCCGGAAATTCAATTTAATCGTGATAGAGATTTAGATAATCGTTCTACAGTACTCAAGCAACTGTATGCTGATGTTAAACGTCGATTAGATAAAGATTATCAAAAGTCAAAAACTCGCTGACTTTCGTCGACGACCTTTCGAGTTCGTTCCGGATCAAGCAGTATTGCGTAGAAACTATGTGTTATCGGATGCTGCTCGTCAGTTTACTACCAAGCTTGCTGCAAAGTTTATAGGACCGTTTATTATTAATCGAAAGTTTTCACGATGGGTTTATGAACTCAAAGACCCTGACGGAAAAGTATTGAAGGGGACTTGGCACGCCAAGAATTTGAAACCTTTTGATAACTCTGAGATGGATTAATGGACATTGTTGTGCTAGAGAGGTTGGATGGACACTGTAGGGAAGGTCACTTTTGGGAGAATTTTTATCTTGCTTTCCCTCCTGTAACGTATAGGGTGGTTGGATGGGCACTGTAGGGAAGGTCACTTTAGGGAGCATGTTTATCTTGCTTTCCCTCTTATAAAGTATAGGGAGGTCCCTGTTGGGAAATATTAATATCTGTTATCCCTTTTTTGTATTGGGAGAGCGTTGTGTTATCCTGCTTTCCCTTGTAGGAATTAAGAGTGACGACGATAACTGTTAAAGAAGTACAACTTCTTATTTATTTTTTTTGTTAGGTTGATGTATGTCCCTCGGGAACTTCTTCGCGATGGGTTGTATGGGACTCTTCACCGGCGCAGCATTAACACCCAGCAGCGACGAGTCCCAATCTTAACGTATTAGATTTTTTTCTGTGAGATACTGTTATGTAAAAGGTCTACCAAACGCCATTTGAAAGCGAGGAAAAATTAAGAAACCGAACGGTAGTGTTATATGTATTAAAATAAAAATATGTCGTTATCGAATTAATTCTGACAGTTGTCATGTGTTAGTGTTGGTGATATTACTGTGATCTGTTTTTGCATTATAGTAAAAAAGACAGTCTAGGTTGCAATGACATCTGTAATTTGGGTTGCATTCAAAATTCGTTAGGAGCTACAAGTTTCGTGGCCCGCCCTGTATACAGTCGTATTTTGAGAATTACAATTTATTAAATAATATTTTGTTCGTAACTTCTATTTAAAACCATATATGTATTATACATATATTGCTAATAGGGCCTCGGAACGCCCGAAAACATTACGGTGCCGACATAGTCTCACTTAGAGTATAACGCGTCTCGTGCGCATGCGTGAGAATTCAAACTCCGCCTTTAGAAGCAAATTTTAAACTTGGCTGGTTCACTTCCCCACCACGCGGACGACGCGCTTGCGCACAGCTCACCATTATACATTGAAGAGTTGGTTGTCTGTCTCACTTCCTTCGTGAGTTTCCCACTCATAGCCGCTAGCAATATAGTAAGTATTACATAAATGTTTAAAACCTTAGAAAAAATAAAAGTATCTTTAGTGGGCCATCTAGCGGGAGAACGCTACAACTCAAGCGATAATGGAACTAGAAATCTGGCAAGATGCTCCACTTTCTATTTACTGGCCTTGTGGTATAGTATAGAATACGATTGCTCAGACCTTTAGTATCTCTACAGAGTAGTAGATTTCTATCTTTGTAGTATATATATTTCGTATGAGACTTTACAGTGTAAGTATAAACTTAGTGAGATATTCTTTGAATTCAAAGAATCTTTGTAGTTATCACAAGCTATTGGCAGATGTCGCTGTCAGTGTAAGGTACCGCCATTCCATTCTTCCCGTGAGAATGTGAGAAAATTGTAAGATAAAGATAACAAATACAAATTTCCCAATTACAATAGGGAAGGCACTAGTTTTTGGGAATTTTGTTTTTGGTGTAATGGCACTGTTGTAAAGTCAAATTATTGCTAGATTGTTTTTTTATTCCCAGTTAGAGAAAATTGTGCCTCAAGGATAGATATAAAAAATTACTAATGGCGGTACCCTACACTTTCGTGTGTTGATTTAGTGATCTTATGTGCCGTATGTTTTAGCCAAGAAGACTGTACTAAGGAGATGTAAGTAACTTGCTATGACGGCTGTATATAAAAGCGGCCCCAATGCCGGGGATAGCCGTCGCGGCGCTGTCGACAGCTTTTACATAGAGTACCTATATATAAAGAGTTGGGACATGTAGGCAATTCACTTTGGATCCACAAACCATGGAGTACCTGATTTTTGTTGAATTTAAAATTAATGCAGATCCTGCATACCTATGGACAACAGTTGTGACTATAGCAACCATTACAAATTATAATCATATTTTGTGACAGTTGTGACAATTACTCACCAAATATTTTAAATTTGTTGAACATACAAAATAGTGTACAATGACAGGTTGTTCAGCGATTGATTGCAAAAATCGAACAGATCAGGGATATTCTTTGCATCGTTTTCCAAAGAATGAGAAACTAAGGCGTCTCTGGCTAAATAACAGCAAAATTAAGAGCTGCAAAGCAAAAAGCCGTTTATGCAATGAACATTTTGCCGATGATCAGTGGTTCATTAAACACGGAAAAACGATATTGAAATACAATGCTGTTCCAACATTATTTAATTTTTGGCAACCAAATTTAAATAAAGGTAAAAATTGTGAAATAGAGGAAAATGAACTAAACAATGGTGAAAGTATCCAACTGCAGACTGTTCAGGCCAGTATTAGTCAGTACAAAAACACAATTTTCCGTTTGCAAAATCAAATCAAAATTCTGAAGAAAAATAATAGAATATTAAGCAATAAATTACAAAAAGAAAGAAATAAGAAAAAATCTAAGTTTGCATCAATCTTCAATGACGATCAAATGGCAGCCATAAATCGCACCAGTAACCGTTTCATCCCATGGACAAAGGATACTGTTAAAACGTCGTTAAGTCTAAGATTTGTTTGTCAAACCAGTGGTTATGTTATAACCATTTATTAAAAATTAATTTACCATTTCCTTCTGTTAGGACTCTCAATAGAAAACTACAAAATCTTAAACTGGATAGTGGGATTTTGTATGAAGTATTTAATTTCTTACAAATTAAAGTAAGTTCTATGAATAATTTTCAGAAAGATTGCGTATTATCAATGGACGAAATGGATTTAAAGGAAAGTTCAGATTTTTGTGTGGCTTCACAAAAAATAATTGGCCAAGTTACTCTCCCTGGACATCAAGGTTTGGCTAGCCATGCCTTAGTAATTATGTTAGCTGGAGTAACCACTCGATGGAAGCAAGTGGTAGCATATTATTTTACTGGAAACAGTATGGCTGGAAGTATTTTATGCGACATTATCACTGAAGTTATACAGTGTGCCAGTGACATAGGGTTACATGTAACTGCTGTAACCACCGACATGGGATCTAGTAACCAAGCCATGTGGAAAGCATTTGGAATTGTTGCTGGCAGATATTCCAAGACTGTAAATTCTATTCCGCATCCAAAAACAATTCAGAACAGTTATATTTTTTGGCGGATGTTCCACATTTATTTAAGAATATTAAACAGACTTTTGTAAATAACAAAATCATAGAAATACCCCCAAATTTACAAAAAAAATATAATTTACCTACAAATGTTGCCGACATAAGGTATGTAGAAAGCTTAGCCGATTTTCAAAATGATATGGATTTGAAATTTGCTTCAAAACTTAAACCAGATCTAATACATGTAGATCATTTTAATAAACTGAAGGTTTGCAATACTTACCATGTAATAAACCCTGATGTTAGTTCAGCCCTAAAATTTATTGCACATGACGAAAATACAAATAGTTCTTTGACTACTGCATGGTTCATCGAAACAACTTTTAAATGGTTTAAGTTGTTAACGTCTCGAACAGTGCTTCTTGTTTTAAGCAAACTGAACATTGAGGAGTATAGTAAAACCATAGAATTTCTAAAAATGGTTGTAGATCTATTCAGAAACATGAAAATAGGGGCACAAAGAAATGGGAACTCAATTTGGAAACCTATCCAAACAGGAGTAATTTTAACAACCACTTCCATCTTAGATTTACAAAAAATATTTTTAGATACAAAAAAAAATACATTTTTATTAACCAGCAGGTTTACTCAAGACTGCTTGGAAAATACAATTTCCCAGTTAAGGCGTCGATAACCTGTATCCACGCCGTATCAGTTTAAACAAAATTTACGGAAGTTATGTGTTGCCCAGTACTTGAGTAATCCTGTTTCAGCTAGCTATGATAAGGATGAACGAGAGCAATTGGATGGATTTTTAGACATTATCAATGGAAGTGAGACTGACAATGAGAAAATTCAATTACGGATAATCACTCCAGGATTCTACCCTGTAACTGGAACAACACTAAACATGACTTAAACAATCGAAAAAAGAACATTCTTTACAACTGCACGGAATATATATTTCACAGTGTCATAAAAAATAAACAGCTAGTAGTGTTTTATCGGTAGGGTCAAAACAGAAAGTAGAAACAAGCTACTCCCAATTTGTGCAGTATAAACAATATAAATTGCAGAGCTTAAATTACGTCAACGAAAAGACTTTTTTATGATTGTGCGCATGGAACAGATATTTATAAATTTCAGAAGAGCTTATGATCCAGCATTGAACTTAAAGTGGTTTCTTGCAATATCTCAAAAAAGTTATAAAGGAAGATCCAGATATTAATAAAACTTTATACCCTAAATGCCACAACATCAAGGCAAAACTAATTAATAGATTTATTACATACAGATTTAGGATATACAGTACTAGAATGAAGCATGACATAAAAAAAATTAAAACAAAAACAGTATGCTAGTAAAAGCGTTACAATGAGACCAAAGTTGCTTTGGTTTCAACTCTTGGAACCAGTCACCCTTCTTGACATTAAGTTAAGTTTCTATAGATTTTAGCTTGATTCCAGCCACTCATATTTTTTTTTTAAACTGTTTAAAGAAATTTATTCTTTGAGTGTACTTCACCTTTTAACTTCATTCCACCAAATAATTCATGAATGATTTCTTTTTCAGACCTTGCCCTGAATTCAAGATTGACTGCATATTTTTTCAAAATGTAGAACTGCTGAGAGGCAGAATTCACGATTGCTCCGATCGTCTTCTTCCTTCCTTCATTCTTCAATACTACCACCAGCGTTTGAAGAACCACAACATGTGAAGACAACAAGTTCGACAAAGTGCTACAATTTTTAGTTTTCTCTAGTAATAAAATCTTCTTAGTATCGCCATGATATTTTTGGCTGGGAATGTCTGGGCACCAATACCAAGTGCCCCCCCTTCCTCCACAAACAACACATCTGATATTCACCGTATATGATTTGGACCGGTGAGATCCTCTGAAACAGGTAAAACAGCATTTTTTTCTTCAACAAAATTGACTTCCCATGAGGTAAGGTCATCTTTAGAGCTTCAAAACAATCTTTACTGTCGTAGGCCTTTTATTTCTAGTGAACAAACGTGTCGGTATCATGCCCCCCCCCCCCCCCACCGGACTCCATGCACCTCTTCTTCATTTTTCCAGGAGCATTTAATTCAACAATTTCAAAACCAGAACAAGCTAAGAACATCTTCTCTTTATTCTTTATCTCCGGGACATTTAAAATTACATATATCTTGCAGAGAAAGATACCTATTGTTATTCGAATAAAAAGAATCTTTTAAAACAGCTTGATTACACGTTAACATAGGTACTTTTCTAAACGTATATTTACCTATAAACGTTTACTCTTTACAAGATTTCATACCTAATAAAAAACTTCAATTTTAGTTGTAGGTAAGACCTCAATGGACCAAGGTAAGTAACAATAATTCTGCCCTGCATTGGATAAAACCAAAAATATTTTTTCCATTGCATTGCAGATTGTATTTCTGGTTTTTGCTTTGAAACTTCGTTTTTCCGTAATAAAATCGAATGGAATGCAAAGAAGGGCTCAGTTGACGACTGGCATCCTCTTTAAACCGGAAGCCTTTCAAAATTCAAAAGCTAGTATAATTTTTAATTTTTGTCCTAATATGTAATTGTATGGGTTTGTGTTCAGTTCTTATAAATAAATAATTATCATTTTCTAATTAAATTTAGAAAACAGTGGAGGCTAATAGCAAGTGGCACAAAAGCATGTCATCTCCTATTCCAAGTAAATTTCAGTTGTTTTTAAAAGTTTATTTCTTAAAATATTTAATAATTAGTCCCTATTGCTGATTCTTGTTTTACCATGAATTATGTTAAGGCTGCCAACTATTGAAGGCGGGGGGGGGGGGGGGGGGGACACAATATATACAGATATACAGGGTGTAGAAATGCTTTACGCACCATAGGAATTTCAATGGTAATTTTTTCATATGAAAATATTTGCTTCCCTAATTATTTTAGCGCAAACTTGTATGGAAGTTTTTTGAAGAGAAAAAATTCTATATCCATTTATACCAGCATTTGTCATTTTACATTTCGGAAAACCGAAAATTTAAAGAAATAAAATTACCATTTTTAGACAAATCAGTGGTAGCATATTATCCACACTCATCGTTAAAATGTTACTTTATTATAGAGATTTTCGTAGGTAAAATACAGCTTTACAAGCAGGCATTGAAAAAAAATACTGCCCTTTACTGTTATTTTGAATAGTATATCACGTACCATGAATTGTAAGTGACACTTTTCAGATCGAGAATACAGTTTGGGAAAGCGTCGAGCCGTCGTAAGCATTCGAGACTAAAAGAAATGCGGGACTAGCGGGACGCATTTGCCGTTTTGTGGGACGTTTTCAATGCGGTATTTGAATGCGGGACTAGTACTGTTATTGCGGGACCGTCCCGCACAATCCGGGACGGTTGGCAGCCTTAAATTATGTATTACTCTTTTGTATGTAACTAAACTACCTGATCCACATTAAAAGCACAAAGTACGACTAATAAATAAATGAGTAGTTTGCTAACTCGTTGAATAGCTATACAGTTTGTTACACTCCAACCGCAGTTTGTCCTATGAAATTACCTATTTGAAAAATAACCACCTCGCAGCTCAGTTTTAGTTATCAGCAGAGTGTTGTCTCGTTTTGCACACAAATCACATGCCTAAAAATAGGATGTGAACATGCTTGAATAGTTTCAACATGCTTGCATCAGCTCCACTTCGTATAGAATTCTTCTTTTCATTGATCATCGTGCTGCCAGTGTTTAGTGTTGTACTATTATTAGTGTCTTCTCGTTACACTATACACTTGTCTGTACAACTGTTCGAGTACTTGTTCGTTAATGCTGTTTATAGCTAGTGTTAAGTTGATCAAAATCACGCTGGGGAAGTTGAATTGCAACATCTCAAATTTACTAAAATTAGTTGTCGAGTATTACGTTCCCATTCATACCAGATTTACAGCTGCCGCTAACCATCCTACCCCACACTTAAGATTATAAGCAGAGGTTTTTCATAACACAAGATTTCAATAAGTACCTGTTTATTTCTAACCGCAGTTCACAATGCTCACATAAATCCTCTGAAATACTTTTATCATAACCTGAAAACACACTAGGAGACTAGGACTAAAAAAGTAGCTAAATTTAACCGGCAAAATTCAAATTTTAATCATTCTACATAAATAAATTTAGTTTTCTTGAAAGTTGCTTCAGATTTCAAAATTAATGAATTCTGTGATATGACATGTCAGTTAACGTCACTTTTATATTATCATACTTTTTTCAAATAAGACAAATGAAACGTAGTTCTGCTAAATCACACGGTCCTTGATTTGCAGATCCACTGGCCCAACTCTTTATATGTAGGGACTCTACTTTTACAGTCTTTGGGTCTTTCGTAATTTTCGTTCGTTTCTGCTGCCGTGCGAGAGTTGGAAGCGAGCTAAATTAACCTGGAATCGCGGTTAAAAGTCAGTTTACGGTTGTTAATCAAATGGAGTGTATTTCAAGTGTGTTATTATTTGTTAAAACATGGTCCGAATTTCCAGTTATACTCGGCAAATATTTGACATTGACACTATTGACAGTTCACGAGTTTTGTGAATGGAACAGTGTTGCCAACCCTATTACTATAGTAACAGATTTATTACTTTTTACTCGCGCCTATTACGCTATTACTTTTAAAGCAAAATTTATTACGTTTTGCAATTTCTATTACTATCCTATTACGTTTCTATTAAATTTATTTTTTTATGTTGGAACAAAATCTGTAGGTAATAGTTTTTAGTTAAACATTATATGAATTTATCTTTTTATAATGAAGGACCAATTTAACACTATTATCTTGTACTTGTAAATTTTTTTGAACTGTGCTCGGCATGGGGCAATCGCAGGCTAGTAAACTTTTGAAAAATATGTCGACTCCTGTGTAAAGTAAATAGTCGTCGCTATTTGGTCAATTTTTTTTCATATGAAATACAGAGAATGCAGTGCCACTTGATAGAATTGTGTTGTTACATACGTTTATGGTTATTATTTTTGCAGTGAGGTTAGGTTTCATGTTGACTGGTTGACATCGTAATTATTTTAAATTGTAGTACTGTTTGTTATAAACTGAATTTGTCCTCAGTCCTAATTTATAAAATCAGATTTCAAGTTTATAATAGGCACAACTAAAATTTAAAATAGTTAAATGTCAACCACTCAACATGAAACCTAACCTCACTGCAAAAATAATGTAACAACACAAATCAGTCTAGTGATAATGCTTGTTGCCAATTGTTACCTTAGAATTTCGCTAGTTGCATTTCCATATAAAAAATGGGCTATATAACTTTCCATAGTTAGTCTACAGAGGTTAAAGACCGAGTTCAAAAGTTAACGCTAACATAAAACACTGATGATTTTGACGGATTTGAGTAGAATGCAAATTATTATTAATCTATTACCCAAACTGCCAAATCTATTACTATTTTTTAAAATTTCTATTACGGAAAAAATCAAGCGTTGGCAACAGTGGAATGGAATTGAGTACACGACGACCGCCATATTAGTCAACTTTTAGCGGTCCGCTTCAAAACGCGAATTATTACTCCTTAGTACAGTCTTCGTGGTTTTAGCCAACTTAACGACTGTGCATATCCCACCTGTTGAAGTTTTTCTGTATTGAAGTGTTGTTGTCGTTAGCGGGTGGAGTCGTTTATAGTGCGAACAGCAACAAGTGTCAAAATAAAGTAATGGGTTGTGCGGTCAGTACAACAGGTGACAAGGAAGCTTCAGAAAGGTCTAAGAAAATAGACCGGGATCTCAGAGCAGATGGGGAACGCGCAGCTAGCGAAGTTAAATTACTACTACTGGGTATGTAAGCTGACTCACTTCCACATTCCTCAATTATTTAACAACTCTGACTGTAATACAACTCCGTTTTTCCTGTTTAAGGAGCCGGCGAGTCCGGGAAAAGCACAATTGTAAAGCAAATGAAAATTATTCACGAAACGGGATATTCAAAAGAAGAATGCGAGCAATACCGTCCAGTAGTATACAGCAATACGATCCAGAGTCTAATGGCAATTATTAGAGCCATGGGGCAACTTAGACTTGATTTTGCAGACCCCACTAGAGCGGTAAATATTGTATTTTTAACGGAAAAAGTTAACCAATGACAAATTGAAAAATTACGCTATATAAATATAACCAAAAGATTGACCCACTATGAATTTATAATGTACGGATATGTAAAATATATACAGTGCATACCAAATGTATGGAACCGGCCTTGTTATTTCAAAACTATTCAAGCTAAATCGATAAAATTTAATATGCATGCTGTTTACAAAGCCTTCTATTATTTCCACAGTTTTGTTATTTTTTTAACTGACAAGTGAAACGATTCTTGTACTAGATGAACTTCATAAACTTAAAACATGGTTTCAACAATCTGATGTTACATTAAACACCATAAAACAATTCATTGTTCCCCATGCTAACTGGATCTTCAGTTTTACCAGTTAATACCTACTCCCAATCTTTAATTTGCAATAGCGAAGTTATCTTTAGAGATAACTATGGCAAGCGGCATGTCGCTGAATTCTACTTGAAAATACCTTTCAAACGGTATGCGATTTGACCCTCCTTCCGATTTAAAAAAAATCAATTTGGCTGTGCAGCTCCTGACCTTGTCAATTAAAAACAATAACAAAACTGGAAATAATAGACTTTGTAAACAGCATGCATATTAAATTTTATCGATTTAGCGTGAATAGTTTTGAAATAACAAGACCGGTTCCATATATTTGGTACGCACTGTATACAAACACAATGAAATTTTCAGGATGTTGCTCGGCAGTTTTTTACGTATGCAAGTGCAGCAGAAGAAGGAGAACTAACTCCCGATTTGGTTATGTTAATGAAGAAACTTTGGGCAGATCCTGGAGTGCAACTGTGTTTTTCTAGATCAAGAGAGTATCAGCTAAATGATTCAGCAGCCTATTATCTTAATGCCTTAGATCGGATTTCACTGCCAAATTACGTACCTACCCAGCAAGATGTGCTGCGAACTCGTGTTAAAACTACTGGCATTGTTGAAACACACTTCTCCTTCAAAGGCCTACATTTCAAGTTAGTTTTGTATTGCGCAATTTTGGTACAGCGAAAGTTTATTTTAAAAACTTTTCAGAATGTTTGATGTCGGTGGACAGCGATCAGAAAGAAAAAAGTGGATTCATTGCTTTGAAGGCGTCACCGCAATTATATTTTGTGTGGCTTTATCAGGTATGTGGACACTTCTTTGATTTGAACCTTTAAAGTCGTTAACAGTGACTGATTGTACCGTGACTGTCGTTGATTAGAATAATGTAAAGGTTGGCGTTTGGCTTATGCTGAAGTATAGGGACAGATTGCTACATAGAAAACACTTATTATCAAGTTACGCATGTTGTATGAACTTAAACAAGACTTTATTTCAAAGACAAATGTTGGCTGATTATCGTAAGCTATTTTATAAATGGTAAAAGATTCGCTTGCGTGGTAAAATTGTATTTAAAATATGGACGCTTTTGTAGCCATTTTCCATTTTTATTTCTGCCATTCAACAGTAAAATTTACTTGTGCAAAATAGAAAACAGAAACTGTAAAACAGCTTACAGGAAAATATGATTTTTGATCTTTCATTAAAGACCTCGTTGAGCTATTTCTGCTGTTTATTTTTTAAGAATAAGTGTTTCCTAGACATATTCAAGCTGTTGTCATTTACGGTGAATATTACAACACCAAATGTCAGTTATCAGTACCTGATAAATTTCCACACAAATAGCCTATAAATAGTTTAGGCATCGTAAGACAGATGTCGCTTTCGTCAAAACGAAAGTTGTGAACATGGCACGAATGGCGGTAAATTTAAACTTTGCGGTGCAGTCGCAAATTCGAAAATTTGCAATACAGTAAATCACGAGTGAGTGGATGGTTATTATTAGAGTGTGGATTTCTAGCTCTTTTGCTATATGTAATATAATTAATAGCTGAACAGAAACGTTTAGAACGCAATACGAATTTTGAAGAAAACAATTGTTTAAGAATATTTAATTTTAGGTTGAAAAAGAATGTTTTTCGGCAACCGTTTTAAAAGTTATTGTTACCAAAATGTGTCATTGAAATAGACGTTTCTCTTACTTTTATAACAGTTATATTATAAAGTTGTTGGGAACCAATTTGCTTTACATTGTCACCAACTCACAGAGTCTTTTATAAAAATATTATACAGGGTGTTCCTAAATAAGTGTCGCAACGTAACACTGTAGATTCCTCATGAAAAAAGGAACACTTTCAAGTTACTTAAATGTCATGCTGCTGAGTGTTTTTTGTTGTAATTGTTTAAAATTGTTAAATGTGTGGTAAAAATGGAAGGTTTTACTAATAATGAATACACTGACATGATCAAAATTTACGGTGTAACATTTAGCAAAATGTTTGTTTTTGTTCATAAAAAGCCATTTTTCTCGAAAACAGTTGACTTTAGAGCAATGAACCAGCTTTTTTAATAATGTTTGACACCCTGTATCTCGAAAACGAAAGCCCGGAAAGAAAAATGGAAGACGAAAAGTGTTCTTTTTTTCATGAGGAATCTACAGTGTTCCGTTGCGACACTTATTTAGGAACACCCTGTATAGTTGTACAATATGCAGCATTATGAAAACGATAATGAAGATTATTAAACATGAAAAAAAAAAATTTTTAACCTGACTTGTTCAGCTGATGTACGCGTTAATCATTACTTTTGATTTACAAAATCTTATTTTTTTTAATAATAAAATATTGTACAATATTAAATTTAATAAAAATTGCTAGTTGTTTTTAACTTTGATAGGGCTCGGTCGCTGGACGTGCGCCTCTAAGAAGCATTATTTTATAGATGTTTTGTAAGAAACACCTAAATAGTTTAATTATCGCGTTCAACACAAGACGGTTGAATGTAGATATGTAATGTATAAATATGACAAAATATAACAATTTTAAAAATAATTTGTTTGATAGTATCTTGTAGCACTTATAATGATTCACTGATCTATTAAAAAGTGGCCATCTGATTTCCAATGTGATAATATTTGAATAATAATTAATTTTTAAACTAATTTTAGTGACTATTTCTCACATCTGCTATTATCCAATCAAACGCCATGATTTTCCAAAATTCAACCAATCATGTGTTTGTATAGTGGCACAAAATCAAAATTTTCCTATGTATCCATGGAAACCACCACATCTGTTGTTTTAAGCAATGTGGACTTTCAAAAACGCCATTAAACTGTCGTGAATCAGTATAAATATCATATTCACTGTATACTGATACAAAATGAATCCATATTTGGGAAATAGTCCATAAAATGTATTTTGGGCTCTTTTTTATTACTGGCAAAATCATTTGCCCTTAATACATTATTACTGATAAAAATTCAGCTATTAAAATAAATGCATTTTGGTTTATACATCATGCATTTGCGTAGTATACAGCTGGTAGAAAAAAAGAAACTATAACCCAGTATGGTGTAGTGGCTAGGATACCTGACTCGCTCAGAAGGCCCATGTTCAATTCCCACTTACGGAAACTTTTTTAAGAATTGAATTGTAGTTTATATCTTTACGTACAATTATTACAAATATAAATATATTATTATTACAAGTAATAATGGACGGATTAATTTTTTTAAGTAATATGTACTTTCTTGCTTAATTTATTACAGATTCAGCATTTGGCTAGAATCAGTTAAACGTCAGTTGGTTCCTGTTTATTTTATCTGTGCCTGAAATTTCACAGACTTTCTGTTTAATTATAGTGACTGAAAGGCCAGGAAGCCTATTTTACTTAAAATTATCTGCACCGGCAAAAACATCTGTATGTGTTTTTGACCCACACCTGCTCAGCAGAGAAACAAACTCTTGCACAAGTTGAATAGCTGAGGTAGAAATTTTTACATAGGAAAATTCGAGTTTGTCTATATTGAGGACCAAAATGCAAAGATTGAAAAGGAAGAATGGAGTTACATGGTTGCAGGGAAAGAAAGTGTACATGAAACAACAAACAAAAATGGGTAAAAATGAATCAACCTAGGAGCATTTAAAAATGTGATAATTAAAAGTACAAGCCTCAAACGGAAAAACATCTTCAAAGGAAAAGCCCCGATAAGAAAACCACCAACCAAATAGATCATCTAATAATAGAAAAATTTGCGGAATGTGTAGAAAATGTTAGAACATACAGTGGAGCAGACATTAACTCAGACCATTTTTTAGTAAAGGCGAAGATTAGACAAGAAATACTAAAACTAAGGCAACAACACAAATGGGACGTACAAGGTCTCAATAGTGAAAACAAAAGAGAACAATGTAGCACATCGACAAAAGAAGAACTTAGTAAAATAGGAAAAGAAGACGACATACAAGTGGAATGGGAATCCATAAAAGAAATCACCGCAAAAGGAGCAGAAAAGCTACGAACCAAAACTGTAAATAAGGATAAAGATTGGCTTTACAAAGAGTGTGGGAGAGTAGTGGAGGAAATGAAAGAAGCAGGACTAGAATTATTGAAAGGATACACAGACAAATGGGATGTTAACTACAAAAAAGCGAGAAACAAGGCACATGAGACATGCAGGAAAAAGAAAAGAGATTGTTAAAAAGAAAAATTTGAAGAAATAGAACAACAATACAAGGAAACTATATGAAAATCTAAAGAAACAAAAAATAGGGCGTGAAGATCAGTCACTCACTATAAAGAATAAAAATGGACACTTGTGTATTGGCAACTGATTCCAAGTGCTACGCCACCATGCGGTAGAATTTTGAACTGTGTCAATGAGGTCGAAATTTAAACTCGCATTGAGCTAAATGGTTTAAGCTAATTATTTGTTGGCTAATTACAAAGTTACTAATGCGAGAAACGTCTTTATACTAGGGAATATTTATTCTGGCAACTTTCTCCTCTGACTCAGACCTACAACTACCCCGCTAATGACTATTTAAATTCTTTTACTTTTATTTTCGAGCGCAGCTGTAATGCGTTGGTACATGCCTACATTTACCTTGCTTGTTCTTGTTTTTACTAGGTTTATCCTTGCTGAAGTTTAGTGTCTTGTTTATATTTATTAATTTATTGTTTATATTTTTAATAACGGGATATCTTTAACGTAAAAATGGATCGTGAACGTGAGGGAGCTAGATTTTCTCCTGTACCAAATAAATCGAAACGGTTTTGTTGCGTGTATGGTTGTAAATCAAAACACGATACAACTGTGCGGTTCCATAAGTTTCCTAAAGAAGGAGAATTTGTAAAAATTAATAATCAGAAAGCAGGTCGGCGAAAGGAATGGATTCGTTTACTTAGAATGGGGAAAAAAATTATAGAAAGTATGCATGTATGCAAGAAGATTATATTCTTCCTGGTGAGTACAATACTTATTATCGTAATGATATAAATTAAAATTTATAATGCAAAACCAATAACACAAGATGTAAACGCAAAACAAGTGCTTTTAACGCCGAAGTTTGTAGGCAAAGAGCAACGACACTTGTTTTAACATTTTCTTGACTTTTGCACTCAACATGTCAAGAATTAATTAATTGTTCCCCTTCAATATAATTTCTAGAGGAAAATGTTGCTTGTGCATAATTTCAAATATTCAGCATAGTTAATCTATCTGCCATTATCACTTTATCACGACATTTTACTTACAACCAACCGTTTGACTGACTTCTGCGCGTGTAACGAACTTATTTATTTGTACTATTGATGACTAATACGTGACTATTAAAGTATCATTAGAACATCTTTAACTACATTCCATAAGACTTAAAATTCCCCAATAGTTGCTGTGTGTAACAAATACTTACCTACTAGAAATAGAAACTTTGTAAATAATGCAGCATGACTTAATAGCCATTGATGTACTCACGGCTGGTGAAATTATTTATTTCTATCAAAACAGCTCTATTAAAGTCCCATTTAAACATCTTTAATTAAAATGCATATCTCAATATGAGGCCCCTAAAATTATTTAAGAAAATACTAGAAATCTGTTAAATGCAGCATTGGCATATTTACGCACTACTAATTAAATTATTTATTTATGGTAAAACAGCCCTATTAAAATCCCGTTTACACATCTTTAATTAAAGTGCATACCATGAAAGCTTAAAATATCCCAATATTATGCTCCTAAAATTATTTAAACAAATACTAAAAAACATTTAAAATCAGCGTTTAAGTAGGGAAATACATAGGCTTTAAGAATCGTACCTACTTAGAGCGGCCATTTAACAAAGCTCCGCCTTCAGTTCACTTCCCAGTAGGTGAAAAAGAAATCTCGGAAGCATGGGCAAAACACTTTGAAGAAATCTTATCAGACTACCCGACTAACAGCACAAGTATATAAAGAAGAGGATAAAACAAGTAAACCAATACAGGAACAAATACGAGACATAGTTAAGGCACTGAAGAACAACAAGTTATATGAATTAATTTTAGAAATATGGGAAAAGTAAGAAATGTCAAAAGAGTGGTCCCAAGCAATAATATGCCCTATCCCAAAAAAAGGCAACAAACAAATAATGGGTAATTATAGACCAATTAGTATACTAAATGATGCTTATAAAAGCCTAGACCATGTGATGAAAAGAAGGATACAGGAAGAAGTAGAAGGAAAGAGGACAATAACAGGCAGGCTTCCAAAAATGAAAATCGACAATAGACAATATCTTTATCATGCGACAAATTTAAGAAAAATGTAAAAAGAAAGATATCAGATATACAATACCGGGAATTCGGGATCAGCTACTATGAGTTGAATTAAATATAACAGGTAGATACAGTCAGAGAATCCATGTAGCTGGCATATTAGTTTTTCCAGTGTAAGTTCATAAAAGTCCAGTAGCTTATCATTAAATTTAGTTAGAGTGGCATGTGTTAAAAACTTTAAAAAGTATTTAATTTTACTCTGGAAATCATTTAAACGATGAACAACATAGAAAATTTTTTGCAGGAGGAAGGAAGCTCTTTGTACCAAACTGCTGCTGAATTTACTGTATCACAAAGCTGTGTAAACAGTAACTAGATTTACCTATATAGATTTTTTTGTTCATGTTTACAATACAATCTGTTATAATGTTAACAATATTATCACCATGGTGCTAACATGAGCACAAATATGTGAAGTTAAAAACTGTGCAAAGTCTGTGATGTGAATACTGAGCATCTAAACAACAAAGACACTAATGGAATTAACTACAAAATTAACAAACATTGTGATAAAACGATTAGGAGACAAGAAGTTTGACAAGGTTGTCGAAAAATGTGATTTGCTTCAAGTTTGTATTACGGTGTTAAAAAAGGAATATTCCGAATTATTTAAAAGAATCAATCACTGGAGCAATGCAGTCGTCGAAATAATAATAGAATATTTGGATTAAAAGAAGAGAAAGGGGAAATTGTCGAACATGTTGAGTCTGAAAATTGAACCAGAGAATATAGACCGTTGCCATCGAGTTGGGGTCATTAAATACCCAAATATAAAACTAATTATGAAAGGTACAGGCTTCCGATATATAGATCTACTGTTTGGAAAAAAGATGAAGTTAAAAGAGCAGAGTTGTCATTAACAAGTGGACTGCTCATGACGCGGATGCGCGTTGTTGCGAATGTTTATGATGTGCGCTCGAGGCGGATCCGCTCATGATATTACACTGTTAGTGCAATATTACACCACAATATAAACAAATCTGGAAACTGCATTCACAGAACGTTTTTATAATGCTTTTGCTATGTGCTACCCGAGAATGAAACACACTACTCACTAGCTCAGATGGTACTGAATGCTAAAAGTCTGTTACTCCAGTGACACGGATCCGCCTCGTGCACACATCGTAAACGTACGCGGATCCGCGTCATGTGCAGTCAACGTGTTAATGAGCTTTCGTCGGATATTTCATTGCCTAGCCTTAAATTCAATCTCTTTTCAGATTTAATTGTCTCCTTTTTTCGTTTTTTTGTATTTGTTATTTCTGGTTTCAGTAGTGGCTGAATTTTTATTTCTTAAACCTGTTTTTTTTTTGTTCTCGGAGAGATGCAATTGTTTAAATTCGCAGTATAATGACGTTTGTTATCCATTGAAATAAAACATCTTACGAGGCTTAAATTTGAATTTAGGGGTAATATAGTAATATATCAAAAGAAAGCTCATTAGAAGGAATTTTCAAAAATATAAAAACATACAAGTGGTCCCGTTTAAAAAAAAACGAATTATTAAATTTTCCAATTTTAAGCACCCTGTATCGAATTAATACCCAGATTCACCATTTTACACTCGAAAGGTAGTTCACGAAAAACAATGTTTTGGTGATTTTTTCCTTCATTCAATTGTTTTCTGTTACAGCAACCACCTGCAGTTCAGCATTTTTTTTGCATAAAATCGTTGAAATCTCCAAAACAGTTGGCGTTAGACACATGCAAATTTATATCAATGATTAGTATTTCAATATAAAACTTTTAAGCTACCTAAATATAGGGCATTCCTTTTTAAAAAAAAAAGTTTGCTTTGTCATACGTTTTTGAGACACCCTATATAATTAAATCTATTTTAGCAATGTGCACCACCTTTGTATCCACAACTTTTATATAAACAGTATTCATGTAACTCTCATAGTTCTAGAAATATCTTCACCCCCCTCCCCCTCCCATCGGACCCTAGTTGGATCAAAGACAATCATGCGACGAATTGGCTAAATGGCTGCTTTGTACAGGTTATCGACTACTTGAATGCAGGGTTGGCACGTTTAAAACAAATTGTTTTACAGAAATGTTTAAAACATGTTTAAAACAAAGCCCTATGTTTTATATTTATATTTATATTTAATTCTCAAACAGGCATTGCCTAGTTACATGAGAATGGGTATTCTACATTAATTAAAATTAAAACTAATTACCATTTTACCCATTTTAAACAAGAGGTTTTAACAGGTTTTAAACTGCCATGTTTTAAACATGTTTTTCTGAAGTTTTAGTCTTAAATGTAATGAAAAATAAAAATAAATAAATACAATAAGAAGTTAATTAAACTAGTACAGATGACTTTACGGAACACGTCAAACAAGGGCAAATGGAAAGGAAGGATGTCGGAGAGTTTCATAGTAAAAAATAGAGTTAGACAAGGAGACCCACTTTCAACAGTCCTATTCAACATAATTCTAGAATATGTAATAAGAAGAAGTAAAGTAAACAGAAAAGGAAGCATAATCAGTGAAAGATACCAATGTATAGCTTACGCCAATGATTTAGTGTTAATAGCGAACAACAAAGAAGATCTGGTAAAAGTAACAAGGAACATTGAGGAAAAGGCAAAGGAAGTGGACTTCACATTAATGACAAGAAATCTAAGTATATGGTGATGAGGAAACAGAACAATGCAATAGAAAACCAAAACCTGTTAGTAACATGACAATTCGAAGAAGCACTGGAAATGGAGAGAGTGGAAGTATTCACTGTAATGGTATTTAGGCCACGAATTGGCTGACTGCAGTGCAGGACAATCAACATTCAAATAAGCAGAGTTGAGATATTTTAAATAACTGCAATGGTAAACAGAAGTAACATAGTAAATGCATTGATAATGAGATGTGAGAACCAATAATTAGTAGAGAAAGGCACCCTAAAACAAGGTATGTTCAGGGGGTTTTGAATTGGCTCGTGAATTAATAATTTAAAATGAAAGGTTTGTGCACATGCAAAGCCAAACCGCATAAAATTTATTTAGCACAAATGGTTTGTTGGCTGCAATTTGAACACAGCGTAAGTTTGTTAAGTCAAAGCATAAGATGGTGAAAATTGTGATCATAGCAGAAAGGTAATTCAGTTCGAAGCAGAATAGAAAGAAACTGCAAGAGAGCAATGGCTAAATAATGGCATTAGTTTGTGGCAAGAGACATGAAAGTGAGGAACTCAAGAATTAGTGCATTTATAAAAACAAAGTGAAAACAGAGCAGAGCCATGATTAAAATAACGTTTGTGAGTGCAACGCAAAGAGACATTTTTAAATTATAAGATTAAAAGGCAATAACTTAGTTTTAAGAAATGTTAATTTTAAATTTAGATATCAAACTTTATTCTGTTTGTAACTTTTGTATCAAAACTAATTTCCTTAAACAAAAAACACTTCAAATAACTTAGCAACCAGATTCGAATTTGTTTAGGAAACAAGGAGAACAATTGAAATTAATTAGATTGATGTTTGTATGAAATTTGCTCCACTTTAAATACAAATTTTTAATATTAAATGAGCATTTTACCAATTGAAAAGTGTTGAGTTTTATTGCTAAAGTGCCCAAGTTTGTGTACCAGTATTTGTGAGGCTGAGGCTTTATACCACAAATAAATACAAAAATTCTCCATCCGATCTTCGAGCAGCGAGCACATCGAAATTTCAAGCCGCATTGACCAGCGACTAAAGCATCAGGGAGCAGAGGACAACAGCCCAGGGCACAGTACGAGCCTGCCGGAATGTCCAGACCACCTTTTGCAGCGACAAGGGCTTTCCCAGAGGCTGAAATATTACCGGCGTCACCTTGCAGCAGTTTCGACCAGCATCGACAAAAGTTTTCAGGTAAGAATTCAGTTGTAAACTAAGTGTCAACGTTCCGGAAACGCATCAGAATCCATAATCAACGAAGGCCCGGTTCTTCCTACGTCATCCTAACACAAAAACTAGCTGAATTGCAAGCGGGAAAAATTCAAATGACTTACCTAATGCATTTTTCAAGATATTTCCTCGAGTTTTAAGATATTCAGATGCGCACTCTTGCACTGCCATAATTACTTGTGTCAGCTATCAGTTGAATGATTTTTTTGACATACCGAACCGCACGTTTGAACTAACTTTGTATTGAGACAGATAATTTCAGATCAAACTTGAATGTAAAGCACACTTCTGAACCCACCTGAGCGAGTTTCATATTTTATCGATGAGCTAGTCCATTAAATTTTGCAGGTAAATAAAATATTAAAAGGGCATGCAACCATTTATTTTGGGCAGTAAATATTACATCTCATTTTAAACAGCTGTAATTCATTTTAAACAGCCATAATTAATTAACAGGCCAGATAAAATTAAATTATTATCACATTTTAAAATAACTAAACAGACAGAGCCCTATTCACTGCAACACATATCTGGGGGTGCAGATAACGGAGGCCGGAAAAGAAGATGAAGAAATAAAAATGAGACTGGCAAAAGCCGACAAAGCAGGAGGAGCACTGGCATCTTTACTAAAGTCAAAATACTTATCACGGAAAGCAAAAAAACAGATTTATAGGACAGTACTAAGACCTATAGCAACACATGGATGTGAAGTATGGAAGGTAGTAACTGTAAGAGAAGCCAAGTTACTGATCTGGGAACGAAAGATTTTAAGAAAAATCTACGGAGGACAAAGAAAACGGGGAGTGGAGAAGAACGAACAAGTAATTAGCAGAACTATACAAAGAAGCAACAATAGTACAATACATAAAACAACAAAGAATCAGATTGCTAGGACATGCGCAGCGTATGGAAAATAGCAGAATAACAAAGTTAGTAATGAAGACGAAACCAATAGGAGTAAGGGCTAGAGGGAGACTAAGAAGCAGATGAAAGGAGGAAGTGATACGGCACCTGTAGGAAATAGGAATAGTAGATTGGAGAAGAAAAGCAGCAGACCGTGAAGAATGGAAAAAGATAACCAAGGCAATGGGTCGTCACGGCCTGTAAAAGCCATATATATATACGTGATACTATAACTACACAAGATACGCTCGTTTAACATTCCATTTTCGTTCTATACTGCGCATGACGTAGGCGCGTGACAACTGGCATGCAATAGCCTGCTGCAGCGATAGTTATCCGATAATATTATATTAATAAACCCATGATTTTAAATAAAGTATTGTAATAAAACAACCAATTTTTACCAAGTACAAAATAGATATTTATTAACACACAAAATATATGCAGGGTGTTATGTAAAGTAGCAATCTGTTAATGGGTAATTATGGGGAATAAAATAAATCATAATCAAAAGAGGTAAATATTAATAATAACTTGTCACTGGTTGATTATTAAAAATGTCACTTTGACAGAATTTTAGTTCACTTTTAACACTAAAAATGAATTACATTTAACACACTACTAAATAATATTAGTAAGCCGTGTTAAAAAAATTTAACAGTGTTTACAGAAAAGAAATATTATAGACAGTGTATTTTTATGTTACAATTTTTACAATTTTTCGATTTGTAATAGTAGACTTTTCCTTATATTGTAGGTTAATAAACCTAATCCTAAAATACATTTTACATCTAAAAAATAAATGTTTAACATCATAACTTAGGTCAACATTACTAGCCTGCTCAATGTGTTCATGTAGATACTTCCGAGTAATTTTCAAAGATTCGTCATTTAAATTTTTAAAAATTCTGTCAAGGCTTTTGCATTTTAATAAAAAGTCGTCGTGTGGTTTCATAAGGCCACCTTCCGAAAGATGATGAATCCAGGTAAATGACAAGCTTTTCGAAGAAGTTGCATATCCTAAATTTTCCGTTCTGCGAAATTTAAAAGCTATATAGCCCGCCAAATTCTCCAACCCATCCATTTCAATATGTGATAGATCATGACATAAATCATCTTCTAGAATTAAAGGTGAATTATTTAGATTATCGAAGAGCTGTACAGTTACAATTTTGGCATCGTTTGTTTCAACAATATTATGTTCATCATCACCGTCTAAAATATTTTTTATACTGCCATTAATACTGTCTTTTAAAGTCGTAATGCTCCTAATTTTGCAATCCTCCAATTGCTCTAATTATGGGAAAAAAAACCTTCCAACGGATCTTGATTGAGGTGATAGGTTAGAACGTATTTTATATGATAATCAGTTTTTAAATCTTCAAAAAGTAATTTTAGAGATTTAATAGAAACCGTAATCCCATTTTGAAAGGGCAGCTTACATTTTTTCCCCATATTACTTGCGTTTGCCTCGTTTTGAACCGATACTTAACTTTAGTTTTGGAAATAATATTTTTTTAACATTTAAGTTATTCATGAGATCCTTCATTTCACCCAAAATTTTATTCTGATCATCCAACGGAAGTCCGTACGCTTTAGTCCTATTGCGCGAGTCTGTTTCGGGAACCCTTGAATTAAATACATCAAACCAATCGTTTGTAAGTTTAAACAACTCTGAACACTCTAACCAATTATTGTTAACATTTTTATACAAGCCCAGTTGACCCATACGCGATATGGCCTTTGAAACTGTATGCAAAAATAACTTTGTTGTCATTTTAACTTTTTGACGTTTTGCATTCTTTACTGTAAAATGGGTGGAATAAATTTTGTGAGCTATATTTAAATCAGACCTTCCTGATATTTGTAAAAGTTCTACAACTGGTTCCCTAGTTATTGATTTTTCTCTTATTATAAATCCAGAATCAAGGAAATGATTTCGTAGTAGCTTAATCATATGAGGGGCGTCTGCAAAAACATGAATTCTTTTGTTTGTTACCGAATTGAGAAACCACGTTTGGTATTCAGATATACCCAATTCCTTCCATAATCCCCTGTTAGCACCTCCCAAATCACAATTAATGGCGTGTACAGGAAATTCACAGTCTTTAAGTGCCTCAATTATTTGAAATAATAAATCTTTCGTTACTTTAGAATCATAGTCATAATCTATGGGCTGCTTCCAATTTCCGCAAATACCGCGAGCCATAATGACTTGCGCATAATTTGATGGTGGAATAGTTGTATCAGTCTTCCTGTCATAATCATACATTTTTTGTATTTTTACTTCAACAAATAAAATTATGCATGCTCGCCCCATTTTTGATAAGTTACAGTTTTTCATTAGCTTTAGAACCACATTTAATATGCCTAAAACAATATGTTATTATAAAATTGACAGGTTAGTTACTTTGAACATACCCGGTTGCACATCAACTTTTCCTGCCCATCTTCTTAATGTAGACACTCCTGGTAATGAATGGCCCCTTTTTCGGAGCAATCTATAGGCTCATGGCCCTGCAGCATGTTGTGAAATAGCAGCAGCAATATCCTCCACCAACCACCTCGTATATACTTGTGTATTACTGGAATTAAGTTTACGGATTTGGCCTTCTGTAAAAATTGTTCTTAAACATTTTCGGGGTTTTTATTTTCCGTGTGTAATGTCTTATTTTCCTCTCGAAGTTTAATATTTTCAGCTTGAAGCAACTCCAGCTTGGATAAAATATCATCTTGCATGCTAAAAATAGTAATATATTATGATTTAATTCAAGTTTGTTATAAGCGTGCCAGAAAAATTGCACCTTTCAGTCTGAGAGGCTTTATATGTTTTCAGGTCTTGATTATTTTGGTCTTCTGATTCTACTGCATCAATCTCCATATTTTCTGTGGTAGTTTCATTAACTTGCGTTGTTTTCAAACTAATAAATATATTATTTAAGAAGTAGTACCTATAGTATTATTATTGCTTAGATCGAAAAAGAAACTTACTTATCCAAATCTCTAAGCAAGTGCCTCTTTTTCATTCTATTATTTCGTTCACTTTTTAACTGTGAGCTAATACTAAATGCCGTCGTAGTGGAACACGGTACATTTTTGGATGGTATTGCGTCTGTTTTGGCTTTCCATTTAATATCAGGAAGATTTAAAAGTCGTTGTTGTAAGCAATAGTCATCCTCATTGAAATGCATGGAGCAGATCCTTGCTGTAGAGGTATTAAATTTATGAAGTTGCAAACACCTTCGAACACAAATATCACAAATTTCTTTTTTCTTTGGAAACGAAAAATAGCGGCATTTTTTTCCAGAAATTATTGCCTTTTTATTGTTATTGTTCTTACAATTTACTACCGCACACATAACCATATTTGTCACAATTAGCAAGATCCAAACTATTAACAGTATAACTTTGTACAATTTTCGCCTTATACGTTCACAGTACTGCCGCCTTCTAGCGTTCCTAACTTTGTCACAGAACTACGTCACCGGCTAGACAAGGATAGAACGCCACCTGCGCCTGAGCATATCTTAACTACTTTGTAGTATCATGATATATATATATATTCCTAACAAGCTGAGATCATTTTTATTCATTTCATATACAAACTGAGATCCGTTTTGCAAGGCGGGATCCGAATTTGGATCTCACTTTGTTTTGCGTGTATATCATCACCATTTTTATTAGGTAAACAAGGAAATTAAAAAAACTAAATTTTATACCGGATCTTGTCTAACATAGGTTATCACAGCATATTCGTTTGCAGTTCAGCAAAGCTGCTGATAGGGGGCGCCCGACCGAATTTTATACAATACATGTTTCTGGAGTAGGTGAAATCCTTTAATACGGCAACACTGCGTTACATTTTGTGTTAGCGGCGAGGTGCAGTGAGGAGAAACGATGGTTTTATACACCGTGGCAGTAATGCGGAGTAATTTTACTACGGAGGTCTTACGACTGTTTTTCACAATATTCTAGTTTGTATAATTCGGGTCTACTTTAATTGCTTAGCAGCAGTATCAATACATGATAAAACACCATAATTTGAAAATAACACCTTTATTAAAAGACCAAAACTAAAACTTTTCAAAAATAAAGCGTTATTAATAAATACAACAAAGCCGTGTGTGCTTAATTTTATTGTACAGAAGTGTACATTTCGAAATGTTTGTCATAAATAAAAATAAACGTAATTAAATCTACTTGGCAAAATCAAAGAATTTTCAAAATTCCATTTCGTACGAATTGTGGTTCGCCGCTTATCTTCGATCTACAACCTGTTTGTGGTGAGGTAATAACGTAGGGTCATTCCATTGGAAATCATCCAAAAATAAATAAACTGCTTGCTTGCCCATTTTGAAAGAAATTAATTTTTTTATATGTTGTTCCTACATACAAACTAGTAACAAAATGATGTTTGAAATTTTTTTTATGTCTAGGTATGAAGGGAATATTTTTAGAAGTTAAAATTTTATCACTAATAACTGTATCTCTATAGAATTTATATTAAAAAAATTAAACTTCTGATGATTTTCCTTTCCAATGTTGAAGTCTGAATATTTTTAAAAACGCCAAAGTTTAGAGCCTAATATCTCTGGTGGGGGACCTCCTAAAAATCTGAAAATTTCTGAAAATCAAGTTTATATTAAAAAAAATAAACTTCTGATGATTATCCTTTCCAATGTTGAAGTTTGAAAATTTTCAAAAAAAACCCAAGTTTAGAGCCTAATATCTCCGGTGAGAGACCTCCTAAAAATCTGAAAATTTCTGAAAATCAAGTCATCTTAGATACATATCAAACAAAACTCGTTTCATGGTTTAGACATTTGCAGTATAAGAACTATAAATGTTTAAATATCGTGAAAAACATGTTTTTCTACTGATATATGTGAAAATTGCTAATTTTCCACGGTTTACCCTACATGAAAATGACTTTTTTTCATTCTAGAGATGAAAATTCGGGAGGTTAATAGGTTAGATTTTGTTTGTTACTTGACACAGATTGACGCAAAAATTAACCTACAAATTTCGAATTTGACATAGACTTACAGTGCCATCAACATAAACAAATCGTTTATTAATAAAAAATCATTGCGAAAACGGGTCTATTAATGCATGATTTTTTAGACAAAATCATGCATTAATGAGTCGATATATAAAAGATCAACGGAAGACGTTATTTTTATAATAAAAAATGCTTCTCTCAAATTTGGGAAATTTACTATTTATATGTTGGGACTTTGGCAGCGAGTTTCACACATTCACAGTCTACTGCTTCAGAGCGCACAAAACTAGAGGTGGTTGAAATCAGTATTTTTCGATAACAGGTACACTCTGAACCGTTCTCGACTCATACCTATTCCAAGTACCTGTTATCAAATACCTGTTTCCGACTCAATATTAGTTACTGATTCTGCTTCTGAAATCGCGATGCAAATAACTATATCAGTATCAGTATCGATATGTGGAACGATCGGTAGCATGTAGCACGTGTATTATTTGCATTATCTGCACTTCGCCAGGCGTCTAGCGACAAGACCCGTTTCTTATGTTTGTTTTTTTTTGTTGTTGTTACGGGCGCACAATTACCAATTACTATTCTAATCTAATGTAAACATTTGCAAGCGTTGAAAGGATGAGCACTTCGGCAGCTCGTAGCACGCGCAATACACGCATTTGCATTATTTATTATTTGCAGATAGTCCAGTCGTTGAAGGTTTTCCGCTCCGAATTCTTTGAACCTTGACCGATTGACTCATTTTTTTTTTCAAAAATTCGAGTGGCCCATCGTTTTTGCATCGTAACTCGCTTAGTTATAATGCAATCGACTTTTAACAGTGCTCATTTTAAAGGTCTTTTCAATCACTACAAAAAATGTTCTATATGTTTTTCCCGAAAAATGCGTGGGTTTTTCGTTAATCAACGTTGATTACTTCGAACAAAGTTGTTGCAAAAAAAATCTTCTTCAACGAGCTATATATATATTTACAGCTCTTCAGGCCTTAAAGACCTATGGCTTTAGAATACATAGTTAAACCAAAATAACATAATCATTCTCTAATACCTACTTAAGATATATCAAACCTATTCTTATTCTTAAGGGGCTATTTACAGTAAAGCATCCGCTATGTTGAAAATTTCAGTGTATTTACAGGGATTTTATGCGTGCAGTTATTTGGTACACTTAACTAAAGTAGACATTTTACAGTACTTAAAATATATTAAACCTTATATACTAATCAAACAAAATTTTACTTAATAAACAACGTTATAAAACAACTTATATTTATGCTTCCTTTATGTATCATCATTTATACTTCAGCACTAAATGGCGTGTATTAATTTTTTCCAATTCTTTTTGTCTAAACATTCTGTTTCCCAATTCATGATGTTTGTTTCTCTTAGATCCTCCTCTACTTGTTGCCACCATGTCTTCTTTGGCCGCCCTTTTTTCCTTCTGCCTTCTGGTTCTTGCCGTAGTATGGTTTTTGTGGGATCGTGTTCTTCTTTCCTCATAATATGGCCCAGCCATCTTAATCTATTTTGCTTTAGCTTTGTACCTATGTCTGTATCCTGGTATAGTTCTTCCAATTCTTTGTTCGTCCTTCTCCTCCATTTCTGTTCTTTTTTGATCCCTCCAAAAATTCGGCGTAGCATCTTCCTTTCCCACACATTTACCCTATTTTCTGTTTGTTTTGTTACTACCCACGTCTCACTTCCGTACAATAGCACTGGACTTATTACTGTCTTGTACAAACTTAATTTTAGATCACTTTTGACACTTTTGTTCGTTAAGATGTGCATTAGTGAGCCCGCACATTTAGACGCATTTAGTATCCTCTTATTTATTTCTTGCTCATAGATTCCTTCACTGCTCAGTTCCACTCCTAGGTAAGAGGCCGTGTTTGTTATCTGAAAAGTTAATTTTTAGTTTCCCATACCCATAGGTATAGGGAAGTCTTAGAATCATGAAAATTTTGGAAATCGAGATTTTCACAGAAATATCCGTTTTGGGCCTCTAGGAACCCAAAAAAGTGGTTTTTAAAAAATGTCTGTCTGTGTGTGGGTGTGTGGGTGTGTGTGTGGGTGGGTGACGCTCCTACAGCCGAAAGTATTGCTCCGATTTTGATGCGCTTTGGAATGCGGGGGTGTATCGAAAATTCATCGACAAAATAAGCTTTTCAAAAAAATCCGAAACCGGAAGCGGAAGTTATGATTAAAATTTTGAAAATTTTATCGCGGATAACGATAGAGGGTCATAAGACAAATCTGTTAGTTTTTTGCCGAACTCGCTAGGTTTAAAATGAAGGGCGCTATGATTTTTTGAAAATTTTGAGTTTAACGCCCTATTACTCAAAAACGGAGGAATCGATTCAATTGATTTTTGTTTTCTGAATAGTATATGAAGACTAACATGAGGTGATATAAAAAGTGTTTTGAAAAATATTAAGGGGCCTAAATTACAAATTTTCAAAATTTTGGAAATTTTCTAAAAATCATTTCTCAAAAACTGCCCACAGGAATTTGTTTAAACTTCATACACTGATAGACCCCGAAAAGGGCTATCGATCTGTTTTTTAAAGAATCTCATGAATTATCTGTGGCGCCCTCTACGAAGCTTTGAAGTTTGAAAATTTAAACCCCTTTAATTAATAAACAAAACAAGATAGGTAGCTGGGGTTTTCACTGAATTGCTCAGTGCATAATGGAGCATATGAATATGCAAAAAAATATTACACTCGTGGATATATGTAAGCGCACCGGCCCCCTCCCCCCTCTATTTTTGAAAAATATTTTTTTTATTCTAACGGTTGTTATATTTTTGCGTCAAAGAATCTTTTTCCGCGAAAATAAAAAAATCGATTTTGTATGCCCTAGAAAATATAATTTCCAGGTACTTAGAAAATTCACCTCGGTGCTACAGCCGTTTTGAAGAAAATAATACATAAATAAACTAGCACAGTTGCGGCTTGTCCACTTGGCGCCATCTACAGAAGCTCGGTGGTCACGTTTTGAACTACACATCTTATAACATAAAATCGTAGCTCTCTTTGTTTGCGTGTAACTATGTTTGTTCGCTATCTCCTCCGAAAATACTGGACTGATTAAGTTGTACGATGGCTTAAAAGTTTGCTAATTTTCAGACTTAGATCGTAGGCCGGTTTTTATTTACAAAAAAGTGCGAAACAGTTATAATTTAATTAACTTCTCTAGGCAGCAGAGCGGAGCGCTTATCGCTGTCTACTATTAGCTCGGGTGCGCGCATTATTCAAACAGGAGAGTGTGGTTCTGCGGTAAGCGTGCTGGCCTATCACGCGGGAGCCCCGGGTTCGATCCCGTCGATGCATCTTTTTTTTTAATTTATATTAATGAATCTCTCTTAATTTTGCGAACCGAAACGTAGTTCGGGTGACTCACTAGTTCTTTTATATTTACCCGCAATTTACTTGAAAGTGTAAACGCTTATCACGGTGAAGACGTGAGTCATCGAGTTGAAATTTTGATATGTTGTAAAGACTGTTGAATAAAGACGATATGAACAGTTTGCAGTATGGGAAAGTCCAGGGAGGTAGCCACGTCCACTTTTTCTTTTGTAGTTTTTGTTTCTACAGTTAAGTTCTGGTTTGCTTTTTGGATTTTGTTTCCCAGGATCATATAATGTGATTTTTTTGTGTTGATTCTTAGCCCGACTTTCTGCGCTTCTTCTTCGAATTTCTGGATCATAGATTTCAGTTGTTCTTTTGTTCTTGCCATCATTATTATATCGTCTGCATATGCTAGTATTTGGAACGAGCTATTTACAATGTTTCTAGTTGTAATGAGGTTTGCCTTCCTCATGATATATTCTAGCATTATGTTGAAAATGTTTTTTCCCGAAAAATGCGTGGGTTTTTCGTTAATCAACGTTGATTACTTCGAACAAAGTTGTTGCAAAAAAAATCTTCTTCAACGAGCTATATCTTCTTTTATTTTGGACCTAGAGCATTAATAAAAAAACCAATCTCTTTGCTGTTTTCTAAGCTTCATTTTTGGTTATTGGAACTTATTTGATAGAACGCGAAGTTTTCGACTTATTCGTGAAAAACCGTCCAAAAACATGCATTTTTATCACGAAAAATCTAAGTCTTCAATCGCGAATAGCTCGAAAAATAGCGATCTATCGAAAAAACTATATAGAACATTTTTTACTTAGAATTTGTTCCTCTATTCATTTCCGGGGTTATTTTGAGTGAACAATTTCCACCCCCGAAAAGGGGTGGCATCCACTCTCAGGGTAAAAGCGCACCTCGGCGCTATGTCACTTTTGCACCTTGAGCCATCCCCTAACCATTCACCAAATTTCACGTCAATCGGTCAAGGTTCAAAGAATTCTGAGGTAATAGCATATTTTTACCTTCAACGACTGGACTAAGACTGTAGTATTGAGTATGGCCAGTGTACCAGTGTCTGATCATTCTGATCTGCAGTCTGCAGTGCACTTCGGAAGGTATCAGGTGTCAGGCGACAAAAATTGTTTATTAATACCTAATCGACAATCGTCAGTTTGAGTTCAGTTTTCTGTTTCATTCTGTTACAAATTGAATAAGTTAACAAAATGAGTGCTAAACGAAAAACAAGTGAAGTCTGGAATTATTTCACAATTACGGACCAAATTAAAAGTTGAGCCAAATGCGATTTATGCAAACAAACACCATCATACAAATCATCAGTTTCAAATTTAAAAAAAACACATACAAAAGAAACATCACAGTGTCTCTAAATGCAACGACTACTGGCAATGATATTTGACCTGAACCAGTCTCACAAAATCAAAACGAAGACGAAGATGACCCTTAGCCATCCACAAATTCACAGGTACAGAAACAATAACCTTTACGTACTAAAAGCTTTCATTTAATACCTACTTCAATTTTTCGTTAGACGGTTTCTGTGCAACCCCGACCTGGGAGTTCTCATTCTGCAGATGAGGAGGATACTTCTTTCAGAACTTCAACAACCGTGCAGACTGCGGAAAAAAAATTCAGGAAAGAATTTCTTCTTATTTACCAAGAAAAATAACAGCGAACGTGTCAAAGAAAATTAATAGTGAACTTTTAAAACTATTTTACTTAGACTTCCAACCATTTAGCGTTATTGAAGATCGTGGATTTCGTCAATTCGTCAAATCTCTAAATCCATTGTATGAACTTCCGAATTGCCAAACAATTTCCCGATCTTTAATACCAGCTGTATATGAAAGTTGTTCAATTAATACTAAGGATGTTGTTAGTAAAATTTCACATGCTTGCTTAACGACGGACTGTTGGACATCGACCAATAATGATAGTTTTGTCTGTGACAATACATTTTTTGGATGATAATTTTAAAATGCAGTCAGTGTTACTAAGTTGTAGCGTATTTGATAAAAGCCATACGAGTGACAATTTGGCAAAGGAGTTAATGACAATTGCTAAAGATTGGAGAATTGAAGACAGAATAGTTCTTGCTATCTCTGATAACACCGCAAATATAAAATGTGCAATTAAAAATGGAACGCTTTGGGAATTTTTTAGATGTTATGCTCATACTCTGAATTTAATTGTCGGCGATGTTCTTAAATTAGTTGATAAACTTATAGGCAGTGTAAAAACTATAGTTTCTCACTTGAAACGAAGTGCAACAGCAACGTACAAATTAATGAATTTTCAAACAAATGCCGGGTGTCGCACACCAAAAAAATTATCACAGGACGTAGTTACGAGGTGGAATTCCACGTACTATATGTTGGAGCGATTTGTGGAGTTAGAAGATGCTGTGAGATCGACTGTTGACATGTTGATCGTATCTTTACCATAGTTATCTCCAGGTGATTGGGAATGTTTAAAAGACCTGTGTAAAATATTAAAACCATTGAAAACGCTACTAGTGTAGTTGGTGGAGAATTACATGTCGACCTCATTGGTAATAGTTTTAACGGGGGGGGGGTCTTTTGGGCGTGTGCGACAATCTTATAAAGAATGAATTTTCTAACATTTCGCGAAACGTGATAGAAGCTTTACAAAGGGGCCTTTTGGAAAGGTTACAAACGTTGAATACAGCAACACACTTGCTGTATGTACATTTTTAGATCCTAGGTTTAAGGTATGTGTTTTGAAAAATAAGGATGCTGTGGAGAAAGTTAGAAATTTCATAACGAATGAAGTAACAAACATAATTGCTAATAGTGGCACAATGAATAGAGACAATGTAGAGCACGTGATGGTTCTAAAAGAAAATTCATCGAGTGATGCAACAACATATTCTGAACTTTCCATATGGAATTCATTAGATCAAGTGTATGCTAAACGCGCCCTCAGCATAAACCCACGTGCACGGGCGATAATGGAAGTACAACGTTACGTTGAAGATGACTTACTAAATAGGAAAAATGATCCTCTAGAATGGTGGAATAAGACAAGCCATATGTATCCTCACCTCAGCAAATTGGTAAAAGCATTTTGCTGCTGCCTAGCTACTTCTGTATCTTGCGAAAGAATATTTTCTAAAGGGGGGAATATTCTAAACGATCGCCGAACTCGGTTAAGTTCTAGTAAAGTTAAGCAACTACTATTTTTAAACATAAATGCAAAATACCCCAATTAGGATAGGTTTTGTTCATTGTATTTTTCAGAGTACTGTTATCCATTTCTAAATATTTCACGAATTTACATTGTTTTATTATTTTATAATTTTTATTTTTACTTACGAAAGATTTTATGTTCTTCTAATAAATAACAATTATAACATCTAGTAATTTCTATTTTCTATTTATAATCATGACAAACCATTTCCTCATTCAAATTTCAAATTGAATGAAAATTTCAAATTTCAATGCGGTTTGAAACACTTGTGCACTGCAGATCAATCGTATCGATCGCGAGCATCAAACAACAAACACGAGAAAGGCAACAGGAACGAGCTCGGGAAGAGAGAAGTAGAACAGGTACAGATATCAGCATCAGTGTTCAGTGTACTGCTAGTCTGATACTGGTTCGCCGATCGTCCGTGCGAGCACGAAGTTGGTATTGTGCTAACCAAGATAGGTATTAGGTACCTGTTATCTGGCAAAACTGATACCTGTTCTGTGGATCAGTTTAAGGATACCTGTTACTGAATAACAGGTCTAGTATTTTTATGCCATCTCTACTGCTAATGCAATTGCAACGGCATCAACGTTTTCCGTGCACGGCAGGTGGTTGATGCCATTAACTGCAGTAAGGAAAACTAAGAATATCAACATCGCAGGGCTGAATATTAAAAACACCATCACAAACCACAAAGTAGGCGTAAAATTAAATACAATAATTTTTTAAATATCCACGAACTAACTAACGACTGACTAATCAAAAAGTTATTTTATTTTAAGTTAATTAAGGCTAAACCAATAATTACAGACCAAACATTATGAACGCAAACACAAAACAAGGAGGCTTAAGAAGATGCAAAAATTATTTATAAGTGAGTCAAGATCAATTTCTACGAACTAATAAAGATAAATAGTCTGCAATACAAAGGTTTAAAAATAACATTACTGCAGCTGAGGCATTTATATAAACCAATGAGCTATGGCCACATCGATGGATCTCATTTCTACTAAGTTTCTTAAAAAAATACAATCCAAGATCTTATCTTTCCACCAAATAGTCTTGGCATAAACACCTTTTTATGGTTTTCAGGCCGTAGTTGTTGGTTAAAACAAAAAAGGATTACATCATGAACCACCATTTGTTATCGAATAGCTTTTTAGAATTCCAACGATGAATTTTTAATTTAATTCACTAAGGTACTTTTTAGTATATCGAAAAATTATTAACTTCCAAATAATTCTTGGTACCCTTGAAAGAATTGAGTCTGTATAATTGTTTTGTAAATCACCAATAAATAACTGTTTTAAAATTGATATTTCATTACATTTTCAATCGCTGGGATGATTAAACCAACATTTATTATAGTTTTATTTAACAGTTCCCGGTATTTATTGGACAGAATATAATATTTTTAAAGTACAAGTTGTGCATTATGACGCGAAGTAGAATTTAAAATAAAGTTGCTATCTTATTAATAATTTTATAATCATTTTGATAATTTAGCTTAGAGAAATTGTTTTAACCTTATAGGAACACATCAAATCAGCTGATACCTTTAAACGTACGTTGCTAATATGAAAAGAAATCGGTGTGCAAATATTTCAAACCGACGAACATCGACTATAGATCGGCCTTTATTAATACGTAGCAGTAGAAAGAGACAAATATGTCGACGCACCGTCGTTAACAAGTTTAGAATATTGCTTGTAGGTGTGTCACTCGCGGCATCAACGCAGCATCTCGGCTTGTTTTAGACTCGTCAACTTATATACCAAAGGATCTCATTTTACACCATATATTTTAAAGAGATCTCACCTTATTCACTTTTTATGCAAAAAATTAACAGTGTAAAATTTCTTTCCCCTCTCATGGAGTAAACGATCAACTAACTATTTCAAGATTATAACTGAAAAATATACTTCAAATATCTATTTACAATTGAAGATCTCGGGTTGCCCAAGTTTAAACCGGATCTCGACTTGGTCAAAAAATGTGTATATATATATATATAGACTTATAAACGGTCATAGTTAGGCCCGCTGAATATATGAATAGTACCTTGTTAAGCCAGTTTCAACGCTGATGAGCCCGCGTTTGGCTCAACAATGTACCCCAGTGTATATCATCACCAATTGGTTAGAAATGCCTCAAAGATGCAGTACACAAATTTTTGCGGTGGGCTCAGTAATGACCGGTAGTATGGTCGATATACATGGAGTAGTTTTGCAATATCGAGTGTAGGGGGCGCTTTTGGAATGTTTTATATACAGTATATAAAAATATGTAAACGCTCGTTATTAAGCCCGACATGTCACAACGCTGTTGGGCTTCACAACGAATTGATATATATAATAAATATACATAATGGGCTTGAAAACGTATTCATACACATACCTACATAAAACATTAATACGGTGTAAATAAAAATAATTTACTTTATCTACGACCACTACTAAAAGTAGGCCTTTTAGCGCTAGCTTGTTTCACTAAAAGTGACGTTTTATAGTTTACCGTGGTTAAAGAAATCAGCTGTTTAGTTTTAGCTCTAGTGATAAAAGTGAAGTGAGGTTATAAAACTACAATTTCGAACTCGAAGTGAAGTTGTAAACTTATTCTAGTTGCTTCTTGCGTTACAGGTAAAGTGTTTTTGAAATAATTAAAGCGTTATGTAATAAATACACTAAGATGTGGAGTTTTACATTTCGTAACTGACCTTCTCAGCACTGGCTTCGCAAACATTCGGCCGCGCATGGCCTACTATTTATTATGACATAAATTAGAAGTGCCGTAGATGAAAACCTTTGTTAAATCGATATTTATGGATTAATAACAGTAAAATTAAGGTCGTAGATAAAATATTGTATGCAACTCGTGCTAAAACTCATTTATGCACGAGACATGTTATGAAACTCAGCCTTCGGCTTCGTTTCATAATTTTCATGTCTCGTGCGTAAACGTTGACTTTTAGCACTTGTTGCATAAATAGATATTTTATAGTAATCATCAAAAATTTCACACTCGAGATTTTTGCGGAAATATCCGTTTTCGTCTCTTATGATTCAGAAAAAGTGGTGTTTGAGGTGATTTCTGTCTGTGAATCTGTTTGTATCCTCTCTACAGCACAGACGGTATAATAGATCGGCTTGAAGATATATCTGCGTTTCTTATATAGTTTAGGATAATACAGTGAATATTTGATAAACTCAGCCTAACAAAAGTGGTACTTTAGTCAAGCATTTTTCCGTTTCCAGTAAATTTTTATAATTTTGGTAATACTATTTTTAGAATAACATATATTATCATTGAATACAATTTTTGTTTAACGTTTTTTTGTGAAAAATATAGCTTTTGAGAAAATCGCACAATTAAATTCTCACATAAATATTCTCAAATTTTTATAATTGTTGGATAAAAAAATATTTTATCTACAACCTTTGTTTAAATTTTTTGTGAAAAGTACTTATAATTTTTAAAGAGCAAAACTAAATTTTAGAAAAATTTGCTCAAAATTTTTATAATTGCTGGATTAAAACAAAATTCCTTAAAACAAGAGCCTATATTATAGTAATATCTGTCGCTTTTCGTTCAAAAACTTTTTTTGAAAAAAGCGCAAAATTATATTTTTACAAAATGTTCTCAATTTTTTTATAGTTGTGGTATAAAAACACAATTCTGTGAAACAACATCGCATATTATATAATTATCTACAGCGTTTGTTAAAGGTGTTTTGGGAAAAATGATAGATTTTGAAAAAATCGCAAAACCTAATTTTTATAAATAAACGGCCAAAAATTAATGAGAATAAAATGTTTTATGTACGAGTATTATAAGATACTGTTTATGACATAATTTCTCGGCAATAAAGTAGTTATATATAGTACTAGTAAAATAAAGTTTACCTATATTATCTTGCTAGCACTATAAAAGTACGTACTCTATCTTACTAGTACTATCTAACAGCTCCTAGTTATAAGACTATTACTAGATCGATTTTAGACCTCTAAAGTAGCCCATAACCCACTACTGAGTTAAATCATAACCCACTAGTGAAATAAAAGCCAGGTCATTCACTGCTAACCTCGAATTTGACATAGACTGACAATACACTTCAATACTGCCAAACGTATAACACGAATCACTTTCCAAATTGTCACTATGACTTTTCATGGCTGTCAGTATAAGATGTATGTTTTTTAAGGTATTTATTGGTTAATGTAATTATAAGAATTGAATATAATTTTGCATTGTACAGGACGATCAAGTTATTATTATCCACAGTTGAATCATTTACGTCGCGACTCGAATTATAAATGTATTTGACCTCTCGGTACTTTTCAATTTGTCACTATGACTTTTCACGGTTGTCAACAAAAAATTTGTTTTTTAGATATTTATTGCGCTGTAATATAACACGCTTAACCATAAATAACTATTACATTAGTTGTCAATGTCAAAATATATGCCTTTCAATATCTGTAAAGGTACTCCAATGTCAAGTCTTTTCTGTCACAGAATAGACATCAAATCTATAAACCTGATTTTTTTAGATTTTAGAAGTGAACATAAAGCTTTGTATACAACTCGTACATAATATGACTTTATGACTCGTCCTCTTTACTGACCTCACTTGGTTATAAAAGAAATTCGTCAAATAATGCCCTACATCATGTACTTCTTATATCAATAGCTATTGAAAAGGTGTTATAAATTACGTAATTGTCTATAAGTTTTCTCAAAAAAGGTTTTTGGAAATAGTTTTGAAAAAATTTTAAAATTACATTTTTACAAGCAGTAATAAAAGATCGTGTGGTGGCCCACCCCGTGTTTCATTTTTATTGATTTGCAGAAAATAATGGTTTTAATAAAATTTGCAATTTTAAAACTGGCTTTTTATAAGCAAATACAGCATTATTACTACATACTATAATTTTGGGTTACCTGAACCCTTAATCTAGTAGGTATTGTTAAAATCGACGATTTTGACTTCTAGCTAAGAAACATATTGAAACATACAAGAGCGCTCATTTTATCTTACTTGCTGTATATTTATTTGAGATTTTTACTACCCTCGTCTAACAGACGAAGGGTTTCTAGATGACGAAAAAACGGTTTTCTCAATTCCGTCTGTCTGTCAGTCGGTTGGCTGTATAATTCAAAAACTAGGAACGAGGAAGACGATATTGTGCATGCAGATTATATGTCTACCTGGAATGAAATCGAGAATATTTCGAAGAAATAAATACAGGGTGAGCACCTTAAAATATAAAATCTTGTTTCGTTTTTTTACTTCCTTTTACGATAAAAGAAGTATTGGATTCACCCCAAAAATTCGAAATTGAGTATTAAACAGATCTTCACGTTTTAGAGTCCCTGATCCCAAAAAACATATTTTTTTTTCATTGGTCTGTTCGTCTATCTGTGTGTCTGTATGTCTGTCTGTGTGTCTGTCTGTGTGTCTGTGAACAGAATATCTCAAAAACGAAAAGAGGTATGGCATTGAAACTTCACATATACGTTTTATGTACTATGTAGATGAGACAGCAAGATTTTGAAGAAGATCGCATAACCGGAAGTAGATGTTTACTCTTGCAATTATTCAATTTTTTTCGGTTTTTTCAAAAACGGCTCTAACGATTTTTTTCAAACTTTATATTTTTATTAAATTTTTAATGTGTATTGATGTGAGATAGGTGATTTTCCAGTTGAATACTTCTAAAATGGGTTTATTTTGTTTTTTTCAATTTTTTTATTAACTCCTATTTTAAATACAACACCCGCTATATTATTACATTTTTTAATTCAGCTTGAAATTCTAGAAAAAAATTGTCTCTTCAACTAAGTCTCTATTTTGTACCGTTTTTGTAGAATTTGCAATTTTTAGAAAATTTTTGACAAATGCTTAGAAATTAAAAATCAAATTTTTGGCTAATTATAACATCACTGTAAAAGGAAGTTGAGTGAGTATTACACCAGATTTTTTAACTGAGAAATACATCAAAGTAGTAATTTGCACATACCTCAGGCTTTACCGTTGACGAAAGTGATACTCAAGAGATGCAGGATAAATGTTGCAAAACAGAAAAAGGGGCCAACAAAAAATGCATTATATTTAAGACAGCCTCCGCGCAAGGATGCTAGGAGTACTCCATGGCGCATGGAAATGTGCTTGCAATATCCTTCCAAACATTAGAATAGCGTTCGCAGCCGCTGCCGTTCGAATCGACCGCCGGTAGTTTTTCTTTTAATTTGAAAATTGATGTTATTTGGTTTATCAAGTGTTTTCTTTTATTATTTCAGTATTATGAGAAACGTGAATGCATTTTTACCCTTAGTTTTCTTTGATTTTAAAAATTATTTAGTGTGACAACGTCCACTTGCGAGAGTTCTGAGTAAAGCCCTTTACAGATATTTTCAACGAGCACTGTTTAAACACTAAATAAACGTGATGAAATGCACACATTATGCCAGGTATTTTCATAAAAAATGAGTCCAATTTATGATTTTCAGCTGTTTGGGTTTGTTTGGCGGTGGGATTATTTACACAAATGATACATTTTTTCTTAAAAGTGAGTTATCAGTTTATCAGTCACGTAATGTACGAGGTAAGTAGATTTTTACTGTGCCAAGTAAAATCAATCACATGGAAGATGTTGCTCAAACCTAGCTCTTACTAGTTTATTTCAAAATTTCAGTTTATAAATCTTTGTTAATCAAATGTTAAATTGTTAATGTAAACGACTAAATTTGTTAGTGTTACACATCACCAATACTGCATATATTTATTATTACTTATTACTATTAAAACTACTGTAAGTATTTAATAAATTCGAAAAAACTAAATTTGCTGAAAAGAATGTGGATAATACGGTGTGTTCAAAAAGAAATTACATAAGGGTTGGCCATGGAAACTAAAAGTAATGCAAACAGCAAGCTTTAAAATTCATTAACTGTCATTGTTGTTGTCATAAGTTTATATTCTAATCTGCTATGGAAATTCTAAAGTTTGCTGTCTCTACAGCTTCCTGTTGACATTAGTTTTGCTTTCCATGGCCAACTCTTATGTAATTTCTTTTGGTATAAAGCTTTATTCATTATACCGATTGGCCCATAATTAAATATAACGGCAATGAGATAGCTAGAACAAAAACAAACAGAATGCATAAGTAAGAAAGAGACTAACATAAAAAGTTCTTATTTGTATACCATAATCCCACTATTACTAAGTGAGCACAAAAAGGGCAGCCCTGCAGTTCGTTATCTGGAATTTTAATAATTCGATAAAAGAACCGCAAAGTGATTAGCCCGTTAAGTCACAGGTGAGATGTAACATGAACACTCCCGCCAAGACAACAAACAAAACCAGATAAATAAAAATCAACTTTTATTTTCCAAATTGTAAATAAAGTAATGAGTAGTTTTGAAATAAAAATTATTAAAACTATTGACGATAGTGTAGACAATTCCGTTCCATAAGTAATCAGCCGTATATCGTGTGTAAGATTTTAATATTGGCAACATATTAACGAATTCACTTCAAACATCAATATTATTACTAGATCACAAAATAAATTATTATTAAATAAAATCCCTCGCTTTAGTTTTGTACTTTTCTTTGAGATTGATTTATAGTTGACCACATTTACGGAGGTTTTCGTTGATTAGTAAAAATATCCCATAAAAAATTTGCATTTTTTTTCGTACGTGTAGCAATCATATAAACCGATCAAAACCGCAATAACTTGATAAAATCGTTCACAGTGTGCAATAATTCGATAAAAAAAAACTCGGCAGGGGTTAGCTTGCTCCAGTAAAATCACTGGCGAAATTTGAAACACGACCACACTGCCGTCATTGTATTTAACAAATTTCAATCAAAATTATGAATAGTTTTGGAATAAAGGTCACTAAAAATATTGAAGATACTGTAGAAAAATAAATTTCGTAAGTAATCAACCGTATACTTTCGTGAAAGCTATTAATAGCGGCAAAATATTTACTAATCCTACCAAAACATCCCTAACTAACTGGAGTAAAGTATTAATTATTATTAAAGTATATCTTGCAACTGCATATCGAGCTCTGATTTGAAAATAATTGATATTTTACCGGTTTTTTTGATGTTTTCGTTGCTTAGTAAAAATAATATTTTTTTAATAAAAACTTGAGATAGAATAAGTCATTTAATTAAATTAACTGCATCACAAGTCTAGTTTATGCAATATCTTTGAGGAGCGCAGCGACGTCCCAGCTTATAAGGATATTAATTGTTATTAATAATAACATAAGGTGTAGCATATCACTTGCATGATTTTAGAGCAAGAGCAAGAATTTTTCTCCACGATTACTGGACATTTTAAAACCTAGCAATATATTAATTTGACTAATATAAGCCCACTATTACTAAATACGCAATACGCAAAAGGGCCAGCCAGCAATTCGTTATCCGGTATTTAGGCGCGAACCCGGCCGGCACCACAGATTTTGGCAGCGGTGTCGGGCTTACTAACGTACGCTTAAAATAGTTAAATATATAAATGGGCTCCATAGAGTACCATTTCTATATCTGGAATTCACAGGGACATGTTTATACCTAAAATCTGCATTTCTTAGAAATCTTTACCCCTCTGTGAATGCCTCGACTGGTGTTATGCAACGAAACAAAAATATGTAACCCATTCTCTTCTAGCTTGTTTCCTTAGGCCGGGATCATCAGCGGCCCGGAGACCTATCGGGCTCAATAGCATACCGTTTATAAGTATATATATGGGGAAAAATATGTTACAAGTACAAACCGCTGAAAATAAGCTGAAATATGAAGAATTAAGAAGGAAGTGTAAGGCAACATGTAGAGAAAAGAAAAGAAGACACAAAATTAAATGGCTAGAAGCGATAGAAGAAAATTACAGAAATAAAGAAATTAGAAACTTTTATCAGGGAGCAAAAAAAGTGAAGCAAGGGTATCAAACAAAGACAATAGTATGCAAAGATAAAGAAGAAAATTTGATAGGGGATCAAAAAGAAGTGACCGAAAGATGGGCAGAATATTTTGAAGAGCTGCTCAATAACCAACGGAACAAGGATAGGCTGACGGAGGAAAGGCCAGTGATACAAGGTAACAATAGCAATGAGGAAGCTCCTGACGACAATGAAATAACAAAAATAATAAAACAGCTAAAGAACAATAGAAGTCCGGGTGCCGACGAAGTACAAGCCGAAATGATTAAATATGGAGGTACTAAACTACAGAAATTGTTATGCGAGCTAATCCAGGAAATATGGAACAAAGAGGAAATGCCTAAACCATGGGATGAAGCCATAATATGTCCGTTATACAAGAAGGGAGACAAACAAACCTGCGACAACTATAGGGGAATCGCGCTGCTGAATGTTGCATATAAAATTCTAGCCACTTGCATTAAAAATAAGATGTCAGAATATGTCGAGAATGTACTGGGGGAGTATCAGTGCGGGTTCAGAAAGGGAAGATCGGTAGTGGACCAAATATTTGTACTTAAAGAAATACAGGACAAAAGTTACCAGCATAAACTCCAGACACACATATTATTTATCGACTTTAAACAAGCATATGATAGCATCATAAGACAGCAGCTCTACCTTGCACTGAATGAGCTTGGGATACCTAGCAAGTTGATCAGGCTGATAAAAATGACTTTGCAAGATACAACGAACAGGGTAAGAGTGAATGGGGAAGTTTCAAGAAAATTTAAAGTGAAGAACGGATTAAGGCAAGGGGACCCTCTCTCAGCATTATTGTTCAACGTAGCCCTCGAAAAAATTATAAGATAAGTGGCATAAGCGGCAGAGGAATCCTGTATCGCAATCGACATCAATGCCTTGCCTTTGCGGATGATCTAACAGTTTTAGCAAGAACAAAAGAAGAATTAAAGAATGCAGTACAGAAAATAGTAATTGCGGCACATGACATGGGACTTGAAGTTAATGAAACTAAAACTAAATATATGGTATGGAGTGACAAGCCCTTCGATAACAACAGTACCTTAAAGATAAAAGTAGGCAACAACAAGGAATACAGTTTTTCAGAAGTGGAAACGTTTACATATCTGGGAACAATAGTAGCAAGGAAACCCGGTAGCAGTGAAGAGATCGAAGCAAGAATAACAGCAGGAACAAAAAGTGCACATGCAATGAAGAGCGGGAGAGGAGAACGAACAGGGAAATCAGGGAACTTTATGATGACGCAGATATTGTGGGAGTTGCTAAAGCACAAAGAATCAGATGGTTGGGACACCTAACAAGAATGAGCGAGGAGAGGACAACAAAAAAAATATGGGCTGCGGAGATGGGGGGAAGACGAAGACGTGGAAGGCCGAGAACGCAATGGAGAAGTGAGGTGCAAGAAGATCTGAATTACCTAAATATCCGAGAGTGGGAAGTGAAAGCCAGGGATAGGAAAAAATGGGCATCAATCGTGCAACAAGCCAAGGGCCTCCAAGGCCCATAGTGCTAATATATATATATATATATAATCAATGGCAGATTACTAAAAATTTAATCCCAATTTATAACTTCAAAGTAGGAGCAAATTGCATAGTAATCAGCATGTCTAAAATCATAGTAGTAATCATCATATACCAATCCCAAATTCGTCGTAGTTAAAGACAGTGTAGCACAAAGTGCAGGGTGATGTTTATCACATGGTAAAATAGATTCTAAGACAGTAGATATCACAGTCTCGGTAAGATTAGAAAACATCAGGTCAAGCATTACAGCATTCATATTTTGGATAGTGTTTAACTGCATCAAATTGTAACTAGCAAGAGTATCTGATAATACAAGGGCAGCATTATGCTCCAGGTCCGTTGCGTTAGCTTGATGAACAGAATATACTCCAAAATTGTCGTTAATCCAGTGATATTTGGCAAATTGTAATCCCCGAGAATTAATAATTTATTATTGATATTTACATCCATAATTTCTTTAATAGAGTTACAATGCTCAGTATATATGTCGATTGCTGATCTCGGTGGAAAATGAACAGCTCCAACAATAAGATAACTTGAGTGACAAAAATTTTTTGCACTCCTTGCGTACAAACCACGATTTCGCGCACTATATTGAATCACGGAAACGCCTTCTTTACGGTCATTCTACCACTTTGACACACATGTGCGTGATTTACGCACCGTTTTTTCTCAGGCTAATTGATAATTCCATAATAAAATAATTACTATAATATTAAAGATATATAAAGAAAATGTAATTTACTGCCATTTTTACTTCAAAATATTTAAAATTACCTCATAAAAATATTAAATTAAGATCTGACAATTAATACCTACAGCGCCAGCGTGGCTCGGTGGTTAGAGCATTGGACTGCGGCGCGGAAGTCTGGAGTTCAAATCCCAGATCGATGCCTGGCGGGCGGCCTACCCAGTCGCTTTAAATAATTGGGGACCTGCGTTCGAAAGAACAATGGGTAATAATGCGGTTGTCTAATGCGTGATGCTCACCACATCACCAAGTGTCATGAATTTGACACGCGACAGCCGGGTGTGAGAGCGAGGATACGGAAGCTCTGACCTTCCGCCTTGCAGGCCAAGCTCCTTCATGGGGTGTTAGTGCCTCACCATTATTATTAATTAATACCTACAGCGCCATTTGACAGAAATGTTTGCTACGCATCGCCGATGTTCGTAGAGTCACGGCCAACTAAATTAATTTAGTTGGCTGTGGTAGAGTGTCGATGTCGCTACACCCTGCATTTCTAGCTGTTATTAAATAGCACCGAGGTACGTCGACGAATTTTGCCACTGGTAAAGTAACTTTTTCTTTTGTAGTAAACGTAAAATGATTATATCTATTGCAACGAACGCATATAAATCAATCAATTTAAAAGTTTTGTTAGAACTGACAACTACTTAGCTAGATACCTACTTTACCGACATAATAAATGTCAAACTATTTCTTTTACGAAGAATATCGAACTAAATTCATATTAAAATATGATTTACTTTTAGCAGTTGTGCAAAAAATAGCATACATGTCTTGTGCGGGAACAAGTAATGGGAACTTGTAGCGCATGCGAATCTCGTGCGCTACGCGCACTCGAGTCGCAAACCGCGCTACGCGTTCCTAAAATTCTTGTTCCCGCACGTATCATGTAAAATACTATTTCACAAACAACTGTTCAATATTAGCATTTGCTAGATTAATGCAGCTGCAGCTGAGGTGATTCCTAACGGCAATCAAAACACCACCGCCTCTGTTATAGATGGGTCTCACTATTTCGATCCTTCCTGTAAATATTGTAATTGGAGAACCCCAATTCTTTATCAGAATTATCCTTATGGAACCAAGTTTCGGTGAATACTATTATATCATAATCGCTATTGAGTGTTGATGCAATTCTTAGTTGAGGTAGTTTAGTTCGGAGCCCACGTATATTTTGATAATACACAGTTAACGTTTTTCGTTTTTTTGAGCTACTACGAGTGTTGACTTCTACAATTTTCGGAACGCCATGGATATATCTGATTGTCTTATTTGTTTCACCATTCTGCTTAAGTTGTTCTAAAGCAGCCTTTAATTTCTTATAGTAAGCCCTTTGTGCTGGGGTCTGATCGGAGCTGATACGCACATTAGGATCGGATATTTTATTCTTATTTCTTAAAATAGTTAACGCTTCTTCATGAGAATTTAAAATAACTTTAAAGGCCGAATTTTGTTGTTATAATGTTTACCTAGTCTAAACAGTTTAAGGTTTTTGGTGTCCACTTCAATATCACTCAAAAGATTCTTGACTGCGTTTTTATCAGCAATTGTTTTATCAGAAAAGGAATTGCCTTCTGGTTCCTGAATGTTGAAGAATATTACATTTTTAGCACGCTGTTGACGATTGAATATTTCTGAGATAAGGTTCTCATTTAGATCATTATCCTGCTTATTTGTGTAATCTTGCTGTACATTTCCAGCACTAAGCTGATTAATTTTGTCTTCAAGCAATAGTACTTTCTTAATCAGCTCAGGGACACGAAATACTCCAACCTCGCATGCATCACAAAAAAATAAGAACTTACGTTTACTTAATTTTAAGCATCTTATTTCGTTTTAGTTTTGGTTCTATAAAATAATTCCAGACAGGATCTAGTTTCCTTCCAGTCATGATTCCGATTTTAATAAAACTATTTAGTCCAGCCACAAATGCAAGCAGTAACTGAAAGTTGAATTGAAACCAATACGTTTGCCGCATGTATTCATAATATTAATCCAGTTTTATGGGGGATTTCCCTAATTAGATGAGCTACCTAACTACCTACTAAATACAACTTAAGTAGGTACATTAAGTAACAAACGACTTCCGGGATTGGACCGTGTCATGATTGAGATTGAAGACTGAGAGACAGTCGAGTTTCGCCTCTGACGTGGTTCACACGTTGAGTTACCGTGCTCTTCTGTCCCTTCCCTTTGCAAAGAGTTTCGCCTCTGGCGTGGTTAACACGTTGAGTTATTGTGCTCTTTTGCTTTTTTCCTCCTGATGAAGCCCCTTACGAAAGTGGGCGAAACGTTGAGTTCTTCAATCTCAATCATGACACGGTCCAATCCCGGAAGTCGTTTGTTACTTAATGACAATGGCCGTGAAAGCCTCAAAAATCATTTAAGTAGGTACATTCCTGAATCCAGAATTAAAAAAAGTTGAACTGCAACTCACGTTTTAAATATAAACAAACACGTTTTCTTTTTTGTTTTTAACAAAAAACGTTTTTTTGTTTATTTTAAAAAACATGTTTTTTGCCAAGCCTGCTTGAATGTTGTTAATATTACGTTAATGGATTGGCAACCTAACAATCCCGATTTAAATGATCATCTATATTCTATGGAACACTTTAAAAAATATCCAAAATCGTATACTTCCACCTGCCAACCACAATCAACTGGGGGATGTAGTAATTGTAGAATGGGCGTATATTCCCCAGTAAATTGTTGAAAATCTAATCTCCAGCAGGCCAAGGCATATAAATGCGGGGAGGGCATACACAGTATTAATATCGCATTGAAGCCATCAATTTTATTGTTCACGCGTTTTCAGCAAAGAAAGTTTTTACTTAAAAATGATTTAAAATAGGGTCATGTGCCGATTTTTTCACGAACAATTTCACAAACCTAATTTATAAGATTTCGTTGAATCTTAATTATAATTTTAATTATCATATTGTAATTAAATGTATACGTTAATACAGTGGTGTTAATTTTGTCCAGGAGTTTACAAAATTTCCCACATAATTGAATTCCTACACAACTACAAACAGCAAACTGACCTTGTTCAACGGGTCTTAATCTAAGAATCCTGTATACTAATTCTGCATATATTTTTAAAATTTTACTAGTTTTTACTAAAAATATGCAGGTAATTCTAGTTTTTATTAGTTAAAACAAGCATTGACGAAAGCGCTTTGTAGGATCTAGTTTTGATTAGTAAATTCGGATTTTAACTGTAACATAATTATATATATATTATATTTTATTTTGCACGAATTTGTTGTTTAAATGAGGTGCAAGAAAAATAAATTTAGTTCACTCACATCTGTAATTTATTTGTAAAGCATACGTAACAATATATTACTACTATACCACAAAGAAAATTGTTAATAATTTAGAAATTAAAGATTTTTGGCTTCCCAATGCTTCTTTTGCATTTTCGATTAGATTTTAAAATGGGAGTTTGAAATAAAAAAGTTGATTTAAAAGGGCTCGATAGTAAATTTTTGCACCTTTTTAAGTCTTCAGTAGTGTATAATATTGTTTTGTACATGTACGCTTAATAATGTAGGTAATTTTTGTATTCGTTGCAAGAGTTAATGATCATACTTCATATCATTACATTAATTTGTTTGCACATTTTCATAATTTATTTGATTATGGTTCTGAATGGCTTAAAGCGAGATTTAAATTGTTGTTTATTTATTATCGTAACACTAATAGTAGCATAAAACACTGCTGTATTCTGTGGTTCGAATCTTTGTAATGGTAGCAGTAGTGACAAAATATGATCAAATTATTTACCATTTCTAATACTGATTTTTTATGTTACAAGGTTATGACTTGGTGCTAGCGGAGGATGAAGAAATGAACAGAATGGTGGAATCTATGAAATTGTTCGATTCTATTTGCAACAGCAAGTGGTTTGTTTCGACATCCATCATTTTGTTTTTAAACAAGAAGGATTTGTTCGAGGAGAAAATCACCCGTAGTCCGCTTACAATCTGTTTTCCAGAGTATACAGGTCACAACACCTACGAAGAAGCATCTGCCTACATTCGGATGAAATTTGAAAATTTAAATAAGAGGAAAGATCAGAAAGAGATCTATACACATTTCACATGTGCCACTGATACCAATAATATACAATTCGTATTTGACGCCGTCACAGACGTAATTATTAAGAACAACTTGAAGGATTGTGGCCTTCTTATGTAAGATATTTTTAAGTGGCCCGAACTGTTACTGTATCAAATTTTGTTGCATCGAATATAAGTTTATAATGAAATTGTAAATTTCGTAAAGTCAATTGTTAGTTTTTGCAAAGCGAGAACTGTATTTTGTATAATTTCTCAGAATTGCTGCCACAACACGATCACTCAATAATTTTAACTCGTATATTAAGATAATGTAGACTGATTTCGAAAATGGTTTTAAAGTGGTTAACTTGTGGTGCTTATTTCAGGAATTAACCTAAGAGAATCGAATAAGCAGGAGACAAATTGGAAAATTATTTTTTTAACGTTAGTTGTCATACTACCTTACTGACAGTATTTGAAAATTTGTAATAGATATTAGCACGCAAAGATTTATGGAATGCTGTACTTACTCGAATAAATGTAGCATTTGTAATTTTTCTAACTCATTTATCTCATGCCATTTACTTATTTATTTTAAAACTTAACGAAAAATTATAAATGCAAGCACCGAATGAATCCTCGATTAAGTAAAGCGCAGCAAATTGGCATGAAGTGCGTTAGTTTTATATGTAATTAGTCTAAATTGCCGTATTATTTCGGAATTACAATTACTGTATGTTTGATCATGAAGTGTAGGTATTATCTTTTTTTACTTTTTTATTTTTATACAGATAAACCTCTATATTTTGTAATAATTTACAGTTTTTTACCTGCTGCAAATTGAAACTATGATATTGTATCTTATGGTAGGTAAATTCCTACATTCCCAGAATTGGATAAGTTTCCAGTGTTGGTCATAACATAATATATGCTGCTTGTTGTTGGGTGCAACAAAAACCAGACTCAAATAACTAGATGCACGTAATTTACTACGTAACACAAATTTACTCAAATAATTCTGTTTCTTGTTGTACCTCTTTCTATTTTTGTAAAGATTATGAGTATTTAACAAATATATCAAAGCTATTCAATATTAAATAAAGTCTGTCTATTTTTTGTCAAATGGTTGGAATTAGTTAATTGCTTAAATATTATTATTTTATGTTATGTTGTGATCGTATTTAGTGAGTCTTACAAAGAAATTATCCAAGGAAATGCTCGAACACCCATTTCAAGGGTTAAGTGGAGCTGGATCTTTAAGGGGATTCACCTAAAGCTGTAAGTAATATAAAATTACCTCTTCTATCTGAGTATGAGTGTAAACCGCAAAATAATTTTGAGGTAGTGAATCGATATGAATCAATGACTTACGGGTAGCTAAAATTTATTGTGAAAAGTGCAGTATGATCAAGCTAAACTTATAGCAACTATAGCAATTCTGAATTATGGGTACATCGAGTAATAAATCTTATGGTTCACTGATTCGCAGAACATTACGAATAAAAAACTGAAAATTTGGTGGTTGCACTTTATACCCTCGAATTATTTATATAGGTAATTGTAGTAATATTGTTTCAACAACTGAGAAATATAAACAGCAATTATTACTGTATCGAAAAAGTTCGTATGTGCAACTAGGGATTAATTAATGTTACTCGTAGTTCTACGCCTATTTAATCTACAGATTTGATGATACTGGTTCTCACAATATATGAAGGGTATTTATGTGTCTGATATTTGGTATATTTTTCAATTCAGACTTATGGCATCAAGTTCTTAGACCCTATTTATTTACTGAAAAATGTCAAGTTATGTGTTGGGCAACCGTAATTTGAACTAAATTAATAATTCGTGGGATTTAAAGAAAATATTTATTACTCCACACATATACATACACAATATTTTAAGCCGCTTTTAACTAATGTGTATGCATTTTAAAAAAAACTTCTTCTCTGGCCTACCCTATATGTCCCTAGGGCATCGGGTGATCCATCACTTTTATTATTTTCTGTATTCTTTTTTGTCCCTTGCTACCCTTATGGTTTTTCTGCATTCACTCACTGCCACTCCGTCTGCTTCTCCCATGTGATTCTTAGTCTACCCCTATGCCTGATTCTCTCTACTTTCATCTCCGTAACCACTCTTGGGTTTTTGTTCTCCCTCATCCTGCATACATGTCCATACCACTTTAGCTGTTTGTTCTTGATTTTTCTCAACCACCAGTTTAACCTGCATTAACTCTCTTATTGTACTATTGTTCACCATGTCCCTCCTTGTGTATCCCGTTGCTTTACGGAGATACTTCATCTCTGTCACTGTTACTTTTGATTTTACTTTATCACTTAGTATCAAATTCTTTGGCGAGTAAGTAAGTACCCGTAGGTATACTGTATTGTACACTTGTCTTTTTGTTTTTCAGCTGATTTTCCTTTTTTCTATAATTGTGATGTTGATGGCATAGTACAGGGTGTCAGAAAAATCAACCGTGTGACTTCTCGAGCTGCTGTATAATGCAAAAGGAAGCAAAATAGTTCCATAGAATTTTTGTCTTACACGCTGTTCGACTAATGGGGCCGTTCGAATAAAAAGTGGACTGTATATTAAAAAAAATTGTTTATTTGCTTTATTACACTGAATACTGCACCTCCGTAATTTGGGGTGGTTGCTGCTTTAATGTCGCAGCCGTACCTTATTCTTACTTAACTATTTGCTTACTTAAAACCCAGCTACGCTTTGGGTGCGCAAGCACCCTCACCCCACTTCTTGCGCAGATTTGAGAGGCGCGCTTAACAGACGCATTAGTTTCAACAAAAAAGACTGCCGAAAATTACAAAAAAAAAGTTGGGAAATGCAGAATATTTACTAACACTACCAGTAGGCTTTGAACATTCACTACCCTAATTTTAAAATTTTTGTTATTCTAATTTCGTATACTTCAATTCTAAACTCTTCTTAGAAGTTACGCTTTAGGCTATTGCTTTAAAGACTGCCTCATTGGTTTTTTTTTGTTTTAAGTAAATTAAATTAAAATTACTAGATATTGATAAATAACAATAGTATCATATTTAATCATAATAAATTACAAAGCTAATAAAAAAGAAAACAAAATTTTAAAAACACTATCAATAACTTATAACAAGTGTTCAAAATGTCCACCATTCAGCCTTATGCATGCCTCAGCTCGCCGCACGGAAGACGCCCTAACTCGTTCAAAATTTCCCGAGTCATTACGAATGTTATCTGCCGCTACCATTATACGATTTTGCAGATCTTGTCGGTCTTCTATCGGTGTGCGGTATACTTCCTCTTTCATATGCCCCCATAAAAAAAAAATCACACATGTTCGTATCAGGTAAACGTGATGGCCAAGAGACAGGTCTGCCTCTTCCAATCCATCTATTGGGATACATTTTTATTTATTTATTTATTATTTCATTAACTGGAAGACCCTTTTTAACAAAATATACAAGTTAAATTAAATTATAACCTAATACAATTAGACAAATTAAATTAAGTAAGTTAAGATAAGCTAAATTAACCTAATAACATCCCAATCAAAAATTTTCAAATTTAATTCTGAGAACAGATGATTTAAACTTGCTGAATGAAGTGTCAAACAAATCAATATATGCGTAGTAGATATTTACTTCCCGACACATTCTAGAAATAGCAGAATTATAACTATAGTTAGTTTTATGAAATGGTACAAACAAAATATTAGTATTTCTTAGTGTACGAGCAGGTACATGTAACTTAATACTACACAAAATTTGAGGACAGTCAACCAAAGAGTTTAAAATTTTGTAAATTAAACACAAATCAAAAGTAATTCTTTGAACTAGAAGAGTTTTCATATTTAAACAATTTAGAATGTGATCATAATTTATATTGTCAATATTAATTTTCAATTTGAAAGCTACAAATCGAAGAAACCTATTTTGAATGCGTTCAATGCTATTAATATACACTAAATAATTAGGCATCCAAATTACCGAAGAGTATTCGAGGTGTGGGCGAACTAACGATATATATAGGATCCTAAAAGTAACAATATTTTGGAAATCAGCAGAAAATCTCTTAATAAAAGCTAACATACGGTTAGCCTTAGATATAATTTCATTAATGTGCGTTACAAAAGTGAGTGACTTATCTAGCTTAACACCAAGATCACGTACTTCAAAAACTATCGGAAGCTCATGGTTATTCAGTGTATAAGAACCCGTGATTGGTTTGTTGTGGCCATAGAACTTCATACAGAAACATTTAGTAAAATTTTACTCAAGGTCGTTTAGATAACACCATGCAACAAAGTTACAGAGTTCATTTTGTAATAACTGGACATCTAAAGGTGATCTGACAGTCAAATAAATCTTGATATCATCCGCAAATAATAAAAAGTTACATAAATTAAAAACACTTTTTATATCATTGATAAATAGCACAAAAAGAAGGGGACCAAGATGTGATCCTTGCGGCACACCCGAAGACACTTTAATTTCAGAAGATACATAGTTTTTAATTTTAACAAACTGGCACCTATTTGTTAGATAACTCACTATCCATTCGAGCAGATTCCCGATAACTCCATATGCTACCAATTTCGCTATTAGTAGACAATGATGAACACGGTCAAATGCCTTAGAAAAATCGCCATATATGGAATCAACCTGACATCCAAACTCAAAAGCTCGTGAAATGTAATTCTCGTATACCAGCAAATTCGTTGCAGTAGATCTACCCTTGCAGAAACCATGCTGTTCGCCAATTATCAGATGTTTCATTAAGTTACTCAACTTTTGAGTGATAATGCATTCAAAAATCATTGGTATGCAACTGATTATAGAAATTGGCCTATAGTTCTTAATGTTAACTTTATCTCCACTCTTGTAAACCGGCGTAATAAAACTGGACTTCCAATACTCAGGAAAATGGCCCTCATTTAGGGAGAGTTTAAAAAGTAGCCATAATGCTCTAGACAATGTAAAATTACATTGTTTAACAAAGTAGGCTGGTATACCATCGGGACCAGGTCCCTTATTAGAATTTACATTTCTATTTGTTCATATACTTCAATTAATGATATATCCAATAACGACAGAACAGTTGGCGATGAAAACCTATAGTCAGGTGGGGCAGTAGCATTATCAGAATAGACAGACGCAAAATATTTTGCAAAAAGATCAACAATCTCACCTCCTCCGTCTGCTTTGTCATCGTCTAAGAACATTGAGTTGGGAAGATCATTATCCTTTCTAGGAAAGCACCCACATTATTACTGTAGTGAGCTGGAGCGCCATCATGCATATACCATAAATTTCTTCTAGTTTCCAATTCCAGATCTTCCAGTAGTAAAGGCAGTTGGTCGTTTAAAAAGTTTAAATATGTCACCACTTAATCGCAACCGTAAAACGTATGGTCCAATTAAATGGTCGCCTGCAATACCTGCCCATACATTAACAGAGTAGCGGTGTTGAAAATGTTTTTGATGTACAGCATGAGGATTTTCATCAGCCCACACGTGTGTTATGAAAATTCCGTTCCTTGAAAAACAACACTCGTCAGTCATTAACACTTTGCAAAGAAAACGTGGGTCTTGGGTGATTTTTTGCAGGCGCCACTGACAAAAATTTGTGCTGTTTCTCTACAGGAGAATTGAATCCATTTTAAAAGTGGAAGATATCCAGGTATATCTAATTAATAAACATTGATTAGTATTAACAGTGGAATAATCAATTACTTACAAAAATACTTACCCTTTTCAACATATTGGAACTGATTTGTGTTCATTAAATATAAATTCAGCTAAGTGTCAATATTAGTAAGTTGACAGTGACAGTTAAAAGATTTAGTCATTGTGAAATAACTTGTCAATAACCAAACATTTTTATACAATAATTTTGATAGAATTTTCTAAAGCAAGGACCCACCTGAGATGGGATGTTTTGTTATAAACTGAGAAAATCAAGTCAAAGAAACAAAATATTAGGGCAAATATTTTATTTAAAGTATTTTGAAGTGAATGGATAAGAGTAATTTAGCAGGCTATTAGAGATTAATATAATATTGGCTTACATAGTAAAGTCAATACTATATCAATACATAGTGTTACTACATATGTTACACACCTACGTACTAGTGGAAAAATGTTCTACATAATTGTCTGCATATTTTCTGCGCACAAGACGTTTCGCAGTGCTTCAGCCACAGTAAGTATCCTCCGCTGGAAACGCAACCTGTCCATAGCTTCTCGTTCCCACAGTCCTTTCCAAGCTTCTCGATACGCGTACACCCACATATCAGGGTTGTCAAAAAACATGTTTTTTTTAATTAAACAAAAAAACGTTCTTTTTGTTTAAAACGTGTTTTGTTAAAAATTAAAAAAACGTGTTTGTTTATGTTTAAAACGTTTTTAATTCCAGACGTTGGGGATGTACCTACTTGTATTTAGTAGGGAAATTCCCTATGAAACTGAATCACTATCATGAATAAATGCAGTAAACATATTAGTTGCAATTCAACGTTTTTAATTGTGGACTTTGGGGATGTACCTACTTAAGTTGTATTTAATAGGTAGTTCATCTAATTAGGGAAATCCCCTATAAAACTGAATAAATATTATGAATACATGCAGGAAACATATTGGTTTCAATTCAACTTTCAGTTACTGCTTGCATTTGTGGCTGGACGCACAGTGTTTTTACATATTAAAATTTGTTAAGAAAGACTAAAGAGTTTTATTAAAGTCCAAATCATGACTAGAAGGAGACTTGATCCCATCTGGAATTATTTTATAAAACTAAAATCAGACAACAATAAATGCGTTACAGCAAAATCTAAAAAATGTGGCAGTAATAACAGTGGTCAAAAACAATCTAATATTGAAATTGAAAGTGATGTCGATAGTGATGATGAAGACATTGTTTTAGCACGATTAGCTAGGAAAAGACCTATTGGTAAGTACGCTAAAATATTGATGTTGAAATGTTGATAAACTTAATTTTATTTTCATATTTTAGGTAGCCACTTCAAACAAGTCAAAAATAAGAGTAGCATCAGCACCACCAGACTGTTACTACTAGCAGTAGTAGACTTTCCGGTTCTACATCATCTATTGTTCCCAGTGAAAAAATTGAGAAGCGCTCATTGCCTTCTAGCAGTTCCACCTCACAGGGTCCACCATCAAATAAAATTATAATGCAGAATTTTATCACAAGAAACTTCTTTGGCAGAAAAGGAATATTTGGATATTCAAATCGCAAGATTTGTATATGCCACAAATTCGGCATTTCGTCATATGATACAATTGTTGTGTCCTGGATATACACCTCCCAGTCGTCGCCAAATTGGTAATGAATTGTTGGACGACGTGTATACAAGTGTAAATGCATCCATCAAGAAAAATGTACACGGAAAGGCCGTATGTATGTCCCTAAATGGATGGAGGAATTGCCACAATGATTCTATTATTTGTGTGTCCATAACAGACTTATTAGATGAAAATGTCCATCTTGTAGAAACCATTGACACTGAAGATATCTTTTAGACATTGCAATTCAGTGCATAAAACAGTGTCAAGAATTTGGTTGGTGTGTTCGTAGTTTTGTAACAGATAATGCTCGTAATATGACCAAAATGCGTACACAACTTTCGAAAATTGTGGAAATTGGTATGCCAGACATTATAACTTATGGATGTTCTGCTCACATATTTAATTTACTTGCTCATGAGGTTGAAGTTGCGGGTATTAAGGATAAAGTTCCAAAGGTCATCCAATATTTCTGAAACAATAATTTTGCTTCTGTGAAATATCAACAATCAGGTGGAAATTTGTTGATATTGCCACAAGATGTGAGGTGGAATACGCTTGCCGATTGTTTAGAATCATATGAAAATAACTAGCATATTCTACCAAAACATGTACTGACCATCGAGTTGCTATTGATACTAGCGTGGCATCAAAAGTTAACGATACTAACTTAAAAATAAAAGCCCACGAGTATATGTGTAAATTAAAAAAAAAATCAGTTGTCTTGGACTGGTTCAGAAAGATGCATGTACCATCTCAGACAGAGGCTACCGAAATTTGGATAAATCTTTTAAATGAGTTTAAAGAAGATGAAGCATTTGCAGATTTTGATGTCAATCAGTGTCGAAAGCTCATGGAAATGGCGATGACTCCTTGTCACTATTTAGCCAATTTACTTGACCACCGTTTAAGAGGCGAAAAATTAAATCAAAATCAATTAGAACTAGCCATGGAGTATGTACAGTCGCGGAATTAAAAATCCGAGCACTTAAAATGATTCAGTGTATACCTTACTTTACTTTACTTATCATGTTACTTGGTGAAATTAGTCAAAGTCAAAATTAAATAGCTTGTTGCGTTCACTTTGCATTGTTTAACTGTCAATTGCTAACCGAGAAACGCAAACCTTAATTTACATTACCCAAAAATTGCAAAAATCCTCTATAAGACTCGCCCGGATTTTTAATTCCGCGACTGTACATATCTATCATCCTGAAGCATTGCCAACTATTATCAATTATTGGGCAAAGACTTCACCATTCAAGGAGTACTTATTTAGCATTCAGACTATCGAAAATGTAAAACCTGTTTCATGGTGGATGGCAATTAAGAGCAATCTTAATGTAGTAACTTTTGATTTAGTGATGCAGTTACATACTGCAGTTGCTTTGTCAGCTGGAATCGAACAATTGTTTCCTTCGTTGGGAATAGTTCACTCGAAGCTAAGAAATCAACTGGGAACCAAAAAAGCGTCGAAATTAGTGAGCATTTTTAAATCACGTAATAAAAACATCCCTTTGCTTGAAGATACAGAATAGCTGTTTTTATTTTATTTTATTTTTTGGTTATGTACTTAGTGCGTTTTCTTATATACATAATTATATTTCTGTGTAACTACATTAAAATACATATATATCTATTATCTATAGTATTGAGTTATTTTTATTTTTCATTACGTTTAAGACTGAAAATTCAGAAAATCATGTTTAAAACATGGCAGTATAAAACATGTTTTAAACGCTTGTTTAAAAAATACTTGTTTAAAATAGGGCTTTGTTTTAAACACGTTTTAAACATTTGTTTAAAACAATTTGTTTTAAACGTGCCGACCGTGCCACGTATTCAGGGTATACATCGTATTATTCGCGTCATCAAACTGCACGATTTTCTTCATTTTGTTACCTCAATTAATTCGTTGGCCAAAACTTCCAAAAAGTTTATTCATATACGCTCGGGTACAATTGTCGGTCGAAGAAGTTCTAACAGATTGCGTATTGATTTAGCAAATTGTAGTGGTAAAAGTTATGACAACGTGGTTAACATGTCTGGTCAGGATTTCGGAGTATAAGCTAGAATGGAAGAGCTTACCCCGTTAACGACTTATGTGCCTTGTGCTAAGCACTCTCTCAATCTTGTCGGAAACTTCGCAGCTGGCTTATGTGAGCCTGCCATTTCATTTTTTGGATTAAAACAGCAGCTCTACAATTTCTTTGACCGGGCTGCACAGGGTGGGAAATTTTGATGTCAAAAATAAAATCAAATTTAACAGTAAAAACATTGTCATCCACACGCTGAAGTGCCCGTGCAGATGCTATTAAGTAGTTAGTTACGTCCTACAATCAAATCATGCATACTCTTCTAGAAATCTCGGAAAGCGAAAATCAAAAACCTGATACACAATTGGAAGCTGGTAACATTCATGAAAAAGTTTAGTCATATTGAAGGTTCTAGACAGGTTCAATCAAGTGAATAAAAGATTACAAACGCCTGATCTTGATCTATGTACAGAAATACATTGTATGCTTTGTTATATGACTGCCTGAATTTAATTTGAGATTACTTCGATTTGTTTGAGAGAAAAGCTATATATTTGTGTGGCAGCAATTCATATCAGTATGACTCATGACGGAGACGTAAACGGAAACTTTACTTCGATGAAACTGCAGATGAACTTGTTAATATGGATGGCAAAGCCAATTTTCGTATTGAAGTCTTCATTCCTCTCGTTGATAAATTAAAAACCCGAACTGGAGCAAAGACAAAAAGCATATGAAACTGCCAACAGACAGTTTGGTTTTCTTTCAAAACTAAATAGTTTGATAAATGATGAAATCAAAACCCATTGTTTGGAATTGACTGACTTGAAAACGGTGTCCTGGAAAACAAACATATGCAATTGAAAAAAACGCCGGAGACTTTCAGTCACTTTCAAATTTTTTACAATACCTGAGAGCCCCAAATTAAAGAAGAATTTTTACAAATTTAGAAATTTGCGCTGCAGATGCATTTAAGTACTGCCCTTACCAACTGTTCCGGGGAAAGGTTTTTCTCAACACTCAAGAGAGTGGAAAACTACCTAAAATGAAAATTATCTGCAACCAAACTCAACGTTATGGCCTTACTAACCATCGAAAATGAAATTTTCTTCAGACTAGACTAGACTTTGACCTAATTTGTAAGAAAGGTTACGTATGATAAAGCTAGAAAAAAACAATTTACTTAAATGATAAAATCTAATAATTTACCATAATATTCATAGTTACTGATGTATTGTGTTCTGTGGAAATTTTTATTAGTTGAAATTAGTTCAAACTTCTAAGTACCTATGTTTTGTTTTGAATACATAGATGTGAGAATATATTTTTGTCACCTTTTTGTTTGTTTTTAATATATTATTACTACTAAAGTTTTTTGGGTAGCGCAGTTGAGAAAGCGCTAGGCTTGCATCAAGCAAGTTTTCGGTTCGTATCTTGTGGGGGTCGGAATTTTTCCGCAGCCTTGGCAATTAGAATCGGGCTCAGTGAGATCATTCACAGTTGGGCACCAAATTAACTGTGCGCTACTAAGAACCACAGACCTAAGAGATAACAAGGTCAACACATCACCAAGACACCGCACACAATGGTTGCTGCACAAGCACAAAATAGCGCGCTCCAACTTTGTAACCCGAATCCGGGGCAAGTTGAGCATTGTACCGCCAGACGCAAGCATATAAAGCACCAGCCTCTACATCGCAAGGTAAAATGAGGTTACCGACAATACATACATACATACTTAAGTTTTACTACTTATTGCCATTGTGTCTAAGCACTGTTCAGTAGTTATTTTCCCGGTAGGTAGACATGGAATTTTGTTTTTATGTTTAATAAAATAAACACTCCCTAGAATCTTTTTCTGACACTTTGTCAGAATCAGCTGTTATGTACAGGAGGCTCACGAAAATGTCTAATTTGACATTTTAAGGTTAGGGTAAAGTCGCTTAAGAGTACGCGCTGTGCAAGAGTACGCATTGCAATTATTTCAGTGATGAATGTGATTTTGCGGGAACACGGTGTTTGTGTCGTAAAGAATAACGTGTGATTAGATTATATACGAAATTCCAGTACTCAGTTGAAAGAATTACGCAAGTTATTAGTAAGTATAGTTTTTAGCACTTGATGACGTAATTTTTTTAAAAGTTTATTTTCAATTCAAGTAACATAACCTCTACCTTGTTGCATGATACATTCATTGCAATACACCATCTCACTCTCTCCGCTTAATAATATATAACTCTATTTCTTTTACGGATATTTTAAATATTCAATACACAGTGTTCAAGAGGACGCAAAAGACTGCTGCGCAAGAGTACGCGTGCGTACTCTTGGACGATATCTATATTATTTAAATTATGTATTTGCTTCAGACATGGGTCATTATAAGAGAACATCGGAGCGTAAGCTGCAATTTAACGAAAAAATGTTTACGTAGATTAAGCAAAAATTAGTTGAAGGTTACTCAAAGTGAGCATTAGCGGAAGAATATGGAATACATGAAGCAACATTACGAAAACGTCTAAAAAAAGATAGCATTCCTACTTCCCTTGGAAGATACAAACCAGCATTTTCAACAGAAATGGAAAACCACATTAAAAAGTTGGACTCCCTATTTTACAGGATTACTTTGAAACAGTTACAAATTATTGCGTTTCAATATGCAGAAGAAAATAAATTAGAACATCGATTTTCAAAAGCAAAAGGCATGACTGGTAAAGAATGGGCAATTTTGTTTTGTCAGCGTCACAACTTGTCTGTTAGACAACCTGAACAAAGAAGTTTAGCTCGCATTATTGGTTTTAACAAAGTTCAGGTCGACAGATTCTTTGTAAACTTAAAAAATATTTATGAAAAATATACTTTTTTACCAAACTCAATTTTTAACATGGATGAGACCGCTATATTAACGGTCCCTACAAAGATTCCTAAAGTTATATAACCAAAAGGAAAAAGAACAGTTGGCAAAGTTGTCAGTGGAGAACGAGGCCAACTTATAACAGCAGTCTGTTGTGTAAGTGCTGGAGGAAGCTATGTACCTCCAGCACTTATTTTCCCCAGAAAATAGAACTGCTAAATGGAACACCACCTCAATCAATGCTTATGGTATCTGATTCGGGATTCATTAATTCAGAATTATTTTTAGAGTGGCTGAAACACTTCCAGAAATGTGTCAATGCTTCTCCAGAACAGCATGTATTATTGATCTTGGATAATCATTCCACACACATCAGCTTACCAGCAGTAGAATATTGTCATAAGAATGGCATACATATGCTCAGCTTGCCACCGCATGCAAGCCATAAACTACAAACACTTATCTTTGCATTTTTTGGACCGCTAAAAACTGCATACGGCCAAGAAGCAGATAAATGGATGGTTTCACATCCAGGACGAACAATAACCCAATATCAAGTAGCAGGTCTATTTGGCAATGCTTACAATCGCATTGCTTCGATAGACAAGGCTTGCAAAGCATTTAGTGGTACCGGAATTTGGTCATTTAATTGCGACATCTTTACCGAAGAGGATTTTGCTCCTTCTGGCTGGTGTAACAAACAAAGAATTTAATAACGAAACTAACATTGAACAAATCAATCACAAGCACCATCAACAACAACTGATTATACTGTCCAAGCAAGCTCAAAGGATGTTGTTTTGCAAACAAACGAGCATATGGTGGTAGCCGAAAATGTAGAAATTGAGTTGGAAATTGCAAACATCTTAGAAGAACTGCTCGCTATTACCTCTACAAGCGGAGGCAATTCCGTAAAAGTTTTAGCTTTTGTGCCACCAGAAAAAATTTGCCCCACTCCAAAGGCGACAGCATCTGTTAATAAAAGAAAAAGAGCTGGTAAGAAATCGGAGATTCTTACTAGTTCTCCTTATAAAAATGAACTCTTAGAAAAGCATCAGCAGAATAAAGCTAAAGTATTAATTAAAAGCAAGGGTAAAAGAGGTGTCACAAAAAAATTAAAATTCGACAATGAAGAAAAAAAAGATGATGGAATATGTCCTGGTTGTGGAGAAATATATGGGTCTCCACCAGAATTAGATTTAATTCAATGTTATTCTTGCGAAACCTGGTGGCATGAAATTTGTAAGGCATACACTGGATCAGGGCACTTTAATTGTGACTTTTGTGTGAAAAAATAAGTAATATTTATTTCATTTATTAAATGTTGTTTTATTTTTTATATTTACTGGACTTACTGTACCTACGCAAATTTTATGTGTTTATGTATTTTGATACAATAAATGTATTTTACTATGCTTGCGTACCGTTGAATATACGAAAGCGTACTCTTAGACAAGGCGACGCCTAAGAGTACGCAAACGCACTCTTACAATTTTTTCTAAATTAAAAATTATTGCTTGGGGAAAACATAATTTCTAATTGATTTTGTAAAACACAATATATATACTTGATAGAGAATCACAAATTTTGCCAATTGAGACTCGCGCCAGGTAGATATAATTTTTCTTAAATAAAGTGCGTACTTTTACCTGACCTTACCCTAAACGTGCAATGTTGCCAGTCCTTTCATACTTTGTTTGCCACTAGGCATAATATATATGGACATCGGCGTCATTGATACCTATCTGTCAACAAATTGTAATTTATACTAAAGCAAATATGCCAAAAGTTCTTAAACGTGACACAAAATTACAAATTACAAAGGCCTACAGCGCAGCCCTCTCTAAAGAAGGCCGTGGCCGCACAATATGGCAACAGCGCATCGCCTGAAAGCCGATAGCCGATGCATCGGTGAACGTGGACGAAGGAATTTATTAAATGTGATAGAAAAATTCGAGATATTGATTTAAAAATGGGTGACTACCACAAAACAAGTAAAACATAATCACAAACATTTTTATTAGACAGTATACAAAACGTTTACATTAATAAAGATAAAATAATTCCTATGACAAAATATCCAGTTTTCTTTTATTTAATTTAGAGGTTGACCCTTTTTTTGTGACAATTTGTCCGATCTTACTTTTGAGTACTTATTTAAAAGAATGTTTGCCATGGTAGACATAATATGTTGAAGTAATACCGAATTGGGATTACCACAAATACAAGAATCTTGCACAATACTGTTTACATCCTCATTAGCAGAAATTGCTGAAAAACTTAAGCTACACAAAATAGTTTTTTGCTTAATTTCAGATTTCAAAAACAGAGACTCAAATTTTTCTGAAACTAAAGCTTGCATTATACTTATAACAATGGTGCCTACAGGTAAGACGAAATTAGATGGTACACATAAACTTCATCTGTCTAATTGTCGAATATAGTCATCATCACAACAATTTTTACTATTCTTAATTAAATCTAAACAATCAATGCAACTAATTTGTTTTGATACCTTAAAAACAGAAAAACATTAAAAGGTTGTAGGGCATTCAAATATCTTGGGGTAACATTCTCATCAAATGGAAAGAGTGCAGAAGAAATTAAAAATAAAATTGGGCAAGGTAAACGAACTATTCGACAACTAAACTCGGTCTTGTGGAGCAATAAAATAACCAAAAAAACTCAACATATGATATTTCACTCTATAGTAGAAAGTATAACAACTTACGGGTCAGAAGTTTGGGAGCTGAACAAACGAGAGAAAGACAAGCTTCTTGCACTCGAGATGGATTATTGGAGAAGAAGTAGTGGCACATCAAGGCTCGAACATATCAGAAACGAAGTAATTCGACAAACCATGGAAGTGGAGAAGACTATCCTGGATACAATCGAGACCAAGCGTTTACTTTGGTATGGGCATCTCGAAAGGATGGAGGAAACCAGGTGGCCGAAGAAAATATGGAAATGGACTCCCCAAGAAAGAAGAAAAAGGGGCAGACCACCAAGATCTTGGAGGGAAGATGTCCATGAAGCGATGGCTGCCAGAGGTCTTCAACAGGGAGATTGGCTAGATAGAAAACGTTGGAAGTCGAGAAGCGAGAAACGGCGAGAGCCGTAAAAGACTCGCATATATATATATAAAAACAGAAAAACCGCAAACATAAATCATAGCCGATTAATCAATGTTAAAGTCACTTTTATTATTTAAGATTTTTGAAAATGCATCATCAATTATTTTATCATTATGATATTCTTGATTAAGCTGAGTAACACTGGAAGGCAAAGATTTTTTTTCTATTTGATTTGTACGTAAAGATACATTTCCATATTGAGAAGATCGTATGCCAAGAAGGCTTTTAGTTCATAACTTTTTTCTGCATCCAGAACTTTTTTTACTACAATATTATAATTACTCCCCGCCATTTGTCTGTACATTCCAAATCGAGATTCCAACTGATCCGTTTGAAATTTTCCTGGTAAAATATAGGGTATTTTCCGTTGCAGTAGAGAATATTTAATAATTTGAATAATCACATAGTGCAGTGGTAGAGAGCTTGCAAAGTATCTTCAGTTAAAAATCCTTGTTTTTTATTGTTAAGATTATGTTCTTTCCATTGTGACAACCAACATAAAAACTGTTCTAAAAACTGAAATCTCTCGTAATCACACGATGTAAATGGGGGAAAAAGTGGTTGCTTTTTTACAATATATGTGTAAGGACGTTTTATGTTCACAATAGTCCACCACTTATTAATAACTTCTAAAAATAAGGCTGTTCCAGAATGATTACCAATTTTTTTTAACTGCTGTAACAGTGGTTTTGTCAAATAAATGTATTGGTAAAGAGACCTTCTGTCTTTCAAAACTTGTGGGGTATAGTGACTTATAGTTTAGATTAAGCGCTAATTTAATTAACGAATTACACTCACTTTTATAAAGAATTCTAATATCTTCAAATTTAGCTTCCAAAGTTTCTTCACTTAATTCATAAAAATTTGGAATGTGAAATGTTTTATTTTCATCTGGTAAATTAATCCAATTATTACGTACACATTTTAAATGTGAAGACTGTCAAATGAAAGAAAGGTGTTAACATTATTATTATTAGGTAACTGAATACTGTATTTTGAAGAAAATTTTTCTTGTAATATTGAAAACATTTTGCGATTAATTCTATTGTTATCGGTGAAAATCATCAAAATTTTTAAATCACAGCCTTGCAACATCTGAATTACTTGTTTCGTAATGTCTGCCAAATCTGTGCCTCTTAATTGTTTTACTGGTACTAATTTTACGACTTCATGTAAGTGTCCAAAGGTAGAACTGATCATAAAACCCAGCATCGCTTTAGCAGTGTCACTAATATCACAGCTAATATAATTTGCTGCATGCCCATATAATTTCTCATTGCTATAGTTAATGGATTCTTTTATGTGTATTTCGTCGATTTGCAGGGCAACATATTTGTCATTCTCAGCAAGATTGATAAACATTGACTTCAAAAAGTTGCTTGTTTTATTATCTTTGTGTGAATCTGGCGAAACTGAAAAACTTGATGACAACTTTTGTAAATATCTCATGTGTGGCAAAGTCAAAATATTGTTTAATCTGATAGCATTGCAGCATTTCACCGAATTCATGCAGATAATGAAAGCAATTAAAATGGTGTTAGTAGTGTACTTAATTTTTTTGGTAAATAATAAATCAAACTGTTCCATTAAATATTGCAGCTTAATAATTTTGTTACTTGAGTATTCACTGTCTTCATGCAACACTATTTTCAATTGCGTAAAATTTAAAGTAATTTGAGCAATTAATAGCTAAGCATTTGCTTTTTCACAATTTGTACTTTCAAAATTGTCACAAAAATTTATAATGTCTCGTACAATTGATCACTTTTTTACTTTATCACTAATTAAAAGAGTACTGTAGTTTTTCCTGTTAACAATAACAAATTTGTATGTCTAAATTGGGGCTAATCTTAATGCTATTTCGCATTATTTTGTAAAGCAAACAATAGCTACCATCACAGTGTACCTGCCAGTCACTGCTAATAAAATTTATAATATTTTGGCACAGCTCTTCGAAACTTGCAATCTTGTTGTCTTCTTCTGCTTTTTTCTTAAGGTCTTCTAACTTCTTGTTTTCCCTAGCTTCTATCATTTCTTGTCTCACTTTCGGATCCCTACGATCACCTTTTACTTCTTTACTTAGATAACAAGGCAGGTTGGGAAAAATTTAAGGTATTGCACTAGACCGTAGTGAAGGTTTGCTGTTGATAAACTCCACAGCATTTTTATTTTTGTCGATGTAAGCTTCTTTATAAACCAAATCTCCAGAATGAAAGTGTTTGATGCATGTTACGGTTCTCTTGGATGGAACAAAATTAGCGCAAGGTATCGACTTTAACCATTTTTCTTGCAACAGTTTTTCCTTGGGAAATTTAAAAATCTTTAATGACACTCGTATAATTTGAACGGCAGTTTGGCACACAACATTTATCCGGCATCAGAAAACAATTAGACAATTGCTGTAACATAACTTCCTTCTAGTCTAACAAAAATTCTAATTGAAAAGAGAAATTTCATAGTACTTTCGGTGCAAATAAATTTTGAGGCTCTAGTATCAAATAAACCAACCAATAATTTTTGTATTAATACAACACACAGAAAGTAAATCCACAACGTAGACTTGCACACCGCACACGAATCAGCTGTTTAGCCACCGGCCGGCTGCATGCTGTTGCCATATTTCAAAGAACACAGCCTTCTTTAGAGAGGGCTGTGCCTACAGGCATTATAATGCCGACAGGCCAGACCTCAGCGAAACGGAAATCTTTGCCCGGCTTAGTGACATTTGGGATGCAAGTATTTATGCATAAAACCTAACTGGTTTAATTTTGGGCTTTGTGCTGTTTTAGGTATCTGAAGTATTATTGGGCTCGTCCATGACATGTTTGTATTGCAACTTCAGATGAAAATGTGATTCGTTCGGAAACTGCTTTAAGTGCAAACAGTGACATTAAAGTCAGTACATTTTCTGAAATAATGATTATCAGTATAGGCAGTTTTCATACCATTGTTAATACCTTTATTATCATAAAGGTCATGTCTTTGGTGCATTAAAATGATCGCTAAAGAGACAGCAACTCACTTCGGAAGCAAAAGTGCAGATTGACGTTGAAGAATGGTTTCCTTAACAGCCGCAAAAATTTTATCAGCAGAGAATTTATAGATTGGTACAACAATGGGATTCATGCTTTAATGTTAATAAAAAAAATTTTAAATAGAGTTGATAAAAATTATGCTACAGCCTTCAAAACGTATTTATATTGAACAATCCTCGTACTTATTTGAGAAAATTCTTGCAATACCAAAATTCTAGTGAAAATATAACATTCGTGTACCTGGACGAAACCTGGATTTATCCAAATGGATCCAGCGTCCGACAATAGGTACTCGATTCTGAAATTAAAAGTAATCCGTCTAAAATTAAATCTGCGGGAAAGCGTTTCACTGGTTTGCATGTGGGAACTAAATTTGGGTTTTTGGAAGGGTGTCATCTATTATTAACTAAATAATAACGATAGGTATTATCACAAAACCATGAACGGGGAGAATTTTCAAAATTGGGTGGTTAATCAATTACTTCCTGCTCTGACTAAAATTCCTGGTATATGTGTGATAATCTTGGACAATGCATCGTATCATTCGGTGCAGTTGGAAAAGTTACCCTCACTTAATTGGAAGAAGGATCACATGCAGGATCGGTTGATTAAACACAATGTCAAAATTGAGGGCAAAATTACAAACAAACATCTTTGGAGTTTAATGTAACCTTTTAGGAAAGACAATAACAAACATTACGTGACTGACGAATTTTTGAAAGAGAATGGTCATGAGGTTCTTAGATTACCTCTGTACCATTGCCAATACAATCCCATTGAAATGGCATGGAGGTTCTTTAAAACTTACTACAAGGATATAAATTCTCAGCTTTCATCCAAGGATAAGGTTAAACATTTATGGCTTGAAGCTCTTCCAAAGTGTACCTCCGACATGTCGCAAAATTATTGTGATCATTGTGAAAAAATTATTTGGGAAGACTGGGCGAAACATATGGGAAATATTTCGTTTGAAAACATTCCACCTTTCAGTATTTCATTGGAGGAATCTAAGTCAGAATCAGGTATTTATAATGATTCAGATACCACCAATGAAACAATGGAAATGGAATAGGGATTTTTGGCATCAAAATTCTTGTTTATGACATGGGAAATGAGTGGCTATCTTCTGAGAATCCACACCACGCAACTCCCAAAGCTGATCCGGCCCAGGGTAAACCAAGCTCAAGACGTTTCTTGTATGAAAATCTAAAGCCGCTCGAAGTTTAGACCAGCATCCCAATAAGACATGCGGCGCAATTAGGGTTGTCTGTGAAAGTTTTTGGTTCTGCCTGAAGATCAGCCCGAAGAAGCTCAATATTTTAGTTTGAACAATCAGAACAAGGTCTTCCAGTAAGCTTTACATCACTTACTGTGCCATTTTCTAAAAGTTCGTTTGCTAAACGTTGAATTGTTTCTCTGTGTGTAGGTCTTCGATTAGGATATGTTCGCCTAAAAGTGCGTCGAGTTGAAATTATAGAAGAAAAGTTTTGGAAATATAATTTAACAATTTCTGCTCGTTGTTGAGCCGAATAACGCTCCATAACAAAATTCTGTATCTTTCTACTTTGATATAAAACTTCACTTTTAACAGCTGCCAAGGAAATAACAAAGTTATAACAATATTCCATGGCTGGGTATATTTTGCCGCACCCATTATTTTTAATTTTAAGGAACACTTTGTTATTACATTTTGCTCTAAAATAAAAATTAGAGTTTATACTTCCCTTTTGTGTCACTTATGAATTTTCCCATTTTTCGACCACCCTGTAGATTCTATTTCAAGTTTTGATGGTTTATTATCAGTTTTTCTAGAAGCAGAACTTTTTATAAAGAGTAACTTTTTTCGTAAAACTAACAATAAAAAAGTTTTCCATTTGTGCCAAACTGAAGTAGACACACACTGTATACAGGCTGATTTAAAAAAATTTTTAATAATGATAATTATATGACATTTTTGACTTGACAAGAAAGCCCTATGGATTGGGGGGGGGGGCTAATTTGCTTCGTGCGCGCAATTTACCCCTGATCCGCCTCTGTGCCTGGGCTATGAAAATGTGTTAGTGGTATGCACTGATGCAGCCCTATATATGTGTAAAGCAATGAACGGCCTGCAGGTTTTGTATCCTAAAATGATACACGTTACTTGTGTAGCTCACGGATTCCATCGAGTTGCAGAATTAGTTCGCTCCCTTTATCCTCATGTAAATGCTTAATATAATAATGTAAACTTTATTTAGCGAACTTGATATACAAACATGAAACACAAAAAAAAAAAAATAAATAAACAGTTCATTTTTAACACCTATTATAATTATGCTATTCTAAAAATATTTCCCTTAATTTTAATTTGAACATATTTACATTCGTACTATTTTTAACTGCAAGCGGTAACTTATTATATTCTATCAATGCTTTAAAGAATATTGAATTTTGGCTCTTTTTATATTTTTTATGTTGTAGTACAAAGTTTCTTTTATTTCTTGTATCATATTCATGAAACTGATGAAATTCTTGTATTACAGTATCAAAATATACCGGCATTAAGCCGCATTTAACCTTATAAATGAAAATAAGAGCTTTCATTTCACAAAATTTATTAACATTAATCCAATTTAATGATTTCAACATAAAATCTATGCTTGTATATTTATTGCACTTCAATATAACTCGCATTGCACGATTTTGCAATAATTGCAGTCTATCTATATCCCCTCTCCTAGCCAAGTACAGTATTGTGCCGGCATAATGGAAATGAGGTAGAATTATACAATTATATACTGCCTCTCTTGCCCATCTACTTAAAAAATCGCTAGATCTATTAAGTACCCCTAACTTTTTTGATATTTTCTTACACCTATATTCTATATGTTCACCAAAAATTAACTTATCATCTACTATTATACCTAGATATTTGAAAGAATTTACTATTTCTATATTTACATCTTCAATTGTTATGCTGAAGCCCTCATTTTTCCATTCTGTTTTTTGTGCTTCTTTGCCTATCGTCATTGCCTTAGTTTTATCAGTATTAAGTTTTAATTTGTTTGATTCTAACCATTTAGTTATATTTTCCAGATCTTCATTAAGTTTGCTTTGTACTTCCTTTGCATTCGTGCCCGCAATGTATAAGATAGTATCGTCTGCAAAGAGGTGAAACGTACAATGTTTGATTACATTATCTATGTCATTTATATACAATATGAACAGTAGCGGTCCTAGGATGCTTCCTTGAGGTACTCCACAGTTCACTTGTACATACTCCGACTGTATTTCTCCACATCTAACATTCTGTTGTCTATTTGACAGATAATCCTTAAACCAACACAGTACTGTGCCACCAATTCCATAATTTTCCAATTTATTTATCAGTCTGTCTCTATCTATTGTCTCGAAAGCTCTTTTGAAGTCCAAAAATACAGTAACGGTGACCAGATCATTATCATTATTGTTCATCCAGTCATTCAATATGTATTGAAACGCAGCTTCACAACTATAATTTTGTCTAAACCCCGATTGATATTTGGTAAGGATATAAGAGTACCATTAAATTCTATTTGTTTATAAGGCTCTATATGCTTATTAGAGACTATACTCTTTAGCGTTTTCCACATTAATTTCGGATCGTGTTTATTTTGATCTACTACTAGTTCATAATATTCTCTTTTAGCGTTTCTCATTTCAGCTACAACTACATTCCTGTATGGTCGATATTCTTCCCAGTCTTCTTTCTCTCTTGTAAATACAAATCTCTTATATTTTAGCTCTCTTGTCTTTATTTTAATCACTAGATCTAGGGTAAACCATGGTTTGCACTTACCCTTTATACTAATACTAATTTTTGGTGCTACTTTGTCTATTATACTAAGAATATTATTATAAAACAAATTATACCTACTGTCTAAATCATTCAGTTTATAATTATAATACATACTACTCACTAAATTTTTAAAACTATTTATATTGCCAATTTTTTTTCGACAACTAAACTTGTTACTGTTTTCCTTACTTTTAGCGTTTATACCTATTCTAATCAACGAGTGGTTATTGAATACTGGTTGTTTCATTACAGCACAGTTTATTGTACTGTGGTTACTTATAACCAAATCTATAAACGATTCCTGTCCATTATGTGCCATATGTGTAGGTTCTAAAACATGCTGTTTTAGTCCATAGTTATTCAAACATTTTTTTAACCGATTCGAATATGTACAACTCTTATCCATATTTATATTAAAATCACCAAGCACAATAACATTTTGATTTTGTATAACTAAAAATTGGTCACACATGTGTTCAAAAAATTCCAAAAAACTTGCATCCGAACCACTTGGCGAGTGATATAGACATCCTATATTAAAAGTTTCCTTACCTATATTCACTTTGACAAAAACACGCCAATAATTCATTTGTTCCACATATTCCTTAACTACACAATAGTTTATTTCACTTCTAATGTAAATTTGTACTCCTCCTGTATAGCAGCTTGTGGAATCCAGCCTTACGCTATTATAGTCTTTTATTTTAATTTCAGAATCGTTTATTTCTTCTGTCAGATGCGTCTCAGTAAAGCATACTATTGCTGGCTTCTTACTAGTTATAAAATGATCGTATTCATCATAATGTGCTATCACACTCTGAGAATTTTGTACATACATGTATTCTTCCTTTCTTTCTTTCTTCTGTAGTTGCTATTCACTATTTTCATATTGGTATTTGTTTCTTACCTGTTGAACTTTTTTAAACACACTGCATTCTATATCATAAGCTGTATGTTTCACATCTAGGTGTAGATTGAGTCTTTCACAGGCCGTGCTACAGTTTATACACTTAATATTTTCATTTTCACAATTTTTTAGTTAGATGCTCATCTCCACACTTTCCACATGCTGGTCTATTTTTGCATTGTTCGGCCTTATGATAAAATCCACAGCAATTATAGCACCTCATAATGCTTACATTTTCATATACAGGACAAACCAACCATCCAATACGCAACCTTCTTCCTTCTCTCTTTATTTTTTCATACGTTTGTGTATCAATTTCTAATATTGTGGTGTATCCCACCTTTCATTTGTATATTGCTTTCATTACTATTGTTGCATTTTTTTCACATATATGTGGATTCTGTTTAATTATACACTCCTTCAGTTCTTCTTCATTTATTTTCTCCTCTATTCCCACCAGTTTAATTCTAGGATTCTTTTTCTCTGATACTGTCACACTATATTGCCTTCCCATTTTTTCTTCCACTTCATTCTTTAATGTTTGTACGTCCTTCTTGCTTTCACAAAATATTCCAATTCTACCTTTATTCATACTTTTAATGCTGTTTACAGCAATATTTAACTCCGTTGGATTAATTTTACCTTTTACCCCTTCTGTAATTTTTTTTGGGTCTTCTTCTTTTTTTGCTTTTATTATTAAAAGTTCTTCATTGCTCTTCTTTTTTATAATACTGGCGTAATTAGTTTGATTATTCTTCATTTTTTCTAATTCAGTTATTTTCATCTCTTCTTTTAATTCTTTCACTTCTTTTCCCAATTCTTCTATTTTTTCACTTTGTTTTAGAATGACATCATACATTTGTGTCATTATTTCACCTATATCTTTTAATCCAACATTTGGTTTATTCATAATAAGTTTTATATCTATTTTACCATCCACATTCCGTATAAAATCATCCCTTTTCTCTACTATTTTTTTTATTTCTGTGGATTTTATAACCTCACTCTGAACTACACAATGTTTACATACAAATTTCTCTTCAGTTTCACCTTTCTCGTGTCTCGCAAATTCTTCTTTTGATAGCCCGGTACATTTCTTATGTAGCCACTTTTCACAACTTTTGTTACACTTTATTGACCATTCACTACCTTTCATTTTTTGGGAGCAAGCCGTACACACGTTTACCGCGCCCGGCGCCATTATTCATATCTAGTGTAAAAAAAAGTATTTCTGAAAGCACCCAGTCCTCAGCAAAAATTTAGGGAATTTAGCTACAATCTGCCGCTTCCGCCTGTAGTCCAGTCAAATGGTGCTCAAAAAGGGCGAATAGGGGAAAGTTTTGGTGCAGTTTTGATAGTTGGTTCCTACATGTTTTTTGGGTCGCTGTACTCGAATACCAGGTTTGCCTACACGAATTTTGACCAGAAACACGTTTTTTTTAAATAAAAACAGTGTAATATAACGATTTTTTTTTAGTTTTTCTAAAATTACTCAAAAACTCCATTTTTCGTAAATGTTAAACCTATATGAGATGAAAGAGGATAAAATTTCCGACATTTTATGCACTTGAGGTTTTTTCTCCGATCAACCGTTCAGCCGCGAGAGCGCCACGAAATTAGTTAAATGCAAAAAAAACGGGAATTATCTCAGTTTATTTCAAAGTAACTCGAAAACTATTCATTTTTCATAAAGGAAAAATGGTATATGAAATGAATCTTCATATATGAAATGAAATAGGATAAAATTTCCTACATTTTATGTATTTAAAGTTTTTTTCTTTAATCAACGGTATAGTCGCGAGAGCACCGCGAAGTGTTTAGTGTAAAATTTTCTCTCGGTGTTTAGCGCCCAGTATTTAACATCTGCCGTTTTTTCTGCGCGGGGAGAGATGTTGGGCTTCAGCCTGTTAGCTGGCGTAGAGGGTGGTACAAAAAGTGCAGAGCATATGAAAAGATCAAGAAAACTTGATTCAGCTGACATACTGTTTGACGACACAATGATGCCAACGACGTCCAAAGAAAATCTCCTTGCTAACCCGAAAAACAAAAATCGGTTAATATCAATGCTCACCACGAAGTTTCCATCAGCAGGAATAACTTGCAAGCAAGCGAAGGAAGACGCTGACACCCTGATATTGAACACAGCTTTGGCTTTCGCTGCGACAAATGAGACCGTGATTGTAGTTGGCGCCTCTTGGTAATTTTGATAGGTCTCTGCAAGCATGAAAATGTGTTCTTTTGAAAAACTTGGAAATGACAAAGTTTCTCCAGCTTTATTCTACCCGATTGATGCTGTAAGCGAAACAATAATTGCTGATAACATACTTTTCTTACACGCAATGAGTGGTTGCAATACAACGTCAACATTGTTCAATCAAAGAAAACTGAAGTTCCTTCATACTCTGACCAAGAACCCTAATCTTGCTGACACTATCAAAGTATTCAAAAACGATGGTTGTTGATGCTGGTAAATGTTTTATGGTTTTACTATACGGCTACAGTGCGAAGAACTTGTCTTCACTCAACCACTTGAGTTATATTTGCTACATCAAATCAAGCACAAGGCAAACATTGCTACACTACCACCATCTGCAGCACGGCAACATTCATTAAGAGTCTACTATCAGGTGCAGCAATGGCTAGATGTCGAGAGAAATGCAGAAGAATGGGGATTGAAAAGAATCAAAGCTGGATTTGCACCTGTATCGTGCGATATCGAAAAAGTTTTTTCTGAATACAAAAATATTGTTTCTGATAATAGATGTAAATTAACATTTGAAAATTTATTACACCATGTAATTATTAAATGTCATAATAACATTTAAATTTATCTTAATTCTAATTCAATATTGATTTATTATTAATTATATAATTCTTATTAGTAATTTAATAACATCTAACATTATATAATTCATAAAAAATTGTATCTATTCTAAGCTTACTTTACTTAAACGTTTATATTTAAAGGTGCATATTTTGGTATTTTATGTGCATATTTGTTTGCATATATTTCAAATTTTTAGTTCACATTTATCCTAAGCCTGGACAGGACTAATAGTAATAATAATAATAATGGAATTGCATTTTAAAATGATGTATTCTTATATAGACTAGCTGAAACCCGCGGCATATGCCGCATTTAAAATGTAGGACGAATTTAATAACTTTTGTTGCACTAAAGAAAGTTTTAAAAGCACGCTAGAGATTGGCAGTAAGGAAAGTTCCAAAAAATAAATTTTCAAATGGCAAGTCTCTGGAAAGGAAACGCTCGCCTATGGAAGGCGTCCTAATTACTACGACGTTGTTGACACGCAGTAAAAAAAATCCGGAAAGAATTAATGCTCTTATGAGATTATATGTGAGAATTATTTACGCCACTGAAATAATTTTCAGCTGCCTACAATCTGTGTTTCTTTTCAGGTTTAAGCTGTTAAGGCGTTGAGCGTCATAAAAATATAAATGTGGTAAATAACTCGATTAATTATTATTTCTTTGTCATTTTAAACTGGCATTATTATTATTATCTCTATAATAGCAACCATAAGTAACTGTTTATAATGTTTATATGCTAGCGAGTTAATTTTCTTCTTAAATCGCTAGTGAACTAATAGTAGATTGTTCTACAAGTTAAGAAAAGTGAGAGTTTTTCAGCGAATATAAAAGTTTTACGTGAGCATGGAAGAATCACTTTTCCAATGTGTTGAACATGCAATTTTTCCGTGTAGTTAACAAAAATATCTTTTTAAATCATTTTGGTCAAAGTATGGAAGCGCAATGTTTTTGTATCCATTATACATTTTCTGAATAAATTTACTAAATGTGTTTGAATTTAAATTGTTTTTAAATAAATTTTGACCATAAGATGTTATTTCATGTTATTAAATCTATTTTTTATCAATAGTTAAGTCATATTTATTTGCCATGTCAGTGAATTTAATTACTGTAGATTGTTTTGATGGATGAAGGAAGGCAGCATTATGACATGACATACGATAGTCGGAATGCATAATTTGATCGTTTAAAAATAGACCTGCGCTTTTCACATATCGCAGCGGTCGTGCTTTTAAAAACATGATGTTTGTATTTATTTATTTTACAGTACTGCAATTAAAGTGATAAATAAATCGATTAAAACATTTATTTACTTTTATTTTATATTCCTATACCAATACGGGGTGTTCCAAAAATACCGCACCATATATTCAAGAGCAGCTAGAGCGTGTCTAAATAAGCTAATATATTTAACTGCAAATGTAATATAATGGCCCGTTTAAAAGTTATAAGCAGTTAAAGTTTGAAAAAAAATGGCAACACTGTTAGAGGTTAAACTAAAACAAAAAGAATTAAAGTATTTTAATCTTTTTTGAAACTATGGAAACAATACAAAATTCAAGAAAGCAACAATTACAACTAAACGCATAAAAAAACATTAATTATTATAGCAAATGTTTAAAATTTTCTTATTTGCAGCTACGCAAGCATGCGCTCTTCTTCTAATATTGCTATGTACCCGGTTTAACATCTCTAGTGTTACTGTAGCAGCAGCCGCAGTTATTCTATTGCGTAGCTCTTGTTTATTTGCTGGTGCTGTGGGTGATTGGGTAAAAAGAATGGTCCAATGATGTAGGTACCTAATATGCCTGCCCAAATATTTAGCGCAAACAGTTGCTGGAAACCTCTTATGTGAAATACATTGGGGTTTTCAACTGCCCAGTAATGATTGTTGTGCTTGTTAAATACCCCTCGAGTAAAAGTTGCTTCCTCCGTCCATAATAATTTTTTTGTAAAGTCATCATCTGCTTCAATTTGCTGTAGCAACCACTGCCTAAAATTCGTTCTTTGCAGAAAGTGGTTTTCTTGTAGAGCATCAACTTTTGAATAATGAAAAGTGTGATAATTGTCCCCTTTTAAAATTCTATGCACTAAACTGCAATTTATACCAAGCTCTTGGGCGATTCCATGTTTGCTCATATCTGGTTGATTTTCCACGACTGCAACAACTTGATCTTCTAATTGAGCAGTCCTGGTTGTTCGTGGTCGCCCATGGTGGTTGTAATTTAATTCAACACGACCAGTTTCCCGCATACGTTGCTCAAGCCGCTGAAAAACATTTTTATCGGGATGACGATTGGGATAACGCAACGAATATTCTAGAGCAGCATTTCTTAAGTTTCCATTGCATTCACCAAGAATGAGGTACATGTCACAATATTCGTTATTACTAAACATTACAAATGATCTTTAAATTTTGACATTACAGTGACATTAAATCATTGGCACAAAACACATTTGGTCAATACTTTTTGCAAATTATCAATCTGATATGTTGCCAGCTTCATTTTATTTCATATTTTAATAATTGTTGAAACATTTAAAACATTGTATTTAAAAACTCTAGCAACTTTTGGTAAAATAAATTTATTTTTACAAGATTATACTGGGTTTGCAATATTTTGAATATAGAAATTTATAAAATATAGTTCAGATTGTCATTTTCAATCTGCCCACTTTGGACCCCCATATCTTATCAACGGGGTTCCTGAGATATTTTTTGTATTTAACGTACGAATATAAGCAGGTACCTAAATAGCAAATCTAAAACTTAAAATTGTTCTTTGTACAGGATTTCGTATGGAACTTGATGGAAAGCACTCGTGAAAGGTATCGGTAGTTCAACAGCTGTATCCACATGATTTTGGACAACGGATTCAATATTGTCAATGGTTTATGGTAATTACCTGTTAGACTGCACATTTATGTTGAAACCAGCTTGCACCCGCTCAAAGTTGGAATATGGGCAACTATGGCGAATTATTGGCCCAATTTTTTTCCACGATACAATAAATGCAAAAAGATGCAATAATATTTGACAACTATTTACAAAGTATTCAAACACATTTCTTAATTGGAAGTATTTACTTTGGTTCTTAATATTAAAAATAATATGTTTTATTAACTATCATTATTTTAAATAAATTGAGCAATTTAATTAATTCTCAATTTTATTGCAATTTGTCATCTCAATCTTATCTCCTGTAGAGAACTATCATTCAACAGCAAACCGGGATCGCCTAACTGACACATTATTGATGCAATGAAACCAGAATTTGTTGAATTACTTAACCTTTCAGTAGTTGCCATTTCAAAATATATTATACAGTGTGTCCCCGGATTGAGTTCACTATAGGTATAATCGACAAAAAATTTTACAATTTTATTTTAATGTTTTGGGATCCCGCCCTGCTTGGTCTGAAAACAATTTTAAGCAGAGTTTTAATTTTTAGAAGTTAAGTCGGCCATGAAAAATGTGAAAAAACTATTTTCTATTTAGGTAAACTACCCTTTTTGTTCATGATACGGCAAAATTTTATTAAGAAAAGTTGTTTAGAATGATAAATTACTGCCCTATACAAAATTTCAGAAAGATCTGTTGACTTAAAAAACACCGTTATTTTTTAGATAATTGTATTTTATTTTCAGGTAAACCACTTTTTTGTTTATGATACGGAAAAATTGTATTAAAAAAAGTTGTTCAGAATGAAAAATTATGGCCCTGTACCAAATTTCAAAAAGATCTGTCGACTTAAATTAAACCGTTATTTTTTAGATTAAACAAATTGCATTTATTAAAAATGACGGTTTCATCTAAGTCGACAGATCTTTTTGAAATTTTGTATAGGGCCACAGCTTCTCATTTTGAACAACTTTTCTTAATACAATTTTTCAGTATCATGAACAAAAAAGTAGTTTACCTGAAAATAAAATACAATTATCTAAAAAATAACGGTGTTTTCTAAGTCAACCGATCTTTTTAAAATTTTGCATAGGGCCGTAATTTATCATTCTAAACAACTTTTCTTAATAAAATTTTGCCATATCATGAACAAAAAGGGTAGTTTACCTGAAAATAAAATAGTTTTTGCTTCCCTGCCAAGGCCTACTTGTGTTTCAAAAACTGTAAATATTCTTAAAATTCTCTTCAGACCAAGCAGGGCGGAATCCCAAAACATTAAAATAAAATTGTAAATTTTTTTGTCAATTATACCTATAGTGAACTCAATCCGGGGACACACTGTATATACAGAGTGTCTCGCAAAGTTACCCCTGCACCTAAGGAGCATGTTCTTGAGATCATTTCAAGCAAAAAAGTTCATATGAACATGTGTCCTATTCTCAGTAACTACTCATTCTGCCATCATAAGCAAGAAGGCGGTATCTACAAAAAAAGCGTTTCGTGATAAATGGCGAAACGTAACTTATTGATATTTCAACACCATGCGGTACATAATCGTGGATTTTTTGTATTATAAGTATGAATTTAGTTGTGTTTTATATAAAAAGAAACAATATTCACCATTTATATCGAAAAAAAAGAAATTGTAGCGAAAAAATGTAGATACCGCCTTTTGACTTTAAATTGCAACAATCGAGCAAACACTAAATACAGATTGAAAAAGCGGCATCTACTTGACAATGTTGTATAATGGAAGACTTGATACTATTAATTTAATGAAACGGCAGTTGGCCATATCTGAACATTTGCGACCACGAAAACAGACAATAAAGGCGGTATCTAACAAAACAAAAAAAGAAGAAGGCTTCTACAAGCAGATACTGCTTTTCACTTTTGCATTTTGCATATGACGCCTTCTTGCGCTTTATAAGTAACAAAATTTCTGTAGATACCACCTTTTTTCATCTGAAAATCATAGTTATAATAATAATAATAATAATAAGCAGCTTTATTTCCCATATAATTAAAAATTACAACAACAAAAAATAAACGTAATTTCAATTAATTTAGAGGGAAACCCCAAGGCCCAGGTTCAATTGCAGCGATATGCCGCTCTTGATCTACCACCCAAACCTTGCATATTAAAGATTTTTTCTTAAGTTTATATAATTCTTAAAACCAAAGAGCATCATTATACGCTCTTTGTTAAAACTATACACTAAAAACTAATACAATTCGACGACAGTTGGTCGTGGCTATGAAGAAATAATAACAAAGTAGCATGTAACACATCGTATCACAGTTGTAAAAGTAACATAAATATAAATGTATAATTAAATTATTGTTGGCGTAGCAACTCGATCGTAAGTTTTCTTTTAAAGGCATTTACAGACAGACCCTTCAAGAATATAGGAAGATTATTATATACCTTTGCTATTTGGTACGTAAAGGAGCGTTCATATAGTGCAGTTTTATGAACTGGTGGTGTTATGGTTCCTTTATACCTGATGTTTATGTTGTGAATATCTGTGCGGTAAGTAATTTTATTATAGAGGTACGCTGGTCTCTTATGCAGAACAATTCTGTGGTATAACGTGGCCGCAAGCAGTTTTAGTCTATTTGCCATATTTAACCAGCCTGCATCTTGCAATTTATGAGAAATATGATCATATTTTCTGATGCCATATGCCAGTCGGAGACACGAATTTTGCACTCTCTGAATTTGATTTATATTATCTTTAGTTAAGCATGAACCGTAAACTTCGGCGCAAAAGGTAAAATTAGACAAAACTGAATTTTAATTTCTTTTGAAAAATAAGTTCTATGAGGGTAAATAAGTTTAAGGTTCATATGAGCTTTCTTAATATTATACATAATTTGGGTTTTGTATCTAAACGTGTTATCTACCATCAGTCCAAGGTTCCGTGCCTGTTCCATAACCGGTATAGTAACTCCATCTATCTGTAAGTTAACAACTTCCTTTAATTCTTGGCAATGTTTAGCATTACCGAATAAGAGGACAATAGATTTTGCAGGATTAATTAAAAGTGAATGATTTTTAGATAATATTAGCAATTTCTTGAAGATCTGAGTTATTGTTTAAAAATGCATGCTGATAGTCAGATATAGTAAATGAATGGCAAAGCTATGTATCATCAGCGTACATATGAAATTTACACGTTTTTATGTGTTTGTGAAATAAAGATGTATACACTAAAAAAAGTAACGGACCAAGCACAGATCCCTGCGGCACTCCACCTGGTACAAGTCTCGGATTTGATGTACCACAAGGCAGCAGAACACGTTGTGATCGATTTTCAAGATAACTTTTAAAAAAGTCTATTACGCCATATGAGAAACCAACATAGTGCAAAATAGACAAAAGAATTGAATGATTCACAGTATCAAATGCCTTGCTGAAATCTAACAATATCAACACTGATACTTTGCCTTGGTCCGCAGCTTCGAGCAAATCATCGGTTACATTTAATAAAGCTGTTGCACAGCTATGTCCCGCCCGAAATCCAGACTGGTTAGTAGGAATGATGTTGTTTTGAGTTAAATGCTCCTTTAACTGAAGTGAAACTATCTTTTCTAGGATCTTCGATGGTGTAGGTAGAATCATCATTCATTATCGTATGGTTCACAGGACGTAACACATATCAAACACAGAGTGTGCAGGCAACATGTCAAACTTAAAGCCATACACAGATACCAAACAACTTTATTCTTTTATGTTTGGTATCTGTAGGTAGAATACTAATAGGTCTCAAGTGTTTGTATTCAGTAGGATCTTTTATTTTTGGTATAGGTGTTACTAATGCAAGTTTCCACTGAGATGGAAAGATATTTTCATATAAGCAAGTGTTAATGATGTGAGTTATATATGGAACTAAATGTGGACAACAAAATTTTATCATTTGTATAGTTAACTCGCCAGAACCCTTAGCATTGCTTTTTATTTTAATTAGTATATAAGTTATAATGTCACAATCTACAAGAGTAAATTCCATTGGTACGATAGTATCTGAAAAGGTATTATTTCTATAATAATTTAAGGTATTATCATTATTGTTATGAATTCCTGTTATACTATCTAGAAAATAGTTATTAATTTCCTTTGGTTTACTTAGGTGGGTAGGTAGTTCGTTTTTCTTATTTGCTGATATATTTAATGACTTTAGTTCATTCCACATAGCCTTAGAATCCGAATTTGAAAATTTAAATTTAAAATAAGCTTTTTTCTCACTTTTTATAGCCCGCGTAGTTAGATTCCTTAAGGACTTGTAATACTCCCACTTGCCATTTGTCTTGTTCTTTAAATATTGAGCTTTAGCTTTATCCCTAAGTTTCATCATTAATCTTACGTTATCAGTAATCCAAGGTGCTTTCTTTTTTGTAATTTTCATTGTTTTGACAGAAGCATGCTTATGAAAAAGGCAAAGTAATTGTTCATTTAGAAATGCAACCTTCTTATTAACATCATTTATTTGCATGAAATAATGTAATGGCAATTGTAACACCCGTATTCATAGTCGTTCGCCAGCGACTCGCCGGAGTTCCGCTGATAGTAAAAATATTTGCAAATTTAAAAGTCACAACTGATAACTAAGGTAAATATTTATAACTACGTATAAAAATAACGACCAAACGTTTAAAATAAAATGTCAATATTAGAATAGCAATATAATAAAATGAAAATAAATTTATGAATCATTCCCCAAATCAGCATTCATAGGTATACGTGTAATTGTATTATTCACTTTAGCGAATATATTGCCACCATATGTCCACACACACCTTACACCATATTTCTTACCAGCCTGTTTAAGCAGCTGGAGCCTTTTTTTAGTTAGGTCCTCTCTGATAACTATACTCGAATTTTTCAATTTCCTTTTATTATTGTAAACAGTGTTTTTTGTATTATGACTTACGAATTTTACTATAATAGGACGATTTTCGCCTATTTTACCAAGACAATGACTGCAGTCAATGTGTGCGGCCGTAATCTCTACTCCCAGTATATCGATTTGTTACTTATCTAAAATGATTGGAATTTTGTACCAATTCCAACGATACCAATAACTCAATTTCGATTTTTCTGTAGATACCGCCTTCTTGCTAATGACTGCAGTAAATGTCGCTATAATAAAAGAAACAAATTGTTATTTTTCCTGTAATTCATCTTTGATCGGCATACCTGAAAATCAGCAAGTATGCAGGTTTATTACTGACATCGGGGTACAACGCCAACCCTTTTTACTGCAACGTTTCATGCTCTCAAAGAAAGTAGATGTCTTCCAAGCGTTAGCATTCAGGATGTTGCTGAGCAGCAGTTGTTGAATTATAGCTCATGGTTTTCGGTATTTCTTAGGTAATCTTCAATATGTCGCTATAATAAAGGAAACAAATGGTTTTTCCTCGTAAATTCTTTGTTGATCGGCATACCTGAAAATCAGCCCGTATGCAGGGTACAACGCCAAATCTGTGGTATATTTGCAGCGCAGTCAAAGCGATTAACAATTTGATAAAGTTTCGTAGTCAAAATAATTTTTAGGTTATGTGTAAACATCAAAGTCAGAGACACATTTAATATGCTTAAAACTGCTTCGGCCGTTGGTTGCATTCAGTAACTCTCTTTATTATTAATCAAAATTCACTTGCCTTTGAAGCTGTGTCAACAGTTTTAAAAAACACAAAAAATAGCCATAATAAATAATTGTTTTCTGTGATAATATCGCTATTAAAAGTTAAGGGAAGTTTGTTTACAAAAACCCAAAAATAGAAATGGTGGAACGCAACCATAGTACTTTTAGTTGTGTAAACACGGCTTTTAGTCTTCTGCATTATTATAAGTGATGCTGTTCGATCATGGAGATTTTTTCATATCCTGCCACGTTTTAAGCATTTAATAAAGTGCGGCTCACTAATTTGTTTTAATAAGCAATTTCAGAAACTTTTTAGCTTTCTGTAAATTATCTTACCTAATTTATTTCCATGAATATTAAATACAAGATCTAGTTATATTCTTTTGTTTTAATCCACGATCCTAGACTATTTTTAATGATATTTTTGTATGAATGAATTTAAAAATAACGACTGCAAAGAAATAAACGCAATGTATTAGTTATCATATATGTAGTGCAGATTATAGTCTTTCGCAAAAATATAAATAGAGCATGTAGTCTATATGTTCTCTGAATGATGTAATTTTTGACAGTGGTCTATTATGAGACGTTTCATGGGAATTTTTCCACTACCTTGGGTGTGTATCAGACGACGGAGTTTCTGATCTACTCCCGTCCTCACGTGAATAAACTCCTGATTAGTCCTGAGGACTGATTTTTGTATGTCTTTTTCACGTACAATCGTGCCTACCTCGGGGTTTGAACCTCGGAACACTGATCGCTGTAATTTCGAGTTTGTCACTCTTACCACTAGGCCACCAGCGTGGCTATATACAGATTGTCCCGTGACTCGATGCCCATAGCTTAAGAGTGTATTCCTTGGACAATTTTAAGTCGAAAGTGCCTTATGCACTTTTGTCCAAAACTCAATAGTTAAGGATTTATGGACAATATTAAATTTTACAGTAAATCAATCTGGTAGGTCATGCATTGTTTTGTCGTATTGTAGTTATGAGCAATATTAAATTTAATAGTAAATAAATCTGGTAGGCCATGTAATTATTTTTTCATATTGTTATGGTGACATTGTTTATTCTTTGACGTTGTTATTTTAAGATTAATTTGCTAGGGCTAAGTTTTCAAATCAAGAATATGCCAATATCCACTTTATTTACAGATACTGTGACGGATATGCAAGAGCGTCAGTGCGGGAATATCAGCGGAGATTTCCTGATCGAAGAATACCTAATAAGGAAGCGTTCAGCAATGTGCATCGTCATTTGACAGAAAAAGGTTATTTTTCTAAAGCTACTGCACATTGTCCCGTACAGCAAGAACTTGCCGAAGAAGAAGCTATTCTTAACATGATCGAAAATAGTCCCTCTACTAGCATACGAAGAATATCAAATCGTGTTCATGTTAGTCGAATGAAAATGTGGAGAACATTACACAATTTTGGTTTGTACCCATATCACATACAATCAGTTCAACATTTACAACCAGTAGACTATGCAGCGTGTGTTGACTGTTGTCGTTGGTTGATTGCACACCAACAGCTTTGTGGACAAATTCTGTTTACAAATGAAGCCACGTTTACTAATGATGGAATTACGAATACCAGAAATTCACATTCACGGGCACTTGAAAACCCTTTTGAAACCAGAGAAACTCATTTTCAACATTGGTTTTCGGTAAATATTTGGTGTAGTATTCTTAATAACCTTCTTATTGGGTCATTCATATTTCAAGAACGTTTAACATCCGCATTATCTAAATTTTTTACAAAACGAGTTGCCAGGATTAATGTAGGATGTTCCACTTCAGAACAGAGTTGACATGTGGTTTCAGCAGGATGGCACCACCTCATTTTGGTATAAATGTAAGAGCATATCTAAATAACAACTTTGCTAACCGGTGGATTGGAAGAGGGGTCCAGTTCTCTGGCCTCCGAGGCCACCAGACCTAACGCCTCTCGACTATTTTCTTTGGGGACACATGAAAAATCTAGTGTATTCAAATAAACCACAAACCAGAGATAAGCTAATTCAAAATATTATGGCTGCAGCTGCATCCATGCGAGACGACCCAGATACCCTTCAGAGAGCTACGTCTTCAATTATTATTAGAAGAGCAAATAGTGTTGTGAGAAAGAGGGGGGACATTTTGAACCAAAACTTTAATTAAATTTGTGTTAGTAATAAAAAAATTCTTAATTAATAAAACATTACATTACTTTATTCAACATATATACAGGGTGTCCATTCTCAAAGTCGAACATCACTCGTTCTTCATTGAAATAATTAATTTTTTGGTAGATAATTTTAAAAGACGTTGACAGAAAATACCTGATTTAAGCCAACTAATTACCAATTTTTTTGACAAATGCTATCGAACTTGAAAAGCAAGGCATGGCATATTTAAAAATTCCCAAGTTTTAAATTAGTATTTTAAAATAAAAATCGCATCTTGAATATTATTATTGGTATCATTTGATGCATAATAATTTTATCTTTCCATTGATACCATTGCCTTCCTTGTAAGTTGAAATGGCGAGCAGGAATCGGCAAAAACGTTCAATACAATGTTAATCGCCTATGTTCGACTTTGAGAACGGACACCCGGTATATAAAACAGCACTAAAGGCCAGTTTGGCCTATGGCTTAAATTTTCTTCTTCCATTTCTTCCTGGTTTGATTTCTTCCTTCCAGTTACTTATGCCGGTTTCTTGTAAATCTTCCTCGATTTGCTGCAACCATGTTTTCCTTGGTCTTCTGATTTTTCTTTTTTCTTCTGGTTCTTGTCTTACTATTCTTTTGATTGGGTTATTGTCTTCCCTCCTCATTGTATGCCCTAGCCATCTTAACCTATTTTGCCTTAGTACCGCACTTATTTTTGCTTCTTTATGTGAGGCTTCTAATTCCTTGTTTGTCCTCCTGCGCCACACTTGTCCATCTTTAATACCACCGAAGCTTCTTCGCAATATCTTTCGTTCCCATGTCGCTAGCTTGTTTTCCTCAGCTTTTGTTAACACCCACGTTTCACTCGCGTATGTTAATACTGGCTTGATCACAGTCTTATAAAGGTGAATTTTTACGGTTCTTGAAACACTTTTATTACTTAAAAATCGATGCAGGGCACCCGCACACTTTGAGGCAGTTATTATTCTTTTTCGTATTTCCTCTTCCTGTTTGCCTTTGCTATTTACTTCTAAACCCCTAGATATGTTACGCTATTTGCAATTTTAAAGGTTAGCTTTTCGTTTATTGATTCTATCTCGATACACAGTTTTTGATCTTGGTCTTGTTTCGTATTACTCATGATCATGTAGTTTTTTTTGTGTTTATTTTCAACCCTTCCTTCTCTGCTTCTTTTCCGAAGTTTTCCACAATCCCTTTTAGCTACTCCTTTGTTCTAGCCATTATTACGAGGTCATCTGCATATGCCATTATTTAAAATGGACCGTTTACTACATTTTAAATAGTGTCGATGTTTGCTTTCCGCATAATGTATTCTAGGACAATATTGATTACACATGACGATAAGGGGTCCCCCTGCTTTAACCCTATGTTACTTCGGAACTCTGTTGATATATATATATATATATTATCTAAACCTTTCCTACCATTAAGGTGTAAAGGTATTATACAATGCTTATTACATGTCAGAACTTAGCTCTTATTCTCAATTTCTGTTTACTAGTTAAGTTAAAAATAAAAATCATTATTGCGTTTCTTCTATTGCATGTACATATCTGGTCCATTCCTTCTTGTTTCGTGCCATTATCTTCGCGTCCTGCCACGTAAGTCTCCCTTGTTGCAGTATTTCTTCGACTCCTTTGGTCCAAGTTTTCCGAGGTCTTCCCCTTGATCGGTTTGTTCCTGGTTTCGATTCAAATATTCTTTTAACCTGTCTCTCTTTATTCATCCTCATTAAGTGGCCAAACCACTGGAGCTGTCTGGTTTCTATTTTCTTTCCCAATGCTTCAACCTGAAGCTCCTCGCGGATTTCTTGATTTCTTATTCTGTCTCTTCTAGTTACCCCAAGCACTCTTCTTAGATATTTCATTTCCATACTTTGTAGTTTGTTCTTTTGTCGTTTTGTTAACACCCACGATTCCGCACCAAAGGTCAAGGTCGGCAGAAATAGTGTTTTATACACCGTGATTTTTGTTTTCTTTGAGATCTCTTTCTTGTTCAGAAATGAGTTTGACAACGCATAGTAAAGTTTAGCCGTGTTTTCTATTCTGACGTTTATTTCTGTTTCGTGTCCCCCTTTCGTCTCCAGGTTGACTCCTAAGTAAGTAAAGTTTTCGACTTGCTCTAGTTTATTGTCGTCTATCTTTATGTTCATCTTTACTTCTCTTTTTGCTATCGCCATGACCTTGGTTTTAACTGCATTTATTCTCATATTGTGCTCCTCTAACGTTTCCTTCCATATTTCCAGGTTTCTTTGTAATTCCTTTTCTTTTGGGGCTAATATTACCACATCATCGGCGAATGCACATTCCGAGATATTAACCCTTTCTAAATTCCTATGTCCTATGCATAATTTCGCTACTTTCGAACTGCATGTTTTTATGATGTCATCCATGAGTACGATGAATAACAGTGGGCGCAGTACTCCTCCTTGCCGTAGTCCGTTGGAGGTGTTAAATTCCTCGGATTGTGCATGTTTCGTTCTAACATAGTTTCTGCAATTATTGTATAGACTTTTAGTTGCCTTGATCATTTGCTTTCCTATTCCTCTTCTTGCCAAACTTTTCCAGATCTTCTTTCTTGGTACTCGGTCAAAGGCCTTTTCAAGGTCAATAAACGCGCAGTATGCTTCTCTGTTCTGACTTAGTGTTCTCTCTGTTACTTCTTTTAAGCTGAATATGTGATCTTGTATACTATGTCCCTTTCTAAAGCCGCTCTGCGAGTCTATTAATTGAGTTTCTAGTTTCCTCCTTAATTTTATTTCTAAAATTCTTTCATAGGTCTTGCATGCCGTACTAAGTAATGTTATGCCACGATAGTTATGACAATTAAATCTATCACCTTTTTTATATACTGGCAATATAATTCCCACCTCCCAGTCTTTCGGAATTCTTCCAGTGTGCCAAGCCTTTTTGCAAATTTCCAGAAATAATCGCGTACCCTCTTCTCCCATAGTTTTCAACATTTCTGCCTCTATTTCATCGTGACCTGCTGCCTTTCCATTTTTTAATCTTTTTATAGCTTCTTTCAGTTCCTCTAATGTTGGTTCTTCAGTTATTATTTCTTCCGTCATTTCCAAGCTTTCTTCTCTTTCGTCGTCTTCTTCTGTTTGTAGTGTTGTCTCATCCACTGTTAGTATTTCTTGGAAGTATTCTTTCCATCTCTTTACCACTTCCATTTCATCAGTTATAATATTTCCGTCTTTATTCTGAATTTGGTTTAGTGTATGTTTTTTCCCTTTTCTACAGTTACTAAGTATTCTATAAAATAATTTTAAATTTCCCTTACTATTATTTTCCATCTTATGTCCAAATTTTTACCATGCCTTTTCTTTTGCAGCCTTTATTTGTTGGTTGACTTTCTTTCTCTGATCTTTATACTCCTGGTACGCTTCTTCTGTCTTCTTGCTTAGGTAGTCTCTCCATTTCGCTTTTTTTCTTTTAATTTCGCTTTTGATTTCGTCATTCCACCAGTCCGTTTGTTTGTCTCGATTATTAATTTTGGTAACACCGCAGACTGTCTTTGCAGCTGTTATCAAGATGGTCTTAAATTTCTGCCACAAACTTTCTGTATCTTCTTGTAGAAAATCCTCATGAATCTTTCTGACTTCTTCTTTAATTGCTTCTTGGTATTTTCTTTCAAATTCCATCTCAGTTAGTTTGTAGGTTTTAATTTTGTCATAGACTTTTTTCTTGTCCGTATTGGTCTTCAATTTATTTTCTTTTATTGTCTGTCGCATTTTGCCTACTAGTAGATAGTGGTCGCTGTATATTTCAGAACCTCTTCTCACCCTAACATCTTTTACCATCTTGCCTTCCTCTTTTCCCAGCAATATATAATCAATTATCGATTTTTCTCTTCTACTTTTAACTTCTCTAGTGTACTGGTGTATTTTCTTATGCTCATAAAATGTGTTTGCAACAATATATTGGTTTTCTCTGCAAAAATCTATTAATCTATTTCCATTATTGTTTCTTTCTGTTTCCCCAAACTTGCCTAGTATTTTTGTAGTTGACTGGTCTTTTATTCCCACTCTTCCATTGAAATCGCCTATTATGACTACCGTCCCTTTACTTTCTTCCTTAAGCGTCGTTAAGTCTTCCCAAAATTGGTCTTTGTTCTCTACATTGTCGTCTTCGTTGGGTCCATATACTGCTATTATTGTTAATTTCTGTTTGCCTTCTACTAATTCCACTGCCATCAATCTTTCATTTAAACACGTCCATTTACAAATTTTTCTCGCCCAATGCTGGTTTAATATGCATGCAACGCCTCCTTTTGCTCTCCTGCTTAGTTCTACTCCACTATAGATCATCGTATAATTTCCATCCAATTGTACCATGCCTTGTCCTTTTTTCTTGGTCTCGGTTACTACTAATACTTCTATTTTTATTCTTTCTATTTCATTTGTTAACTCTTTTTCTTTCCCGCTGAGGCCCCTTACATTCCAAGTTGCTAGATTCCATATGTGTGCTTTCTCTCTCTTCTTTTTTGTATTTTGCTTTTTTTTCGTTTGTTTTTTCTGTTTAGTTTGCCCATCCGGTCCATTATTTTCTTTCTTTTTATCCTTACCCTCTACCCTTCTATCCATTATCGTTGAGTTATTAAATTTGATTGCCTTTTTCATTTCCAGTTTCTTTGCTTGGGTTGTTTCTCCATTTTCCCGTCCTTTGTTTTTTTCTGTTCTTAATAGTTTTTTGGTATTCCTTGGGTTGGTTTATTTCGCTCCCTATGGTACTTCACCAGTTCTTGAGTCTCTTTATTCCAGTTCCATACTTCCTCGTTGATTATTAGCTTTTGGAATCCCATTTTGACTGTTTTACCTTTCGCTTTTTCCTCTTTAGCAACTTTCCTAATTATTGTTTGCACCCTTCTTTCCTCTCTGGTCAAGTCATCGTTTATGTACACTTCCTCTCCACAATTTCGTAGTTTATTTTTGTTACTCATAATGGTGCTTTTATCTCCCTTGCTATTTAGTTCGATCAAACAGGTTCTGTCTGCTAATTTCCTTGCCAATTCTATTTTTACTGTTACGCCCAGTTTACTTTCTATAAACTGTTCCATTCCTTCTTTTAGTACTTTGGGATTACTTGTTTCTATTTTCATCCCTTGGAGTATTATGTTTTTTCTTCTTTTCTCTCCTTCAAGTTTTTCTATTTTCTCATTTGATATCATTACTTCTTGTCTGTTTACTACATTTTAAATAGTGTCGATGTTTGCTTTCCGCATAATGTATTCTAGGACAATATAGATTACACATGACGATAAGGGGTCCCCCTGCTTTAACCCTATGTTACTTCGGAACTCTGTTGATATGCCACTTTTATATTTCTCCCTATTAACCTTTCGCCCTAGCGTCATCGCTATTAATGCTATTAGTTCTTGGCTGTACTGTAATTCTTCCATAGCTGTTGTTATCGCTGTTCGCTTTACTCGATCGAACGCCTGTTGTAGGTCTATAATAACATGTTGATTCATATATTTTTTCCTCTACATTTTTCTTAAATTTGTCTGATCAAAAATATTTGATTCCCGGTCCTAAAGCCTGCCTGATATTCCCCTATCTTCCCTTGCGATCCGTCTATAACCCTTTCGGTAATTAGTGATGCTAAGATCTTACATGTTACACACAGGAGTGATATTGGGCGATAATTTTCTGTCAATTGCATTATTCCCTTTTTGAATATTGGGCATATCACTGTTTTGTCCCACTCTTTGGGCATCTCTTTTTTTATCCATATTTGTTTTATCAATTCAAAAATTCTTTTTCCCATTTCTTCGTTTCCGTATTCTATTAATTCCATGGGTATATTATCCTTATCTTTCCTCGCTTTATAATTTTTTGAAAATCTTTGGTAATTTTGATTCTGCTTGTTTTCCATTTTTGTTGAATTTTCCTTTCTCCTTCATTCATAAATATTTTTTCTATATGGTGTTTGTGTAATTCTGCTATTTTCTCTTCCTCCATACAAAGCTCACCTGCTTCATTCCTTAATCCTATTGCTTGTTGTTGGTATCCTTTCCTTTCCCATTTTATGGTTTTGTGGAACAGCTTTCTGCTTCTCCTGTTGTATGATTCTTCAAATTTCCCTATTTCTTGATTGATTCTTTCCCTCTTCTTTTTTCTACATATTATTTTTGCTTTGTTTCTTGCTGTCTTATATTGGTGTTCGGTTTCTGCTGTATGTTTCTGTAACCACTGTTGCTTCGCTAATCTACTTTTATCTACTGCTTTCTTGCAATCTTGGTCATACCAGTCTTCGTTTTTATTTTAGTTTTTCTCTTCTATTGTTTTTGCGCATTTTATTCTAATGAAAACTTTAATTAAATTTGTGTTAGTAATAAAAAAATTCTTAATTAATAAAACATTACATTACTTTATTCAACACACTGTTAAATTTAATATTGCACATAACTCCTTAACTATTGAGTTTATGACAAAAGTGTATAAGGCACTTTCGACTTAAAATTGTTCAAGGAATACGCTCTTAAGCTATGGGAATCGAGTCACGGGACACTCTTTCTTTTTTTTACTAGGTATTGTGCCAGATCAGCAGTTTATGTGCTATACATGGCAGTGTTATATGATTAACAAATTAACACAATAGAATTCAGAGTGATTATTATCATCACCTATGAAATTAAAATTAATGTTAGTAGGTGTATTTTGATTTAACACAATAGTTTATTTTGTCTTGTTTATCTAGTCGTCATCACTATCACTATCACTTTGTATTAGATAAATGTCTTGTGGTAGATTGCGTTTCAGTCTTGTGTGTATTTGTCTTTGACCTAGTTGATAGAACACTGCACCAGCACAATTTCCAATGTTTGCGTGAAAGTTTACGGTTAACTTTTTGATGTACTCCAAGATAGTGGATAATCCGAGTTCTGTGTGAAGTTGTCTGTTGGTAACATACCAAGGGGCATTCACTGAGATTCTCAGAATTTTGTTTTGTAGTACTTGGATTCTATGTATATTAGTTTTGGATGTATTTCCCCAGATTACACAGGTGTAAAGTACCAATGGTCGTATTAGTGCTTTATATAGCAACATTGTACATTCAAGTTTCAATGACGATTGCCTGTTGATCAGGGGATATAGCTGTGCTAGTCTTGAGTGACCTTCATTTAGTTTTTTAAGTACATGAAACCTCCACGTAAGTTTGGTATCTAGATATACACCTAAGTATTTTACTGCTTCCGCGGTTTGTGTCCACATAATTGGGATGTTGTTGATTATTATTGGCGGTGGTTCTTTGATTTGTCTGAGGGTAAAGATTTTCGCTGTACACTTGTCTTAGTTTATCGCTACATTCCAGTAAATGAACCATCTAGCCAGTTCATTTATCGCGTGTTGTAATTGTGTAATTGCATCTAAAAGGTTGATGTTTTTAGTTAGTAATGCAGTATCCTTTGCGAATAAAGCTAAGTCTGCTTTTGTATTAGGTATATTGCTGGTATAGATGTTAAATAATATAGGTCCTAAGATGCTCCCTTGGGGAACTCCTGCTCTGATATGCCTTGTTGATGATACAGTTGCATGGATTTTAATTGCAAACGTTCTGTTGTCAAGATAAGAGAACAAGATAGCCTTCAAGTATCCTGGGATGATAAGATTAATAAGCTTGTATTTTAGGCCCTCAGTCCATACGCGATCGAAGGCCTGTGCCAGATCCACAAATGGTGTCGTTGTATATTGTTTATTTTCATAGCCCAATTCTAATGTTTCCACTATACGCTGTAGTTGGTGACATGTTGAGTGGCCCTTTTTTAAACCCAAACTGAAAGACTGATATCAGTTGCAGTCTTTTGATTTCTTTATTTAACTTATAATGGATTACTTTTTCAAGTAATTTTGATAGAGTTGTTAATAAACTAACAGGTCTGTAGCTGGAGATGGGTTTTTCGTTTTTTCCGGGTTTGGGAAAGAGGAGGATTAATGCGTGTTTCCATTTGTTTGGAAAATAGCCTGCTCTTAGGCATGCGTTATAGATGGTAGCTTATCATGCTAATCCTTTCCTGGACAGTTGTTTAAGAATTATGTTAGGTATTCTGTCTTCTCCAGGAGTTTTGTTTGTAATTTCAAACTAGCAACTATGGTTTTGAGTTAGAGATCTTCCGCTATGGCCGTCTACTCTGACAATTAACCTGTAACCACAGACGACTTATTATTAAATTTTATATTTATTACTTCTACAATTTTTCTCCGAGACGTCCTTTTGTCTGCCTTTCGACAAGTTGATCATAATCTGGCTTGCAAGAAAGCAGCTGCTATTAATTTTTTATTACCCTTATTTTCAATGTTTTAAATTTTTAGAACGGTCTGGTAGACCAGTAATCTGTGTAAATGGGATATATTTTGCCGAATTCCAATATAAAGTTGCATTTTGTTTTAATTTAGCGACAAAATAGATGCACAACCTGATCCATATAAGTGATTATGAAAAATCCATGTTATAATGTTCAGATGAAGTTGAGGCTAACGATAATAATGATGAGCGTGATCGTGACATTCAGATGCAATAGAATTAGATCCAGAAAATGCGCAAGAAAAATTAAAGAAACGAAAGCTATGTGCATTCTTTTCTTACAAAAAATTTTGGAAAACAGCTTATTTCTGTATTACATGCAAAAAACCCTTATGTATACAGTGTGCAGAGAAAATTTGTCAAAACTGATTTAAATAGGTTGTAGTCCTTGAAAATAATCATTTCTAAAATTACTATGTATTTTGTTGGGGTATATGTTTATTTTTGTAACAGAAGTAGTTCTTACATTTTCTCTAGATTCAAATTGAGTTGCAATAATTTTTATAGTAAACCTTACAATTTTTAAATTGTTTTTGCCAGTTTTTATATTAACTTTTTTTTTACTTTATTTACTGTGCTATTGTGTTTTTGGCATTTTTTCTGGAGAATAGACATTATATATACATTAGGTCAAGAAAATGTTTAAAGTAGTTATCAGAAAAGTAAATTAGAAAGTACTGGTCTGGCAGATCAGTTGTCTGTGTATATGGGATAAAATATAGACGTCTGTAGTTACGGGTTAATGTATATAAATACCAGCTTTTCATAAACAAAATATAGTCATTGAACCTGAAGTACAAGATGGGTACAATAAAAAAAATAGAACACTTTGGTTAATACATTATAATGATAACAAAACATAACAATTACACTTAGACCCTTTTCCTGTAGCGAGTATAACAAAATATTTTATACAATTACTGCGTATACAGCATTTCCAAATCTTTTAGTGCCTATAATAAAATTACCGAATAAAAAATCAATGTACCTGGTGACAATGAAACTACTACCCACGGCGGCATTTCGAAACGGCTTGAGATAGAAATATGCAATTCGTTATGTCGATAGGGTTGAAAATTGTGAACAATTGTAACATAAAAACAATTGAATGTCGTTTGCAGTTTCACGGGAAATGACCTTGACTTTGTTATTTTAAATGGGACACCCTATATATTTTCTCTTTGTATAACTCTCTGAACAATTCTAAATAACTTTTGTCTAATATACCCCATGTCTAAAATTAATAGTTTTTGAAATAGAGCCGCTTAAAATTATGCCATAATTCCTATTTGTTTGTATTTTACAGAAAAACGAAGTAGGCCAGGACAGAGGCTGCTATGGTTTTTAAAACAATTAAATTTTGACAAGTATTTTCAACCCTATCGACATACCGAATTGCATATTTCTATCTCAAGCCGTTTCGAAATGCCGCCGTGGGTAGTAGTTTCATTGTCACCCGGTATATGGATGCGGTTAATTTCGCTTTAGTTATTTAATGGTAAGACCTTGGTCTATTTATATGTTATGTAATAGTTACAAATAGAATACAGTTGTATGCTGTAGCATATACATAAACATCTTCACGAATACATACAGGGTGTTATGGAAATGAGCGCAAATATTTTAACTCGTAATAGAATTCGCTAAACTGAACAACTTCTCCATTTATCATTTTTTAGAAAACGCCCTCAAAACTGAGTTAAAACAATTTTACTCTAAAAATGCATACCCGCCTATGGAATAATATTTTAATTTAAACGCACACTGATAAAACCTATACACATCTGGTCACCAACGGTCTTTATCAATTGAGGTAGGTAAGTTATTGACCGCATGATTTTTGTGCAAGAACTTTTGGAGTTTTAATATACCTTGTGTCGTTCACCTTTAACTTAGATTTGCTGACCAAGCGGCTCGTCAAATTTAGGGGAGATAAATTATTGTTCATTTTGGTGAGCCCTATCACAGGTTAAAATATTTTCACTCATTTCCATAACATCCTGTATATAGTGAATAATTGACAAATATGGTTATGAGTGATGTTTCCAATTATAACCAGGGTCTAATTTCAAAATAATTAGTTAGTTATAACTAGAGCTACAAGCTACAATATAATTCAATTGAATATCTCCTAATTTTGAAGAGTAGTACAAAATTGAGGTAATTATTATAATAAAAATTTGCTTAATGCCATTTGCGTTACTATAAATGGGAACAATTAGCGAGTATATTAAATTCATACAAAACAAATATGAATAGAGTTTTTCTTATCTGGTAAGCAGTTTTCCAATCTCAATCTTAAAGCAGGTTAATTTTTTACACGGTGTATATTTTGTTGATTCATGTTTTAAACATCATAAACATAAAGATAATAAACATTTCTGAAGAACAAATAATTAATTGCATTGAAGCAAACAAATCACAAAAATGGACATATTTTATCTTGACAAATTTCACCTAAATGTGATAGTTTTGTCACGAATGTGTTTCTACACAGAGCATACAATATAAACTTGCTACAGTTTATTCCTTTACAAAATTAATATACCCCATTGAAAATTTACTAGCAAACATTTTTTAATCTTAATTAAACGTAGTCCAATATATTTATAAAAATACGAGGTCTTTAAGTACCGCTTCAGTGAATCAAAATTACGAAAATAATTTAAATCCAAATCTACCCGTTTCAATACAATCGACATAGATATTTTATTCTTTTTGTGTACCAAAATATTAACATCCTTAATCACAGCCAACATCAATGTCCGCTAACATATTAGGGCTCACTAAAGCTGCACGTTTACCTGAAGGATAATCAAATTATGAGGATAACATTTATTTACAAAATTAAATCATTCTACGATACACTGCTATGTTTTTCTAACGAAACCAGCAGTTGGAGGAGGTCCCATGTTAACAGTAGAGCTCATTGGAGCAGTAGGATCTACACCAATAACTGATGACCGTGCTGTTGCCGTAAGTTCCTCATTTGGCTTTGGAGATGGACACGGTCTTTCAATTGTCAAGCTAGGCTGGGGTACTTGACTATTAGGGTAAATCCCCATTGACGCATATATTTCTTTTAACATTAACAGCATAGTATCTTCAGATTCCCTAAAACACGCAAGAGATTACATTAATATTTTAATTGTAACATAAGCCCAATAATATTTACCAGTAACAAACGTGACTAGTTAAAGCGAAAATATATTCGTTGATAAATTCGAAAGGAGCCTCTTGTAATACATAATCGATTCTACGACCTTTATTTAAAATTCCTAAATATAAATCTGTATTTTGATCCTCTAGATTAGAAACATCAACTGCTTCTTGCTTCGCTTCTCGTCCTGCAAATTGTTCTTCTAAAACTCTATCCACCTCTGCTTCTAAGCTGGGTGTATTATTATGATCTTGCCGTCCAAACAAAGCAACTTGGAAAAAGGTATTCCACGTAGATTTCATCGAATCCACCAACTTTTGTTTTAAATCGGCACCAACTCGAACCATAGTTTCTTTCAATTCTACAAATATTTCAGTTCAAAGTTTTACTAATCTATGTTCACAATCTCCTTACCTAAATGCATCCGCTTTCGTCCCTTGTGATGTGGTATTAAAACGGGTTTTATTTTTGCCAGTTCAGGATTGATTAAAGATTCGACGCGATATGCAACAGGATCGTATGGATGAAATATGTTGAAAAATGAAGGACAAGTCGGTAGAGCAAAATCGTTACCTAATTTATCTAAACCTCGCACTGTAATAAACATACCTACAAAGATATTTAGGTATAACTATATTCTGCGGTTATACTAAAATTCGAACTTACCAATAGGAGAACCCAATGCGAAAAATGCATTAGGTTGAAAGTGTAGATGAGGATAATGCAATTGCGGGTGACCAGTTCCCGCTTCAGACATCAGGTAACTGATTCTCCTGCTTAAACGTCTATCTTTTGGATGTGGTTTTTTCAATGGAGTAACAACGTCTTCATCTGGAGCAGAATGTACTTATTTATAGAATTAAATATTTACAAATAATCAATTACCGCTGCTAGCAGCAGCAGCCATCTGCTGTTCTTTTTGTTCTTTCTCTTTGTCTGCTTCTGGATGCTGATGGCAAAGCAAATCAAACAGAATAAGTGATCCTAAACTATGACCCCCAAGAGAAACACTGCCGGTGAAGGATGGATTACGTTTTTTAAATAGTTCATATAAACGGTTTAGTTCTGTGCCTACAGTAGTGAGGATTGTCTGAAATATTAAATCTCAATATAAAGAAATATAAACGTGACTGTAATATAAAGAACAAAACAAGCATGTAATTAATGTAGTAATTTTCATTTAATTGGGTGGAACTTGAAAGTGACCAAATCACGCTACTTTAATTTATGATTGATCCGCAAATTGATATTAAATAAATACCGCAAATTGTATTAGTTACATAAAAAACAAACATTTTGTTGGGCAATTTTATATAATTCGTACTATCATTTGTTAAGTATACTGCTCAAAACATTTAAAAGATATTTAATAAAAATCATATTTAAAAAACACGCAGTTAAGATAACATCTGAAACTATTTTTATATTTAAACTGTTGGGAAATACCCTTTAATTGTTTTGAGCAGTGTAATTCAAGGTGCTACTACTTTCCGTCAAATAATGGTACCTAGCGAAATTACTACATTAACAAGTATTTCCATCCAAAAGCATAACTATATTTCTATTTGACAAGCATTATCCTTTAAATGCATATATAAACTTAACAATTTAATAGAATCATTCCCTTGCATGATTAGAATAGCTATAGTCAGTTGTATAGCGAACAAATAGAGTAGGGTATCAACCCAAATTATGAATTACAATACTGCCTGGATTAGTAGTTTAATAATAATTAACATAAGAGCCCAGATATCAGTAATTCTGACAAAAAAAATGTTTGTCAAGTTTGACATTTTCCAGCATATTTGTGCTTGACAGTTTGTGATTTGTTACCCACTCGCCCACTCCGTGTTGCAAGCAAGTCATGCAGTAGAACAGTTGTGGGTATTTCAAAGAAAAAGTATGCATTTGGTTGTCTATATAAACCTCCTGCAATGTCTTGCAAGTAATTTTTAGATGTATTTAATCTTACTCTCTCTGGAATTATTTCCAGTCATGATGACTTGTTCTGTTTTGGCGATATAAACTTAAATATGTTAAACTATGAAAGTGCCGATCTATTGAATCTCCTTTACACAACAGATCTAACTTAAATTATCATCTACTTCGGCTATACTCATAGACCGTATCATAACTAGCAATAACGATATTATTGTTGATAATGATGTAATTCATACTCCACAAATTGCCGATCACGATTTGGTGTGATGTTCAATCACTCTTAGTAAAATTCACAAAGGAGCACTTATCCAGGGCTGTAGCTACCATCGGGGCAGTGCCCCAGGGCCCACGAACATACGGGGCCCCCAAAAGCGGAGGAAGTTTTTTTACGAAATTGCCTTAAAAAAGTTTTGAACCAAACTTAGCCTGTTTAAACATTACATAATGTTAACTAGTGTCTGAAGCTTCAGAGATTTGTGAACGTTGGAGAATATCTCAAGGGTTTCGCCAGAGTAGGATTAGGATGGTGAAAAAACACTCTTTGATGAGTTATGTGAAGACGAGAGGTTACAAGAGCCAGAAGTCTGTTTTAGAGTAACAGTGTTCTATCCAACGATAGACACTTTATGTACTCAACTAGATAACCGATTTCAGAGTATAAAAGCTGTTCTTGACACTTATCAAGCAATCCAGCCTAAATTTCTTATCAAAGCTAGTGAAAAAGAGGTTAGAAGGTTTCAAATTTTAAGGAAAATATTTGAAACCATTTTTGAGATATTGCCTTCTAACATTTTAAAAAATTCAACTTGTATGCATGCGTGCATGTCGTATAACCGGTGGTACTTCGCCCGGTGCAGAAGTATTTACATCGCGTTAGGCACTTTCTGTGTGACCTAATGGCTACCACTAAATTAATAATAATACCCGGGGCCGCTGCAGTATAAAGCTAACGCCGTAGCCACCTGGTTAGCAAGCGTCTACAGCTTTATATTAAACTCAATGTGACAAGTAAATATGTGTTTTGTCTGTTTGAAATGCCCATTCTTCTATCTTAACAGAAAAAAACACCAAATAGCAACCCTATTAAAAAAGGCTTACTAAATGAAAGTGGTGTAGAGGTAAAGAGGAAGATAACGTGGGAGCTGCATAATTATTTGTTGCCCCAGGGCCCCCAGACCTGTAGCTACGGCCCTGCACTTATCTTATATATAAGAATAGAAGTCCTGACTCACTGACTCATTAACGCCCAGCCCAAACCCTTGGACCTAGAAAGCTGATATTTTGCACAGAGGTTCCCTTTATGATGTATACAAGGAATAAGGAACGATATTTCGAAACTTAACCCCTAAAGGGGTAAAATGGGGGTTCCAATTTTGTATGGAAAAATAATATTAAATAGACATTTCAACTTGAAACTTCGTAGGAGTACCCCTAAAAATAAATAAGCAAACACGTATTTCGTGATTTTCCGAAAATCAACCCCTTAGGGGGTGAAATGGGGTAAATAAGCCTAAAATACGATATGGTGTCGTTATTGAGGTTTTTTTGGGACGTTGATTGCGAAAATGGCATTTATTTTTAAGTCCAAGACGGTGGACATGACAAAATCAAAACCCTATAGTGGTGAAACGGGGTTTCAGAGATAAATTTTTTTGGGCAAAACAACATTTGCCGGGTCAGCTAGTTAGAACATATACTTACTTTAAAGACTTTGATCAAGTACCATATGTGTTCAATTCAATGAAAATTTAAACATTCTTTTTAACTTGCATACGTCTTATAAAACATCTAGATTTACTAAACTACCTGCACTATGGTTAACAAAAAACCTAAAATTACTAATGCAAGAATGTGATTGTCCTTTAAGGAAGTTTAAGATTACTAGTAGTGATGAAACAACTAATACATTTACGATGACAATTACGATTATTAAAACAATAATAAAAATTTGAAAATGTTTGTAGTTATGCCAGATCTTGAAATATAAAGTACATATAAACATTAGAAGCTTTAACAGTTTTAATTTCTGTGATTAAGGTGTTACATATTCAGTTAATAAACAAAGTAAACAGTGCGCAGGTTTTTATTTATGAAACAAAATGTCTTTAATCAGTCCAGCTGTCGAAATAGTCTCTCTGATGAAACACTAGCAGGTTTGTATGACAAATTTTTTAATTCGATTAATCGGAAATTTCCGATAATCAACGAATGAACGATCAACCTAAACGTAATCGTTTCATCGCTACTTACTAGGGATTCACATCATTGGAAGTACTATCAAATAAATTAGCATCATAGTTAATACAGCTAAACATAGAGAAAAGAAAATATTTTACAAACAAATCTAATGTTCCGTCAGTTCTAACAGCCTGCACTTGCCAACTGTATATTGATGATAGACAAATTTATTATTCTTTTTGTTCGGAAGATATAATTGGGGCTTGTGACCAAATAAATCAAGAGTTAAAAAATGTATCTAAATTTTCTAATTTACCTTCGCTTCAAATTAACTCCACAAAATCATCTACATCTTTTTGGTAAATATAGTGATCTAAATTTCATAAAAGAAGTTGACAAGATAAAAATTGGCAGTAACACATTACAATTTCAATAAACTGTACAAATTTAGCATTAATAACTGATCAACAACTTAGATTCACGCAACAGGTGGCAAGACTTATAATTAGGTTATGCTACACTTAAAAAAATACATCTTAATTGAAGTGCTTGAATAAAAAAAAACTAAAATCATGTTACGTGAATCTTTAGTACTTTCACAGATGAATTACTGTAATATTGTCTATGGTCCTTGTATGAAAGCAAGCGATGTCTGCAGTATTCAAGTACTGCAAAATTCATGTTTAAGATTAATTCTGGAATTAGTAAACAGCAAAATAGTTCTTTAAGTTAAAAAACATTGGGTGGTTAAATATGGCACAACGTCGAAAATTACATGCTGCTAGCTTGTTTCATCAAATCATCATAGACAGAAACCCTACATATCTTTATAATAAAATAAAATTTCGTACAGATGCGCATAATTTAAATCTGCATTATGAGACTAGCACACACCCCCATTACATAAGCTAGAATTATTTAAACGAGCTTTTACTTATCAAATTGAGTTTAATATTAGCCGTTCTCGGGATCGAACGTTCGTGTACTGTGCGGAGAGAATCGTTCTGTGAAAAGTGCCCGGCTGTTCAAATTTGATAATACCGTATCACATCGGCACAGGTATCCTAAAGTAGCAATTCCTTTAACCGATATCCTTTGTTTCCCGGCTTGCCGGGGAATGACATTTTAATATTTGTATTGCAAAACCTTACAGTAACAATGGAAAACTTACTTAATCTAACTCCCAGCCACAGGAGTTTAAAAGATTCCTCAATTAATAATGAACATACTGCCAAGCCATCCTACACAACTGTTACAAGAAAGGCCCCCACAATAACTTACCCTCGCAAAGATCAGGCAATAGTTTTGGAAGCAATAAATGGCATACAGCTTAAAGATTACATTTACACGGTTGGAAAACTAGTACAACCAAAAAATATTCTATCAGCCTCAAGGTTATCAAACGGGCGCATTTGTGTGTATTTGAATTCTAAAGAACTTGCAGACGATTTTATAAATAATCATCGTACATTAAAAATATTAGATACAGATGTAGGATGCAGAAAACTAATAACCCCAACTAAAAAATTAACTCAAATATTTGCCCATCAATAATTAACGAATACTAGGAAAATCTGCTCAGAGATAAAGGAATCAAAATAGTTTCACCAATGTACTTCATAAGAGCAGGGTTAACTGATGCGGAATACTCGCACATTTTGAGTTTCCGCAGGTTTGTTTATATAGTACCTGAAGAAAATAATCCAATTCCTAATTCATTATTGTCAGCAGATCGGACATAACTCGCTAAATTGTAAGTCACCACTGCAACTAAGCATAATGACAAGTAATGCAAACAAACGTCCTCTGCAAAGTAAAAATGCCGAATCAACACCTATCACGCAAGATAAAAACAACGAAACCACTCCTATGAAGCAGAGTAACGACAGTCAAAATCAAATACACACGCGGGTAGAGCCAGTCACTATTAATATTCCCGTTAAGCGGAAAAAATTGAAGAAAACAAAGACGGACGAAGAAAATCAACTAACCTGGGAAGATATGTTACAATCAATCCAACAGAAGCTACTGAATGAACCCACTCAGTATAAGTTTAATTACGATGAATTCAATTTTTTTTTGATAAAGTAAGCAAACCTGAAAATCCACTGGAAACCGCTAAAACATTTTTAGATGACGTTGACGATCTTGTAACAACTCTGAAAGATTTATATAGTCTTCTTAGACACCGCAGGGCAAAGTACAGGTTTACTAGAATTATATCAAACATCAGAAAGATACAATATAAAGAAAACTTTCCCGACGATTACATGACCAGCACATCGACTACCTCACGCAAAGAAGATCCTAACATTACAGACTAAGATACATGACTAAAATAATCCAATTCAATTGCAACAGGTTTTATAGGCACCTACCAGAAATTCAGTTACTTATATCTAATTATCAACCTAATAATTATAATATGTTTACAAGAGACGCATTTCAAACCAACAATTTTGGGGGCATTAAAAGGTTTCACCACTTATAGTAAATGTCGACAACACTATCACCATGCTAGTGGTGGAGTAACTATACTTGTTAAAGAAGATGTCCATTCACAAAACTTTCCCATAAACACAACTTTAGAAGCAATCGCAATACAAGTGTTTCTACCGAAAAAAAAATAACAATTTGCAACGTCTACCTGCCACCAGATAGTGCAATTGAATTAAAAGAGTTAGAAGATCTACTAGCACAACTGCCTGAATTATATATTTTAGTTGGAGATTTTAACGCTCACAATACTATTTGGGGAAGTAAAAGCACTGACCGAAGGGGAAGAATTCTTGAGAAGATGCTGGATATAGACACAGCTTCCTTACTAAACGATGGTAGTTATACGCATTGGTGTAGCAGATCCAACAGTTTCTCAGCTATTGATTTATCTATTTGCCATCCAAGACTACAACCAGATCTTCAGTGGGAAGTGATAAAGGACCTACATGGAAGTGATCACTTCCCAATTGTTATAAGTACTGCTTATACTCCTAACTTTGTTACCTATCCTGAGAAATGGAACGTGACAAAGGCGAACTAGAACCATTTTGAAAAATACCTTCTAACACACGGCTTAACTTTTTCTAAAAACACGAACATCGATTTATCAACGAATGATATCACAGCTTCGATAATAAACGCCGCAAGGGTGTCTATACCTGTTAAACAGAATATAAATTCTTCATGGAGGAAGGTGCCATGGTGGAATAATGCTTGCAAGGTAGCTATAAGAAATAAAAAAAGAGCTTTTAACAGATATCGCCGAGAACCTAATATAGACAACTTAATACAATTCCAAAAATTGAGAGCCATAGCCAGGATAACCATCAGAAATAGCAAAACAGAATCATGGAAACATTACATAGATTCCATAACCGCTTCCACAACCAACAAAGAAATGTGGGAAAAAATTTAAAAAATCTCAGGAAAAGAAAATAGCTTCAGAATACCTGCACTAAATATTGGTAATAGCATAAGCACCGAACACCATCAGATAGTAAATCACTTATGTGACACATTCGCTAATATTTCAAGTACATCAAATTACAAGGATAATTTTCAAGAATATAAACAGCAACTCGAAGCTCAAGGCATTACTATCCCACCTGGTGACAATGAATCATACAACATAGAGTTTAACATGAAGGAATTGGATCATACACTAGCCCAGTGCAACGATAGCAGTCCCGGGCCCGATACAATTCATTACAAAATGCTACAACACTTGCCTAATCCATCCAAAGTCATCCTGTTGAGCTTTTATAACCATATATGGGTATCTAAACAATTTCCTCACTCCTGGAAAACATCCATTGTGTTTCCACTGTTGAAACAAGGAAAAGATAAGCTTCTTCCCGAAAGCTACCGTCCAATTTCCCTATCAAAGTACCGTATGTAAAATATTAGAACGCATGGTAAGTAACCGTTTACGGTGGTACCTTGAAATGCAGAAATGCATATCACCCCTCCAGAGCGGATTCCGACAAGGTAGATCAACCTTAGACAATATTGCACGCTTGGAAGTCGACATAAAGAATGGATTGGTCATTAAAGAAGACACTGTTGCAATATTCTTGGACATTCACAAGGCCTATGACACTGTATTGACAAGAAAGATCGTTCTAACTCTTCTTAATTGGGGATTACGAGGAGAAATAGTTCACTTTATATTGAACTTTCTTACAGGTAGAAAGTTTTTCGTGAGGATAGGTAGTACAGACTCTGTAAAAAAAGAACAAGAAAATGGCATTCCTCAGGGGTCCGTGCTTAGTGTAATTCTATTTATGTGAAGAATAACTACGAAAAATTTATTAAGTTATTGGAATTATAATGATTATATAATTCTAATGTATAGTAATTGATAATTGTGATTTATTTTTGCATGGTTTATTTACACTATTTATCTGTTTTGACTAAACAGGTTTGTGGGAAAATTGTTTTCTTTCACTAATTATAATACGTTATTTTTAATTACCTCTGCATTAAATGTTTATTTAAGGTTTAGTAATATAGTCTATATGGTGCAGACAATTGTTCAGTCAATTAGGCACCTTGGTAACCGTTACAAATTATATATATGTTAAAGACAAATTGTATATATGTTAAATACACATTAAAATGTTAAATAATAATAAAGATAATAATAAAATAAAAATTTACTATTGCTATAAACGACATTACCACCAATGTAAAAACTTCTGTGAGATGTCTCCAGTATGCAGATGATTTAGTCATATACTGTACAGACCAAGACATTAAAAATATACAACAGCTACAGATAGCACTAAACCAACTACAGAAATGGAGTGAACTGAACGGCTTTAAATTTTCAACTCAAAAAACAAGATGTCTTCAATTTTCGAATAAGCGAACACCAGAAAATCCGGATCTGCAACTAAATGGCCAACAACTGCAGTATACAGAAGAGTTCCGTTACCTAGGAATTATCTTTGACAGGAAGTTAAATTGGGTATCGCATATTCAAGAACTTAGAAACAGATGTAGAAAATTATTGGATCTTATGAAAACGGTTTCCTGTAATAACTGGGGTGGAAATCAGGATGTTCTCCTGAAGATGTTCCATGCCTTGATCAGATCTAAACTCGAATACTGTAGTTGTATTATCGGTGGTGCAAACCCGAATTTACTTAAAACTCTAAAGTATATAATAATGGTCTAAGAATTGCATCGGGGGCCCATCGAACAAGCCCAGTACTGAGCATCTACAGTATCACTGGCCATCCTCCTCCCGACATAAAAAGAGACCAACAACTATTGAACTATGTTACATCAGTTTTGGCAAATAAAGACCATTTAAACTACGAAATAACGATCAACCCGCAATACCAGAATGCTTACAATAAAAAACCCAAATTTATTCCTCCCTCTAATGTCCGTGCAAAGAAATCCCTAGATAATATCCACCAAAACGTGAATCTTTATTCAAACCAACAGTTAAGAACCCCTTGGACAATTCCAACCCTGACATATATTTGGATCTAGCCAAATTCCCTAAACACAACACACCTAGAATACAATACAAGACATTGTTAGCTGAGATACTGTCACGATTTTCCGATTACCTTCCAATATATACAGACGGATCAAAAACAGATACCGGTATTGGGTGTGCAATTGTGTGTGCGAACTTTTAAAAAACCTTTAAACTTAGCAACTAGTCGTCAGTGTTTAGTGCAGAACTATTCGCGATTAACAAGGCACTTGAAATTATAAAAACCACTGACCAACTAAAGTTCCTGATACTCTCCGATTCTTTAAGTGCAGTGCTATCCCTGAGAGAACTATATTCTAGTAATCCATACGTACAAAAAATACACGATGTGCTGTGCGAGATACAAAACAAAAAAATATAAAGTTCATCTGGATATCTTCACATATAGGCATAATTGGGAATCAAATGGCTGATACAAAGGCTAAAGAAGCTACCACAAACATAGTACTAGATGATCCAATAGTTAGTGCCCTAGATATGAAATGCCTAAAATCAAAACTTCTTGATGGGAGCATTGCCATACATTGATTACCATACAGGTTCTTAATAAACTTTAAGAAAAAACCATTACTTATATAAACTTTAGTGGTATATTTACGTTATGTTGCATCACTTGAACCATAATCTCCGTGTAAATACTATGATTAATGTGTTTAAGGGTTACGTGGCAGAGCAGGCAGTAGTAATGCCATTGGCTGAACCTCGCCCTGATTTATTATTTAATTATGTATAAATAATGAGAGGTGTAACTTACATTAGCCATTTGCCATAAAGGCAAAATTATTATTATTATTTGTTCGTTTTAGTTTACTGTTATTATTGTTCGTTACTTCTTTTCACATTGTTACAACTACAAGTGCACATATGGCATGTTTTTGAGTTGGATGAAGTTTCTGTTTGTATCATGACCTCAACCAATTATTTAATATCAGTTGAAATTATGACTAATTATTAAAGTCCGGACAGAATTAATGATAAGCATTTTCAAGCAAATACTCAGTGGCGTACGCTGAATATTTTTGAAAAGATAAAAATTTAGTCAAGATTGTCACCACTAACATCAACTGTCTTTTGACTTTTCAATATCTATAATAATTGTAATAAATATATATGTTATAGTGAGACCGCTACGGATAATATAATCCCACTCGCACGCCTCTAATTATTATCTTAGTTTAAAAAGCCAGCACAACTACCATGTGGTGCAGCTCATCAAGTATGGCATGGTCGCTCTAATACTATACAATGATAGTCACACTTCACCTGGACAACTGCACAGGTAGAATTGTTTCCGCAAATTCTGTAGTTGTCTCTAGGGATATCCAAATTTTATAAAACTGTTGTAAATTAACATATATTTTATAGTTTTTAATTCAAAGTTTGGTTTGGACAACCATTGCAGTTTTGTGAATTTATTGTTATTATTAAATCTATCCGGAACCTACTAATTATAAAAACTGCTATCTCTGATTCTTTAGTGATTATTATTACAATACTGATCCAGCCAGCTTTATTATATGTGATTTGGGTTGCATACTCTACTCTATTTGTTCGCTGCGCAGAGTATAGAAACGAACACTGTGTTAGCAGTAACATTATGTCCTACATACATTCATAATGCAGGTGGTTAAGAAATTCAGAGATAGTAAACTAAGTAAGTAAACAATCAAGCATATGACTGTATTAACTTTCAGAGAAATATTTTGTTCAAGCCATTCGAATCAGCCATTTTTGTTGAAAAACTACTCAAGACAAATTAACTACCAAATTATGTTTCTAAAGTCTATGTAAAGAATGTATTTACACTATATGCATCGAGTACCTATATTTGATATATTAGATAAGTTCTTTAAAATTACAATATTTTTTTTAATATTTAATAACAATGAGAAGATTACACCTGTTTAGAGTAAAAATAATTACGCAAAGTTTTTGAAACATTTATGAACTGTTTCGTCACATGCAAGTGAATAACAACAGAGTGATATTTTCACATATATTTCATGTCGATGTAGAACAAGTACAAATTTTTAAATAGGTTGTTGAAATATTGTTATGTATGATCATACTTGCTGCATGCGAGCGAAATAAATTATGAAACAGGAAAGGATAGTTATTACCTGTGCATAAGGGACACGGGTGTTAAAGGTTACTTTAGAGTTAGATGATGAGGATGTAGATGGGTGATCATCATTATCAGAATCATTACTCTTATCAGTCTGCGTAACAATTAAATTTGTTAATAGCGAGCATAAGCGGTAATCCAAAAAAGTCGTTACTAACCTGACAATATATTGGGCTGGTGTAAAATAGTATATCTAGTAAAGTATCATTGGTAAAGTCTCTAAGACGAGGTATACTTTCTAGCGTAATATTTTTTAGATTCCTGTCGATTCCAGTTTCTTCATTATGAAGGCTTCCATGCCAACTAATGGGTAGAACTTCAACTCGATTTACTATGCCAGTATCACAAGCTGAACGATAATGTGATTGTACCAGCTGCAGTGCAATACTTCTAAATTCATCAACTGTAACAAAAATCCTCCACTATAGATACATCAAAAACTTGCGCTTTCATATTTGATTTTGTTGCTAAAATTTGTTTTAAAGGTGATGCTCTAAATTCAATTGGGTTTCTAAATATGCGAGGTATATCTGGAATCTAAATTTTGTTGGATCATATCTTCCATGAATCATGAGAAATTACTCTTTATACATGGGCATACGATTGTTTCATCCTTTGATAATTCATAAAAATCAATATTTTAAAGTTGTTTAAATTTGCGTTTCTTACTAATAATGAAACATGTTTAAGTCAATCAAACGGCTCATCGACTTCGAAATCAATGAAATCAAAAAGCTAGTGATATTCATATTCACGTTTGTAAAGTTTCAGTGAACATGTAATGAGTGCAAGCATGGTTAAGAGGTGGATCCGGATGTTTAATAAATGACAAGAAAAAGTGCATGATGAATCTCGTAGTGGACAACCATCTGTGGTGACCGATGATTTGTTGCATACAGTCAAAGAAGAAGTCTGTGGAAACAGACGTTTTACAATTTCACCTCTTTCCTTGAAGTTCCATCAAATTCCGCGGACTGTATTCCATGAAGTTGTTACGAGCCAGTTGAAGTATAGAAAATTGTGTTCACATTTGCTAATAAAGCAGGTGGACGATTTCTACACAGCGAGAATACAAAAGCTTGTAGCACGCTACATTAAATGTCGGAACATTCGCAGTAACTATGTAGAGAAATAGCTTATGATATGGAGAATATTATAGGTTAATCGATCATTTCAACTTTTTATTGCAAAACTGAACTTAGTTTTTGGATACGCCTCGTAGTTTATGTATTACTATAAGCAAAGAGTATGTAGTTTAGACTACTTAAACTACATACTCATTGCTATGAGCATATTATACAGAGATTTTTTCTTTCTTGTATACATAACCAGCTACGTATACTTTTATTAGAAATGTATAATTTTAGTGTTACTTATCAAGGACTATAGGCAACCAACATTACACAACACAAACTCATTCCTATTACCTCCTATACTGCTGGCTACCCATGTTCACAATGACTGGAAAGCGTAGCTACACCGCGCAATAATATGCAATAAATGCGCTGGCAAGAAAAGTTATTTTCGCATAATTTTAACGCGCCAAATTCATTCAACTTAAATTACACACACGTTAATTAAAATTTCAATTTGTATTATGTGTTTTAGGAAATTGTTTATTTTCTTCGCTCCTGAAGCAATGTGACTTTTTTTGTAGCCTTCTATTTTCTTTGTTCTAAAGTTCCACTTCTTAGGTGTTGTTGGCCTTATGCTGTTGCAAAGCTGTTGGTCGTTTTTTGCTACACAAAAACGTCTTCGAAGTCATACCTTCTAATTATAATTATAAACAAATATATGAAACACGTGCCACAAACTATCGCGCAATATTGCACAAACACTATAAAATTGTGTTGCCACTTGCCAGCACCATCACGCATGCGTTGTGTTGGCTGTTCAGGGCTAAGTTCGAGAACCTCGCCTCAGTGCGTCGGATATACTGATCTTTCATTATAAGAATGAGAGAGTTGACTGCCACACCAGTGCAATATTGTCGAATACAGCCCAGCAAAAAATAATTCTAATTTGGAGGCATGCGCCTGCTACATAGGACACTGCATTGCGCAGAAATATATATACAGGGTGAGTTAAGATAGCGGCACCCCCCTTTTAGTTCATTTAATATTGATATTAGAAAAATAATTTGTGAACAAAAGATGTTTAGAATTATATGCTCTATATTATTGTACATTTATTTTATTTCATGGCCTACTGAGGTTTGAGCAGTGACATTCAACTTTTTTATTTTAAATGACACCCGGTATATTTTTTACATTTTTTTGGAAGAACTATCTTTTCTCTATACGGTGCTATAAAAATATTGTCGTGTTAGATGGGAAAATTACACCGTTAAACACGATTAAAGTTAAAAAATGTCCAAATTTAGCAACTTCATCTAGTAACCTTGTTTTGTGGCAGTAACAGTACAAAATTTGTTGTAACATTTTTTATTATAGAGTCAAATGACAAAAATAACACCCTTAAGGTGGTAAAATAATAATGTATCGAAAGCAGCACGTTTTTATTAATAAACAATTTATTCTATGAATAGAAAAGAAAGTATCGAAAGACATAACCAACATGAAAACACCTAAAATCTATTCTAATTTGCTAAATGTTCAAAATTACCCCCATTCTGGCCAATACAAGCTTGTAAACGCATAATACGATTGTGCCTAACACTGTTTAACACGCATTTCTAATTCTTATTTTCATGTCGTCAGGAGTAGTAGGTGCTGTACTGTACACAATATTTTTTACGTGACCCTATAGAAAAAATATAGAGGCGTTAAATCAGGAGACTTTGGGGGCCAAGCTACAGGGCCGCCTCTGCCAACCCCTTTTGCACCAAACTCGCGATTTAAAAAATTTCGAACCATTCTGCTGTAGTGGGGTGACGCACTATCGTGCTGATAATAACTTCCCTGCCGTATATTTAAAGGCACATCCTCTATTAACTCAGGATTTCTTCAAGGAAATTAAAATACGTCTGACCTATTAAAGCCCCATCAAAAAAATGTGGCCCTATCACATGATCGTAGATTATTTCTGCCCAAACATTCAACGACCAGATATGTTGGTTATCAACATTTCTCATCCAATGAGGGTTTTCGGTTGCATAATAGTGTAGATTGTGTCGATTCACTGACCCGGTATTCTTGAATGTGGCTCAGTCCAAGAGATTTTTCATAAAAAGTGCATCTCTGTTCTGAATTTATTCATTAACCAAATACAAAAATTTGTCCGACTAACATAATCGTCTTCTGTGAGTTGTTGCGTCAGACACAAATGGTGAGGATGAAATTTGTGTTTTTTGATAATACGAACAATTGCGGTTTGGTTAATATCTGTTTCTGATGACAAATTTCTCGTACTGACATGTGGATTGACGTTTATTGCACCTAAGACATCTATTTCAACGTCTTTATTAATTACAAATCTATTTTGCTGACGTTTCTGATATTGAACGGATCCAGTGTCGCGAAATCTTCTTAAAGTTTTTCGAAAAACTTCTCTACTTGGTTGCGTTCTATCAGGAAATTTTTCTAAATACAAACGTTTAGCCCTCTTAATGACACAATTGGATTCACCGATTACTAGAATTATATCTACCAATTCAAAACACAAAAAATGTGACAACTAATTTTTTCACTGTTTTGTTTGATGGCTACTAGCTGAAGTTGCTAAATTTGAACATTTTTCAGCTTTAATCGTGTTTAACGGTGTAATTTTCCCATCTAACACCACAATATTTTTATAGCACCGTATAGAGAGAAGATAGTTCTTCCGAAAAATTTAAAAAATATACAAGATGTAATTTAAAATAAAAAAGTTGAATCTCACTGCTCAAACCTCAGTAGGCCATGAAATAAAATAAATGTATAATAATATAGAGCATATAATTCTGAACATATTTTGTTAACAAATTATTTTTCTAATATCAATATTAAATGAACTAACAGGGAGGTGCCGCTATCTTAACTCACCCTGTATATCTGCACTCCCATGATTGCTATGGGGCCTAGCTTTGCATCAGCAATATAGGAGGTAGTAGGTATATGGTGAGACCTTATGCTCAATGACTATCATATGTGTGTTTGTGAATAAAACGCTGTACACGGCTGTATTAAAAAAATTTGAATTTTATGCTAAACTCAAAAAGTAAAAACTACTATTAATTTGACATTAAATAATTTGATTATTGCTTCCACAGCAGACTACTCTTTTAAAAAATTGAAACTTAAATTTGAAATTCAGTGTATAGTTGGTTGCCTATAAATTGCAATAACACAATGCATCAATGTGTTTTTTATAAAAGTGTACATAGCTCGTACGTATACAAAAAGAAGAATTCACTGCATATTCATACATGTATTCAGCTACTTCTTTATTTACAATTTGCAACTTGGTATTAGTTCTCTTATACAGTGTAATAAACCAGTACAGTTTAATATATTCTATAAAGAATTGGGTTTTAATTTCAAAAGTAGTTACTTTCAATCCTCAGTAAATGGGTAAAGTTCAGTCAGGGCCTATTTTGGCCAAGACCGAAAATCAACTAGGCAATCAGTTAGTGCGACCCATAGATCTTTTTTAAAGTTAAATACATAACACTGTATAAAAAGTGTAGTAATAGTTTTAGCATTCTCAATTGCTACCAGTACTCTTCAATTTGCAGATATCATGTTTTCATTACAGTTCGTAAAAATGTAGTTCTGAAAAGGTAAAACTTTTAATTTAATTACTTTAACATTTAAAAAAAGATCCCCTATTCCGAAGGCCATGGTGACCCATGTATGGTCATGACCTATAGGTTAAGAACCCCCAAATTAAGTGGACCTATAGTTACTTTCGGTTGTAGTTGGTTTGATATACCTTGCAACCTTGATTCATATGTGCACATTTTTTATTTGCATCTATTTACTTGTTTATAACAATTTAACATTATGTACTATTTTCCAGTACGGGGATTTTGTTAATAAAATATTGGGATAGAAGAATAACAACAACATAAGTAGGTCCACTGTATTGCAAATTTAATCCGAAAATCTAAAAAAAACCCGCTTTTATATGTGTGATACAAATTTTAAGTTAAAATATAAATAATATGGTAGGGAAATAAATAAATAAAGAACATTTTACAAATTATTTCATTTTTGCACACCTTTTAAAAACTTTTCTCAATAATTTGTAAATGTTACAGTAATAAGTTATCTATACTAAGGATTATTCTGATGATAAAATTTTAACTAAAGAAAGCTTACCAACTTCAGTGACTGATCTAAATTTTAAATCACAAACTGATCCAATGCCATGCACAAGAAACAACAAGTGATCAACTTTTGCTGGTTCTCCATCATCAATATCGAATTCATCCATACCACGTTTAAGCACTCGAGGTCTTGGTTGTGTTTGCTGAAATAGACATATTATTTATTATCGTAAAGTCAATACACTTTTCTTAAGAAGTTCATTTTATTAATTCTACCATTTATTAGTGTGGCAAAATAAAAGTAAAGTAAAGTTTAGGGCGCTTCATTCTACATGTAGGAATATGGCCTGAGACACGGCGGATCAGGGCCGCCGAAATATGTAACCCAGTCAATCTGGCACACCGTTAATGGCGTACTAGGTGATATGGTTAACATCACACCTTCGACGACTACCTTACTTTCCCTACTTCCACAGCCATGGTTTCAGTAACCAATTTTTAAAGCGACTAGGTGGGCCACCCCCCAATTGCTAGATGTGGGGATTGAACCCCCTACCGTAGCATCGCAGCCGAGCTCCATAACTGCTAGGCCAGGCTGGCGCAGTGTGGCAAAATACCCAAGCTATACTATTGAATTATATGCATATACAGCTTGCACATTGATAGAATTCTTCGAGTAATAACGCATACTTATCTCAAGTTTGTAGAAGAGGACATTTTCATATAAGGGTGGCAAATTCTGCTTACAGCCAGTACTATTTCAATTATCAGTTGGTTTACTAGTAGGTATATACAATTATTATACAATTGCAGTTTGGGTAACGTAACTATTAGGGTTTCCAAGTCCCGGGACCAAAAGTGTTTTCGGGACTTACGAGCTAAATTTCAGGTCCCGGGACTAGTCCCGAAGATCCCGAAAATGGTCCCGAAAGAGAAATAGTGTTCACGTGAAATTTTCGAATAAAATTTCCAAAGCAAAACAAGTGCTTTAAGTTAAATACAGTAGTTCTGTGCTGATAATTTGCGTTGGGGCTCGTCTTCAACTTTATTGCTTTCTTCTGGTACTAAAAATGTCGCAAAGTGCCTGTGTAATCCTTTCGTCAAGCTGCCTCTGATTATGAGAATTTTGTAGGAACCAACTTTACATTTCGCCAATTGTTTATCTTCAATATATAAAACTGTTACCATAGTGACTTCAAATCGTTATTTTTTTAAATGTAGAATGAAGGTAGGTTGCGAATCGGAATTCATTCTAATTGTAACGCTTTAGCAGACAAATAACGAACACACTTAAAACCCAAAAATATAAATTATTCAGCTTCTTCACACATATCTAAACCCAACAAAAAAACAGAGAAATGCATAAATAAAAGAAGATATGCAAATGTAGCTGAAACAACACACAGGTTTAATTCTAACCTATCGAAAACAATACCTCTCCTGCCTACGCAAAACGCAAATAATGCAGAATGTGCAAGACGCATGAGTAATACGCCGGACTCCGTTGAATACCCATCCTAATTCTCTAATATCGAGTATACGCACTCATGTTGACATGGTCCCGAGACTTCGCCTGGGCTGGCTGTGGTCCCGGGACTCGATTTTGTGACAGAATCCCGGGACTGTCCCGGGACCGGATCCTGGGACTGGAAACCCAAGTAACTATGGTTTCCAAAGTGGGTAAGAAATGGTAAAGTACAATACCGACAATTATCTTTGTGTAATAAGTAACTTTGGTAGCAGGTGGGTAGTTCCTCACGATCCCAGTTTGGTTGAAACCTACTTCAGGAACCTAGCAACCCTGTCCTCGCGAGCTCTTGAATTACCCAACCTCCTACTGTTGGGGAATCAAGTCCTATCCCTGATCCCGCCCATTTTTATTTTATATTCCCCCTATATCTCATCCCTATAGAACCCTCAACCTCAACTCATAAGAAAATTGATGCAGACAAAATGATTTAGAACAAAAAAGAATATGAAATAAAACTCAATGAAAAACTAGACAAGAAAAGCATCGAAGATAACATTACTATAAAGTGAATGAACTAATGAAGATTCTTAAGGAAGCCAACAGCAAACTACCTGACCCCAAAAATTACAACAAAGAAGATCAGTGACAATACTAAATTGTTTGAAAAAAGAAAAAAGCTAAAAGTAGACCAGGATAACAATCTTATAGAATGGTCGGAACTTAATAAATTGATAATAAAAAAATTATGAATAGACATCAGACAGTACAACACTAAAGTAATAACGAAAACAAAGAATCGAGGGACCAACGATATTTAAAAAAACACCTAAACTTTGGGAAAGAAAGAAATTATCTCACTTAAAGATAAAAATCGCAAAGAACTAACACACAGAGCAGACATATTGGAAAAAGTAAACAATATAAGGACCTTTATGCAAAAAAAGTATACCCACGAACATCAAAATCAAGAATGGAAAGAGAAAATGCAGAATGTGGTCTCCGAGAACATCCTCGAGATAACCAATGATGAATCTACAATGCACTCAGGAAGGTTAAAAATAATAAAGCTGTCAGGGGCAAAATTAAATGATTAACTAAAACAATTTATTTCGGAGGCTTTCACGGCCATTGTCATTAAGTAAAAAACGACTTCCGGGATTGGTTCGTGTCATTATTGAGGTGTCGAAGTTTGGAAAAGGTAGAGACTTTTAAGAGAAATATCCTCCCCGTAGAGGTTATTGAGATGATTTTGGAGGCTTTCACAGCCATTGTCATTAACTAAAACAATTTTTTAACATCTGCCTATAAACGGGGCAAATTCCAGAATCCAGGATAGAAAAATGCAATAAGTACAATTTAAACCTTCATAGTGCTTTTATCAATTATAAAAAAGCATTTGATACGATAGAAATATGGGCAGTACTAAACTCCATAGCAAAATGCCACATAGACAGTAGATACAGGAAACTAATAGAAAACATCTATTCACAGGCATCAATGCATCTCTCCTCTGGGAGAAAACAACCTCAATTCTTATAAAGAGAGGGGTACGGCAAGGCAACACGATTTCTCCCGAACTATTTATATTAGCTCTTGAGAACATCTTCAGATAAATGGATTGGACAAACAAGGATATAAACATCAACGGCGAATATCTCAATTATCTGCGATTCGCCGATGATATTCTTCTAATAACTAATGGCCCTGTGGAATTGCAAAAAATGATAGCGGAATTGGACAACCATTCTAAACTGGTCAGATTAATGATGAACATCCATAAAACAAAAATAATGACAAACGTAGACACACATATCAATATATAAGGTCAGCCTTTTGAAAAAGTCAAATACTACATATACTTAGGACAGAAGATCACCACAGAAAAAGAGAACATGAGTAAAGAAATTTCTCGACGAATTCAAATGTTGCATCCGGAAAGTTAAACACCTAACATCATAAATACCCAATCCTCTAAAACAGCGTTTCTTAAACTGTGTTCCGTGGAGATCGCTTAAGGATTTCGCGAAACTTTACGTGCCTTTTTTTGCACAACATCAAAGAAAGTAACTTAAATAAAGCAAAAATCTGGTGTGATACACTCACACAACTCCCTTTTACAGTGATCTTATAAAAAATTTGATTTTTAATTTTTCAGCATTTTTCAAAAATTTTCAAAAATTGTAAATACTAAAAAAACGGTACAAAATAGAGCGTTAGTTCAAGAGACAAATTTTCTCTAAAATTCCAAGCTGAATTCAAAAATGTAATAATATACCGGGTGTTCTATTTAAAATAGGAGTTAATAAAAAAACAGAAACCCATTTTAGAAGTATTCAACTAGAAAATCACCTATCTCACATCAATACACATTAAAAATGTAATAAAAATGTGAAGTTTGAAAAAAATCGTTACAGCAGTTTTTGAAAAAATCGAAAAAAACTGAAAAAATCGCAAGAGTAAACACCTACTTCCGGTTATGCAATTTTCTTCAAAAGCTTGCTGTCGCATCTACATAGTGCACAAAACTTATATGTGAAGTTTCAACGCCATACCTCTTTTCGTTTTTGAGATATTCTGTTCACAGACAGACAGACACACACACACACACACAGACCAAGGAACAAAAATATGTTTTTTGGGTTCAGGGGACTCTAAAACGTGAAGATCTGCTGAAAACTCAATTTGGAATTTTTGGGGTGAATCCAATACTTCCTTTATCGTAAAAGGAAGTAATAAAAATTAGCGGGAGTTGAAATATTTGGTTTCCTAAATTCTTTTCTTGAAGAAAATAAAGTATCATGGGACAGCTGCCTTAATAACTGTACCGATGAGGCAAAGGCCATGAGTGGCATAATGGGGCAGTACAGTTTATTAAAAATATCGTCAAAAACTGTTCTAGCAGCCACTGCATGATGCATATGCGGGCACTTACTCCAAAAAAATAATCTCCCAGTTTTAAGAATGCTCTTGATGAGGTCCTCAAAATCATTAACTTCTTAAAATCTCGGCCACTAAATAATCGTTTATTCAAAATACTGTGTGAGGACATGGCAAGTGTACATACATCTCTTCTCTTACATACTGAGGTCAAATGGTTATTTTGAAAAAAGATACTAACCCGCATTTTTGAGCTAAAGAACGAGGTGCGTGCTTTTTTTAGAACACAGTTTCAAATTGAGAGATGGGATTATTTGATAGAAATTGGCTGCTTAAAAGTGTCTATTTAAACGACATTTTTACAAAAATCAGGGCAAACAAGTAAACATATATACTGCTCACGAAAAAATTCTTGCTTTCAAGAAATAGAAGTTGTATGCGCTCCAACGAGTTTGATTGCTTCCCAACAATAAAAGGCTTTACAGAAGAGGAAGGGGTTGAAATAGGAGACAGATTTATTGAAGAAATTATTCAGCACATGAAAGGTTTGAGTGGAGCTTTTAATCAGTATTTTTCAAATGAACAACAGATTAAATATCAAAATGAATTGTGGATTAAAAAACCCATTTAATGTCAAGAAGATAGGGCCATTTACATGGACGCTTTTTCTTACAGGTTTGGAGCGGACGTGCTAAACGCAAGTACAAAGAGTGTGCATGTAAATGCACCAAAACTGTTAAGGCTAAACACGTTTTATAACAGGCACGCCAATATCGCACTTCAGGCTCATACAATTATCTTTTAATAGATTCTTTCTGCAAATTGATTGCTGCTTGGAATGCGCACTTGATTGGTGTTCAAATAATACTACTTATATTTAATAAAATCGTTTAAAAATTACCATGTTCGAAACACGGTATTGAGCAAAAGATATATTCGAAAAATTTATAGGAATGTATAAATCTTTCAAGTAAATTTTCAAATTTATAATCATACAGATCATTTTTACGCAACTTTTGTACAAGTGGTATTTGCCCATATAAATTTCTGTTTTATTGAAACGACATCTGATTCATTGTTCCAAGAAAAATTTAAATTAATGCCGTTAGTGGAATTCTGGTGCAGTTTAAAAGATGAATATCCTCAATTGTTGCAAAAGGCCGTGTTGGCACTTTTACCATTTGCAACTACATGTATGCGCAAAACGGGGTTCTCAGCTTATGTGTCGACAAAAAAAAAATACCGCAACAGACTCGATGCCGAACCTGACATGAGAATTTAACTTTCATCCATAATGCCTAATATTAGATATATCTGCGATAATATAAAGCAGTACCGCTCATCTCATTAAAATTTATATTTAAAAGTCCTGTTTGAATAGGTTATTTTAAGAAGTTTTGGGTTAATTTTGAAATTACTTTTTGAAGCAAATAAATATTATTTGAAACAATTTTCATTTTGGTTGCAAATAATTCATTTACAGAATGTTGCATTAAAACCATACTATTGAAACAAACTAGGGGTTCTACGATAAAGGTGGACATTAAAAAGGGTTCCACTTATCAAACAGATTAAGAAACGCTGCTCTAAAGAAAACTGTATGACCAATGTACTCTCTCTGTGCTCACCTAATGGAGTGAGACACACTTAAAGATTAGCTAGAGCTCAACGAGCACATAAACAGAGAATACTAGGCGTGAAATTAACTGATCGTCAAACATAATACATTGATCCGAGAACAAACCAAAGTTACGAATGTAATGGAAAGAGTGACCGAATTAAAGTGAAGATGGGCCAGGCATGTAGCCCGAAGAGCTGACAGGAGGTGGATCGACCTACTTTTACAATGGACGTCAAGACTTGGACGCAAGAGTGCAGAAAGACCAATCACGAGATGGAAAAATGCCATAAATAAAACGGCAGGAACTCGATAAATGAGAAAAGCTCATAATAGATGGAAATGATATGAAATAACAAAAGCCTACTCAAGCAGCAGTGGATTGAAATATGCAAATTGTGATTAAGTAACTTCTAGAAAATTAATAAATAAAACATTCTTATGTGCAAGGGTCTAGACTACCATTTCTATTTGTCAAAAGTTAAGAATGGGTTGCGTGATCCAAAGAATCCTTTCATTGCATGAGCTGTACATAACAGTTACATGAACTCACAGGAGTATTTCCCCAACTATCTGGTGACTGGGCTGGTGGAAAAAGTACTAAAACATCAGGTCCGTGAAAAACAACAGAGTCTCCATTAGGTAATTCAACTGCACGATGCCACTCATTTGATTGAAAGGCTGTACGAAATTCCTCCTCGAGTAGCGTCGCTACATTTTCTTCGTAAGGTATATAGCGACCTTCTGTGTTTCCTTTATGGAACCATGAACAGCGCCTAACTTCACCAGGAGGTGCAGTCCAATAGACTGGATATCTTTCTCTGCGTAAAACGTTTACATCATATCTTCCTCCATCAGTAGATACAACGGTTTCAGGTGACATGTTAGCTATAAAAAGAGTAAATATAGGAAATAAATATGTATACTATTAGTGAAAAACAAAATATGTACTATCACGGACAAATGTATTTGCCAGTTTGCCTCTTGCAAATGTGTGCATAGGCAACCTGCTTTACTGAAGCGCTTAAGCGGTTGCCAAACACAGCTTTTAAAAATTTTAATTGTTTAACGTAGAGGTTGGCAGTACTGTTTGAAATCCATAGCCGGCATCTTAAATTATTATACAGATAAAAGGCGCGAAATTTAAGTTGGTGTTGGGCAAACGAATGCTTTTAACCCTTAACTGGTAACGTGTAAGTTTGGAGCACAACTGGTAACGTGCAGTCTGTGGGACTGGCACACCTTTGAAGCGAAAAAAATTAAACTGTTTTAATTATTTTTTTAAATATATATATATAGAGGTTTGTTAAGCATATATTTTTTAGTAATAATAACCGAAAACTTAATGTAAAGAAAAAATTATAAGATAATTTTCAACTTGGAACACAAATTGGCAATGTACTTTTTACCAGACCAAGATAAAAAAAATAAAAAACTTTTGATCAAAAGAATTTTTATTTATTTTCCGATTAATAATAAGTAAAACAATGCATTTGTAAAAAAAACTTAAAGAAATATTGTAATTCACAGGGCCTGCCATGCCTACAAGTGGCAAAAAATTCTCACGTAAACCGGAACGTTCCGTCTCACAGACTGCACTGAACTAAAAATAAAACACATCTCCAGCGTCAGTTACCCAAATTTACCAATAATTGTGTGATAGGTGGGGCACCAAGAGGAGAAAGATTAGGTGAGATCATTCGCCGAAAAGCGGTACTCTTTTGCTGAAACCTTGAGATTAAAATTTGCTTGCAGTCTCACAGACGGCACGTTACCAGTTATGGGTTAAAATAGAAAAGAAAATGATAAAGGAATAACTCAACACGTATTTTTCGGAATTACTGTAATTTTAATGGAAATAATTTCAATTGGGTATGTGCAAAAAAATCAAAATGTTTTATTTTATTCTTTTTGTTATGTTTGGATGTAAATTATCAACTAAAAGTAAAATAAAATTTTTAAATGACATATGTACCACAGTAAAAAAATCCTAAAGTTTAAAAATCTCCGTTTTTCCGCCGTTCGATTCTGAACGAAATCTGACCAATCAGCGGTCAGTGACGTAGGCTGCTGCCACCGAAGCAAGTGGTAACTCAACACCTCGCCAGATGCGCTTAATTCTAGGTGGCGTTGGCTTAATCTGTATTTATCTGCATTTACTTGCAGTATCTACTTCTTTGCGTACCCGCATGTTTCGTATGTGTAATAGAAAATGGTCGACGCAGGTTACATTAAAGCCAAATCAGATAATCTCCCACTAGTAGATATATTTATGGTTGGCGAGTTTTTAAAAGGAGATGAACGTTTTAATGCCGCAGAAATAAGAGGCGCCAAAGCTGCATTGTAAGTAACTTTCAATAAAAATATAACAATAAGCTTAACGTTAGATGTTATTTATTATATTAAAAATTCACGTTTATTACTAGAGCTTCACGTGAAACATACGGAGATAATGCTGTTGGTTATGTGCAGCTAAAACGGCAAGGATCAGTGTGTTTTATAAAAGCCAGAGTTAGCCCAGAACATAAAGTTCGAAGTACCGCGTATTTTGTAACTTTAGAAATTGATGAAGAAGCTGACAAAGTAATAGATGTTTCATGTCATAGTTGTGCTGCAGCTGGTAAGGCTTATTTAAAAAAATAATAAATCAGATCATTGTAACATTACATACGTTGAATAGGTGGATAAGCACGCCCTAGCACTTTTGATGTGGCTTCATCGTCGTAGTGAAGATCCTTCTCCTACTGATACTACGTGCTACTGGAAGAAAGCTACACTGTCAAAAGTAGGTTCTGAAATGAAATATATTGAAGCTAAAGCGTTTAGAAAAAACAAAAGTAATCATCAAATGCCTGACAATACTACTGTTCTCCAAGATTTTTTTGTCGATTGCAAAACAACGACACTTCTGAATTTTTTAAACTGAGAAATTTATCGATGTATCAGTTAATTCTAAAGTTTATCAACAACAATGGAACATCTGCTGAAGATTTTATAAATTTTGCCAAACAAAGCGTGCCTCACGATCTTTGCTGTGAAGCAGAAATGTCTACGTGAAAACAAAGCGACGAAGTTTTATGGCATGAACTTCGTTATGGAAGAATAACTGCTTCCAAACTTCATGAAGTAGCTCACTGCAAGACTAGTGATGGAACGCTGGTCAATCAGATAATTGGTTCTTCAAAAATAAAGGACACTAAGGCTATGAAACGGGGCAGAAAATTAGAATATGAAGTAATAAATACTATGGAAAAGAAGTTAAATGTTAAGTTAAATATATCCGATCTTTGGAGCGTCACCTGATGCCATAAATAAAAATTTTATTGTTGAAGTTAAATGTATATGTAGTAACAAATCTTTTGAAGCATATATTAAAAATAATAATATAACTCCTAAATTTGACGCACAAATGCAGTTGCAAATGTTGGCTACAGGCAAAGACAAAGGATTATTCTGCGTTGCAGATCCTCAATTTGAAGAAAGTAAAAGAGTAAATGAAATATGGGTACCTTTTAGTCATAGTAGATGTAATGAAAGTATTCATGCAGCTATGACGTTTTGGAAAAGATTTATATTTCCAAAAACTGTAGAATCAGTTTGTAAATAATCAACCGTTGTAATAAAACATAAAACATCAATATGTGTTTATTTTATTTATTCCCACACACACTTTAAAATATTACAAAGAACTTTTTATAATAGGCATTTGTAGATTAATTAAAGCACAAGCTATAATAATAACATCATCAGTATAATCTAACATTTTGTGATTGATAACTGAATGGGGTTTCAGAAACTTAAATTCTCTTAGCCTGCGTATCACTCTTTCTATGTGTATACGTAAACTAGCAATTCGTTTACTTTCCAAGACGTGTTCCTTACTAGACTTAACAGAAGCTGAAACACTGGCAGGCTTAATTAACTCACATTTTTTATCTTGGAAAATGTTGGCAATGTGCTTGAAACCCCTATCAGCCATTACTCCACATCCTTCTGATAAATTCTCTAAAAATCCACTCTCTTGAACTAACATTACATCGCTTATTCTACCACCAAAACCACTGGAAATAACATTTATAAATCCATCTGGAGTTGCAGATATCAATTATTTAAAAGTATTACATTTTTTATATTCCGAATATGTTAGTGATTGCTTGAGGATCTGTAGGCTTCTCAATTTCAATTTCCAGGTAGTCGATAATTGACTGTACATTACTGTATTTTGTTCGAAACGGTATTGGAAGTAATTTTTTAATAACTTCTTCGTTAGGGCAGTAAATAAATACTTTTAGAAGATGTGCCAGCACCGGAACAGTTTTGCTGAATATCCTACTGCAATGGCTAGTAGACATCTGAAATTGATCAGCCAATCTGGTAAATGAATCGTTCAATTTTATTTTCATTAGTGTTAATAATACATAGTTGGGAGTAAGTTTGTTGTTAGATTTTTCACACAAGAAATTTATTATCCAGTAAAATTCTTTTGGAATACCTAAATACTGTTTCGATTTTTTTTGGCACAGTTTCATAATACTATTCAAATAGATACTTTTTGTTTCACTATTGCTATCTTCCGAGTTGCTGTTGGTACAATCGTCTGTGAGTTGAAAATCACTATCCAAATCAGATGATAAATCCTCTGCTGAAAACTCTCCAAATGACGGCGTTCTTATAAAACTGCTACTTGAAGCAGCTGCTTTATCGCCGTTTTTATGTGAAACGAAAGAGTCCTTAGAATCCCCATCAATTTTTATTGGCGAACAAGCCTTTGTTGATGTTTCTGGTTTAAAATTGCAATATACAGCCTTACTATGACATAACGGTCTTACATTAATACATTTATCAGCCCTGTGTTTTGGCGGACTTATTAATTTGAGGTTCAAAATTCAATTCTTGATCGCAATCGACTTCGGCTGCAGATGACACAGTAGTTTGTGTAGAAGATGAAGTATTTGAGGAAGTAACAATTTCCGCAACGGCTTCTGCTACAAGTTCTTTTCGCAATCGTTTTTCAACAGCTGATCGAATAGTTGAGCTGGCAGCACGTTTGCGATCTATTTGACAGTCATTCTAATATTTGCGTTCATAAGCTTATGAAACATATAGTTTTCCATATCTTCTTTTAACTGCAGTAAACAAGTACCAGATGTTATTTAGTACAACTTTAATTATTGAGTACTCACGTTAAAATGGTCTTCACAGCAGTACAAGTCTGAAGAAGCAATCGTTGATGTATCCCTTCTCGCCGCTTGATACCATAACTTCCTAGTTTTTGGGTTTCTTGGCACAGTAATAAATGTTTTTTCGGGTGCACTAATGGTTGTGTTTGTACACTTTCGCACAAAACACCACTTATAACTTTTCTTCTGGTTCTCCATTTACAATATAGAATATAAAATGAAGCCGGTAAAAGTCTAATAACGAAGTTAAAACTGTACACTTTCATTCGTGCAATAAACTGCCGGTCGCACGTTGCTGTATTTAGGCGATGCAAATTTGGCAGCAGCCTACGTCACACAGCGTTCGGCAACGAACGACGGCATTCGGCTGCCGTCGCACAGGCATTAATTTAAAAATTTATAACATCGTTATTTTTAATAGTTTTGCAAAATGAAAAAAAACTTATATATAAACTTAGGGTCAATGTATCGAATGAGATTATAAATTTTTTTTTTTACACATACCGAATTGGCCAATCACCGAACATTATTAGAATATAAAAAATGTATTTTTGTTGTAGCAATGATTCGCTTTCTTTGCAGTGTTTTAAACATATTGGGGTAGTTTATTTTTAAAAATATTTTAATCTTTACCTATAACAAGAATTTCAAATTAATATTGAGAGACACTCAGAAAGTAAATTACGTCATACGTTATTATATACTACAAACTTGACTTTTTATGTAAAATAGAACGATGGCCAAAACAGCATCAACAAAGTACAAAGCTCAGTATTTGGAATGTGAACTTTCTAACTAACATAGTTGAAGGTATTTAGCCAACATTCTTTAGCTCACTCATTAGAGAGTATTAGGATTTCAAGTTGATACCACAAGCAGCATTGAGTAATATGGCTACAACTCTAATTTTACTATCAACTAGCAGAGAATCCCGTTCTTCACACTAGATATTATGTTTTTTTAATAAACAAACACTGAGGCATTTTCCCTATGTGACGTAGATGAATTTTGTATACCAAGGGGTCGGGGGATGATTTTGAAAATTTGGAGTTCATCTGTTTTCCTTTATTAAAATCTCAAAACTTATAAACTGTAATAAACGTAATCTTACTCCCTTACTTCAACTTTTGTCCCCTAAGGGGTTGGGGGATGATCTTGTGATTTTCCGATTTCGTTCTTTATTTGAATCTTAAAACTTATAACTGCGGCAAATTTCTATATTAATACTAAAATTTTTCAACCCTAGGCGGTGTTAAGGGTTACATTTTTTCTTCTATTAATATCAAGTAGGTATCTACGTCGTCTGGAAGTGGCCAAGATTTTTGGACATACAAACATACATTCAATTTTATATGCAAGATTATTCAATTTCGATGCTTATCATTGGGATTTTGAAAATGGCAAGAGATACAGGGTCCGTTAAATTAAGGCAATGTTGCAGATTCTAATGCTGAATAATATTTTTTTTAAAATTGGAACTTATCCGCTTTAGTTTTTGAGTTATGTCCAAAATACATTTAAATCTATTTTTAAAGATTTTAAAAGTCGTCTAAATGCCAAAAAAATAATCTTCTAACTCAATAAACACAGGTGATACAATGGGTTCTATAATTCACCATAAATGCAACTTCGTACCTTTAGGAGTTGATTAGGGCAAAATCCTTAAATATGTTTTCAGACATTTGTATTGGAAAGCTTTGCAAGCAAACACCAAGTCGATGTCTTATCGGGTCTAAGAGATATTGAGGAATTCGTGAAAACGCATTTTACCTATTGTCACCCCCCTAGGGGTGGAATTTCGAAAAATCCTTCTTACCGCATTTCATTCTGACATGGACTTACAGTGAAAAAAATTAATAATTTTAACCTCCTACCTTTTTCAGTTTACCCTTTGAGGAGTGAAACTTAAAAAAACCCTTAACGAATTTCCAAATATTTTAAAAATACATCTATATGCCAAAAAAGAATGCTCTAACTCAACAAACACAGGAGATACAATAGATTGCATAATTCACCCCGAATGCAGATTTGCACTTTTAAAGTTTGATTAGGGAAAAATCCCAAAATGCGTTTCTAGGACTAACATTGAGAATCTTTGCTAGTAAACACCAAGTCGATATCTCATCGGGCCTAAGAGATATTGAGGAATTCGTAAAAACACATTTTACCCCTTTTCGCCGCTTTTGGGGTCGAATTTCAAAATATCCCTTCTTAGCACTGCTTTGCGTAATAAATTGAACCTTCCACTCAAATTTCAAATTGCTAGAACCTACCAGTGGTTACAGCTCTGCTTTGATTAGTCCGGTTTTTGACTTTTGTTTATAGTATACAAGCCCAGTCACATATGAATTGGACCAAAGAAATATGCAGAACTATTTTATTTTTCTGAATTAAAATTTATTAATTCATTAAACTTTAAGAAAGACCACTAAGTATACTTGTTAATACTATGTACCGTTAACAATTAATCAACAGTATTTAATATGTATTCCAATTACAAAAATCTGTAAAAGGCTTTACGCAGAACTTGCCTCTTCGACATTGTAACAATAATAAATTGTAAAAATCAAATTAAGTTAGGAGTACAAATATCTTCACGTTTCTAATATATGAAATAAATTTTCAAATAACAAAAATCCGGTACTGGAAGGAAGGAAGTAATAATCATAAAAACTGCAAAAAAGCATTGTCTAGTGCATACGAGTATCGATTGGACTATACCTTCCGCATGAGAATTAGCTGTCAAATGGGCAGCTGCAATTAGCTGACCAATCTCAAAAGTTAATTGTTTCAGACACATATACAAAATGGGTTGTGGGTTCTGCAATATTAAGTTTTAATATACATAATTATATTTTTGCTGTTTTTGAATAAATTGTAATTGGAGTAGGTGTTAAATATTGTTGATTAATTGTAAACACTACAGGGTATCACATGCATTTAGTTGTCTCTTTTGAAGTTGTATTCGTTTAATATATTTTAAATCAGAAACATAGTTTCATTGCATATTTCTTTGGTCCAATTCATATTGTGACTGGGCTCGTATATACATATATAGATATAGACTACTCCGAAATAACACTTATCTTGATAAAATGAAAAATTCTGAATTACACAGCAAAGCATTTGGAGACGCAACGCCTACTCAAACTTCGCGCCGTTTCTCTGCAGGAATTTCGAAAACTTGCTACAGTTTTGCCAACTTTAATGGAAACCAGTTAAAATTTATAAACGCAACGCATTGCTACTCTTCGCTCTAGCAACATCTATCAGAAAGTTTTGCAAAGACCAGACTGGCAAATACATTTGTCCGTGATAGTACATTACCTGACACAAATGCTTCCTCCAGAGCAAGAGAATCGAGCATTGAAAATGCTTGCCATATTGTACGGCCCTCTATAACTTTCTTGAAAAACCAGTGATTATATACTGGTCGATATGTTTGTGAACCAGTTAACTAAAATGAATTAATAATTAATATTCTACAACCGCAATGAGTTTAATATAAGTATAGATACTTTAAATTCAACGACAAATCATTTATTCTAAAAATTCTTGCATACCGCTGTAGCTGTAGATTGCTGTATTCCATTTTGATTTCCGTAAGGCAGATGTGAAGATGGATTTGATAAAGTAGCCATTCCACTAGAAGTGTGTAGTATTTCATTATCTGGTAGTGCTGCCATAACAGGGCTTAATAGTGTCGGTGGTTTGAAAGCAACAGGATTAAACAAAGGTACAGAAGTAGACGACACAACAGGATTTAAAACTGCAGCTGTATTAACAGCAGGACGATGAAGTACTGTAGAAGGTTGTGAAAATATACTACCGCTGAAAAGCGGTTTAGGGGAAGGATTAACAAAATTCGAAGGAGTTTCTTCAAATGTGGTATTTGGGGGTTCTGGTTGCAAAATGCTCGATGAAATGGGCACTGTTGGAGAAACAGAAGCAGGTATATCAGTCGGTGGTGTTGTTCTTAAGGGAACCGGTGAAAGGCTAGGAACAGGTTGAAAATAATTTGTCGGTGTTTGGAATTGATTATTATAATTAGTTGGTACTAGCTCAGGATGTACTAACTGAGGACTATTATAATAATTGGATACAGGTAAAATATTTTGCTCTACAGGAGAGTTACCTATAACCCTTGGCTGTGCTGGTGCAGATGGAGAGCGTGTGCTAATAAGACCTGGAACTTGAGCGTAAGTGGGTTTCTTTACACCGGAACGCCGATATAAATTGGACGACGACGTTCCTGTAAATAAAGCAAAATACGAGTTAATCACATTTTCAATTTATTGATCAAATATACCTTGAGATGGTTGAGGTGGTTTCGAAGTAATTAAACTAGTAGAAGGAAGCAACGGATTTACTAAATTTACACTTGTATTACAATTGCTTGTGGGTAGCAGAGGAACCAATGCCAAAGCCTCGTTATTTTGTCCTATTATATTTTCATATGCTGCTGGGGAATTAACAGAGGGTGGAGTTTTAGTTGTACGAGGGCCTCCAAAAGTTAAAACGTTTGAAAATGACGAAAACACGGAAGATGATTGAGGTTGTTGTCTTTCTTGTAACAGAACTTCCTGTGATTGTGGCTGTTTGATGATTTCTTCTATGGGAATGCTGTCATGTTGAGTTTCTGGAAATAAAAAATCCAGTTTACATCAATTTTCAAATTGTTGGTTCAATAATTGATTATAGAGTTGCCATATTTGAAAATAACAATACGAAGGGGGGAGGCACTTGTAGGGAAAAGGTTGCTTAATTTTTTTTTTCATTTCTTCGTAGTTAATTTTATAAATAAATAAATACTAAAGAAACACATTAAACAAACTATTATTCGTAACCGAAACCAATAATGAAATACATTTAACAGGAACAATAATGCAAAGCTCTGACTGTGTGGCTATTATAATATGTTAAGACCAGTGGCGATTTCTTCTAATGAGCTAGGTGTGCGCCGCACACCTTGAAATAAATAAGGCTAAAACCTATTACTTAATTGTTGGCCCTTTAGTAGTTACATACGTCTGGAACGTGAATATTTGATTTCATATTTATAACTATCCCATCAAAAATCAGCTAATAGTAACTAGTTGGTGGGAATGAAGTAAATACTAAGTAGTTCTACTGCCACTATTGCTCGCCGTATTGTGTCGAATTGTAACTAGAAATTGCGAATGAGGTAGGGTGTGCATTCTGATTCTCGAACACCCGCAGTGACTGGCGATGCACTTGGACAGCTTGCAATATCCGCCTAATACGCCCGCGCAAATCGCCGGTTGAAGTGCTTTAGTGAGCTGACAAGAAACCGCTCACAGCAAAATTCGTTGAAGGTGATTGGTGTTCTACGAAGTGACTACCTATTTCTACACTACTCAAAAGAAAAAAGTAGTCACGTATTCAAAGTGGCGTAAATTTAATGCGAGTTTAGGAATCTTGTTGAAACTTGGTATATATGTAGATAAATTGTTTATTTGGATAATGCTACATATTTTTTAAAAAGTAATTAAATTTGTAATCTTTGTATAGCTTCGAGCTTATCAGTAACAAAAACTAAAGTAATCTGGGAAATTTATGAGTCAGTTCTACTTCATTAATTATGATGACAATAAATTCAATACGAAGTATTGCCTCCTCTTGCTCGAATTACTGCTTGACAGCGTCTTGGCATGCTTCGAATTAGCGTAAGAATCACATCCTGTGGGATGCGCTGCCATTCTTCTATCAGAGCGTGTTCCAACTGAGCAAGGGTTTGTGGGAGGTTTGGACGAGTGTGAACAGCTCTTCCCAGCATATCCCACATGTGCTCTATGGGATTCATGTTCGAACTACATGCTGTCCAATTCATTGTTTGAATGACTTGATCTTGAATAAATGTTTGCGACGTGTGGCCTAGCATTATCGTGCATGTACACGAATTCCCGACTAATATTTTGGGCATACGGACGAACATGTACAGGTAGAGTTTCATTTATGTATCGTTGTGCATTCAGATCACCATTTCGAACAATGACAAGCTCAGTACGGGTATCTAATGTGATGCCGCCCTATACCATTATCGATCTTCCAGCAAAAGGAATAGTTTCATGAATTGTATTGGGAATTTAACGTTCTCCTGGTCTTCTCCATACACATAAACGTCTATCATTACGTGATGAAAGGAATCTGGACTCAGTTGCCAGTTTAGGTGTTCTCGGCCGAATTTCATACGCATGCTACGATGATTTCTGGACAATTTGAGCACTTTAACGGGTCTTCTGGACCTTAGATTAACTTCATGCAGTCTATTTCTAACAGTTTGGTCACTAATTATGCACCCAGTAGCTTGTCGAACGTCTGCTTGATGGTCTCGTGCTGTAGCTGTACGACTGGGTAGTGCTTGCAAACGAAGAAAACGGTCCTCACCTACAGTAATTTTTCGGTTTCGACCACTACCTGGACGTCTAGTAACAAACCCGGTCTCCCTGTAACGTCTCCAGAGCTTCCACACAGTTCCCTGTACAATTCCTAGTTGTTGAGCCACGTACCGCTGAGATCGCCCTTCTTGTAGCAAAGTTACCGCTCGCATTACCTGTATTGGCGTTAGTTGCCTTCTTATTTGTGGTACATCTTGAATGTGTTCACCCATAATGTTAAGAAGCAGTTTTAACAAGTACACTAGCATGTATGCATGTAATAATAATGTCCACCCTACTTTGTTTTTTGTTACTTAATTTATCTAACTTATTTGACAGAAGCACACTTGATGATATTTTGTATTATGTGGAAATTATTAAAGATAAAGGACAAGTGTTCACATATACCAAGTTTCAACAAAATTCCTAAACTGGCATTAAATTTACGCCAGCTTGAATATGTGACTACTTTTTTCTTTTGAGTAGTGTAGTTTGTTTTTCGATTGATAGTGTGGTGTGGTGTTTCATTAATGGCAGAAAAAACAGTAATAGAGCAACTTTTTGAAAGACCTTTTTTCGCGAGGTCGTTTGAAGAAAAGTTGCAATTAATAGGCCAACGCCCTTGCCCACAATTGCCGGATCTTGTTATGAAACACACAGTAAAAAAAGCAAACTGTAGTGACTACACGAGACATTTTTCTATCACGCAGTATGAAAAAACAATTTGGCTGGCAGGCTGTTCAAATAAAAATAAATTATTTTGTTGGCCATGTTTATTATTCAAAATAGAATCTACCAAAAATGTTTGGAATAATGAAGGCTTCTCAGATTTAAACCATTTATCGGCAGCTATCCAAAAACACGAAAGAAGTCAGACTCATGCGAACTGTTTTTTAAAGCTTACTTTATTTGGAAAGCAAAGAATTGATGTTCTACTAGACGAGCAAAAACGAGACGAAATTCGGGTTCATAATGAAAAAGTAAGAAAAAATCGGGAAATTTTAAAACGGTTAATTCAAGCAACATGTTTTCTGGGAAAGCAAGAATTGCCTTTTCGAGGACATGATGAGTCAGCAGCATCCTTAAATAAAGGACATTTTCAAGAGTATTTAGAATCTACTCGAGAATTCGATCCTGTGTTAGATAATCACTTGCAAACATCAACAGTATTTCGCGGTACATCTGCAACCATACAAAATGATTTAATTAAAGCCGTAAATAGTGTAATAATGGACGAAATAAGAAAACAAATGGATGAAGCTGAATTTGTGGCTATTATGTTGGATGAAACCACCGACATAATAAATAAGTCTCAACTTTCAACTGTATTTAGATATGTACACCAGGGCACTACTTACGAAAGATTCATTAATTTTACTGATGTAAGCGCTGACCGAACTTCTGAAGGATTATTTAAACATGTTGAAAACGTTTTAGATTCTTTTAATATACATCAAAAACTCATCGGACAGACATATGATGGCGCCTCTGTTATGGCGGGTCATTTAACTGGATTAAAAACCAAGGTTTTGGAAAAATACCCAAACGCAATTTTTACACATTGCTATGCGCATGTTTTGAACCTGGTTTTACAGCAGTCTTTAAACAATGTTCAACAGTGTAGAATATTCTTTCAAACACTAAATGGCTTAGCAGCATTTTTTAATAAGTCGACAAAACGAACCTACTTATTAAAGGATTTTTTAAATAAAAAACTTCCAAATGTTGCCCCAACTAGATGGAATTTTACTTCCCGGCTAGTTCATACTGTTTATGAATACAGAGATCAACTGCACGCATTCTTTTTGCATTGTATGGAAAATTCTGGGGACTGGGACCATGATTCTAATGTAAAATTTCAAGGGTTTTTAGCTTTCCTTGAAAAATTTGAAAATATATTTTTGATGCGGTTGTTCTCAAAAATCTTTTCCCATACGGATGTTTTGTATGATATTCTGCAAACGAAAACATTCGACATACTATATTGCAGTAAAAAGGTGACTGATACATTAAATGCTTTTAAAGAGATTCGCGAAAATGACAATTCTTTTGAGGAATTTTACGAATGGACAAATAGCCAAATTTTATCAAGACAATCAACAAACTATGAAGATATGCGCCCAGCAAAAAAGATGAAGATTGACGACTCTGTTGCCTCAAAAAAATTAACATTTCGCCGACTGTTCTGTGAAATTATAGACAATGTATGTTCTCAAATTAACACGCGATTTTCGTCAATTGAAACACTTAGTTATTTTAATCTCTTACACACTGAAAAATTCTCCACGTTTAAAACAAAGTTTCCTGACTGTGAATTCGATAAATTGAAAACTTTCTACAAAAACGTGTTTGACTTTATAAGGCTTAAAAATGAACTTATAGTTATCTATTCATCTGCTGAGTTTGAAAATAAGCCTGTACATGAGATTGTTCATTTTATGTACACTAATAAGCTTAATATGGTGCTTAAAAAAGTTTATAAACTAGCAGTTTTAATTTTGACAATACCATCTACTACGGCATCTGTAGAAAGATCATTTTCTGCTTTGAAGAGGATAAAGACGTACAATCGCTCAACCCAGCAAGAAGAAAGGCTATCCGGGCTAGCCTTAATGTCAATTGAAAGAAGTGTTCTTATGGATCTGCAAAGCAATAAAGAAAACTTCTACGACGCTGTCATAAATAAATTTTTGGAAAAGGATAGACGATTAGAATTTGTATATAAATGATACCAAGTTTTTATTTTTTGAGCACACCCGAACTATTTAGTCAGGAGACGCCACTGGTTAAGACACTGCATCTACCATCAGTTCACATTTGCATTTATTTCTGCTGCAGCAGCAGTAGTTTCATTTGGATTTTTGTATCAATCATATTTCTTGAAACTTGATATTTCTTTTAACTTTAACTTATATAAAATGTGGATCAAGGTGTTATTCGCATAAACCCATAATTAACCGTTTATTTAAAAAAAACATTTGGAACCCAGATTCCAGAATAGCGAATAGCTAGATATTGGATACACAATTTTTGTTAAATAATTAGTTTTAAATTATACTTGAGGTAGAAATCGCTCGAAATCGCTAAAGCGTAAAATTTTCTTGGAAAATCGGGACAGCATTTCGTTGCGCGACAACTAGCTCTAAGTCGGCCAAACCCGAAAAATCGGGACGTATGGCAACCCTAATTGATTATAAAAATGTATGGTCAAAGTAGCAGCGCAAGTTCGACAAATAAAATGTTGTGGTTACAATCTAATTTTGTAATTAAAACAGTTTTACTATGATTCATGCCAAAGTCGACTGCCTTATCAGGAAAGCAATATCTTGTGTATTTTATACATATTCAAATAGCTATAACAATCCAGATAAATATTTAACTTAACAACAAACGTGAACACATCTTTACTTTCGGTACAGATAATTGCAAGGTCGTTGAACCACGCCTTAACTTTCGAAAAGTAGGTGTTCGCGGCTATGTAAGTAATTAAAAAAATAATAATAATCGATTCTTGTTTTAAAACAAGCTCACAAGAAATGACGAAATGTACAAAAAATGCATATTCGAATTGATTAGTTTCGACTTGTTGCTCATATTCCGAAAATAATTTAGGTCAATGTCCCAGGCAATGATAAGGGAGTTCACGAACAGGCGTAAATAAATGTGTAAGCCGGAAAAGGGGTTTTCCGTAATTTCGTCGTAAAACGAAAGCAGAGGTTTTACAACTGTTCATATTAATTATTCACATTGAATTATGGCTCATTTTCAAGAAATATTGTAGGCATAATTTTTAGAATGAAAAATGAGGTCGGAATAAATCTTACATCAAGCATTATGTACGTTGAAATTAAATTCACGTTGATGTATAGCGTGGTAGCGTAAAAATACGCCATAAGCGAATGTGGTCTGAATAATTAGGTAAATAATTACACTTTTAATTTAAACGTTAAAATATGTATAGATCTCGAGCAACTTACACTTGCCCATAAAAACGTAAACAATTAAAATAATTAAATATTACTAAACGTGCAAATTATTTGAACACTGATTTTACGTATTTTTAGTAATATTTTCCTATTTAATTTTTAAGATTATTTATTACCAGAAACGTCTTTTGCTTACTTAATAATAATGATACTCGTAAATCACAAAACCAATGCTTCACACGTAATAGAACTTAAATAAAATATATTTAACTTCAGCTGCTGTACATAATTTATTTTGGAATGTGATTATAGTGCTTTAGGGGTTTGTAAAAACTGGATAATTAAACTTCAGATGTAGACAAATTAAAATAGAGACACTATATGTTAAATACATTCCAGACAAATCATTGCATTTGTATTTTTAAATTCCCAAACGCATAAAAAAATAACTACCCGTTACATGTAATTGACAATGAAATAATGATTTGTTATTTTGTTCGAAATAGTAATGGAATTTAAAGCTTGAGCTTTTTTGTAGTTGATATTTTTCAAGTGTCCCTTTTTTACATTGTATTCGCTCGAACTGCGTGGAAAATAAATTTTAAATAATTTTGTAATTCCGTCAAGCTTTTTATGGTATGTAACTTGAAATAAACAATATTATTTTAATAAAACTAAAATGCATATACGATACGCGATAGCAACGATAACATGGAAACCACAAAAACTGAAAACTTTAAAGTTAGGGATAGGCAAATAAAATTCTTCCACTAAATTGTTAAATCAGCTCTAGCCGGCCCCATTAGATGCCCATCTAAAGTTTATTGTAGTAAAATGTGTTCGTTATCCATTGACTCCAAGCATCATAAATTATATGTACCATTTTACTACGTTTTACTACATTTTAGTACGTCGAAATTAAATTTTTCTAAATTCGTTATTAGAGAGTCTGATTTTATGTCTGTAGAAGCAACTCTGTCCTAGATGGTACCTAATTAAAACACAATGGGAGTGTCTAGCAGTTAATATTTAAATTTAATAAATATCCTGTCAGCATTGTCTTAGCAATAACACGTGTAGAGATAATTAGTAAATAGTATGTGAAGTAATAAGCGAGTTTGACAATATCCGTTCCTGCCCACAGATACGTCATCCCAGTATACATAAAGCAAAGTGTACTTCAAAATCAGTTCATTATCGTGTTAGTCTCGCCCTGTGCTTTTGCGGGTATAATTCGAAATGTTGCTACTTTTTCTTCTGAGTGTGTTCAGTGTCGATGCCTCAAACGACCCTTTTGATTATTTACCCGGCAACGAACACCTTTCCTCGCCATACCATTCAGGGATGAACAGCGTTTACCCAACATCCTACTTCGACGTTATGGACAGGAGAGCGGTTGTTGACGTACAAAGTGAAGAACAAGCACTGCCAAGAATTTTGACGTTCACCCAAGGAACTGAATTGGTAAATATCCAGTCTGGAAGCAATAACTCCAGAGACGTCGAAATAAGACTGGCGCGACGCATCGCCCAAGAGCTGAACGCCTTTCGTACTGTGGCGGTATTAGTTGATGACACAAAGGAAGCTCATCGTCAGGCGGAGATCTATATGAAGAACATATTGAGCTTCGCTCTACTACACACAGACTTTTTGTTAATGAAATACAATAGCTCTGGTAAGTGTTAATTCAATTCATCAGCGCTACAAAATAAATTTAAAACTAGTTGCTACAGCTATTAACAAATTTACAAATTCCGAAGACGTATTATTCAAATCAGTACTTTAGAATGGCAAGATGCAAGATGCCTTTGATTAATTAATTATTGGGAATGCGAATTTAATAACCGCAAGAAATGTATATACATAAAATATGTTCCATTAGACTGATTACATTAAAAAACTGATATTACTCTTAAAGAAGCTAAGATATCCATAGTTCAATTTACTACACGAGTAATTAAGAATTCGAAACCGTAATGGATACAGACTTTGTTAAATTGTGGAATGCAATACATACGAAATATTTTTAAAAAGCTGTAAAACGTATTTTCTACTTTTCTTCTATAAATTCAAGTAGTTGAACGTGTGTAAGCGACTGAACTCCTAAACGGCTGGACCGATTTTGATGAAATTTTTTGTGTGGGTTTGAGTGGGACCCTGGATGGTTTACATTCACAATTGGACCTGGTAGGTGGCGCTGCAATCGGTTCTAGGAATTTTTTATTTTTTTTACGATTTTTAAAAGATTTCTCGCATACCAGAACATATAACCCCAAAATTTCACCCCCTCCCCACCACCCCCAATATTTTTTAAAATAAAAAAAATAATAGAAAATTCCAATATCGAAAAAACGTTTGCTGAACCGGCTAATACCAAGCAAACCAACGTTCGGACAGGACAACGTCTGTCGGGTCCGCTAGAACTTAGGGGGTGAAATGGGGTAAATAAGCCTAAAACTCGATATGGGTGTCGTTATTAAGGTTTTTTTTGGATCGTTGATTGCGAAAATGGCATTTATTTTTAAGTCCAAGACGATGGACATGACATAGAATTAAAACTCTATAGTGGTGAAACGGGGTTTCAGAAACAAATTAATTTTGGGCAGAACAACGTTTGCCGGGCCAGCTAGTATATAATAAAATTGGCGATTGTAGCAACTAAATTGCAAGATTTAAGAAGGAGCGCATTGTTTTTCGGGATTTTACCGGAACCTAAAACAATAGAAAACAAAAAAGCAAAAAGTTTTTATTTTTGAAGAAATCTTTAAAAACATTTATTATTCGTATAAAACATGTTCCAATTATCCGGTAACCAATTTAAATTAGAATTTTAATATAATTTGGTGACAACAATTTTATATACATACTATGGTAGTCTCCTTGGTCAATTTTAAAATTCAACCCTAGCGAAAATATTTTTTAACGTTAGAAATAAATAAATCAACTAAATGTTAAATACAAATGTAATGCCAACACAAAACAGTTTCGTATCGAAAATATGTTGTCATTTTAAACAATATAATATTGTAATAGTATTTAGCATTACTAACAGGGTAAAACAGTTTTTACTGCTGAAATGAGGAAATCACAGGCAAGTCGATTAGGCGAGCCTGCCATCTCCATGATGCAGTAACAGTTATTTACATTACGAGTACGGTACATTTTACAGCGCTGTAAAATGCTTAACGCACGAGCATTGTACAGGGTGGGCCAAAGTAGACGCTTTCTTATGGAAACTCATGTTCCTGTCAAAGATAGAAAAATTTTGACCAACATCTCCCGAGCTCAAATTTTATGAAAAAGTTACTGGTGCAAACAGAATTTTGCTATCGTAAACCGTTAGGCCGCTAGGGGGCGTTTTTCAAAATTCGTCGATTTCTTTAAACACTTCTAGCTTTTTTGTTTTTAGTAATAATTGATTTCTGTAAAAACTTTCTCATAGCAGTTTTTGGTGTAGAATAGGCTGGTGCATTTTGTTTTAATACAGGGTGATTCGTAAATTTGCTGCAACAAAAATTTTCTTATTTCTTATGGAACACCCGGTATATTTATACATTTTTTTGTAGTCCTTAAAATTCTCTATTCAAAAATATATAATACTATATGTCCAAATTTAGCATGTTACGGTGTATTTGGCTTTAAGTTAAATAAACTAAAAATATCAAGTAGCCATTGTGTCATAGCGCCGCATGACCATTGTTTTAAACCAACAGTAGCAATATTTATGAGGAAAACAAAGTTGGCCGCTGTCAAATTAGTCAAATAGCTTTTGAATTTGAACATAATCTGGTTTTTTGTCCGTGTCTATTTAAATTTCCACCTTCCAACAAGATGGTGCACCGCCTCATAATTGAAGAGTTACAACTAATTACTTAAAAGTGCAGTTTGGTGAAGAGTGGATAGGGAACCAAGGACCAATCGCTTGGCCAGTGAAGTCCCCCATATGACACCCCTAAACTGCTATTTTTGGGGAAAAATTAAAGATTTGACATATAGACAACCGATTACATCAAGAGAATTGCAAGAGGAAGCAGTGGAAAATGCATTTGCTACAATTTCTAACATTGAGCTAAGAAATGCTGCAAATGCTGTCAAACAACGGTGCCACTTGTGTATTAATCAGAACGGTGCCCAGTTTGAACATATGTTATAAAAGGACATATCGTTGGGTGGTAATATGTTTTATTAATTTTGTTATTTGTTCTAAATGTTTGTAACCCTATATGCTTTTTGTTTTTTCTTATTTAGTTAGCGCCAACTTTGTTTTACTCATAAATATTGCTAATGTTGGTTTAAAACAATGGTCATGCGGCGCTATGACACAATGGCTACTTGATATTTTTAGTTTATTTAACTTAAAGCCAAATATACCGTAAAATGCTAACTTTAGACATATAGTATTATATATTTTTGAAAAGAGAATTTTAAGGACTACAAAAAAATGTATAAATATACCGGGTGTTCCATAAGAAATAAGAAAATTTTTGTTGCAGCAAATTTACGAATCACCCTGTATTAAAACAAAATTCACCAGCCTATTCTACACCAAAAACTGCTATGAGAAAGTTTTTACAGAAATCAATTATTACTAAAAACAAAAAAGCTAGAAGGGTTTAAAGAAATCGACGAATTTTGAAAAACGCCCCCTAGCGGCCTAACGGTTTACGATAGCAAAATTCTGTTTGCACCAGTAACTTTTTCATAAAATTTGAGCTCGGGAGACGTTGGTCAAAATTTTTCTATCTCTGACAGGAACATGAGTTTCCATAAGAAAGCGTCTACTTTGGCCCACCCTGTACAGTCAGACCTCTCCGTTCGCGGCTTTGTGGTTCGCTGATTTGATTTTACGCGGGGCACCTTTGTGCTCCCTTTTCTTTGCCGTTCGCGAATATTTGCTTTTCCGTTCGAGGATGGAATTGCCAACGTTAACTGTTTCAACTTTCACACACTAACGGCCGGTCTTATGAAGACCACTAATGTGACGTTAACGTTAATTCGCTGTTAAAATAAACAAAAGCGCATAAACATTTGTTTACTAATGAATAATATGTCATAAGCGCCAACGTTTTGATGAGCTTTTGTTTATTTTAACAGCGATTTAAAGTTAACGTCAGGTTAGTGACCTTCATAAGACCGGCCGTAAGTAAATAAAGCAGAAGTATGCGGTTTACGTCATGAACACCTAAATAACATTATTTATCACAAACTTGTAAACACACTTATCGAGCCCATTCCATTGAATCTCTTATTACCAAATCAGACCTGAAATAAATGGTAAAATTATAACCTGAATAAACAAATGGACATTCGAGCTCTAGATTCAAGTGGCAGACTTATGTTACGTATGGAATTTTAGTTTGTATACGCACGTTTATGTATTTTTAAATTTTTTGAAATTGCATAGTATAAATAAATTTAGTTTATGGAACCTAACCCCGTTTTTATCATTTACGTGTTTACTTGCGCATCGCGGTTTTGCGCTTCGCGGCATTCTTCTGGAACGTAATCCCCGCGAACGGCAAGGTATTACATTTTTTGGTCGACATTTTTTAAAGTTTTCTATACATTCGAGATTTTGCCTTCAAATATTAAAACCACTGTTAGCATCAAGCAACCTGCCATCAGCAAATTTTATAGTCGGCCCTGCATCAAAACACTTTGAAACGTCAAAAGTCAAAATCGTAAATATCTGTAAAGTGTAACAGCGTTGTAATTTTCTTGAACGCGGAATTACGTAACTAGTCTTTCCGTAAATACCCGTTCTTACTACAAAGCAACCTTTGTGTTAAGTCTAAAGCTAAAAATTTTACCGCACCGGGGTGCGTAAAATAGTAGTTACGGTGGTTGTCAACTGTGTATGAATGTGTTGTTTACATGTCAGGAGGCAAAAAACAGTTATCTTGAGTGTATTGTACAATATTTTATTTGTTACTCATTTGTAAACAAAATTAAAAAATATAATCAAAACCTGTCAATTACAGCTGTTGTGACAAAAATTGTATTAAACGATTTCTCATACGCCTTTGAAGTATTATTGTGGGTGGCAACGCGCATCGTTTACCTAAAGCCGATAACTTAATTTTCAAAGTTAATAAACGATTTGAATAAATGGTGTTTACAGGTGAGTAACAAATAAAAACTTTTACATTCAAAAGCTGGTCAATAAATTATATAATTTTGATAGCAGCCACAGGTAATTACAAAAATACACTCTGCACACTCAAACAGTAAACTATTAGAACCCCTACACTTTCCATGTAAAGATTATTTAGTTTAAAATAAAAGTGACCCCATAAGGATTCGAATCAATACACCCGCTCATTTGCAACTGGGTTTCGACATTTTTCAACAAAGTGCACAAAATGAGACCAGATTCTAACAGCCTATCTGAAAAATAGGACTTTAAGCAAAAAAATGTTACCAGAAAGCAGACGCGGTATTCGGTTGCTTTTTCGCGGCTCGCTACCGCTCGGCATGAAACTCGCGTCCTCATGTCAAAATGGCTCTCTTTACACACTAAATACATAAATATCTATTTTAGTTTAGCAGTTAAAGCTTTTCGCTATACCGCGACATCCGCTTCAAATAAGCTTGATTCTATATCTTAACATTAAAAAGTAGCGGGAGGAAACCCTAATATAAAATATACCCTCATATTTTTACTTTAATAATGCGCTATTATTTCAAATGTGTGAATTTCATAACGTCTTTGCGGTTGACGGTTGACGTTTCATGTTTTACAATATGAACATTTATTAAGAACGTTGCAAGCAAAAGTATGTAGCAACTTTATGCTAAAAATAGTAATAAAATACGAAGTTTGACGGAAAACAAAATCAACAAAATAAAATTCCCATGGAGATAATTTTCCAATTTTTAATTTAGTTTTAAAAGGCTAAAAAAAGTGTAGAATATAAATCGAAATTATTTTCGATGGTTCTGAAGAAAACATTTTTATTTGGGAAATTACAAAATATATGGCAAGTGTGATAGCATAAGTTTTAAAGGATAAGTCATATACAAAACAATGTTACAGAAATTAAAGAAAAACAAATCTTGAATTTTGAGTGTAATTAATTTGAATATGTACATCCGGGTGCCATTTGTAAAGATCATTGCTGTGACTAACAAAATTTTAAACTTACAATGTTCCAACAACTGTTCGAAAAAAGCATAACTCGATAGCTTCTAGTGAATCAAGTAATAGTTTCTTCAAATGGAAACTTAAAAAATCTGTAGAGGGCTTTACTCAGAACTTCTCTCGCAAGTGAGGCAGCGACACTAAACATTTTGAAAAATCAAAGAAAACAAGAGGTAACAATATTTTAACGTTCCAAATAATACTGAAACAATAGAAGGAAACAATTGGTAATGCGAATTACATAAATTTTCAAATAAAAAACAATACAAGCGCTGAGATCCGAACTCAGCATGATTTCAGCACCTGGGAAAGCGATTTCAACGTTTGACAGCAGCCCGGACGTAACCCCTAGTCTGGTTAGGCCATGAAGAAACGCATTTGAGCTCCTGGCTGCCTTATACAGGGTATCCCAGAACTGTCTCCCATAGAAAACAAGCAAGTGCCGACAGCAAGAGGCTGCAAGAAAGCAAAAATAAATTTTCTGGTACCCTAAATAGAGTTTTCAATTGCACCAATCCCAAAAGCTCGGTCCTCAGGTATTACTTACTGAAAATCCGACACGTTGCTAGACAGCAAAAATAAATACTGATTTCGCAAAAATCAAAGCACCAACTGTAATTTTGACGGTTTCTGAATTTCGTTGACGTTTCTTTGTCATCGACATTGTGAGACTTGACAATCGTAAAAGTTCATTATTTTACTTAATTATTTCGAAATAAAACGGCAAATAGCGGTCCTAAAAATAACCATTTATCTAAATCAGCGATATTAAAGCAGGTGTTCGAAATGACCAGCATTCATTTGTACGCACAATTGTGCTCTACGTAACAAATTTCTTGTAGAGTTAGTGATCATTTCTGCAGTAACTGACCCAACAGCCTCCTGAATTCGAACTCTCAAATCTGCCTCTGAATTTATAGGCCGCCGATAAATGATGGATTTCAAATGCCCCCATAGAAAGAAATCTAGCGGATTCAGATCGGGGGATCTGGCAGGCCAATGATGGGAGCCCCCTCGTCCAAGATTTCACGAACGTCTCTGCTAAAATGCGGTGGAGCACCATCATGCTGGTACCAGTCATTTATGCGATAAGCGAGAGGCATATCTCCAAGCAAGTCCGGTAGCTCAGTGCCAATAAACTGAGCATATCTTTCGTCCGTTAATCGTGGAGAAAATTCAAAAAGTCCGACCTAGAGCAGGAGATTCGAAATTTTAGCAAATGGAAAAATCCATTATCCTCATACCTACCAAACGATTTCCCAATAGACCAGCCCCCAAATTGGCGGAAAATCTGCGTTGAAAACTTCTGGGAAATAACTCTCTTGGATTTTCTTCTGCCCAGATATGAAGGTTGTGAAAATTGACACAACCTTGCTGACAAAATAGCAACTCATCAGTACACAGTATTCGTGACAAGAAGTCTGGATCAGCATCGTTTTGGTTTATTAGCCATAAGTAAAATTCTCGCCTAATTGGGTAATCCTCCGACAGAAGTTGTTGTACTCGAGTATAGTGGTATGGATGCCTCTTATTTTCGGCTAGAATTCTTTGCACCGAACACAAACCCATTTCTCGAACAACTGCCCGAACAGACCAAGTACCGTCTTCTTCAAAGGCACACAACACGGCTTCCTCATTCTTAACAGTCCTTGCATTTCTTGGAGCACCACCAACTTCCTTTCGAACTGGTTGTATCTGTCCCGTTTCCCTACTGCGAGCGATCAAATTGAGGATGGTTTTATGATCGGGTTGATTTTCTCTTCCCGGAAAGTGCTCACTATACAGCTTTGGGGTTTCGCGCGCGTTGCCCCACATTCTCCAAAAGTAATAATCATATCGACGTACTCAGAGGAAGAATACATGTCAAATGATATACTTGAATTAGATAGAGTATTAAAAGAAACGAACAAATGTCAAACCGACAAGAGTAATGTTTGCTTTGAAACACATACGGTCGACTAGATTTATGGATAGAAGATTTTAATAAGACGAATAATCGCAAAACCCTGGCAACGCATAATTGCGGCCATCCTACCTTGATGGTGTTAAGCCCTGATTGGTTAACTTTAACACGTCTTTTCTCGGTTATCGCTTGAGATAGGAGTTTTTTCTTCAAAATACTGATTGATAAATTCGCCCGAATACCCCCATTTCTCTCTGGGGAGGCAGTTCTGGGACACTGTGTATACAACGCGCTGATGGTTGCCTATTTTTGTCTATTTACAACATTTATGTGCAAATAATTACTTTTATCTATTCCTTAGTGAAAGCAAAAAATAGACAACATTTTATTTTTTTAAGGTGCTCACCCTGTATATATTTGACTGAAAAGTATATTCGGCTTCGAGCCAGGTAGCCATGTAAAATATCGACTTTCTCTAACACAGTCTATGAGCTATACCGCCAACAGACGGACAGACAGACGGAATTAAGAAAATATGTTTTTCGCCATCTACGGACCCTGAACGTGAAGATCTGAAGAAATGTCGGAAGGTAATTTTTTCACGATTAGAATAAAAAGGGAGCCAGTCGTTAACCACGACAACAAAACCAGTTTCAATTGGTTATTAAAGAAAACAGGTTCAATTTGGGGAAATACATCGCCCCACCAGAGGAATTAAAAACATCTTAGAGTATCCTGTATATAATACTTTGTTTAATATCTTTTTCTTCTCGGATTGTTAAAAAACCAGTAATTCCCTCGTCAAAAGATGATTCGAGACCAAGATCTATCGAATGCAAATTATGAGTTTCCTGGGTGGATGGCGGCAGCAGGTTGAGCGGCGGCGTGAGCGGATGGCGTTGGATGGCGGCGATTCTCCTCGTCAGCGGACGGCGCAAGGGACAGACGATGGCGGCTTCCTCGGAGCGATGCGGGCTTCCTATAAGGTAGCGGCAGCTTTCGTGGTGGCAGGCGGGACGACGGCGATTCTCCTCGTTAGCCGGCGGCGTTGGGCGGCAGCGATCCTCCTTGTCAACGGATATGACAAGGTGCAGACGGCGGCAACTTCCTCGGAGCGGATCGGGGTTCCAGCCTTAGTGTACCTTCTAAGACCAAGGGTCGATTGGAAGGTAGGGTCGATTGGGTGGTTGGTTGGGCATGCAGGGAAGGTCACCATTGGAAACTCTTCCATCGAAATATTTTTTTCCATTTCCCTTCCCATCTCACTTCACGAGTTTATACTTGCTTGGGGTTTTTAAATTTTTATTTATTGTTATTTGGGTTGGTTTTTTCGGCCTTGTGGAGATTTCTGGGGGTTGGGGCGAGCGGTTGTGTTGCCATCCGACTCAATGAGGGAGCCACATTCAGTGCGTCACCGGCGCGGTGCGCCTTTTCCATCCAGCTGCGACGACTGGCTGAATGCCTGAGCGGGGTTTGGTGGTTGTGCGGTCGTTTCCTCCGGCTTCTTGGGTCTCTACCTAAATTCGGGGCGGATACGGTTTTTAGGATTTTGTCCTGGGTTATTACCCGATTTTTTTTGTCAAAGTCTTGTTAGGCTGCGATGTTTCATGCAGGAGTGAGATACTTTTCTGCCGTTTCATCTCCTGTGTTTTATTTTTCAAGATAATTTTTCCCCCTCATACTTTTTTGATATTGGGTTACCTTAGATTTAGAGTGAGTGATGATGATGCGGTGCGAGTTTTTCGAATGTTTGTAGTAGGGTGGATTGTGTCCTATGTGATGCAGTCTTTGGTTTTTGCTGTGTTTTAGCAGTCTTTTTACGCTTCTGTCCGGTTTAGACAGAACGTCTATTTTTTTGTGGTATCGTATGTGGTGCCCCAGTTATTTTTTAGGCGATTTATAAGGGTTCGTTCCCTTGGCTTATTTTCGCGATAGAGGATTTTTCGACAGCGTTTCGCTTTTGGTGTTAACATAATCAAACTCATTCTCCAATTCTTTGGTTCCCTACAGTTTTTTAATGTTTCCATACTTTAAACTTTTTTCATTTTAAATCCAACTTTGTTAAATATTTTTTTGCTTCATTTTCCCTTTTTGGCTGGTTTTTTTCCCAGGTTGTTACCCTGTTAAAAATCTGGCAGTGGGAAGTAAAACAATTTTTGGCTCCGCTTAATTGTTTCGCCATTTACCGAATTATTTCAAGCCTAACCTGTATATTTTTATTTGAATAATCATCCCTTGCATTTCGAATTCTTAAATTTTCCAATTCAGCGAATTTTGTACCTATATTGAGTTGCTATCGTTAGCACGGTGCACTTTTGAACCGCTCTATCGGTTATCGCTAGCCGTAGGAATGCGAACTTTCTTTTTGAAGCGAACGTTTCCGGCCCCGCACTTGTTTTCTAGACCCGGCCGACGCGTTTTGCGCGGTCGAGGTTTGATTTTTAAATAAGTCAAAAGTACGTGCGTTTAATCAATTTTTACACGCATTTTGTTTCCAAGAGCTGATAATTTGAATTCAGGTACGATGGGTTTTTCTTTCTGTTATCCTCATATTAATTGCATTTCTTTAGCTTTTACCAGGAAGTATTTTCGCCTGGAACTCACAAGTTTTCACCAAGGATTATTTTTTATCCGGAAATCTTCTCCTGGAAATTTTACCTGCAAGTAATCATTTTCGCCTGATAATTTTACACTTGGAGGCCAGCTTCCCGTCACAATTTTAAACGGCCTTCAGCTACCTTCAGCGTCGATACTGCAATGTGGTCTGTTTTTGGTCAAGCCGCCGCATCGCGTTAAGAATAATTCTGTGTAGCAACCCCTCGACTGCACTACCACTTAAGAAGTACAGGACGTCAGAGGTTAGTGCTTTCGGTTGTTAAACCCGGGCTGGTTATACCAGTACTTCAATTTGTTTCCCATTGAGTAGAACATTCACTGTTATTTAATTAAAGATAGCTTTGAATTTTTATGTGCACTTTACGCCTTTTTTGTGAAAGGAGCACCCACGTTTGTTTTGCTTACAACAGCCTACACAGAAAGGTTTTTTATAAATGACAGAGATATGCATATAACTCGATTCACCTTGCTAATTCAATTAATTTAACGACCCACAAAGGGGTTATTTGTATTAACGCGTGTGGCAACCTTTAGTTTGTTTGCTTGTATTATTGCAAATTTTGAATTAACTCCATATTGCGTAAATCACAGTTATTGACTGCAAGATTATTTAATATTTAATAAACTCTGATTACTTGTAGTTCATTTATTTTTAATCGAAACCATTTGGTTTCTGGCGCCCATTTGTTTTTTGTCTTTGGAGCTATTCACAGGTTAGTAATTAATTAACCGCAGGTCAGCTTCTTTGTTGTGTCACCATCAGCTACTAAGACTCACAGAGATCATTGAAAGAGGCTTTGAAAGCAAAAAGCATACCCTTATAGCTTTTATCGATGTTGCACAAGCCTTCGACCGAGTTTGGTGGGACGGGCTACTATACAAAATGCTACAAATAGATGTCCGCTCATACCTGCTCCAGATTTCGCAGACATTCCTCTCAGATTGAAGTTTCCATAGATAATAGGGCCTATACTATTCAACATATTTATGTCGGACGCGCCAACAATACCCAATGTAGACTTTGCGATGTACGCAGATGATACTGCGATAGTAACACAAAATGATAACATAAATCTTGCAGCACAGAACCTTCAACAAGGTGTTGATCAATTAAACAGTTCATTCACGAGTTGGTGCATTAGAATAAATGCCAATAAATGCGAATGTAAAATCTTTACCCTACGAAGATCGACAGATCCCACCAATATAATAATAAACAACCCCAACCCTCAATTGTATGGGATCCTAAAGACAGCGCTATTAAATATCTTGGATTATACCTTGACCGCAGATTAAGCTGGAGTTTCCATATCAATAAAAAACTCACCCAATCATATTCAAGATTTGGTATGCTGTACCCAATTTTAAATTAAAAATCACCCATAAAGATAAAATGCGGAATATTAATCTACACTGCAATAATCAGACCGATAACCACCTATGGCTGCAGCGTATGAAGCACAACCTCCAGAACAAACATGAATAATAGTCAAGTTCTACAAAATAAAATACTTCGTATTATAACAGGCGCAGACTGGTTTGTAAGAAACCATCAATTACATAGGGAAACGGAAGTTCTCACCATACAAGAATTTATAACCACAACTACCAAAAAATTCTACAATAACATTAATTAATGCAGCGGTGCAAATTTCTATCATTTGGGCTCAAATTCAATTCACAAACGATTAAAACGGAAGCTCCCAGTAGACTTATTGATAAGTGATAGTGAATAAAACAACAAATTAATAAAGTGCACAGTTGAATCCCCAATTGAGCGTACGTAGTCCCTCAACATAATTTAACAATAAAAATTAGTGAGAGGTGTAATTAGAAGCTCATTAGTGCTGTATCAAGTGACAAATTTACAAGTTAACAATACCATGTATAGCAAACATTGCTGATCTGGTAAAAAACAATGAAAAAAAAGCTAGGTTTGAGGTTATAAAACTCGTATACCTCGCTACACCTTCAAAAATATAACAAATATTTTCTCTACGATTTTTTCCTCCACGAAGTACCTCTTAATAACGTAACATGGAGATAATCCGCCATTTTTGCAACACCATGTATATAAAAGCGTGTTGTGCCTGCCTGCCTGTGCCGTTTTCATCGTTACCAATCGGACGCACTTCGTTCGCGAACGGCTCAGTCGTCACCGTGCCCTTCAAAACGCGACGCCAAGTGATAAAGCATCTGACTAGTAATCAGATTCGCCCTGAATGTAATTCGCGTTACTAGTTGCTTCCTTTTAGTATCTCAGTATTATTAGAAACATGAAATGTTTCTACCTATTTTGCACAAATTTTAAACACTTTACACGTTACATTATAAACAGCACTATACTTAACAAAAGCAAAATTTTATGAAATTGTAATACAAGGCGATCAGTTTATGAAAATGTGGGCGCTTGGCAACATTACGAATTTCTAGGAGCTTCATTTTTTATTATCAAAAAGGAAATTAAGTAGCGCATAAATTCGGTAACCCCGTTAACGTACGTTTTCAGGAAAAAAACTCTAAAGAGTGTAGCGATTCAAATTGCAGCAACTATGTCAGTCATTTTCAGGTTTTTATATCATTTGTTTTAATTGTTATGACGTCATCACTGCTTTTTTAATGACAATCTATATTTTTTCATTTATTACGGCAGCAAATTTTATCTGTTTTCAACGGTATATAATTTGGAATAGGTTCCATTCGAAATAATTGAAAAAACATTACCTAAAGTTCAAATAGTAAGGATAGTTACCCGGAATTAAAATAAAAACCGATATTTCTACATTCGTTTTTATGTTGGAATTAGTGTCAGAGTGAAAAAGTAATCATAACTAAGTTTTTGTTTTAAATCCAGCTAACTAGAATATTAGTTTGTTAATTGTATTCATCTGCACTATATAAACTTTAAAGCCGTTTTTCTAAAGGAGGTATTGGATTCACCCAAAAAAATCGAAATTGAGTTTTCAACAGATCTTCACGTTTTATAGTCTCCTGAACTCATAAAAGATGTTTGTGTTCATTGTCAGTCGGTGTAAACAGAATATCTCAAAAAAGAAAAGAGATATGACGTTGAAACTTCATATATAAGTTTTGTGTACTATCTAAATGCGACAGCAACCTTTTGAAGAAAATCGCATAACCGGAAGTACAGTCTTTACTCTGATGATTTTTCAGCTTTTTTCGATTTTTTTCAAACGTTACATTTTTATTACATTTTTAATGTTTATTGATGATAGGTAATTTTCCAGTACCTCTAAAAAAATCTTTTTTTATTAACTTCTATTTTATAGGGCATTATAGAGAACTAATAAACTTGAAAATCTGAAACTTTGGCCGTGGATTTTATGTGTAAGAGCGACTACAACTACAATATTTTGACTGTGATATCACTTCCAGTTATATCGAAAGTCGCTATAAATTTTGTTATTTTAAATAGAACACCCGATATACAGGGAATTTATTTTAATAGTTAACATAAGCGTTTCGTTTCTATGCCACCATTTAATCATACAGGTCATTTCCATACAGGGGCGGATGGGCAACATCTTAGCGGCCCGGGAAATAATATTTGTCGGCCCTTTTTTACTTCCTTTTACAATAAAGGAAGTATTGAATTCACCCCAAAAATTCGAAATTGAGTTTTCAACAGATCTTCACGTTTTAGAGTCCCCTGATCCCAAAAAAACATTTTTTTTTCATTGGTCTGTCTGTCTGTGTGTCTGTCTGTGGCTGTGAACAGAATATCTTAAAAACTAAAAGAGGTATGGCGTTGAAACTTCATATATAAGTTTTGTGTACTATGTAGATGCGACAGCAAGCTTTTGAAGAAAATCGCATAACCGGAAGTAGGTGTTTACTCTTGTGATTTTTCAGTTTTTTTTGGATTCTTTCAAAAACGGCTCTAACGAATTTTTTCAAACTTCACATTTTTACTACATTTTGAATGTGTATTCATATGAGGTAGGTGATTTTCCAGTTGAATACTTCTAAAATGGGTTTCTTGTGTTTTTTTTCTATTTTTTTATTAACTCCTATTTTAAATAGAACACCCGGTATATTATTACATTTTTGAATTCAGCTTAAAATTCTAGAGAAAATTTTTCTCTCCAACTAACGTTCTATTTTGTACCGTTTTTGCAGAATTTGTAATTTTTGAAAATTTTTGACAAATGTTTAAAACTTTAAAATCATAGTTTTGCTAATTATAAGGTCACTGTAAAAGGAAGTTGTGTGCGTGTATCACACCCGATTTTTAATTTCCGGATATGACTAAAATATACATTTTTATAATGTCTATAATCACTTCTAATACTCGTCGATTTTTCTTTATTTGCTGCTGTCTGATATTTAATGTAGATGAAAGAAGCAAATTGGAAATGTCCTGTTGATTCTTGCACATAAAGTATGCTCTAACGGAATGTTCATGTTCACTGCTTACTTCATGCTCTTGAATTCCTTGATAAGTGTGCGAAAAGTCATTCATACCAAGAACAAATCGATTTTCGTGCTTTGCGTATACTAGACATACAGTACAAAACAACTTAAAAGTGTTTTCATTGTATGTTAGCCAGTTCCTTACTGTGCCATTTTTCATTTTGAAGGCTTTTTCGCGATTAAAAAACTCAATTAAAGCTGGTTGTCTCGGATGAAATAAAAAAAAATATTTGAATGTCGTACAAATTTGGCGTTTTAAAATAACTATCATAGTGACTATCAGTAATATTAATTGCGGATTGAAAGCTTGATTTTGCTTCGTTTGTTTTTGCAATGCTTTGAAAATTACAAGAAGTTGTTAAAGCAGTAGACGTGGACGCTTGGTTTTTACATTCGTTTTGTATTCTTGTTTCAACTTGAGAACTTACAGATTCAGGGAACGAAAAAATTTTTTCCGATAATTCTTGAGATGGTTGTGGTTGACTAATAATAGAAAAGGCTAGTTTTTCAAACATAAATTTAATGTTTTTAGACTTGTGTGCCTCAGCTTCCATTGCCTTCTTTCTCTTTTCGCGTAACTTCTCCGCTCCTCCTTTCAGTTTTTCTTTGTCCATTTTTTAATGATTTATTATACAATATATTATAATAGGGCGATAATGGATAAACCTAAACCATATTTTTATTAAATTCTTTTTACAAATTTTGTTATTTTAATTACCTTAGTTAAGTCCGATTCGAATATTCAGGGTAAATAACACACGCAAAACACAAAGCACTTTAAGCCTGCTCTTACACAGTTTTATACGTTAAATTTCTGTGACCGAATGATTCCGTAGCCGTATGAAAATTAAATATTTCTAATCGCAGGTGGTACTTTTTTATTTTCAGTCAAAAATTGAATTTGTCCCTCTCATTTCATAAAATCGAATAGTGACCAATCCACAGCGTTTGACGCGTGACTTATCTTAATTACCACAAAATAAACAAAACATAAAAGGTTGAGAGTTATTTATGGGCAGTCGGAAGAAGAAATATAAAAACAAAATTTTTTGCTGATTAATTATATAGGCAAATAATATTGTAAAATACAGAAAAAAATGTACAAAAGTCCTACAAAAATTTGTTAAGAAAATGAATAATTCATTCCGGTTCTTTATTTTCGGTAAGTGGATGTTTATGAAGATAGGTTGGTAGATCACTTAGACGTACTTTCAGCCACCGGCCCTGCGGGCCTCTGAACAGCCGGCCCACCGGGAAATTTCCCGGTTCGTCTTATGGCCCATCCGCCCCTGTTTCCATAGTTACAAATGAGACCAATAGATTAGAGCGTATATTTTACGAGTTAACAAGACAACTAAAAGTTATCCTAATGTATACAACTGAAGAAAATATACAACACACAAGTTGTACCTAGGTATCTGCTTTTTAGGTGCATACCGACATTCCGGTAATAAAATTAAAGTTTCTTATTAGCAAGTACCTAATTCAAATTCGTATGTTAACTCGTAAAATAAACGCTCTAATCTATTGATTTCATTGGTAACTATGGAAGTGACCTGTTTGATTAAATGCTGGCATACAAACGAAACTGCTATGTTAACCATTAAAATAAATTCACTGTACTATTACATTTTTAAATTATGCTTAAAATTTAAAAAGCAGTTATCTTTTCAAGTATCCATTTCGTACGGTTTCTGTAAAATTTATAATTTTTGAACATTTTTGTTTAAAAATTAAAAAAACTAATTTTTGACTAATTATAAGATCAGTGTAAAAGGAAGTTGTGCGTGTGTATCACGCCAGAGTTATTTCTAACGTAACCTATTCAAAATTTTATACCGTTGAAAACAAATTAAAACTTGCTACCGATATATATGAAAAATCTGGTGTGATACACGCACACAACTTCCTTTTACAGTGATCTTAGAATTAGCCAAAAATTTGGTTTTTAATTTTTAAGCATTTGTCAAAAATTTTCAAAAATTACAAATTCTACAAAAACCGTAAAAAATAGAGCGTTAGTTCAAGAGACAAATTTTATCTAGAATTTTAAGCTGAATCAAACATTTAATAATATACCGGGTGTTCTATTTAAAGTAGGAGTTAATAAAAAATAGAAAAAACAAAAGAAACCCATTTTAGAGGTATTCCACTGGAAAATCGCCCATTTCACATCAATAAACATTAAAAATGTAATAAAAATGTAAAGTTTGAAAAAAATCGTTGGAGCCGTTTTTGAAAAAATCGAAAAAAACAAGAGTATACACCATACTTCCGGTTATGCCATTTTCTTCAAAAGCTTGCTGTCGCATCTAGATAGTACAAAAAATTTATATATGAAGCTTCAACGCCATACACACAGACAGACAGACAGAGACACACAGACAAATGAGCAAAAACATGTTTTTTGGGTTCAGGGGACTCTAAAACGTGAAGACCTGTTGAAAACTCAATTTCGAATTTTTGGGGTGAATCTAATACTTCCTTTATCGTAAAAGGAAGTAAAAATATATAGGTTGTCATTTAAAAAAAATATTGATGGCGTCATAACATTTACAACAAATTATATAGAAATCTGAAAGAGTAATATACGCGCTGCAATTTGAATCGCTATATCCCTTTCAGATTTTTCCCCAAAAATCAAGATTAACAGAGTTACACAGTTTATGCGTTACTTAATTTCCACACTGAATAATATCAAACATCCAAAAAGCGCAAACCTTATTCCCACAACAAAACCCTATTTGCAATTTATAGAGTCGCAATGTAAATTCATTAACCTGATAGGCATTATTTTTAAAATGTATAGTTCATCCAAAGCAAACATATGCATGATACAAGAAAATCAATTTTTAGGTGTTACAAGAGTACTATCCAGTACTTCTAAAAATAGGCAACATTTTTTAAGCCTTTTAAAATGGACTGAAAAGCAACATATCCAACAAACGTTTATGCTATTGGCCCCAGAACGGTTTTACGGAAGTGTTGTGTTTTTGGCAATTCTGAAAGCAACTCAGATCTTACCCAGAAGCAGCGCAATTCTGATTTTTACTGACGGCCATACAGTGGATGAAGACTTAGCCCAGTTGGCGGTGCAAGGACTATTGGAGAAAAACATTCAGGTGAGTTGTATTTTTCAAAATTCCGAGATTAACCCGGAGTTTTAGTTATTTGTAGATTGGGGAGGGCTGTATCCAAAGAAAAACCAAGAAAAGCTGTTAAAAGAAGCTGCTAGTCTATCGGGGGGTCAATTCTTCATAGAAAACATCGACAGAGAGATATCGCACCTCTACAGCGCCGGTTATCCACATGGCCCCGACGCCACACAACCAAAGGTAGTTTTTCACTGACTATTAGAAAGCTTTCTACTTAACATTGCAGGCGGTAATAGCTCTTCACTACAACATTACTGGTAAAGAACGCATCAATTTCCCCATAGACTCAAGTGTGAGAAGCATTCATGTCAGTATAACATCCCCAGTCGACTCGGCCTACTTGATTTCTCCGCAAGGTGTGGACCAGTTAACCGTAGCATAACCCGTGGATTACTCCCAGGCTTTTACATTTCAGATTTTGTGCTGGACCTCTTAAACGCCACTGCAGTCGAACGCTTTTCGGAAGGTTCTTTTAGCGAACAAGAATCGGAATTCGGCCAATACGAAGTTCAGTTGAACACTGCAGGCAAAGTATCGACGCCTATTGCCGGATTGTGGCACATCGACCTCGGCGTCGGCGTCGAAAACGCGCAAGGTTGCAACGTCACGGTCTCCGTTCAAACTCATCTCAACGTTTCGTTACATATTACACATAAATACAACGTGAATGGTATGTTGAATTTCCTATCACCTCACTTTTCCTCTAACACGGGTCTAAAACGGGCATCTACATTTGCAGTACTAAATATCGTTCGACATTGGCCGCCGGAAGATATTCATATAAACACACGACGAGGTATGATAAGTTGGGACAATTTTAAAAACGGACCAACCAAAACAGCGCGATGCCTACCGGTGTGGTGACAATGATAACATCAACTTACCACTTCATATCCGTTCAGACTGTTGGAAAGCTCGCCGATTTCACTCCGTCCACTATTAAAAAGTAGGCAAACTGTTTGTGAAACTGACTTCTCTAGTTGTGTATATAAAACGAGCGGAATAGACTTTGTACAGATACGAGTTGGCTGATGTCGATGCGTCACATGTAGCTCGGAGGATTACGTAAACCGTCCGGACCGAACAACGAAGTTCAGTAATGGATGAATAAATACTGCAAGACAAGATTACTTTGCGTTGCCGTGTACTATATTCGCGAAAACAAATCGTAGGAGCAGCACAGTTCCTAATTAATGTACTACTAATCGGTCGGAAGAGGCTTCCTAGCTCGAAATCACGCCAAAGTTGTCATTGTGATGAATTAATGGTTTAAATTTAAACTATGACAAGTTTAGGCACCAACTAATAGGAACTGCAATCATTATCATTACAATATTGACAGCATGCATCATGCTAAATATGCAAAGTCACTAAAAATAGGATCGTGTCTAATATTTGGGCGTTCGCGTGCCAATTTGTTTTGCACATAGAGCAAATTTATGAAGTAATCTCGCATGTTGATTTTAAAGAAAAAGTTTGGAAATATCCGAAAACATTTCCTTTTCAAAGTAATGAAAGTAACTGAAATATGGAATCGTTAACCATTTGAAACATTCAGGTCTCCCAGATTTAAGCTGTCTTGATTGTTATCGCTTTTGGTCATTGAACTATGCACATTTTTTCAAAAAGCCTAGAATACGCAAAGAAAATATACTTAATAAAGCTAGCATGAAGAAGTTTTGTAGTTGCGTAAAATATGTAAATTGAGATTGTTTCTGGAATAACTGTTTTGGATTCTACAGATCCTAACCAATAAACGGAGACTGAACTTGAAATTTATTTAAAAGAAATTAATCATTTCACCACCTTCAACACAGTATCGATAAATAAAAAAAAATACTTATTTTAAATGCTGTCATATTTGGCTAATTTAAATTGAAAATTTAACACCTAAAAAATTTAAAATAGTTATTGAAACAGCATCTCTGAAAATAAGAAAGTTGGAGGAGGGGGGATAATTCAGAAAGTTTAAATATAGCATCGGGATGTCTTTGCTTCGTCAAAATGTAGATCTTAATTATGTCATTGTATTGGTTTGATAATACTCACAGAGGTTTTTGATAACACAAACAATGTAATTAACCGGTGTAATCTATTTTAGTCAGCCTAATAGCTCTAATCACATTTTATCACGCGTTTATCACATCGTATGATGGACATTATAGAAACGGGTATTTTAAAGTTGTTTTCAAACGTTTATTTAGATTCCTTCTATAAAAATACATTCACTTACAATACAGCGTTTCGAGATAAGTGCGAAAAATTTGAACGGATGATTTCTTATCGGAAACTAGGGGGCAGGGGTTCCATAAAAACTTTATCTCGTAAATCACTTCTAGCTGAGTTACACTCTTCTCAAATGGGGGATTAAAATTAGGTTCTTGTCATTTTACTGAAAATAGAAAAAGGGTATTAAAGTGAAAATTAACAGATTTTTTCTACCAATAGAAGGCTTATTTATGATTTTTATTTTCACGTATATCTGACGGATTGAAATTAGCAACCCCTATAAATACTTTTATTATAACGTTTAACGGACAAGAATTGACTATACATACATATATGTACTAGAAAGCAGAATTTACTTAAAAACTGTTTTAGCTCTTTTAATTTTTTCTCGAATCCAACTGTTCTTACATAAAAGAATAATTTAAAAAAATGAATTTCTAATTGATTGAAAAACGCCTAGCAGGCAGTTGTCACTGACCATCCGTTTTGATTGGCAATTTACGTATCTTTTGTGGTAGATTTCGACTTTTGAAAAAAAATATAAAAAGCATAAAATGTATATTGGGAAAACTAAACAAAATAGTATATTGTACAATAAGTTGAGAAAAGTGCAGTTTTTCCATGCAAAGCGCCATCTTTTTAATCGAGGCGAAGCCGAGACTGAAAACGCGCCAAGCACGGAAAATCACTTTTTTCACGTGTTGCACGTACTATTTTTTACTGTAGCAAAATGCCTAAAAATTTTGATATGAGAATATAAAAAATCGTATGATATTGTGCATTTAAAAATTAAACTGTGCGTCGCTACGTAGAAAAGTGTTGCTATACAGAAAAGTACCAAAACGATTTTGTATTTAGAAATGCATGATTGTTAGAACAATGTTACTAAAACAAAAAATATTTCAGGAAACAGAACAAAATAAAACCTAACGACATTATTGCTTACAATTATATTTGAAAATGAAGGCATCCGGCATTTTGCCGAATAACAGTGCCAAGCGTCATAAACAAAATGGTTACACAAAAACTATTGGCTTCACAAGAAACTAACAGCTAAAAAAGTTTTTAAAATATATCAAACTTTCCGGTACACATATGTATGTATAATCAATTCCTGCCCGTAAAAGTTATAATAAAAACATTTATAGAGTTTGTTAATTTTAACCCCTTATAGCTGTAGGTACGTAAAACTGAAAAAAGTCATAAATAAGTCTACTGGTAGAAATCTATCTGCTAATTCACACTTCAATATCATTTCTCAATTTTCAGTAAAATAACAAACACCTGTAACCCCCCTCTTTAGGAGGACATAACTCAGAGGGTGCGATTTAAGGAAAAATTGTTTTGAAAACACTCCCTTAGTGTTCGACAAAAAATTATCTCTTAAAAACTGTTGCACATATTTTGAAACGCCTTGTACGGTATTATAAAATTGCTAAAGGTGTTATGCAGTGTTTCTCATCGTGGTTTTATTTTGTGGGAAATTATTGTATTTTGGGTTTCATATAAGGTTTAGAAAGAAACAGCTGTAGCAAATGCCAGCTGAACAATTGAAAGTACATATATTGTATAAGGTATTTTTGGAGGTTTTCGCAATTTCTAACTTTTTCAACATACAGGGTATCCGAAAAGTATGGTATATTCTATATATCTCGGTAAATATTTATTTTATCAAAAAATGTCTGAAATAATGTTCTTCATTACAGGCAGATATTTAGTTAGTGGTTTCTTAAAAAACAAAGGAGCAGCAAATATCATTACAATTTTTTAAATGACAAGGTACCCCTATATTGTACTCATTTGATAGAGATGTTTTTTCTCTTTACAATGATATAAAACTTTAATACTTTTACTGAACTATAGTTTTTGAGAAAACAAGCGAAAAAGTGATGGTAGAGTGATGTTAAGTTTATTTTAATAGTCGTTAATCTAGACAGCTATGATTGCTTTTAATTTTCGAAAAAATTGATTGCGCCTTAGAACTGTGAAGGTAGTACATGCACTTGAAGTAAAAAGTTACTTATTTACACTGGTTAACATCCATTTGTGAGTGAAATACGCTTTTGAAGTAAACAGAAATGGCTCATTTATCCGAAAGGCAACGTACTGAAATTTTAATGATGCTGGGATATGGAGAAAGAGGGAGGACACAGACAATAGTTTGGAATTTGTTTAACAATTTGTACCCCGAATTTCACATTACGCAATCAACTGTAAGTAACATTTGGCACAAATTTCAAGATACGGGCTCTGTTAAAGATTTACAAAAAAAGGGCAGAGCTACAGCTTTAAATAATGAAGAAAGTGAAAATGTGATGTTGGCCGTCGTGGAAAATCCACATGTTTCCGTTAGACAAACTACGCGAGATTGTAATACAAGCAAATTCACTGTACACAGCGTCCTAAACAAGGAAAAGTGGCACCCATACAAAGCGTGTGTAGTTCAGGAGTTATTTGCAGACGATTTGGATCGCAGATTGGAATTTTGTGAAGAAATAACCCACCAAGTTGAAGGCAATGCAAATTTTCACAAAAATATTCTGTTTACTGACGAGGCAACGTTTTGCTAAAACGGCACAGTTAATAGGCAAAACACAATATACTGGCCTTGAACAAATCCTAACTGGTATCTAGCAGGACACACCCAGTACCAGCAGAAAGTTAATGTGTGGGCAGGAATTATGGGAAACCAGATTTTCGGACCTTATTTTTTTGAGGGTAATTTAACGGCCGAGGTTTATCTAAATTTTCTACGATTTGAGGTAGTTTCTGCATTAGCTGTTTTATACCCAAATGAAGACGATCCGGATATACCCCACGACGGAATATGGTTCCAGCAAGACACACATTTTGGGATTAATGTCCGCCAGTACCTTAATGATACCTTTCCAAATCGTTGGATAGGAAGAAGCGGTCCAGTAGAATGGGCAACTCGGTCACCAGATTTAGGTCCTCTGGATTTCTTCCTTTGGGGAAACCTTAAAAGTAAGGTTTACGTAAATAGGCCTGGAGACATTGAGAGCTTAAAAAATCGCATTCGTGCAGAGATGAGGGCCATCACACCTGAAGCTGTTTCAAATGCGATTGATGAATTTCAACGTAGAATTTCTAACTGCCAGGCTGTGAACGGTGCTCAATTTTAACATTTATTGCAGTTCCCTTTTTTTTGTGTCCAGATTAATATTAACTTAAAATAAACTTGTTACAGTTATTTCAGATTAGTTCAGTTATTATGTTAACATTGTAGATTGCCTAATAAACTTAACATCACTCTACCATCACTTTTTCGCTTTTTTCTCAAAAACTAGTTCAGTAAAAGTATTAAAGTTTTATATCATTGAAAAGAGAAAACACATCTCTATCAAATGAGTACAATATAGGGGTACCTTGTCATTTAAAAAAATTGTAGTGATATTTGCTGCTCCTTTGTTTTTTAAGAAACCACTAACTAAATATCTTCCTGTAATGAAGAACTAAATACTAGACAACTTTTATGGTCCTGCTTGGTCTGAAAAGATATTAAGAATATTTTCAGTTTTTGAAAAAACAAGTCGGCCTTGACAGTGAAGCAAAAATATTTTTTTTTCAGGTAAACCACCCTTTCCGTTCATGATATGGCAAATTTTTAAGTTGTTAAAAATTTGTTGCACATTCGCTGCAAATCTGCTGAAAGTTTATCGGACACTTTATGTGAACTTACTACAAGCTTATTAAAAAGTTACTGCAAAGACGCTAACAATTATTTACTGTAAACTTCCTAAAAAATGTGTAAGGCGTGCTAAAAATGTACTAATTTCTGTAAATCCCCTAAAACGGCTATACAAATTTACCGCAAATTAGCTGAAAATTTTAAAGCAATCTCATTTCCATGCTTAATTCCATTTTCAACAATTAACTAAGTAAATTCAAAATTAACTAAGAGAACCCAGTAAACTGACTGGGGAGATATTCCTACTATTCTACATTTCCAGTAAAATTAGCTAAGGTTCTCCTAGTTAATTTTTAATTTAAATAATTAATGGTTGAAAACGTTCGTGTTCATATATTTTTTATTTTGTAGTGTGGCGAAATACCCAAAGAAATAGCATGATCGGAAGCATTGTATACGCGTTTGCGGTATATGACGAACGATTTACACCAATCATATACTGAGGCTTTTGAAAGGAATGCTTCAAGTTGCGTATACAGCGAGCGATAAATATTAGCAGCTCTTTCACCTTAGCGCACAAAAATCTGATGACCACTCGTTGTGCAACAGAACTGGGTAGATAGTATATAACTTACAAACCTGTTAGACACAAATATCAGTGTTTAAGAATACAAAACAGCATCTCTGGTGTATGTTGACTACATAACTGTCTTGATTATTCCGAAGTAAATTCAGATATACTTATTATAAGTCAGTAATTTAAAAAATCCATGTCAAATGTACACTTCCCTTGTAGTTTATTCTTTAAATTTTTACCGATTTTCAACTTTCTAGAAATTAAAAAGCATACAAATGCAGATTTACATGTGATAAGCTAATATTTAAAAAGTTATGACTTCAAACCTTAGATTTTCAGTTGAAGTAACTTATTAGTGGGTTTCTATGAAGCTATTTATCTATATTATATTTAAGTCTGCCAACATGATGGTGTTACGATACAACGTGCATTATTTTCAATAATCCATTCTATTCATTCTTAGTGCTAACATCGCGTTGTTGCATGTAAATTCAAAGTTCTTATGATTATGAATCATGTTACGTTCTTAAAGTTCTTACCGTGCCATTTATCAGTTCATTAATAAGGGACTTGTCAGATAACTTGCTATCAATCCATGGGAGTTTGTAGCTGTAATAATCACTCTGTTTCGAAATTTCGAAATTGTGACATGCACTAATTACGACAGCTGGACCAGAATCTAAATACGAAATAATGAATACCAGGTGCTTTTCGATAATCGACTTGCACGAAGTCTCGAATATGCTTCAATCCTATTTAATCTTTCACTTCATTCCACCGCATCCTTCCCTTATAATCCATGAAAACTGGCGACCCGAACGATATTAATTATAAAACTAATAGATTAAATTGCCATAAGTAAAAAATGTATACTAATTCTGCATTAAAGTTTTACTAAAAAAAATGAAGCACTGAAATTGCCCACTTAGAATTTGCATTTTGAACTATACAGAGTGTAAAAAATTGTGTTCCAAACTTTAAGGGGTAATAGCACTCATGAAAACAAGAAAAAGCTCCCTAGGAACTTAGGTCGCGAAATGCATTTCAGGGAGCTAGAGCTCTAAGAAAAGCTAGCAAAAAAACTTTTTAATTAAAACTTACCACAAGAGCAAATTTGATAAAAATTTGGCAAACTTGCGTAACTTTTTACACTCAATGTGTTGGCGTTGGAATAAAATTAATGTATGATTCATAAGGTGTAGTTTTCGTAAGTGTGAAGGGTGTTTATTATGACAATTTTAATTGAAATTTTTCGGCAACACTAGTCAATTATTAAAAAAAAATTGTATAAACACGTACTCTTGTTCTAAATTGCTAGAATTTATAATTTTCGAGAAACCGAACCTAAAAATTGCGCTGCACTTATTATCAAAACTGTAGTCAGCTGAGTATTATTGATAATTATCTAAAACAAAGCGTTTCACATCACTTTCTTTCAACTTCCGCTTCTCCCCAAATTGTCACCATTTTTAATTCGTTGAACTTTACTATCGTTACAAGTTACAACCGCGTAGAAACGGCGGCGAAGAAACGTCCCATACCGGTCGGAGAATGCACGATATTTAAAATTACTGTCTAATTACCGGGAATCGAACCCACTCCGGCCGTCTGAGAGTTAAGCACAATGCCCACTTGACCATCCGCTCTCTAATAGGAAATTTAAGATGCTTTCAAAAACATCGAGTTCAATCTTAAATCGTCAATTTCTTTTCAACTATCACTGTATCGGATATCATGTTGGTCACATCGTAAGACTTATTTGCCCTGTATATAAATATAATTGCGTTAAAGTATACTTCAATCTGGACACACAAATATATCTCGTAAAAGAACTTAACTGTGTATATTTCATTTTCACCCCTAATATACATTTCGATGGTATGAAATTTTCTACATAACCATAATTTCATTCGATACCAGCTTCAAATGTATTGATTAATCAATTTTAAATTCTTTTATATCATCAACAGGTTTTAAAATTCTAAATAATTGATCCATTATCTAAAAATTGATAATTTTTAATATTTTATTGCTTAGGTTTAGAAGAAACATGATCTACAAATTGTTATCTTTCGGGATTTTCGTGGAAAAATATACGTGCAAATTATCATCAATTTTAAATTTGTGTATAAGGAAACTTAAATTTAAAATATGCTACTTAGTTTAAAAACTGGTACCATTATTAGTATAAAATCAAAATAATTTTCAGAAACTCTTCCTACATGTGCATAACCACTCCAGTATAAATCGAATCGAAATTAAACCTTCAATAAATAAATACTGATTAAATTAACAAAGCGAGAGTTATGTTCGATACATTTCAAAATCATATTAAAAGATGTGTTTCTCTCTAGTAAATAAAACTTACGAAAAAAATATACGATCATCACTGACATCACCACCCAAAGTTCATAATTATTCGGAGTTATTGAAGAAACTTCAAGATATAGGTACACCAGCCACTGTCTATGCCACCTTACTATAACCGAACCTCAAAATATATTGTTGTGTAGTATAATATGCGTCTCATTTAAAAGTTGGCAAAGCGAAAAAATCATGTGATATTTAACAACACGAGTAGTTTCAAATTCCTCGGGTCTCATTTTTTGGATTCTGTAATTCTCTTGTATTTGCCGTTAATATTCCTGTCTCTGTACTGTGCCGTCGACAACTATTTTTGTAGAGAGCCTTAATATAGTTTTCGCGATTGCCTCGGGTTCAAACAATTTATTTTCGTAAACATCTCTTTCTTGCCAAATTCCATTGAACTTTGTATGCTGAATTTGAATGACACTGACACAATCTTAAGTTTTTTTCTACTTTCAATGCTATTAATTGCAACAGCGTCGAACAAATTTTTTTAACCATTCACTTGCGCAAGTTTATGTTGTATTTCTAACAGATTTATGAATTAACAAAAAATCTCTGCAGTTTTGTATGAGTTTTAGATGCAGTTCTCACAGTAAAAAAAATATTTAAGAATTCCCTACTTTGATTAACAAATTTTAACAAGCTTATCAGAATCAATTTAGGATTTTAATATAACGAGGCTATTTCTAGTACCATTTTAAGATTCACTTATGCATTTTCAAAATGAGGCTGATTAGCCTACCGTATGAAGTGGGAAGATAATTCTATTACATGGTCGTAATTAGTTACTACAGCTACAGATATTTAATTATTATTATAACGAGTATAAAAGGTATATAATTTATAGTATAGGGCAAAGATGCCGAAAATTATTCTCTTTAATTTAGTACCACTACCATATTCTTCCATAAAAATGGTGAGCAGAAATATGCAGAACCGTGATAAGCCATGTAAATTGCCTATGTTCAGAGGTATGACCAACCACCCGGTATACAGAAGTATAAGCCACCTTGACACACTGGCACCAACCATTATTTATGTTTTACTGGCACCCATCCCACATGTTTAATCGGCAACGTCGCATTGCTACTCCGTCTGAAAAAGATCTTGTAATGACCGTCCAGCCTCTGTCCAGTATTCCGATCACTTGACGTCAACATTATGGAGTTACAGTGATAAGCATTATTATCATACTAATTTAATGAAAGCCGACTACATACCTACTGTAAAGAATTTTCTTAAGTGATATGATTAAACTAAATGTACCTGTAAGATAATTGAAGTAAAATATGTAGCTGAATATTTATTAATTTAATAAAAATATACAATGTTTAATATACTATTTTTCTGTTATTTGTAATCTTTTGGATACAAGTAAATGATAACGTTTAATCATATCTACTAAAAAAGATTTTATAATTTAGTACGTGTTCATTAAATGATTATTAAAATAACGCTGACCAACATTTGGTCCAGTATGACTTGTATCATGACATCACGGAGACAGCTGACAACCTGCTGATATCACTGGTTTCATCAATTCATGCTGCAGAGAGTGTGTATTTTAAAAAATGTTTGGAAATATAAACTACACCTAAATACAAACAAAAATGGCAAACTTCAATTCTAAATAAAGTAACAATCCGGTTTCTAATAAAAAAAATATTGAATTTTCTTACGAATTTCCGAACAATTTTCAGTTGATTTGCAAAACAAAGCTCATCTTTCAAATTATGACGATAATTTTCCTTATATAGTGCAATACTAACTTGTTTTAATTAATTTCAAGCAAAAACGTTTATATATAATTTACATTTAATAAAAAACATGTTGCCAGAAAATATTTATTATTATGTTTTTATAAAAATATTTTTTCATCGATGTCACCTTTCATCTTCACTCTATACATTGTGCCCTTTAGTGAGAAATTCTTTCATTGCTCGCTAATGGAGCAAAATACTAGGAAAACGTTTTAAAGGTATTTGTTTGGTTGTAACTGTACTATAACTGTTTTTTTTATTTTTAGATATACAACGTTTTTCTGTTTGTTCTAGCTAGAAAAGAAGTATACATTTTTAAATAAAACATCTTATATGTTTGGCATATTTTACTCTGAATTGTGTTGACAGGTATATGTGGTTTTTGACTTTTCGATGTACTTTAGCCGACAAACAATTCCGCATTAATTCTTAATGTCAGAAATCAACGTTTCTTACTTTTCCTAATAATTTAATTTATGATTATCTCTAAAACCTTTTTGTGGCGTAATATAATTAACGTCATTTATTTAATGGGTGTTTCTCCACTCTTTAAAATTAAAAATATTAAAAATCGAACGTTCCGAGGAACAATCTGCCCTCATTGTCAACGAATTGACAATTAAAATTTTAGACTTTAGACCAGTTACACCCAAATAACTTTTTTCAGTAACTAGTTTAGTTAGTGAACTACGGAAGAATTATGCACTAATGGTGTGAAGATGCCAGGTGAAATTTGGGGATCAATTGTTTAATGAAAATAAATAATAGATTATTATACACTGAACGACAAAAAAGGGAGCAGTTATTTTTTATTTTAATTGTGTAATAATCAATACGAAGTTTGTGCAATCATGTGGATGGATACCTTCGCACGCTGTTCCCTTTTGTAGCATATATTTCACACTCCCTCAATTTTAACTTTTAGAAAAACAGAATTTAGGTTAATAAAAAGAACATACTTACATACATTTGGTACGAGTATGCATGCAAACGTCTGTTCATTAAATAAACCTTCTCATTCAATTAGGGTCCTCTCGAATTAATGTGGAGTAGGAATATTATCTTTTATTATGCCTTTTGTAAACTGTATGGAAGCAGTCCAAGGATACTTGGAAAGAGTCAGCATGAATTAAACTAAATTCTGATTCATTAGTAAACAATACTTAACACGAAAATATTTAAGTAAATATGTGTTCCATTATTTTGGAAAAATACGAAAGAGACAGCATGAATATTCAAGCGACACAAAAAAATTGCAGAGACTATAGGAGTTTTTGTTTAAAATTAATTAATAGTAATTTACGATACGTGCGTAAAGCTAGTTTTTAGTCACGAGCGGGGCAAAGTTAAAACGCGATTGAGTAACTAACGATGCTTTACGCATGTGTATCGTACAATATTTTATCTGCTATAGAATCTAGAAAACACGGTAAATATAAGAAAGTATTTAAATGTAAATTAGGATTATTAGCAACCGGTCGTAATTTTGTGTGGTTAAAAATGTTATAACACGTTGCTACTGACGACGTGCCTAATGAAATAATTTTAAACACGTTGCTACTGACGACGTGAATTAATGAAAACATGTTATTAAACAGTCGTTTTACAAACTTAAAGTTGCCAACTAAAAGTCAGTTTTACACAGTGTTGTAGATAAAATTAGTTGTAGTTATAGCATTCCAAGGAAAATTAGGCTTGTAGTTTTAGAAGGAAAAAATTAAAAGCCCTATGAAGTTCTTTACAGCAAAAATTACAAACATTTAAAAGCAAACATATTTTGTAAATTCTAATTGGCCAAGAGTTTATAAAGAACTATAAACCTCATTATATATTTTTGTAGTTGATCGCCTTAAAAATGAACCGAGGAAAAATAATTTGCTCAAAGAAAATAGTGGTGACGGTAAGTTATTTTTTTTCAAATAATGTTAATTTATTGTTAAAATACAACTGATCCGCCTAATTAACGCACCACCTAAAATGTATGATTTGAATGATTGTCGTTTTGCATTGTCGATGAAATCCTCAGGAATGTTATTGTGCTATGATTGTTATAAAGAATTTACTTTTGTTTTTTTTTCGAAAAGTTTGAACACGCTATGGGGTGCACCAGCAACAACAGCAAATTGCATCTAAGTGGTAAATCTAGCCTCATCTTTTTTAACCTTCTCTTTTTGGTTTATTTTATCATCTCCGTTGTTAGAGGAGATCGGCAATTTTATAGCAGATGTTTTATCGACAGGTTACATTTTTTAACAACGATTATTGAAAGTTGAACTAAAATTAATTGAACAGAATCAGTAACACCTATTTCCGCTTCTACTTCTGATAGATCTTTCCGCAACGATGGCTCATATTCGTAATTAAGCTTCTAATTTGGTCTTGTACGATTTAATTCCATATTTCTATCAACATCTCATCACGGTTAACAAAACGGTCTCTCAGTTGCCAGCCAATAATACTATACAGTGCGAGTGTAAAGTCTGGAACTATCGAAATAAAACGTTTATCAAATGTTTTTGATAGAAATCCCCGAACACGTCAATTTTTATTTTAAAAAATACATATTCTACTGTAATTGTCACTTTTAGCTTGTCTTTTGTTTTTGAGTTATGACGTTAGCGATACTTATTTTTAGATGGGAACCCTACATTTTTTGATGAATTTGGACAGAGCATGAAATTCTAAGACCAAATACGCTAAAAAAGTATGGTACTGTATTTTGAAATTTTCGAGAAAGTCGTACGATTACCACATCCCCTCAATACTAAAATTTCAATTCGTTCTTTTTCACTCAAATATCGCACCATTATTTATTTAATTAAGAGCCCACAACAGCAACAGATAAACAAACTATGAAGAACTGTCTTATTTTTAGGGCTAACTCATTGTTTCACGGCTACTTGATTTCAAAATAGATTATCATACTTTTTTAGCGTATTTGGTCTTAGAATTTCATGCTCCGTCAAAATTCATCATAAAAATTTAGGGTTTCCATTTAAAAAAGTATCGCCAACGTCATAACTCAAAAACAAAAAAAAATCTAAAAGTGACAATTACATTAAAATAGGTCTTATTTAAAATAAAAACGTGTTTCAGGATTTCGTTCAAACGCATTTGATAAAAGTTCTATTTAGATAGTTCCAGATTTAACACTGGCACTGTATAATTTTCAATGCGATTGAGCGCTGGGTTATTCGATTTAAAAAATTACGAAAACAACTCTGTTATGAGTGGACCATCAGAAGCAATCAATTGATTGCAAGAAAGAGTACTAGGAAAGTTGGTTTTATGACTTTTTCTGGATTTAGAAAAAGAAATTTTTGGTAGTCTTTATTTATAAGAAACTTACATCGGTCTCAAAGTAAACTAAAAGTTAAATAATCTAGTGGGTTATTATAACGTTTCCAACGTTTGTGATTATGTCAGAAAAGGAAAAAACCAGAACAAATACGACAAAAATGAAATGATGAAGAAACAAAGATAATTAAAAAGCGTTTTGCTAACCGCATTAAAAGGAAATGATCACCAAAGAAAAATAATGGTCTAGATGTAATAGAAACCCGCCCTATGTTATGTCACGCTGGAAGAAATTGGGGAACAATAAAAGCTTACTTACGTTTATAATTGTTAGAAACCAATAATTTGCTTTTGTAAAGAATATCTTTAAATGGTTTTTTAATGGTGTTACTGTTTGTATAATTATTGATTCTATAAAAAAAAGTTAAATACAAAACTTGTTTACTAACATATATAGACTACATTTTGGCATGCTCGTTTTTTTCTTTGTTCGGGCGTACATACTACAAGAAGCAATCGTCAGTATATTTAAATAGCAAAAGCTATATACTTTTTTGGTCTTGTTTAGTCATCATCCATCCATGGCAGCGTTTCCATACTTTTGAACAACCCCGTATGTAATTAATAGAATTAATATTTTATTCACACTGTACAAATTAGTTTAGATATTATTTTCGCTCGGGGTATTTTTTATTCTGTTATTTTTTGTACACCAAAATATCAATAAATTATATTAATCATGCTATAGTCGCAATTCCACTACTGTCATAAATAGACAATTTACAATAGGTTTTCGGTATATCCTTAAATCTCCATACGCATTCCGTATTTAAAAAAAACTGGAAAAGTTTATTATAAGAGTTGAAAATGTATGCTGCACACTTTTGCCAAGCAAGTGCACTAACTCGTGGAAGACTGTATACAAACAATAAAAGGTTTAAGTAGCATCCAAATGTGTAAAATTAGAAAGTGAATAACTTTAACATGTTTGATAAACTGCCATACCGGTTATATATATATTATAAAACAAAAGGTATCAAAACACCCATAAATATGGCTTCACATATGGCCACTTGGTCTAAATTTATATAATTATTCTATTCTAGGTCTATTAACTCCGCCTATACATCATACTGCGTTATTTAAACGCTCTTTTTCTTACTGTGTCGTTAATGGTTACAACAAGCTACCCCTCGATTTAAAAACGTTATGTATTAGTCCTTTTAAAATTAAATTAAGATTTCTCTTATTCAAATTACAAACGAAGGGAAACGTCTTTTAAATTAAAAATCTTACTTTAGAAATAAAGTACAGCCACTTTGCCGTAACACCGTTCTTCTTTTTGTTTTTAAATCTTCTTTGTATTCTTAATCCATAATCGCAATACTAGTTTATCCCCCACAGGACAAAAATAAAAATACCTTATAATGATTCTGATAATCGAATTGCAGAACATTATATTTATTTTTAAATTAATAAAGTTATTATTATTATACAAATGGGTGCCAGTTGACCAGTTAGTCTAGTGGGTGCGAGTTTACCATAACATACCTTTTAGTGCGTATATAAAAATTATCAAAGTTTTTTGTCTTGATACGTTTGTAGTACTTATGATGAGTAAATTCGTATAAAATATACACTACTATCCCTAGTACTTCAAGTGGGAGCCACTTTGCTGGTTTATACGTTGGGTGCCACACTGTCGACTGCATATACCGTCTATTCTATAAAAAGGGCCCAAGACTGTAGGGACTTTATTTTTTATTTTAACCCCTACAAACCATATACACGGTTTTCATAGTTAAATCGGCATTATTGCTAACTTCGTTATTATTGGAGCTACAAGGTCAGTTAAGTAAGCAAACTAGTAGTATTTTTTTCGCCAATTACGATGGTGAAAACGGAATCAAAATCCAACATAACATTCGCGAGTTATATCAAAAAGTTCAATTTTTTTCAAATGGGACACTCAATATACAATATTCAAAATCGATAGGAAGTTGAATTCTGAACAAAAAGTGTCCGCTGACCTTTTATCCTAATGTCAAAAATGACAAAGGTATTGATGATTTTTCAAATTCGTCAAGGTGGCTGTTAGTGGCAATTTTGCCTTACCATAAAATAGAAATTAAAAAGAATATCCATGAAGTGAAACAATATCGTTTATTTCAAATTATTCTATGAACTTATAAAAACAAAACTCAAATTAGATGCTCAAAAACATCACCACGTATTATCAAATGGGACAATGTTTTCTATAATTTTATAAACATGAATCTTATATTATAAGAGCCGATGCCGCCGGTCGCCGGCCGTCCGGACGTAAGCAGGCGCGCGCACACGCAGCATGAACGGCCTGCATACTAGCAAGTGGCGCGCGCGCACAAATGGCGAGACCGCATTTGTATTGTTAACGCTGGCAAGGCCGGAAGTCGGCTGGCCACCAGCCTAAGCAAGCATTTTTATTGTTAACCGTTTCTTTACGCTGGCAGGGCCAGACGTAGGCTGGCCACGAGTTCTAGTATTCTTTTAATGTCACTTTTTTTTGTGATGACGTCATCGATGTGTTTTTAAATGACATGGTATACTTTTTTTTATATATTCTTGTAGCGAATTTTATTTGTATTTCATCTGTGGAAAGATTTAATAAGGTTGCATAATAAACTTTTTGAAAAAAACCCAAAAATTCAAAGGCGACATAATAGGCCTTGAAATGTAGTTAGAAGATTATCTAATTTATTAAGAAACTAAACAATAGACTATGGCTTTCTAAAGAAACAATATAAACCAACGGAAAATGACAATACTTCAACTACCTACTGCTACAACTAGGTCCAAACAATATAAAACAAAATTCAATACACATTTGGCAGCGTTTAAAAACGCTATTTACTGTGCGGGTTAGTACATCAGCTGGAATATTTCCAACTGCATATCTTATTCTATCTTTCAGCTCCTCCGCATTTTCGGGAACTGTGGTAAAGACTTTGTCTTTTAAATAACTCCATAAAAAAAGTCCAGCGGATTCATATCGGGGGAACGAGGAGCCCATTTGATTGGACCATTCGTACCAATCCAGTTTTGTCCGAAAGTTTCAGTCAAAAAATTAGTATTAATAACAGCGTTATGGGGTGGGGCACCATCTTGTTGGAATGTCATGTTCTGTCTATCAGTAAGCGGCGCTTCATCGAGATAGACACCTACAATATTATTTCGAAGTAAATTGTTGTAACGTTCTGCTGTTAGCGTACCATCGATGAAATAAGGGCCCACGATCATTCCACCCCACATACCGCACCAACCATTAACCCTGAATCTCCTTTGGAAATTTCGTTCCCTAACTATCCTAGGGTTTTCTTGACTCCAGTGGTAATGCTTATTACGGTTAAACATACCATTATTCGTGAAGGTACATTCATCTGATCACATTATTGCGACGGAAAGTTAAGATTTCCGACACAGTTATTTAAAAACCAATTAGAAAACTGAATTCTTCAGCATCATGTTGTTCCAAATTTTGAACTAAGTTTACCTAATAAATAATTTAAAAAATGAAGTGATATATGTACCTAATAATGTTGTAAGGTATACATGTAGTTACTTACCTTATAAGGCCGTAGTTTATGTTTTCTCAAAATGTAGTAAACTGTACCAATAGACCCATTGTTATTACGTGCAACTTCGCGGACGGATGTATTTGGCGTTTCTTGAACGCTTAGTAAGACGTCGAGCTCCATATTTTCGTTTCGTAAATGGCGATGTTTTTTAAGTTTTACTAGAGATCCGGTTCTTCTTAGGCAATGCTCTAATTTACTACATTTTCGGCGATCAGGTATGCTCTTGTCAGGATAGCGATCCCGATATAAGTTGTGGGCTTGAACGCTGTTTTTCCTACACTCAAAGTACACTTGAAGTATATCTACCAACTCGTTGATATTATTCATTCTGTTACGTTTAGCAACACAATTATTACAATGAAATAATAGAAACGTCAAACAAGTGACTGTAGAATAGGGTTACTTGTTTGATGACAAAAGTTAAATTTCATGGCCTTCCTCAACATCTTTAGTTTTTTGCGTTTTTTTCAAAATTTTTATTATGCAACCCTACAAAATGTTCTGACGGCTGAAAAGTACAAAAAATTCTCTACAAGATTATATAATAAAAATTGTACCATGCAATTTAAAAAAAGTGCCGATGGCGTCATCACGAAAAATTGGAGGCACTAAAAAATTTTTTGCTTTGGTCAAATTGTAAAGAGGATTTTCCCATTTCAGAATATATATGGTTTTATAGGACTAAAATAACAAATAAACTCGTTATAGTCTTGGGCCCTTTTTATAGAACAGACGGTATATATATACAGGGTGAATGAGACCACCCGTATCAGTATTTTTTTTAAAGAACGGTGAGTCGTAGAGAGTTGGGATAAAAAAATTTATTATAAAAGTCATACTAAAGAATTGAATGGTGATATTATTATTTCTCGAAAAAGTCAGCATCACGAGTAGTTTTGTCCACAATGTCCAGAACTCCAAAATTTTAAATGGCACCATAAGTCGAAAAACGTATTGTTGAAAAGATCGTTAAAAAAGAAGAAAGTTTTGTAGGAAAAATTATTTTACTACTACCACCCCTTTTAAGTAATATTCGATTAAAGTTATTAAATTTGAAATTCGTTATTAACAAACAAAATTGAAAAGTCGGCTTTTAAAATCTAGTTACCGAATTAAACAATGTTACACACACGTTTTAATGTCAATTACATTTTGAACACTTTTAACATTGTTTAATTCGGTAACTAGATTTTAAAAGCCGACTTTTCAATTTTGTTTGTTAACAACGAATTTCAAATTTAATAACTTTAATCGAATATTACTTAAAAGAGGTGGTAGTAGTAAAATAATTTTTCCTACAAAACTTTCTTCTTTTTTAACGATCTTTTCAACAATACTTTTTCGACTTATGGTGTCATTGGAGTTCTGGACATTGCGGACAAAACTACTCGTGATGCTGACTTTTTCGAGAAATAATAATATCACCATACGATTCTTTAGTATGACTTTTATCCCAACTCTCTACGACTCACCGTTCCTTTAAAAAAAATACTGATACGGGTGGTCTCTATATACACAATGCTTTCGTAAAGTTGAATAAATTAACTTTTGGAAAAAACGCTCGGACCCGTCGATGTATATTTTTATTTTGAGCATTTTTTGAAATAAAATGCATACATGCAGGGTGTCCCGTGTATAAGGTATGGCGTTATCGATGTTTTTTTTTTAATGGAAACCCCCTTTTTTTATTACGGAATCTGAAAGAACGCATCTTTTTACTTACGTTAAGCTGCTTTTTGAGTACAGATCAGATAATCAAAAATTAAGAATATGACCAGCGCACAAGGAAGGTCACTAGGGCTGATGGACCAAAAAACCGATAGAAATAGAAAGAATGGACGGATCGGATGACAACACTGGCAATCAATCGGCTACGATAAATGGAATGAAGGAAGGACTTGATGACAATACTGGCAATGACCCGGCAACACGCAAAAATAAAAGAAGGAAGAAAGACATACGATTAGCAACATGGAACGTCCGCAGCCTAAGAGTGGCAGGAAAATTACAAAATCTAATAAGAGAAATTAAACGATACAATATAGAAATACTAGCTATTCAAGAAACGAGATGGAAAGACGGTGGTATCACGGATATTGAAGGGTATACTTTCTGCTACAGTGGTAATGAAAAAGGGCAATTAGGAGTAGGATTTATGATAAACGAAAAATACAGAGAAGCCATAGTTAAATTCACACCAATTGATGAAAGAATGGCAATACTGAAACTGAAAACAACATTCAACAATATAGTGCTGGTAAATGTACATGCACCGACAGAGGAGGGAGAAGACGAAGTTAAGGAAAACTTCTACGCAAAATTAGAAAACGAAATCGTTAAGATAGGAAACTACGATATAAAAATATTAATAGGGGACCTAAATGCAAAAATTGGGAAGGAAGATATATATGTACCAATCATTGGGAGACACAGTTTACATACCTGCAGTAATGATAATGGGAGAAGATTAATCGATTTCGCCAGCGGAAAAAACATGGTAATATCTAGTACAAAGTTCCCACACAAGCAAATACATAAACAAACATGGATATCACCGGACCAAAAAACCAAAAATCAAATAGACCATCTCTTAATAGATGCACGACACGAAAATAGCATACTAGATGTAAGGAGCTTCAGAGGGGCAGATTGTAATACAGACCATTTCCTGGTAAAGGTTAAATTAAGACAAAGGATAGCCAGCGGGAAAGAAGGAAAAGGAATACGAAAGAAACAATACGATATAGACCGACTAATAAAGAGCGAGGAATTACAAGACCAATACAGTAGCAGAATAAAGGAGAAGTTCGAACAACGAAAAAATACAAAAAAAGAAGAGAGTATAAATGCAGAGGAAATAGAAAGTAACTGGATAGAACTGAAAAGAGTAATTGTGGAAACTATAGAGGAAGTAGTAGGTCAAAACAGAAAGAAAAAAAGAAAACACTGGTTTGATGAAGAATGTGAACGCACATTAGAGGAAAGAAACAACGCAAGAATAGAAATGCTAAGAAATATGTCTGACGAAAATATAGAAAGGTTTAAAGACAAAAGAAGAATAGCAAATGCAAAATTTAGAGAGAAAAAGAGAAAGTATGAACGGAATAAACTAGAAGAGATGGAAGAAATGGGAAACCGGGCGAATACAAGAATGTTCTACAAAGATATAAAAGAACAAAAGAAAGGCTTCCAACCTAGAACACAATTGTGCAAAGATAAAGAAGGGAACCTGATTGGAAACAAGGGAGAAATAATGAGAAGATGGAAAGAGTATTTTGAAAATCTACTGAACCCAGATAATAGACAAACACAACTAGAGGAAGAGAACTGGGAAGACCAAGGAGAGAATGACAAAGTAGATCCTCCGACACGTGATGAAGTACAGCAGGTGATAAAATCACTAAAAAATCATAAAGCACCAGGCGAAGACCGCATCACGGGGGAAATGCTAAAGTATGGCGGACCAATTATAGTAGATGCAATACACGACATAATCGTAAATGTTTGGAAAAAGGAAAACATGCCGAAGGAATGGAGTATGGCAATCATATGCCCAATCCACAAGAAAGGCGATAAGACCAACTGTGATAATTATAGAGGGATTGCGCTATTAAATCAAGGATACAAGGTTTTAAGTAAATTAATAAATGAAAGATGAAGCCGTGGATGGAGAAAACAGTAGGAGAATACCAATGTGGGTTTCGAAGAGGGAGAGCGACGACGGACCAAATCTTCTCAATCAGACAAATGCTCGAAAAATTCGGAGAATACAACACTGAGCTGCACCACCTATTTATAGATTTTCGCCAGGCCTACGACACCGTAATTAGAAAAGAGCTACTCTGCGGATTGGACGAGATGAAGGTTCCAAGAAAATTAATAAGACTGACAAAAATGTGCCTTACTGAAACAAAAGCAAAAGTTAGAGTTCAGGACCAACTATCGGAAAGCTTTATAATTAATAATGGACTAAGACAGGGAGACATAATATCAAGTACATTATTTAACTTCGCGTTGGAAAGAATAGTACGACGGATACCAATCAATCCCGGAGGCTCGATATTTAACAGACGATGTCAAATACTAGCATATGCTGACGACATAGACCTTATAACAAGGAAAACAAGAGACATGGAAGAAGTATACGAATATCTAGAACAAGCGGCGGATGAACAAGGGCTAAAGATAAATACAACTAAAACAAAATATATGATAACAGCCAGAGACTTAAGTAATTACGAAAAAGTTAACAGCATTACCCTCAATCAACATAACTACGAAAGAACAAGCCAGTTTAAGTATCTAGGGTCCGTAATTAACGAGAAAAACGAAATCGGAGAAGAGGTTAAAGCAAGAATAGTAGCAGGTAACAAATGCTACTACGGACTAAGAGACATGTTAAAATCAAAATCGTTGTCGGTGAATAATAAAATAAAAGTGTATAAAACAGTGATAAAACCAATAGTGACGTATGCAGCGGAAACATGGAGCATAACCAAAAGTGAAGCGAAAATGCTGGATACTTGGGAGAGAAAAATTTTAAGGAAAATATTCGGCCCAGTGAATGAGAACGGGATGTGGAGAGTGTTAACAAATCAAGAACTAAAAGCACGGTATGAAGGACCTAATATAGCTACAGAAATCAGAGCGAAAAGGATAAGATGGCTAGGACATGTGCAGCGTATGCAGCCCACAAGGGGACCTAAAAAGTGCTTAAATAATAAACCAGAAGGCAATAGAAAGAGAGGAAGACCCAGACTACGGTGGCTAGAAGAAGTAGGAAAGGACCTTACGGAAATTGGTGTGACGAGATGGAAGGAAAAAGCAAAAGACCGTAAGGAATGGAAAAGGATCGTAAACGATGCAAAAAAGTTGGAAGAGAAACAATAAGTAAAAGATAACAGCAACAACCAATCTAAAATTCGAATAACGCAAAGAAGATTCCCTCCTGAATAAACCCCAGGAGGGTTGAGACGCGTGTGACGAACGCGCCCCGTAAAAAATAAACCCGTTATGAAACCCCTAAGGAGGTCAAAACCCTTCATGGGTTGTCGCACCAAAAAGTAGTAATAATATCACCATACGATTCTTTAGTATGACTTTTATCCCAACTCTCTACGACTCACCGTACCTTTAAAAAAAATACTGATACGGGTGGTCTCTATACAGGGTGTTTGGTTCACCGACGTATATCCGAAAGGAGGTGGTAGGTGAGTCGGTTTGGAACTTATTTAACCAAAAATACCTTTATACAAAGTGTCACGGTTTTTATACGTGGCTTACCAGATCAAAGTTTGATATCTAGAGAATACATTTTTGAACTTTAGTCGACTCCATATTTTGTTTTATCACATGTAGAGTGTATCAAGTGATTTTATTTGATAGAACAGATATCAAAGACTACTAAAATAAAAGTTACAAGAAATTAAAAGTTTGCAGTTGTGTCTAATTAAAATTAATCATACTAAAACTGCAGTAATTTAATAAAATCACAAAGTTGGCTTTATCTCAGAAACCGTGACACTTTGTATAAAGGTATTTTTGGTTAAATAAGTTCCAAACCGACTCACCTGCCACCTCCTTTCGGATATACGTCGGTGAACCAAACACCCTGTATACACAATGCTTTCGTAAAGTTGAATAAATTAACTTTTGGAAAAAACGCTCGGACCCGTCGATGTATATTTTTATTTTGAGCATTTTTTGAAATAAAATGCATACATGCAGGGTGTCCCGTGTATAAGGTATGGCGTTATCGATGTTTTTTTTTAATGGAAACCCCCTTTTTTTATTACGGAATCTGAAAGAACGCATCTTTTACTTACGTTAAGCTGCTTTTTGAGTACAGATCAGATAATCAAAAATTAAGAAAAAATTTAAAAGTTGCAAAATACTAAGTTTAGTAATTTCTAAAACAACTAAATTAAATGTACAAATTGTGCACCGTTGTCTGCCTGACAGCAGCTAAGACGACCGATATGTTTTTTGCTGATTGCTGTCATTGATAAAAGCGTAAAACCACACTTCTTAAAATCAAATTTAGTATTTTGGCAATTTAATTTTTTTTTCTTAAAATTACCTTAGCGTAAGTAAAAAGATGCGTTCTTTCAGATTCCGTAATAAAAAAGGGGGTTTCTATTTAAAAAACATCGATAACGCCATACTTCATACGCGGGACACCCTGTATGTATGCATTTTATTTCAAAACATGCTCAAATAAAAATAAAAATCAACGGATCCGAGCGTTTTTTCCAAAAGTTATTCCTTGAACTTTTAACGAATTTATTCATGACTTTACGAAAGCACTGTATATAATTATTAATAAAAAACTAGAATTGCTTTAATTTCACTAATTAGGTAAATATGTCTGAAAGTTATTAAGGACGAACAAATTCAAGATCCCACCAAATATATCCATACGAAATATTTGCTTCTGTTTACAAGCGTTTCCGACATATATATAACGTTTGTTTTCAAGATTAATTAATGCGCTAGTAGTTTGTACAAAAACAGCTTACACGCTATATTAAGTAACGTTATATAATCGGGTGAAAAGAGGGTCACCCGGTTAAACCACCGAAGGTCATTATCTATCAATGCTTTGCTGATTATTTTCATATGTTGCGCCAAGTCGGCAAGAGTTTAAAAAACTTTGAAATAGTGACGCGATCATACTTTTTTATATCATAGTTTGTGGTTACGAGACTCAGAAGTTTCTACTAAAACATTGTAATTATTAGTTTTCAATATGCAGTTATATTTCTTCTATATTCCCTCTTTTCACGGTAACTTTTTTAGAATCGACATCAAATGGAAAAAAAGTAGTGCGAGTGACACTTTCTGGAGACTTTGGTAGTATAGAAAATATAACCCTCGTTAATAAACGAGGGTCACCAATTAAACAAAATGTGCCATTCACAACTCAACACAAGCAGAAAGAACCACTGACACTTCCAGATGGCAGTACCTCCAGCACTAACCATGAAGTCGACGTAGATCTAGATGAACTTCCTCATGAGTCGTTTTATTTACAAATTTCGGGGGAAGATAAATATGGTATTTATTCTTGCAATCGTTGACTTCGATATAACTACATTTTCTTTAAGGGTCTACTTTCTCCAGATTATCGTATATGGACAGGGAAAAGGTAACTTATTTGGTAGATCCTCTCACCGTAGAGGTAGGGGCTGGTTCCGAATTATTGGTGATGCCCAATCAACAAGCTAAAATATTTTTTGAGGTAACTAATAATCGCGACCAAGTTATGTATGTTTATTTCATGTGCCAAGACGAGAGGAGTCTTTTAGCACGAATGGAACCGAAAGCGTAAGAAATAGTTTTTAGGGGAAAATCAAACTAGCATTAACATACGTGTTTCAGATCTTGGCTAAATCCTAAACAAACCGTCATCGTGACTGTCACTACGTATGTTCCTAATACAGCTTCTTCGGGATACCGAAACCTCATTACGTTTACAGCATCAGGGCCCGAGAGAGCCCAAAAGGCAGCAATAATGTACATCAGTAATACTAGAATGCAGGACACAGAAGAACCTCGTATGACCCATCGGTATACCAGTGCCTGTACTGATAATCTTCTGGGGAAATGTGAACATGGTACCTGGGTTATTGAAGTTACCTCAGAAGATAGAGAGTCTGGTAAGTTACAGTTCATACTTTAATCTAGAGTACTACTTGGATCTATTACAATCTACAGGTTTGCTACAATTAACTTCCAATCCAAGAGGTTTGTATTTTCCCAATCCTTATATAGCAGGAACTAAGGAACCCGTAGTTGGTCTTTACGGGGGCTCATGTTGCCAGTCCAAAATTCAACTCATAGCAGTCGATATGATGAATAACAGGAGAACGTACACAGCGGACGCTTATCGTGAGTGGTAGGTAGGACATGTGCCTGGGCAAAAATTATTTGATTGTTTTCAGACGCCCCTTTAAGCGCTGGGTCAGTTGCAGCAATCGTATTGGGAGTTTTGCTATTTATTATTATAATACTAGCAATAATTTTCTTGTGCAAAATTAAATGCTGCAAGCAAAAGGAATCTGTGGACTTGCCTACTTATAGAGGGCCACACGGAAATACCCGAAGTACTAGATATTGATTATTAACATGAAGGAAATCGCATTGATGCCGATGGATGTATTTATTTTATTTTTCACTAAAAACTATTCATTACATTCACACAGTTTAGGATTATATTTACGAAATCTCAAAGTATTAAGAAACGCTTTAAAATGAATTAGTTTGTCTAACATTAGTAGTATCCCGATTTTGTTTTTCATTACCTAGTTAACATTTTACAACTGTCATTCTTATTCAAATATTGTTTTCTTGGTGTGAACTATAAAAATTAAAATTGAATAGAATAATTACCAACCATATAAAAAACAGTTTAATGATTATAAAAAACGAATATAGAAATAAGAAAAATATGTATTATATAACTTCAGTTGCGTTTGTAATAATAAATAAGTAAAAATATATTTATAATTGTATTAAAACTGCCTTTTAATATCGTCCAAACTGTAGATGTTGGTCGTTCATAAACGAGTCGTGGAAAGTAACGACTCTGAAGTAGGAGTCATATGGGCCGATGTATCTTACTGCCATATATGCTAAGAGGATTCAAACATCCAAAAATTTATATGCACGTCTTATTTTTGGCATTAAACAATGTGAAAGTGTAACTAACAAACTTGTAACTTTAAATTGGTTAAATATGTTGCACACACGTGTTTTGCAATTACATTACCTTTATCACATGTAATTCTAAACAAATATCCTTCATATCTATATGACAGGTACCTTCCGTACTGGTGTACATAACCTGAACCTCAAATATAAAGGTCTCTTAACTCCATTTATACATCACACTACATTATTTAAGAGCTCTTTTTCTTACTGTGTCGTTAATTGTTAACAACAAGCTACCCTTCGTTTTAAAAACGCTAGGTATTACCCATTTTAAAATTAAATTAAATATTTTTATTCAATTACAAACGGAGGGAAAGGCATTTTAGATTCCAAATGTTCTTTTATAAATTAACTACGGCCACTTTGTTCTTTTAAATATTTTTTAAATTGTAATCTCAATTCTCAATATTAGTTTATCACTAACTGGATAAAAATTAAAAATATTTAATAACCATGCTGGTAACTGAATTGCAGAACATATACTCAACACTTTTATCAAGAATAAAAGTTTCTGATAAATGGATAAGAAAACAACTTTCCATGTGTTTAAATGAATGACATACACTGTATAATATTATAAGTAACGATCAAACGTGATATATCTACCAATCAAACGATGGTATTGCAACAACGGAAAGTAGAATAGGGGCCACTATCCCCTCCACTTTTTATTTCATTCGCGGAATCGCAGTTTAATCCGCGGATTGACCCAATTAATTTCGCGGTTGGACCTAATTAAATCCGCGGTTTGCTCTAATTAATTTTGTTATGTGCTACTGATTAAATTACGCATTAGCTTCTGATTAAATTACGCGGCGGTCATTTTTAATTTGCTTCCGGAATTACGCGGCGCCCATTTTCAATTTTCGCGCGATTATTTGAATTTGAAATTTTTCAGATTTTTTTCTTAAGTTCAATTTTTTGAATTTAAACTTCCCGGGGGTGTCGGCCATCTTGGTTTTCTGCGCGCGCACTTCTCTCGGATGCCGTTTTAATTTCAATTTAGCGACCATTTTGAATTTCAAATTGGTAAATCTGTCTCTCTCTTGTACTCATTGGGCGTTGGTTGTCTCTCTTGCATTCACAGGATGGATGTTTAATTTAAAAAAATCTCTGGCCGACTCGGATTTAAGCCCGCTACGTTCGTATCCACATCTCTGTTGCATCGATCTATGCCGGTAGGCTACCGAGGCGCCTTGGATTTTAAGGTGTATAGCGGAAAGCCACTTCACTGCTCTGACGCGCCCATGTTTTTAAAACTAAATATTTCTTGAAAATTATAATTTATAACAATGGAACTGCATCGTGTAGGGCAGGGGTCGGCAACCTTTTTCGGACGACGGGCCATTTTCAAAATAAATTTTTCTATGCGGGCCGCACATTCAAATGTAACTTAAATAGTGCTTTTATATCATATACGAGTATAAATATTATTAAAAATAAATATAGAAAAAATGTATTTTTTATTGACATGCTATAATAACAATAATGTTAGAGAACAAAAATTTTACAATTCTTAAAAGGAAAAAAAAGAAAATACAATTCCAATTAAATATGTATAAATATGTTAATATAAAATATATAAATATAAAAAATATAAAATATTGTAGTGAAACGTCATACGGCTGTCAACAGGAACGCACATATGAACATACAGTAGCAAACTGGCGAAATGAAAGAATTAGTGATGGGCCTATCCGGAATGAATAATCGGAAAGTTTCCGATTGTTAAAAAATCGGAAGGTTTCTATTATTTCGGAACTTTTCGGAATTCGATTATTTTACTGTTCGGTGCACAAAATTCGGAACTTTCGGAATTCGATTATTTTACTATTCGGCACACAAAATGAGAAAACGAAATGCCAATTTGAACTGAACGGAATACGGAATGTTGTATTGACTCACTTGACTGCTCTATGCTGGTTGGCGAATGTCGACGGGTCGCGCCGTGTGCGCACGTGTATGATACGTGAATAGCACTAATGGCAGTGGTATTTCGTATATTAATTATTAGATAGTACACCTACAGACTTCAAATTCAAGTATTGTTTTATACTATCTATTATGTACTTTATGTGCTATTAAACTTTAAAATATCACTACCATTTTCCGAAAGTCTATTAACGTAACTACTGTAATAATTTGAAAAAATATTTTATTTCCTCATATCCCACTGTGCGACTCAAACTTATAAATTGTTTTTTAGGATACTGCATTGCTAACTAGCGTCTACATAGTTACAAACGAGTCCGGTAGATAAAATTTACCGGCCTAGACCAGTAGTAATAGAACTACTACTGGTCTAGGCCGGTAAATTTTATCTACCGGACTCGTTTGTAACAATGTAAACGCTAGTTACCAATGCAGTATCCTAAAAAATCTTATACGATACAAGACAGGTAGAATTCTTATGGCCTTGCCAAACATACAGGTCTCGCCCTACGGTTCGACCTGTAAAGTATAGGCGCAGCCATAAAAATGTTGCTACCGGTCTAATAACGTAAATAGCTATTACTGACCGTCCTACAAACCCAAACAATAGATGCCAACGCAGATAAGGGCTTACGGCGCGACGGCGAGTGCTCTCATCGTAAATTTGCACGCACTTCATCTTCCTTCCGCTTGTTGTTATTTCGCTCGTTTTACCTTGCTTGCATTTAAGGAATGTAAAATAATCGGATGATATTCCGATTTTATAAACATTCCGAAATGGAACATTTCGATTATTGAAATCATCCGATCCCATCACTAGAAAGACTGCTACACTTGCTAAGCGAGACGTCGTATTCGCTGGGGAGTGGGGATTAAACTTGCGCAGTAAAATAGGTTTCCCACTATGCTTCTGTTTGTCGCGCATTTTTGTCACCGGCCACATTTCGGCACGCTTACGCTCTAAGTTTGTTGATTTTTCCTAAAGTTATATTGGTGCTTTGGCGGGCCGCGCAAAAAGTTGCAAAGGGCCGCATGCGGCCCGCGGGCCGCAGGTTGCCGACCCCTGGTGTAGGGTATTAAAAGGTTAATAAGATTTTTTTTAAATTGATTTCATAAGTGGTTTTGCTAGAATTAATTATTTAATTCCTGCAACTGTTGGTTGAGGTTAAAGGAATTAAACATAAAGTCATTCGCGTCGCGAGCATGTTATAATAAATTTTAAATGTTATTTTCGACTGAATTTTAGTCGCCAGATTGATGCCTATTGTAATATTATAGCTCTGTAATTTTTAAAAAATTAAATGGACTTAGTTTGATTCTATAATAAAAAGAAAATGTATTTAACAAACCTGCCACATGCCGGTGTAACTGATAATAGATCTCAAAGAGGCATTACGTCGTATGATCCTAATTATTGCTGCGGAATCTTACGAATTCGCGCGAAATTTCTAAGAAACGCTAGAACAGTTTGATTACGTATTTATACAATGTCGAGCAAATGGTAACGGTTTAGCCTGAGGCCACCTAAATTCTGCGTTTTAGAAAACAGGCTTCTCCATGTCCGCTTTCTCCCGTTTAAAAACCACATTTCCTGGAAAAAGCATGTTGTGACGAACAGCAATGATTGGAATTTTTAAAATATTGCCCGTCGAACAACGGAATAATTCTAGAACGAATCGAAGCTTTTATTTGTATAAAATGGCGGTCCGAACACGACGCTGCACAAAACCTGGATTTTTATAAGAAAGAAAACTGCATCTTGTTTTCCAACAAATTGGTGCAGGTTTGATGGCACGACGGTCTTTTTAATTTGTAACACCGAGATTGACATGTTTGGCTTTTATTTTATAAGTAAGCGTCTGAAATTGTGTCATTATATCGATCAAAACTGTATTTTAGTTTTAAAAATCCCAGTATAAATGCAAACGGACGAAAATAAAAACGCAAACACTTTGTAATAAAGAAAGCTTTTTGCGCCGGCCCCAAGTCGGATTTGAACCCTAGTTGTTACGAGATTGTCATGTTTGACTTTTATTTTATAAGTAAAGCGTCTTAGTTACTTTGAAGCACATCTTTTGTAAAACGCACCAGTCAAATTTAAAATAAATCACTAGGTTTTGGCGAGGGTCGGCGTCGAAATGACAATTTAATAATAATTTTCAAAGTACATTACTCTAACTTGTTGTAATTTTAGTAAGATTTGAATAAAAACAGCAATTTTATTGAAAAATATTCTGCTACAATCATTTCGAAAAGCAAAATTTCAGTTAAGTAGGCTCGTTGTGCATTTTTATTACAACGTTTTATCATAAATATTATCTAAACTATTTAAAAATTTTAGATTCACGGTAGATTGATCGATATAATGTTACAATTTCGCATTTTTATTACAAAAGTTCTTGTACTTTTGATAAAAATATATGTATGTTGATCCCAAATTAACATAAATTTGAATAAAAACACGCAATTTCATTGAAAAATCTTCTGCCACCATCATTTCGATAAACAGAATTCAAAAGTTCTTGCAAAATGTATCAAAATATGTATGTGATGACCACAAATTAACACAAAATTTGAATAGAAAACACGTATTCCACATCATTTCACTTAAAAATTATCACAATTCGTTTTACAAAACGATTTATAATAACGAAAATGATGTAAAAACAGTTTTAGAGTTATTTCTAAGCATAATTTTGCAAATGTTTTACACTTTTTTATAAAATGCATCACACAAAATTAAAAGATCACAATTTTTAAATTATATTACGCCATTATGAAATCGTAGATTGATTTTTTGAAATTTTACACTTTGTATCTGTAAAATAACTTCAAATACTAATATTTTAGCTTTTAGATTTTGTAATTGCAGATTCGTGAAAAACAAAAGCAGAGTAGAAATAAAAAACACAAACACTTTGTAATAAACAAATATATTGTTCTTATTTCGTATAATACTTAATAATATAAAAATAAATGTACAGCTGAATGTCTTATTTTCTAAAAATCCCCTAGCCAATTTACAAAACTGTAGTTTGAGGTGCACAACATTTCAAATTAAAAAGGCTGCAAGTAATAAAATCAGAATTCATTTACATGGATCGTAGAACAAATTTCATTGTGTCATTTTAAAGTTTAGGACGCTCCCAATCCAGAATTCCATTCGTTTTTGCTATTGAGGACATCTGCCTTAGAGGTGTTTTTCTAACGGCTCTTCTTTGGAAGTGCTTCCTAATCGACGTTTTTCTGACTGCACCTTTTTGATGTGGACTTGGATGAGTAGCTGGTGTTTTTAATTTATATTCTAAATCGGACTCGCAGTTATAAAATTTTAAAATAAAAGGGATGGAGGCATTGCGTGCGTCACATAGCAGACCGGTTGGTTCTTGTAAAATTCAGCGATGACGAATCACGACAAATAATAAAACGTCAGCTGAAGGACAACTCCTTCGATAAATATATATCAAACCCGATTTAGAAATTTGTACATGACTTAATTTATATGAAATATTGTATGAAATTGCAAATAGAAGGCTTTTAAACTATATGTTTTCTTAATTATGCAGAGAGTGCTCGTTTATACAGGGAGGCAGGTTGGCCGAATGGTTAAGGCGTCAGATTTAAGCTCTGGTCTCGAGAGAGACATCAAAAGTACAAGAACTTCGTAATAAAAATGAACAACAAGCCTACGTAACTGAAATTTTGTTTATCGAAATGATGGTGGCAGAAGATTTTTTCAACGAAATTGCGTGTCTTTTATTCAAATATTACTGTTTGAAGCTATTTTACAGATACAAAGTGGCTAAAATTCATATACATCAAACTACGATTTCGTAAGTGCGTGATGTAATTTAAAAAATTGGGATTTATTTGAATTTGAGCGATGCAATTTATAAAAAAAGTGTAAAACATTTGCAAAATTATGCTTAGAAATAACTCTAAAACTGTTTTTACATCAGTTTCGTTATTATAAATCGTTTTGTAAAACGAATTGTGATAATTTTCAAGTGAAATGTTGTGGAATACGTGTTTTCTATTCAAATTTTGTGTTAATTTGTGGTCATCACATACATATTTTGATAAATTTTGCAAGAACTTTTGAATTCTGTTTATCGAAATGATAGTGGCAGAAGATTTTTCAATGAAATTGCGTGGTTTTATTCAAATTTATGTTAATTTGGGATCAACATACAACGTAAATCTAAAATTTTTAAATAGCTTAGATAATATTTATGATAAAACGTTGTAATAAAAATGCACAACGAGCCTACTTAACTGAAATTTTGCTTTTCGAAATGATTGTAGCAGAATATTTTTCAATAAAATTGCTGTTTTTATTCAAATCTTACTAAAATTGCAACAAGTTAGAGTAATGTACTTTGAGAATTATTATTAAATTGTCATTTCGATGCCGACCCTCGCCAAAACCTAGTGATTTATTTTAAATTTGACTGGTGCGTTTATAAAAGATGTGCTTCAAAGTAGCTAAGACGCTTTACTTATAAAATAAAAGTCAAACATGACAAGCTCGTGACAACTAGGGTTCAAATCCGACTTGGGGCCGGCGCAAAAAGCTTTCTTTATTACAAAGTGTTTGCGTTTTTATTTTCGTCCGTTTGCATTTATACTGGGATTTTTAAAACTAAAATACAGTTTTGATCGATATAATGACACAATTTCAGACGCTTACTTATAAAATAAAAGCCAAACATGTCAATCTCGGTGTTACAAATTAAAAAGACCGTCGTGCCATCAAACCTGCACCGATTTGTTGGAAAACAAGATGCAGTTTTCTTATAAAAATCCAGGTTTTGTGCAGCGTCGTGTTCGGACCGCCATTTTATACAAATAAAAGCTTCGATTCGTTCTAGAATTATTCCGTTGTTCGACGGGCAATATTTTAAAAATTCCACTCATCGCTGTTCGTCACAACATGCTTTTTCCAGGAAATGTGGTTTTAAACGGGAGAAAGCGGACATGAAGAAGCCTGTTTTCTAAAACGCAGAATTGAGATGGCCTCAGGCTAAACCGTTACCATTTGCTCGACATTGTATAAATACGTAATCAAACTGTTCTAGCATATCTTAGAAATTTCGCGCGAATTCGTAAGATTCCGCAGCAATAATTAGGATCATAGGACGTAATGCCTCTTTGAGATTTATTATCAGTTATACCGGTATGTGGCAGTTTTGTTAAATACATTTTCTTTTTATTATAGAATCAAACTACGTCCATTTAATTTTTTAAAAATTACAGAGCTATAATATTACAAAAGACATCAATCAGGCGAATAAAATTCAGTCGAAAATAACATTTAAAATTTATTATAATATGCTCGCGACGCGAATGACTTTATGTTTAATTCCTTTAACCTCAACCAACAGTTGCAGGAATTAAATAATTAATTCTAGCAAAACCACTTATGAAATCAATTTAAAAAAAATCTTATTAACCTTTTAATACCCTACACCAGGGGTCGGCAACCTGCGGCCCGCGGGCCGCATGCGGCCCTTTGCAACTTTTTGCGCGGCAAGATTCTAGAACATGTCCTTCAGGTACATGTCTTGTCTTATGACTTTGTTAAGTGATTTTGACGTCATTAAGCTATCCTTGTTATCAATTCCACGATTGGGTATTATTAGTGCATTTAAGCTGAAATTATTCTATTTAAAATTTCCTGGATTCGGCCCTGTACTAGTTTATATTCGAATTCATTTTAGCCAGCGTTCAGATGCTCGTGACCGTGAATTCCTTCTTTGATTTCTTATTGTCGATAATGCGTGCTAACACTTTAAAGTTCTACGTATTACTTTTTGTTGTTCTTGTAATTTGATATTTAAGCCCTTGAATTTTAATCCGATACGCAGTAGCTTTCGTTCATTGTTAGAAACTTTCCTTTAAGCCTTATCTTTTGCCAATTCAGCAATTGCATCACCCGTTAAAGCCTTCTTTGTGGTGTTCTCAGCCCACGCATTTTACGTCCAGGTTTGGGACCATGGGAAATAAAGTTTGATAAACCCTTAGTTAACCGTGTATGTGGGATTATTAATTTTGGAGTTCAAAACTTTCTTCCGCTACGTTGTTCTTAAGCCCTGTGCATTTGAAATAATTACTTAGTAGCGAACCCTCGAATAACACAGTTGTGTGGTGAAGTTCACACCCCGGTCCTCGGAACCGGGGGGTTACGTTGTTTCGTGCTGGAAGTAGTTCGGGGACAGCCTTCTAGCCGTAGGTGCAAAAAGAACTCGTTTTATTGGGGAAAACGTCGTTTATCGTATCGTTTGTTGTCCGCTCTCAAGTACAGAGGGACGCAAAGTTTGCCATTGGTGCACATATAGTTCTAACGTCGTTTGATTATCCCCGCTTGTGTACTCGTGTCGTTCGAGGATAATTGCAGTTGCAAATTCTGATTACGTTCGCTGGGCCACCCCGAAAACTAAAGTCATCTTCGCCAGCTCCGTCGCAGACTCCCGCTCTCTCTCCCAAGTTGGATCCCCCTGCAGCAGCTTTGCCAAGCTTCCGCCGAGAACGTCATCGCTACCCCAACATGCTTACAGCTCCAGGTATTTATTGTATGTGCGATATATCTTGTGTGCCGAGATAAGTGGGGTCTGTAATTTTTACTGTGCAACCCCAGTGATCAAAACGTTGCGTACGCTCGCCGAATTTTAGAATTTGATTTGCTTGTTGACAACAGGGGCTTGACCCTGGATATCTTGTCTTGTATTTTGTAATAACATCGTTAGACATTAAGGTAACTTTGCTTGGGTACCCTTTCATGTTCAAGTATGGTGTGCTTTTCTTTTTTTATTAAATTTAAACTCGCCTCCGGGCGATTATTTCAGTGTAAACTTGTTTGTAAATTTAACTCATTCTATAATAAATCTGTTAAAGTCAGTCGGTTTATTTGTCGAGTTCTGAACCCCTTCTGGGTTCCTAAGTAATTTAGTTTGGGCAAAGGCCAGGTGTAACTGCGGTTGTAAAGCTAAAGCATGTCTTATGAGCAAGCAAGCCCCCAGAATTTGGGCCAGTATTAGTGTGCTTTTGTTACTATTTAGCAAGGGTGGGCCTTAAGGTAAGTCATTTGTTTATGGCCACTCTTGGTGTTCTATCTGAAGACTCGGTGGAGGCTTGGACAGCGCGGCGAGGACAACGTACATGAGGACTTCTCCATAGGCTACGTGTGTGTTCTTGTTTCTAACACGTTAGCCATTCCCTATCTAGAAACAAGTGGCGCTCTAGGCATCTATTTTAAGCAATCTTTAGGGTAAGTGCCGCGGTTTTTCTTTGAGCTTTCGGACCACGCCTTCCCGACTGGGTTAAGTGCGAGTAATCAGAGCAACAAAATCTGCTCCAACACATTAAGATCTGTGTTCTTTTTAGTAAAGCCGGCGAACCCTGTAGTTTGTACCCGATTTCGGACAATCAATACGACCTATGTCGATTTGATGAATTTATACCGTAACAACTTGCCTGAAATATGTGTGCCTTATAATGATAATGGTCGTTTACGTGCCGCAAGAGTCGTCACTTATTGCCTTAAAAAAGCATAATTGACAGTTATGGATTTTCTCCCTCATAGGCGTAAAGTTGTGGGGGGAACAAGAGAGGCAATGAGCCTCTCAAAAATTTTACTTACTGCAGCATTGTTTTGCAATGCAGGTAGTTTTATTAAAAAAATTAAATTGACGTGCTGGAACTACATCGTTATTTTTACTACTTTTTAAGAATAGCTTTGTCTTTGTCGAATAAAATGTTTGTTCTGTGTACTCTTTATGATCAGTTGCATTTTCTTTGTTAGTAAACCAATTTGTTGATTACTCATCACTTTAATGAAGTTCTACAATGCATAAGAGGTCCTAAATTTCAAATTAGATAAGTTTAATGTACAGGGTGGCCACATTTCGATGTTTTCATAAGAAATCTCGGTAACTGTAGAAGATATGGAAAAATTGAACCCCCATCCTTGATCTCTTTTTTTGAGAAAAACTTAATGGTGAAATCCAAAATTGGCTATCGTCTTTTGTTTTCGAGTTATAATCAAAAGCTCGATTTTTCGACTTTTCGTTCTATGGTTATATCTCGCTTATTTATAAGAATAGAAAAAAGTCATTTCTACGTTCTTCAGGCACACTTTTGATAAGAATGTAGTGGCGTAGTCATTTTTTAAAAATATATTCGAAATTCGAGTTATAGCATAAAGTTGTGTTTTTTTCTATGGAACGCATAGTTGGCTCTGACATCAAAAGAAATACACTTTTTTCCATTCCAATGATATATATCATGCAGGGTCAAATTATTCATTTTAACTACTTTATAGCAAAAACTTGTAATTTTCAAACTAGTTTTTAATATTCTATCGTTTTCTAGTAGGCGTGTGTCATTTAGAATCTACCTGATTAAACAAAGTATCTGTCATTGCATTATTACAATACCGATCTTTTAATTGGCAGAATTAGTAAAGCTTAATTGTTGATTATAATTATTTCACCTTAAAAGTGCGAATGGGCTTTCAAAATAACGAAAAGTTTGATATGTTAGAATGTTTTATTCAAAGTAATAATAATTCTGAAGCTGCAAGTAAAACATATTTTAATCGTTATCCGGAAAGAAGATAACGTAATAAATTTTCGGCTTCGTTTCATAATTTTCATGTCTCGTGCATTCTGTCACAGAATAGACAGACATCCAATCTATAAACCCGACTTTTTTAGATTTTAGAAGTGAACATAAAGCTTTGTATACAACTCGTACATAATATGACTTTATGACTCGCCCCTTTACTGACCTCGCTTGGTTATAAAAGAAATTCGTCAAATAATGCCCTACATCATGTACTTCTTATATCAATAGCTATTGCAAAGGTGTTATATATAAGTTTTCTCAAAAAAGGTTTTTGGAAATAGTTTTGAAAAAATTTTAAAATTAAATTTTTACAAGCAGTAATACAAGATCGTGTGGTGGCCCACCCCGTGTTTCATTTTTATTGATTTGCAGAAAATAATGGTTTTAATAAAATTTGCAATTTTAAAACTGGATTTTTATAAGCATTATTACTACATACTATAATTTTGGGTTACCTGAACCCTTAACCTAGTAGGTATTGTTAAAATCGCCGATGTTGACGTCTAGCTAAGAAACATATTGAAACATACGAGAGCGCTCATTGTATCTTACTTGCTGTATATTTATTTGAGATTTTTACTACCCTCGTCTAACAGACGAAGGGTTCCTAGATGACGAAAAAATGGTTTTCTCAATTCCGTCTGTCTGTCAGTCTGTTGGCTGTATAATTCAAAAGCTAGGAACGAGGAAGACGATATTGTGCATGCAGATTATATGTCTACCTGGAATGAAATCGAGAAAATTTCGAAGAAATAAATACACGGTGAGCACCTTAAAATATAAAATCTTGTTGAGTTTTTTTACTTCCTTTTGCGATAAAAGAAGTATTGGATTCAGATCTTCACGTTTTAGAGTCCCCTTATCGCAAAAAACATATTTTTTTTCATTGGTCTGTCCGTCTATCTGTGTGTCTGTCTGTGTGTCTGTGAACAGAATATCTCAAAAACGAAAAGAGGTATGGCATTGAAACTTCATATATACGTTTTATGTACTATGTAGATGAGACAGCAAGCTTTTGAAGAAAATCTCATAACCGGAAGTAGGTGTTTACACTTGCGATTTTTCAATTTTTTTCGATTTTTTCAAAAACAGCTCTAACGATTTTTTTCAAACTTTATATTTTTATTACATTTTTAATGTGTATTGATGTGAGATAGGTGATTTTCTAGTTGAATACTTCTAAAATGGGTTTCTTTTGTTTTTTTTCTATTTTTTATTAACTCCTATTTTAAATACGACACCCGGTATATTATTAAATTTTTTAATTCTAGAAAAAAATTGTCTCTTCAACTAACTCTTTATTTTGTACCGTTTTTGTAGAATTTGCAATTTTTCGAAAATTTTTGACAAATGCTTAGAAATTAAAAATCAAATTTTTGGCTAATTATAACATCACTGTAAAAGGAAGTTGAGTGAGTATCACACCAGATTTTTTAACTGAGAAATACATCAAAGTAGTAATTTGCACATACCTCAGGCTTTACCGTTGACGAAAGTGATACTCAAGAGATGCAGGATAAATGTTGCAAAACAGAAAAAGGGGCCAACGAAAAATGCATTATATTTAAGACAGCCTCCACGCAAGGACGCTAGGAGTACTCCATGGCGCATGTAGGGAACGGGAAATGTGCTTGCAATATCCTTCCAATCATTAGAATAGCTTTCGCAGCTGCTGCCGTTCGAATCGACCGCCGGTAGTTTTCCTTTTAATTTGAAAATTGATGTTATTTGGATTATCAAGTGTTTTCTTTTAAGATTTCAGTATTATGAGAAACGTTAATGCATTTTTACCCGTAGTTATCTTTGATTTTAAAAATTATTTAGTGTAACAACGTCCACTTGCGAGAGTTCTGAATAAAGCCCTTTACAGATATTTTCAAAATAATAACTTATTCTAAACGAGCACTGTTTACACACTAAATAAACGTGATGAAATGCACACATTATGTCAGGTATTTTCATAACAAACGAGTCTCCAATTTATGATTTTCAGCTTTTTGGGTTTGTTTGGCGGTGGGATTATTTACACAAATGATACATTTTTTCTTAAAAGTGAGTTAGCAGTTTATCAGTCACGTAATGTACGAGGTAAGTAGATTTTTACTGTGCCAAGTAAAATCAATCACATGGAAGATGTTGCTCAAACGTAGATCTTACTAGTTTATTTCAAAATTTCAGTTTATAGGTCTTTGTTAATCAAATGTTAAATTGTTAATGTAAACGACTAAATTTGTTAGTGTTACACATCACCAATACTGCATATATTTATTATTACTTATTACTATTAAAACTACTGTAAGTATTTAATAAATTCGAAAAACTAGATTTTCTGAAAAGAATGTGGATAATACGGTGTGTTCAAAAAGAAATTACATAAGGGTTGGCCATGGAAACTAAAAGTAATGCAAACAGCAAGCTTTAAAATTCATTAACTGTCATTGTTGTTGTCATAAGTTTATATTCTAATCTGCTATGGAAATTCTAAAGTTTCCTGTCTCTACAGCTTCCTGTTGACATTAGTTTTGCTTTCCATGGCCAACTCTTATGTAATTTCTTTTGGTATAAAGCTTTATTCATTATACCGATTGGCCAATAATTAAATATAACGGCAATGAGATAACTAGAACAAAAACAAACATAAGTAAGAAGGAGACTAACATAAAAAGTTCTTATTTGTATACCATAATCCCACTATTACTAAGTGAGCACAAAAAGGGCAGCCGTGCAGTTCGTTATCTGGAATTTAGGCGCCAACGATGAAACAATAATGCAGTGTGCAATAATTCGATAAAAGAACCGCAAAGTGATTAGCCCGTAAGGTCACAGGTGAGATGTAACATGAACACTCCCGCCAAGACAACAAACAAAACCAGATAAATAAAAATCAACTTTTATTTTTCAAATTGTAAATAAAGTAATGAGTAGTTTTGAAACAAAAACTATTAAAACTATTGACGATAGTGTAGACAATTCCATTCCATAAGTAATCAGCCGTATATCCTGTGTAAGATTTTAATATTGGCAACATATTAACGAATTCATTTCAAACATCAATATTATTACTAGATCACAAAATAAATTATTATTAAATAAAATCCCTCGCTTTAGTTTTGTACTTTTCTTTGAGATTGATTTATAGTTGACCACATTTACGGAGGTTTTCGTTGCTTAGTAAAATATCCCATAAAAATTTTGCATTTTGGATATAATAAGTAATTATTTTCTTCGTACGTGTAGCAATCATATAAACCGATCAAAGTGTTCACAGTGTGCAATAATTCGATAAAAAACCGCGCAGGGGTTAGCTTGCTCCAGTAAAATCACTGGCGAAATTTGAAACACGACCACACTGCCGTCATTGTATTTAACAAATTTCAATCAAAATTATGAATAGTTTTGGATAAAGGTCACTAAAAATATTGAAGATACTGTAGAAAAATACATTTCGTATGTAATCAACCGTATACTTTCGTGAAAGCTATTAATAGCGGCAAAATATTTACTAATCCTACCAAAACATCCGTAACTAACTAGAGTAAAGTATTAATTATTATTAAAGTATATCTTGCAACTGCATATCGAGCTCTGATTTGAAAATAATTGATATTTTAAAGGTTTTTTGGATGTTTTCGTTGCTTAGTAAAAATAATATTTTTTTAATAAAAACTTGAGATAGAATAAGTCATTTAATTAAATTAACTGCATCACAAGTCTAGTTTATGCAATATCTTTGAGGGGCGCAGCGACGTCCCAGCTTATAAGATATTAATTGTTATTAATAATAACATAAGGTGTAGCATATCACTTGCATGATTTTAGAGCAAGAGCAAGAATTTTTCCCCACGATTACTGGACATTTTAAAACCTAGCAACATATTAATTTGACTAATATAAGCCCACTATTACTAAATACGCAATACGCAAAAGGGCCAGCAAGCAATTCGTTATCCGGTATTTAGGCGCGAACCCGGCCGGCACCACAGATTTTGGCAACGATGTCGGGCTTACTAACGTACGCTTAAAATAGTTAAATATATAAATGGGCTCCATAGAGTACCATTTCTATATCTGGGATTCACAGGGACACGTTTATACCTAAAATCTTCATTTCTTAGAAATATTTACCGCTCTGTGAATGCCTCGACTGGTATATATATATATATATATATATCTGTATACACAGGTCAATGCATTGTTCTATTACAATCTATAGGCAACCAACTATACAGTAAATTTCAAATTTAAGCTTCACTTAAAAAAAATAGTCTGCCTCTGCCGTGGAAACAGTAATCAAATATTTAATGTCAAATTAATAGTAATTAGTTTTTATTTTTTGAGTTACCCATAAAATTGTGATTTCTAAATACAACCATGTACAGCATACGAAAAATTTGAAATGTTAACATGGTACCAGCTTGTGCTTGAGAACTGTAAGAGACTTATTTTCGATAAAATATCCAGAAAGGCCTCTTCCTTGCATTAGAACTATCCAAAATTCCATTTATAATTAGCACTAAAACAATGCGTCGACACGTTTTTTATAAAAGTATACATAGCTCGTATGTATACAAAAAAGAAAAATTCCTTGTAATAGGTGAAATGGCATTCCTTTGTCTAGATTTTGACGTTATTAGTTTCCAGATTACAGTCACGTGTTTCGACTATCAATATTAATTCTTTTATTTTAAATGGAACACCCTGTATATTTTTTTGATATTTTGATAGGATTGTTAATTATTATCTTGTTTTGGTATAACTTAAGTTAGGGCTTTCGTGGAAAATGCTGGCACAAAATTCTAAAAATGTATCAAATCTAGATTTCCATCGAAATTCGAATTTAATCTAGAAGTCTTAAAAAACAGAAGTAAATCAAGAAACAACGTTTGCTGATGATTGTTTTTTACTTCCTTTTACGATAAAGGAAGTATTGGACTCACCCCAAAAATTCGAAATTGAGTTTTCAACAGATCTTCACGTTTTTAGAGACCCCTAAACCCAAAAAACATTTTTTGCTCATTGTTTCTGTATATGTGTCAGTTTGTCTGTGCACAAAATATCTGAAAAACCGCAAAGAGGTATTGGGTTGAAACTTCAAAAATAAGTTTTGTGTACTATCTAGATGCGACAGCAAGCTTTTGAAGAAAATCGCATAACCGGAAGTACGGTGATTACTCTTGTGATTTTTCAGTATTTTTCGATTTTTTCAAAAACTGCTCTAACGATTTTTTTCAAACCTTAGATTTTTATTATATTTTTAATTTGCATTGATGTGAGATAGGTGATTTTCCAGTTAAATGCCTTTAAAATGAGTTTCTTTTGTTTTTTTTCTATTTTTTTTATTAACACATATTTTAAATAGAACACTCGGTATATTATTACATTTTTTAATTCACCTTAAAATTTTAGAGAAAATTTGTCTGTTCAACTAACGTTCTATTTTGTACCGTTTTTGTAGAATTTGTAATTTTTGACAAATGCCTAAAAATTAAAAATCTAATTGTTGGCTAATTATAAGATCACTGTAAAACGAAGTTGTGTGCGTGTATCACACCAGATTTTATTAAGTCGATCATTAAACGCGTTTCGTGGTTAATAATGTCAGAAATTAACGAAAGAGTTGATATGTTACAGATTTAGTTTGAATGCCGTAAAGACAGTGCTGCAGCATTACGAATGTATCGCTTACGATTTCCTGAGAGAAATATTCCAAATCGAAGACTTTTTAGGATTTTTTCCTCTAGAGTTATTTTAAGGATCACATTTTCTTCACGGTGCCTATGATACCAAGGAGTTAAAAAACCGTATAAGAGAGGCGACTACCTATACTCCAACTGATATTCTAGTGCGCTCAATAGAAAGTGTAGAATAAAGGTGTCAACTCTGTACTGACAATAATGGACTTAATTCTGAACAATTGAACAAACAAACTACTTAAACACTTAAAGTATGTTTTTGTGTTTAATTTCTGTCACATTATCTACTCTTCTTCGTAAGTAGCTTTAATTATTTGTTTTTAAGGTTACATTCTTTCATAATATCAATTTAGGTATAGCGATTTTCATTTTTGTTAAATAAATTATAATTGCTTATAACGCCGAAAATGGCGGACTAAATTATTCATTAGCGATCGACTGAAGAAAAACAATCATTAGCAATGATTTTTCTTTGTTTACTACTGTTTTCTAAGACTTCTAGATTTACATTCGAATTTCCATGAAAATCTAGATATGTACATTTTTAGAATGTGTTGGCAGTACTTTTCACGAAAACCCTAACTTATGTTATACCAAAAGGAATAGAATTAAAAATCTTATCAAAATATCTAAAAATATAAAGGGTGTTTTATTGAAAATAAAACAGTTGAATATTGATAGTCGAAACTGTTGACTGCAATCTGCAAACTAATATCGTCAAAGTCTAGGTAAAAGTATACCATTTAATAATATATATACGAATAGTTTATTGGGTCCTAAGTCTTTAAATAAAGGACTATAAGCTGGGGCCTTTTTTATAGATCGGAAGGTATATAAAGTTTTTTTTTATTTAGAAAACAAGCCGCATCAACCATTTGGGTTATTAGCGGCGGTACAGTACATGATTACACTTACAGTTTTCCTGTTATGTTAATATCTGTTAAAAATTGTATAATATTACTGATGTTGCATTGTTCATTCAAAAGATCACTTAAGTTTGTTGCGATATTGTTTTTTTGCGGTGTTTATCATAGTTTGGACAGTCTGTTAGAAAGTGTTGAACGGTTATGGTTTCTTGACATCGATCACAGATGGGCGCATCATTTCGGGTAAGTAGATGTTGATGGGTGAGTTTTGTGTATCCGATTGGAAGACCGGAGAGTACGACTTGTTCGCGTCTATTAGAGAGTTGTTTTTTCCACGGGAGCACTTTTATTTTAATCTGTCTAAATTTAGAATTAGATTGTTCCCACTCATTTTGCCACTTTTCACGCACTGCGTTTTTAATATATTGTTTTAGATTACTGTGAGTTGTTAACGGGGTAGTGTTTTCTGTGGATGTTATTGCCTCGCGTGCTAGGTTACCAGCAGATTCATTACCATCAATCCCGATGTGAGACGGCACCCACACAAAAGAAGTCTGTATATTTTTTTATGTTGAGGTTGTGCATTTCTTCTTTAATTAATTTTATCAAAGGGTTGCTGGGATTTGTCTTATGCTGTGAATTACACTTAGAGAGTTTGTGATAATGATGTATTTTTGCTGTTGCTGTTTGTTAATGTATTGCACAGCTTTGTATATGGCGTAGGCTTCTCCCGTGTATACACTGCAGACTTTAGGTAATTTGTATCGGCAGCTTGTAGATGTAGAGAAGAAAGCAGCGCCAACTCCAGTTTCAGTTTTGGAGGCGTCTGTATATATTTCCGTATGCAATGGGAATTTGTCAAGGATTTCACTGAAGTGCATAATGACGATGCTTGAATTGGGTTCTGATTTTTGAAATCGGGTCAAGTCACTATTGCAGTTAGGGGAGTTGATGATCCATGGTGGTGTTGATCCTTTGTTTGATGGGAAGGTGTCTGGAAAATTTAATTGAAGGTAGCTTCGGAAGTTGTTTATTCTGTGGTAAAATGGTTGGTCTATATGCGGTTTGTTTTTATAAATGTTATAAAAGCGGTCGGAGAAGACATTTTGGCAAGTGGGATTTTCCGGTGTGGTCGATATTGAGGATGCATAGGATAAACTTAAATACTGTCTTCTAAGATGTAGGGACGAATTCACAGTATAAGCTTTCTTTTGGGCTGGTGCAGTATGCCCCTAGGATTATTCTAATTGCCTTATTGTGGATAGGGTCTAGTAATTTTAGTTGCGATTTTTTTGCAGATGCATATACTATGCTACCATAATCCAGTTTTGATCTGACTAGGGATTGGTATTGGACAGTCTGCGCCCCAACTATTGTGACTCAATGTTTTTAGTAAATTTAGACTGGCTAAGTAGGATTTTTTTAATTATGAGATGTGTGCTTTCCAGTTTAAATTTCTGTCGAAGATCATTCCCAAAAATTTTATTCTTTCCACAAATTGTAGGGTGGTTCCTTGGAAGTTTAGTTCTGGGTTGTTGACTCGAGATCTTTTTGAGAATAAAATGCATTTCGTCTTCCCTGTTGAATACTGAAACCCAGTATCTTTGAACCAGTTTTCAATATCTTCAATGCATTGTTGTAGCTTGGCTTTTATCGTATGTATGCTTTTGCCTTTCAGGTACGAAACTAGGTCATCTGCATATAGTCTATATTTAGCCGGATGTGTGCAGTTATATGCTATATTATTTATAGTGACCAGAGAGAGTGTTACACTTAGGATGGATCCTTGTGGGATTCCATTTTCTTGGCGTTTTCTTTCTTAAAGTATCCCGTTAACGCGAACTTTAAATGAGCGGTTTTTTAAAAAGTTTTGTACAAATCGAGTCATACGCTTTATTTATATCAAAGAAGATTGCTAGGCATTTCTGTTTATTGGCGAAGGCTTCATGAATGTCAGCTTCGAGATCTATTAGGTTATCAATTGTGGAGGGGTGTTTTCTAAAGCCGCTTTGAAATGGTGTTAAAAGTTTTTTGTGTTCAAGGATCTATGTTAGTCTTCTGTTTACTATTTTTCCTGGTAGTTTGCGCATTGAACATGTAAGGGATTTGGTCTATATGATTCTGGTTCAAGTATACTTTTATTGGGTTTGGGTATTGGTATCACAAAAGCTTCCGACCACCTGTTGGGAAATATGTTTCGAGTCCAAATGACATTAAATATATCTCTTAAATGGTTTTTTGCGTTTGGCGGAAGGTGTTTTACTGATTCCGCTGTATGTGTTCGCTCCCGCTATTCGTTTGACTCTTTTCCACACTGCTGTTAGGGGGGTAGTGTTATTGATTCTGTTTACATATTTTTGCCAAGATTTCGTCTTGCTTCTTTTAAATGTGCATCTTACTTTTGCTCTTGCGTTTTTAAACTTAAGTAAATTTTCTTGGGTTTGGTGACGTTTATAGTGGTTAAAAAGGTGTTTACTTGTTTTTACGGCTTCACTAAAGTCCTTGTTCCACCAGGTTAGTGGATTATGTTTAGTTATGGTGTTAGTGTTTGAGCATTGATCAGGATCGAAGGTACAACGTTTGTAGCCTTCTCAGTTTTTCGCTATCTGGAAAACCGCTGATTGTCTGCTCGCCTTGGAATTTGTGGACTGTATGGATTGTAGGTTTCACTGAATTATACACACGTTGAAAAGCAAAAGTAGTAATTTATTGCTATAAATTAACACGAACAGTTTAACATTTACAAAGAATTAGTTTTCGTAGTGCGTGACCGGTTTGCATGCTGCCACTTTGACAGATGAAACGTAAGTGTTTTAGAATCGGAAGCACGCCCGGCAGTCTACTGCGCACAGTATAAATACAGAATGTAAGAGAGGCGGCAAAAGTTTATAAAGTCCTTAACATACCGCCCGCCTTGGAAAGGGTAACCTTTCAAATAAAACAGTACAGAGTTGACATGTAAAAGCTAGAGTAAAACATGTAACATGAACACACATATATACAAAGCATAATAGTACATGGAACTTAATCTAGTACAAGAAAACCCGAACAATGGGGAGCCAAAAGGCTTTACGAAAAACTGCGCTGAACGCTAACGCACTAGTTCACAACACTAGGTAGCGGGCACAATTTGGCGAAGGATCGCTTCACGATCCCTGACACAGTGTTCACTGACGCCACACGCGTAACGCCGTCAAGGCCAGGGTGCAGCTCGGTGACCCGGCCTAACCTCCACTTCAGAGGGGGTAGATTGTCATCCTTGATGAGGACCATGGAACCAGGCTGGAGGTCCGAAAGATGCGTGCGCCATTTGGTGCGCTGTTGGAGTTCCGAGATGTACTCTTTACTCCATCTCTTCCACACATTCTGGTGAAGTTGTTGTATTCTCTGGTATTTAGACAGCCGAGACTCGACTATCTCAGTTACGTTGGGATCAGGCAATGACACCAACGGACGACCAATCAGGAAATGAGCAGGAGTCAAAGGCTGAAGGTCGTTTGGATCAGAGGACAAAGGAGACAGGGGTCGGGAGTTTAAGGTCGCTTCCACCTGTGCTAACAAAGTGCTAAATTCATCATAATTTAGACTAGCGTTACCTATAACGCGCCGTATGTGATGTTTGGAGGACTTGATTCCGGCCTCCCACAATCCGCCAAAGTGGGGACTGTGCGCGGGTATAAAATGCCAAGCTACTCCGTCGTTCGCGACTGATTCGGAAATAGAAGGGTTTTGTTCCGCGAGAAAATTGCCTAATTCGATTAACTCGGAATTAGCGCCTACAAAGTTAGTGCCGTTGTCTGAGTAGACATGGAGCGGTTTGCCTCGTCGAGCCACAAACCGGCGAAAAGCCATTAAGAAAGCTTCAGTAGAAAGATCAGCGACCAATTCAAGGTGCACTGCTTTTTTGACAAAACAATAAGCTGTAACTCGTTGTAAGCGAGCGAAGCTTGAATACTGATTGAACGGAAATGGTTCAACAGAGGTTACAGGTAGACTCTGAACTTCTTTTTTGAATTCTGGAAGCTCAGCACGAACATGTTTGGAAGCAGGCCAAGATGCCTCACCTTCGCTTAGCCAGGTGGGACCATGCCACCAAAGGCTTAACAGACCCAGCGGGCCAAATATCTGCGATCTTTCAGACAAGATGCTACGCTTGGTAGCCTCACTACTTGTAGAATTTGAAATATGGGATATTTCAGACAAGTTGCTACGATTGGTAGCCTTACCACTTGTAGAATCTGAAATATTGAACATGGAAGTAGGCCAAGATGCCTCACCTTCGCTTAGCCAGGTGGGACCGTGCCACCAAAGGCTTGACAGACCCAGCGGGTCAACTATCTGGGAAATTTCAGACAAGCTGCTACGATTGGTAGCCTTACTACTTGTAGAATCTGAAATCTTCTCTACTGATAAGAATCTTTTCTGCGCGATTTGCAATGAATCGCCCAGTACCTCTACAGGCTTCTTGAAAGGGATAGAGACAACGAATCGACCATTCGCTTCTCGTTGAGTATTTTGCACGAAATGTGCCTCACAGGCGTTCTCTTCATTTGTGCGAACCTTTTCCTCTGGGTAATGTTCGAGTTGCCAAAACCTAGCAATGGGATCAGAAGCATCCTCGATCGTGCTAAGATTGCACTGTACAGGGTACGCAGAAGGGGGGCCTGTGGGGCCAGAAACAATCCAACCAAAACGAGTCTTTTGGAGGATGGGAAGATTTGGGCCTAGGCCAATTTGTCCAATACAAAGGAGCTGCCAGAAAATGGGCGAACCAATCAGAATGTCGATGGTGCCCGGTTGGTCGTAGGACAGATCTGATAACTTGATGTTATCAGGAACCTTGAAGCTGTTTCGCTGGACGCGAAAACTTGGGGTAACACCCGTAATCTCATCGAGAACAAGACAGGATAGGCCAATGCCGTATGAAGTGTGAGGGGCTTGCAGCTTGATATCACACCTAGCCTTGATTTGAGAAGTGGCTTTACTTAAGCCTGAAACAGTAACGTTGACTTCGCGAGTTGGAAGCTTCAACCTTTTACACAGATCTGAACGTATGAAGTTCGATTGGGAACCGGAATCCAACAGGATTCGCACAACATGAGGCGTACCATCATCAGCGATGCGTTTAGCGGTAGCCGTAGGTAAGAGTACCTGAAAAGCATTCGAACAGAATGCCGAAATCGATTGGTTTAGTTCAACAGGGGTTTCTGCCGACATCGCAGATCCTGGTTGACTAGAAGAAGCGTTCTGAGGCTTATCCTCATGAAGAAGTGTGTTGTGCCTTGATTTGCACTTTCTACACGTATATTTGGAGCTACAAAGGCTCGCAAGGTGACCCTGAGTTAGGCAATTAAAGCATACGCGGAGCTCTTTTGCCTTTGACTTTCTGTCAAGAACAGACATCTTGACAAACTTATCGCATTTGTACAAGGAATGAGATCCTTTACAAAGTGGACACGAAGGGGTACCCGACACAAATGATTTCGAATGTACCTTGGAAGACTTTTCGGGTACAAGCTTAACATTTTTTACTTCCAGAGTTTCTAGAAGATTCGCTGTATTTTGTAAGAATTCCTTGAACTCATCAAGATTAGGCAGGTCAGAACTTGACCGGTTTCTAAGGACCTCCCATTCACGAAATGTAGTGGGGTCCAGTTTTTTAGAAACTACATAAATTATAACAAAATCAAGAAGCTCGCTTTCGGTAGCTAATGATTTGATTGCTGCAAAATGTTTGAATAACATATCGCTAATCGTACGTAATTTAGTTGCAGATTCCTTACTGCAAGATTCCAGTTCAAAAATAGCCTTGAGGTGGTTATGAACCAGAATTTTTGGATCATTGTATCGATTGCACAATGCCTCCCAAGCTAGAGTATAATTACCCGCAGTAAACTCTAAACTTTTTATAATTTGGCTTGCATCACCCTGTAAACTAGCCTTTAAGTAATGCAGCTTTTGAATATTAGTTAACGCTTGATTCTCATGAATTAAACTAATAAAAATCTCACGAAATTCGAGCCATTCTGAAACGTTTCCTGAATATTTGGGAATTGAAATGGCAGGAAGGCGTACAGCTTGATTATTGCAATGTGAACTGCAATTTGAATGCGTTGATCTTACGCTACCGTTAGGCGATCCAGAACGATCTAATGCAACATCAGACTGTTTGTTGTATTCATTAATCAAATATTCAGCTAGTGAAGTTGCAAAATAATAAGAATCTTCAAATTCGACTCGCTGTTGCATTTCCCGTTCTGCATCCTCACTGGTTTCTAAAATTTGTTCATGAACCGCATCATATTCTGATAACAATGCGGCTGCATTATTCAATCTTTTTTGCAACTGAATAATTTGAATGCTAGATAACGATTGATCTACCTCGTAAATTTCTTGCAACGATTGCACGTATTTTGCGAAACTCGTAAGCTTGCCCTTGATAGAGCCACGTGCTCTTACAAGCGAATCCATAATTGTTGAGATTAAAAACAATTTAACAGATCGAACTAACTTTTCGTACGCCCCTGGCGCGGACCCAACGGGTCAACTATCTGTGATATTTCAGGCAAGATGCCTTACTACTTGCAGAATCTGAAATATTCTTTAATGATAAAACCCTTTCGCACGCCTCTGGCGCGAATTTGTTTATAACGTAGACAGCGCTTGCTACCAACGCGAGAAACTTGTAGCTTACGACGCAGAAAACAACCCCGGTACAACGGAATGAATCACGACGCGGATGGCCTTGTACTACGCAAGACCAAAAATGCGCCACGAACGCGAGACTGTTTTAACAACGCAAACGGCTCTGCAATTTGAAAATGCAGGGGATATCGCTAACAAACGTAATAGCTTGGCATTTCACGCAATTAAAATGTTTATATGACTCATAAACCATTTGTTTACGCGATAATACACAGCTGAAATTAAGCACACATGCGAACACAGACGAAATAAACCAAATTTATGCATAGGAAAATCAGGCTTACATTTGATATTGGTGTGTGCCGCCTTGCCGGTTTTCTGTTCCTACTACCGTCTCGCTTGCAGCTGGCCGCTGGCTCCACACCTGCACGAATTTGGCGCGAGACTCGGCGTTTGGGTATCTACCGTCTGCTGTCTTCCTTCCTCTCGCTACGGGCACCGCATGCTCCCTCTTTGTTCCACGCGTTGCTGCGAAATTGGACGCTGCTTCCTTGCGGCCGATTGTATGCGATGCAATACAAACTGAATATGCTTTGTACTTGCCTATGACCAATATTGTCGAATGCTGTCGCTGTTTTGGACCCGCAATGACCTAATGTGGTTTAAATCCGGCTCGAAGGACCAATGTTTGAGCATTGATCAGGATCGAAGGTACAACGTTTGTAGCCTTCTCAGTTTTTCGCTATCTGGAAAACCGCTGATTGTCTGCTCGCCTTGGAATTTGTGGACTGTATGGATTGTAGGTTTCACTGAATTATACACACGTTGAAAAGCAAAAGTAGTAATTTATTGCTATAAATTAACACGAACAGTTTAACATTTACAAAGAATTAGTTTTCGTAGTGCGTGACCGGTTTGCATGCTGCCACTTTGACAGATGAAACGTAAGTGTTTTAGAATCGGAAGCACGCCCGGCAGTCTACTGCGCACAGTATAAATACAGAATGTAAGAGAGGCGGCAAAAGTTTATAAAGTCCTTAACAGTTAGTTTTGCCAATATGTTGATGTGCTGCTTCTAGGTTGATATTTTCGAAGTTTCCTAAGATTTGGTTAATGTTGTCAGATGTAGAGTCGTTTTGAAGTTGGTTTATCTGATGTTCGATTAAGTTTGAGAATTCTGACCAATTAGCACTGTCCAGTTTCCATTTTGGGAAATGATTTGCTTCCGGTATATTTGTTAGTTAATTCTGAATTTTAATAGGGTGATGATCACTATCATATAGGTAGGGTAAAACACATCATGATAGACAAGCTCATAGGCTGGGTTCTCACATCGATAGGTCGATTGCTGACGATTCTCCGGTAAAGGCGTTAAATCGTGTCTTGTCCCCATTGTTTAAGATATTAAAGTTGGAGTTGTTGATAAAGTTTTCTATTGATCTACCTCTAGGGTCTGTATATTCTGAGCCCCATATTGTATTGTGTCCGTTAAAGTCCCCTAATACAATGCGTGGTGCTGGTATTTGTGAGACTATATTGCGTAGGTCTTCAGTGGAGACCACTTGGTTCGAGGGGATATATATGTTGCAAATATAATTTTTTTTAGAGTGTGTTATGGATACAGCCACTGCTTCTAAATTTGTAATCAGATTTATGTGGTGAGCTGTGATATTATTTTTAACGTATATTGCAACGCCCCCACTTGCATGTCCCGCTCCGTTTCTGTCCTTGTTGTAACAGGTGTCACCTTTTAGCTTGTGTTTGTGCGTGTCATTAAAATGAGTTTCTTGGAGGCATATTATTGAAGGCTGGTGTTCTGATAGAAGGCATTGTAATTGTTCTAAATGGGTGTAGTACCCATTTAGGTTCCACTGAATTAATAATAATAATAATAATAATAATAAAGTCTTTATTCTGAGATGCCAATTATGTACACAGAAAAACAGAAAATAAATACATTATTTAAGCAAGTTCGAGTTAAATTTAAAAAAATAATGATAATGATAGTTTAGGGCGGGCAATTCGGTACAAAGCAGTGCTAAACTTGACTGTGAATAGTCACTTTCTGTAGCCGAACGGTTGCCATCAATTCCCTCTAGTTGTTTTTGTATCTTATTTCTGATTTTGGTGCATTTTGTTTTCATGTGTCTTTGTGTAAAGTATGGACGTCTGATGTATACGTTTTAGCAACGCTTAGCGGGTCGGGTGATCCTTGCACGTTTTCAAAAAAATCTGATATTTCTTCGAATGTTAGTATCATTGGTGAGGATTGAGATTCAATAAAATGCTTTATAGGTATCATGGATTCCTTATGGCTGCTAATTTTAGGTTTTTTGACCTCACGTTCTTTCGGCTTTGGAAATAAAACTTCATTGGTTGGTTCCATTTCAAGTTTCTTTATGGCGGTAACTGTTTTGGGCCTTTTGGATCTATATGATTTGATTGGGGTAGTAGATTCTCAGTATCTGCTTTATTGTGTGGTGGATCTATTTGATTTTGGTTTTGACTGGTGGGTCTTCTGGTGTCGATTTCAATATTTTGTGTCCGGCATTTTGCAGCTATATGCCCAGACTGTTTACACACGAAACATGTTAACCTATCTTAGGAAAGGAATATTCGGTATGATGTCTCTTCCTGTGAAATCAGAATTGACGCTGGAGGTGAAACACTTTCATTTGGAGCTATGTAGACTTGTTTGCGGAAACTAAGAATATGGTTGTAATCTGGATTTGATGCTCCTATTTTTAGAAATACGACTGGGGAGAGTAATTTTAATCCTAGCTGTCGCAGTACTGTGGGGTATGGTGGGGCATACGTTTGACATTATTCATTTTTCTGCTGGGGTTACTAATCTTCGGGCCTCAAGTTTTTGTCCATTAATCTCAATGATACGGTGTTCTGTCATAAATTTATCAACAATTGTGGTACTCGATAAATAAACACAGATTCTATTGTTAGAAATTCTTGATAAAAACAATATGTTTCTGTGTGATATTAATGAACCTAATGCTTGCAAATATTCGTGTAATTTGGTTCCATCTATTGATGAAAATATTATTGCCTGTTGTTTTGTTGGGAATCGGAAGGTATTTTGAGTGCTGACTGCTGTTGAGTAGGTCATTGCAGTTGGTTAAGCTTGGGTTAAGATGTGGGAGCTTCTGTAGTCAGAAGTCCCTTCTTTGTCTAAGCTCAAGTTAGTTTATGGAGCGCGATTTCGAAACGACATGCCGCGCTTGCTTCGGTTCTGTGGTTCTACTGCGCTGGCTAGTGCGCCGTCCTCGGCCGTATTTGTTGCCAGTGATAGCAATTAATGGCCGATATTTATATACTGATAAATTAAACAGCCAACAGCGAGTGGTTTTGTACTTACTGTGCGACTGGTGTGAGCACAATATTATTTAAAGATTCGATGTGCAGTTGTGACAGTTTTTTAAACGATATTTATATTGTTGTTTAACGTTTATTTACAGCACTCCGGTCATTTGTTTGTTTACCAAACGTCAGGGCCGAACTCGGTATGGTATGTAAAGTATTATTGGTGAATGTAACTTTGGCAAAAGTTTAATTTCCCTTGCAAACGAATGACTGAAGCATTACGTAACTTTAATTCACAGTTGTAGCTCAGAACAAGAAAAATCGAAATTCCACAACCTCTAGAATAATTATACTTCGGGCAGAAACATTTCCAGACCACTCTTGATTATTTTAACCCTCCAGTACTCGTTCAAAATTGTAAGACATCAGTACCCGCACCGGTCTCGCAGTCCGACACCCTCTGCCACCTCCATAAAAATAATGAGATATCTTATGGCATTAGTTTCTCGTTCACTAACGTCTTCATAATCAGATATTTCCTGTTCAGTGTCACTGTTCATTTCCCTAGTTTCCAATAAATTATCTTCGTCAGACGATCGCACATCATCATAAAACGCGTTGTCGACATCCTCCTCCGCTATTATATTTCGCATCGTCTGTTCTAGTCGCGCCTGTTCTTTCTAATAAAATCTGTCATGACATTAATAATGTTTTAGCATAACAGTGTTACTAAAAATGCCGAAAATACTTCCTTCTCCTCACATTAGTCGTATATCAAAGGTAAAAATAAAAACAACTCGGGTACCCGCTTCGGTCTCTGAAACCGAAATTATAAATAACTTTTAAACCACTGTACGCACGAACTCAAAACTGCATACGGATCTTCAATGGCAATATATAGGAAGGTAGTGAAATGGGCGGTAAACTAACGCTAGAACATTAAGTAATATACTGCATCATGTGCTTGCTCGGTCTCACAGACCGTAAACGGGTACTGAAGGGTTAAAAACGGTGGAACCTCTTAACGAATTTTCGTTTTACGAAATTCTCTGTTTAACGATTTTTTACAGGGATTCTGCTGTTCGAATAATTTGCCATATGATTTTTGCTCTGTTTTACGAAATAAATTTTCGTATTGGGAGTAAAATATGAACACATTTTTATAAAAACTGTTGCAAATTTTTGTCTAAATCGAATTTTTCGAAGTCCATCTCTATAGGTTTGAAATAGCCAGCACTTTACCTGAATATCGTACTAATTCCACTAGTAAGGGATTCGTCTTTTATTTACGGTCTTTATCTGAAGATAACGGATGTTTTTGTTTTTACTATGGCTTCCAAAGGGCCACGTTGAGGCTCATGTTTCAGGGTCAATAATTTTGGCTAGAATGTTTGCTATGTAATTCGCAGAACTCTGACGTGTAAACCCAAACTAGAATTATCGAGAATCCTTTTATTGAACGGATTTATTTCATAGTGTTTAATCTAGACACAATTAACATAAGACCTTGCTGTCACGGAAACGTTTTAGAAAGGCTAGCTTCGCCAATAATTTCGCCTTCTTTTGCCTTAGTTGGTCTATTGTTATAATTTGGATGTGAACTTACTTCAGTTGGAAGAACAAAATATATGAACAAGTCGAATGAGCAGCTAAGGGTTCACCGCTATCACCTGTTATCACTAATATTTACATGGAGGCATATAAAACCGGGGCTCTCGAACAAGCGCAATTAAAAGCGACCTGCTGTTTTAGCGATCTAGACGATACTTTTGTCATCTGGTCACAAGAACGCCAGACATTTTACCTGTTTCTAAAACACCTGAATTCTGTACATCACAACATACAATTCACAATGGAAGTGGAGGAAAATGCTGTATTCCGTTTCTATAAAACCACGAAAGCATAATATAAGTACTGTTGTGTTACGTTGGCAACGTGTGGGCGCGTCTTGTCTTGAATTAGTAAGAAATTGCCTTCTATTCCGTATGCATTAGGTACTACATGAGCTTCAAGAACTTCCCTAATGTATCTATCCGCATTCACAGAGTTCCTATTGAACGCAACAGGTTCTATTTTATGAGCATTTACACCTGCTCGACCATCACTGACCCACCACCGAATGGTTCCTTGGGGATAATGATACACGGTAAATATAGCTCCTGTCCTTCTCCAAACCCTTTGGGGATGATCCGGAGATCGGAAGGCAAATCTAAATTCCTTGATAAAAATTACATTGGACAGTTTAGGGTTGCCAGCACTGTCATTTTGGACCGAAGCCTTAGGGTTTGACAATCATCCTTTGGGCTTCGCATTTTCAATAAAATTCTTGGGGTTAACTAAAGGTTCATACATAAATGGATTGCAAAAAACTGTACTACTATTTAAAAGCTCTAGAGCAGAAGTCATTGGCAGAGTTTGGTCAAAAAGACAAGAAATATAATTTTAGAAAATAACGTTTTATGTTTTTTAGTAAAATGTAGTTTCGTAATAGTTTACTTAACTTCTAAGATGTTTTTTTTAATTCTATGTTATGGAATGTATAAAATAGTTTTGCTCTCAGATTCCTATGATTTACAATAGCCGAGAATTATACTAGGTAACTTAAAAAAGAAAATAATCTGAATCATATCTTGATATGTAAAAAACTATTTCACTTCGATTTTTGTTTGTTAATTTTATCTCTCGTTTTTCCTCCATCCCAAATGATTTGCTTAGGGTTAACATCGATTCAATTATGGTAACCCTAGACCAGTGACTTCCAACCTTTTTTTCCTTGTGAACGCCTTCTAAAAACCGGAATAAATTAGTGAACCGCCTGTAGAGTCATTACGATATAGTAAATAAAACAATGAAATTGGGTTGTTATTAAAATTTATTTTCCATATTGAATAATAGTTCAGAATGAAAAACGTAAACGTAATCGTAAAACATTCACAGACAAACATTAATAAAACTAAAGTGATAGCTACAAAAAAATGAATACAAAGGAACAGAACATTCATCCTAGTAAAGCTGAAAACAGAACGGAATTCTTTAATGTCAATGAATACCAACTGGTTATCAGTTAAACCTAGGTTAAACTTGAAAAAAAACCTCAATGGGATATTTGTGCCTGTTTCGTGGAACAAAGAAAATCAAAATTTGGTTCGATGTCTGAAAGTTTGAGTCTTAGATCAGGTTAGATCCGGTACTTTTCAGTAAGTGCATGTTGAAAATCCTTTCTCACATAGATATGTTGTAAAAAAGGGTAATAAAATGTTAATGGCTATTTCTGACAAAACAGGATATGCATTTCTTGTACTGAGCCAAAAGTCACCTGTCGTAGTGGTTTTCAGAGGTTTTGCAAACAATTTATCTTCTTGAATGGAATTCTTAAAAAATATATCTAATATAGACAAGCAATACTGCAGCCTTTGCACATCGGTCGACTCGTCAAGTTGGATGGCGAAATAATTCAAACAGTATAAAAATAATTCAAGTTTCTTCTTTTCAAAAGTTCACTTTCCATATCATTTAACCAATCATTAATGCTTCGCGACACTGTGTTTTTGATAAGGGAACCAGGTCAATTTTCTTTACCGCCTTTTTTCCAAGCATACACTTCAGGATGTCACTATATGTGCTTGTCCAGATCATTCAATTCTGTAACTTACTCGAAACGATGCCTCGAGAGCATTTTTATTATTCGCGTTTGAAGCTGACAAGAATGAAGAAAAACTACACTTTTTAATACCTGCTAATTTTCTTTTAAAATACTCATAAGGTGTATCTTTGTAGGTCGGATGCTTTGTTTCAATGTGTCTACGAAGAAGTGGTGATTTTAAATTCCTGTTGGCCATGACTTCATTACAAATTAGGTACACAAAGCGGTTTAGGTTCTGACTCATTCCCGGTAAAATAGAAACCCATTCGTAACTAGTCGCTGTCATATTTTCGTTTCTTCCCTTTACTCTCACTATGTTTACCTATTATTTTCTTGCTTTCAGTCTGACGAGACGGTTGCAAATCAGGGACTGAAGTAGAAGTCGAAGCAATTGATTGCTCGTCCAGCTTTTTGTCACACTTGACAAAACTACCCGTTTTTAACTATCGATCCATAATACAATTACGGAGTAATAAATATTCACTTATAGTTATACAGTGCGCGCAAGATAACGGGGGGGGGGGGGTCAATATGGGGATCTCGGTAATTGTAAGAGATACAAATTTGGTTAAATGGGAAGAAAGTTGCGCAATTAAAGGACAAACAAAGTGACGCTTTAATATTATTTTTTGTTTGTGAATTATCTAAAAAAATCCGAATTTTTGGATTTTCTATTTTATTATTTTCTGGCGTTAATATTAAAGTTAGAGCGAAACTGACAAAACTTCTTTTTTAACAACTTTTTATGTACTCAAAGATTACGTTATGAATTGTTTTATCCGACGTTTCGACTTCGACTAACCATCATCAACTTCATTTTTTTAAATACGGTTCTGATTTTCTGATGCCAAATTTGTGAAGCCCTTTTTATTCTCAATTCAATAATGTACCACACATTATGGTTACATTCAGTGAGGCTTCTTTCTTTAAATTACAAACCCTGAAAAAACGTATGAAATGCTCTAGGACACAAGGCCGTATACAAAAATTTAGTATGTTACTTTCCCTTCACGGTAAAATGCTAGCCTACTACGATTTAAAATAAACAGCAAAATTGAAGAAGTCGTATTAGGGATTTTTTTATCAAAAAATCTTGTTAATAAAAGTGGTTCAGAATCGTTCAAATAAGCTAAATCCGAAATGAAAACAACACAAAACCTTGAATTGGCTTTTAAAAATGAGAGATTCTCAAGATACTCAAACAACACGAGTCACCAAAGAGCATGGCGCACAAGGTGCAAGGTAGATACATTAAGCCAGAGAATGCTGGGTGTTCATCTACAAATACTACGAGGTCTAAGCCGAAAGAATAATGAGAGGTGAAGTCAGAACCTTCCTGATTGATGATCACTCACATTAGAAGACAAGTTACGTGATGAGTGTTGGCTCATAAATGGCGTATTAAGAAGATTTTTAAAAAGAAGTTAATGATTTAGGTCTCTGACACCAGTGATCAAGTACAAACGTTTAAACGGGAAATAAAATTTTATGCAACTAAGAAATCACTATAAGAATTTTGGTGTCAGCTAAAAAAACGAATTTAGAAGTTTTGATCAGATAGAGAAAATAATTCCGCACTTTGCAACCACGTATTAAAACAAAGTACAAATTCCGCCTCAATGAGAGCCAGATATTCAGTTGCAGCTGTCTCAAATTTAAACAGCCACGCTGTGCAAATCAAAACAGTCCCATCCCTCAGCTCAAAATGTAAGTGCCCGAGCTATGCTTTTCGTTTCTTTTCGATGCCAAGTGACATTTTTGGTTTTGCAACTGTAAAAATGGTTTAAAAACCATATCCATGTGGATTCAAAATACCTGCGTTGAATCACAACTCTTCAAAAAACTCTAATTAGATAAATATGTAATGTCACTAGACTAACATCATGCAAGACATTTTTGACAATTACCACCGGTACGTCAACTTTATTGTATAGCAGTGAGTAAATACGTATTGAAAAAATGGAGCTTATACTTTGATAGAAAAACGACAGTCAGGAGACACATTACAAATCAGTAACCATAAGTTAAAAGACCTCATACTCAACAATCCTTATTACACCTAGGACCGAAAATGTTCAGCGCTGTCCAGTCAGATATAAAAGTGCTTAGATTTAATTCTTTTAAACACAATCCATTTCACTAATATGGATATTTCTAATTTGTTCAACGTAATTGTTTAGGGAGAGTTGATCAGAGTGCAATTAATTCCGGGTTCTACAGTCCGTATTTGTAATTATTATAGTTTATTATGTAGTATGTAATTTAAATTGATGTGATCACAGACAATATTATTATGTTAAAATTAATCGCTCACCTACAGACAAGATAACTTTGTGGGTGAATCCTGTGTGACAATATATTACTATTTGTTTCTTTTTGGGGTAATAAACTTATTACGAATTTGTTCTAAATTGTTTGGTCTTACTTTATGTTTTTCCTGTTTAGCGTTTATGTACTCGTAGTTAAGTAAATGTCTTATTTTTCTGATATTAGTGGAGGGACTAACATTTGGAATAAAATAAAATTTAACGTTTAACGTGTCCAACGGCTTAAAAGTAACTTCCATCGTCAATACTGCTGTCATTCGGTTTAGTACCTATGTAGGAGCTAGGTTCCAGGTTCCAAGGTATTTAGAATTCAAAAAATAATTAGTATTTTTGCTATACGATAAAATATCGACTAATAACTTGAAAAATAAAGTTACGTAAACACAACCAAAATGTACATACATATAATAGCTACGTGCCTTTGACATAACGGCGACGATAGTGCTCCGTGATAGATTACTTTCCGGAAAAATGGTCCGCGACTCAAAAAGTTTGGAAACCACTGCTCTAAACATTAAAAAATGTTGTGTATCGGTCATTTGAGATATTCTAAATATGCCGCTTTTTCCTTGTTAAACAGAATACGATAATAGCAATGTCACGTTCTGTCTTTTTAAATTTATTAACAGGTTCATTAATAGCTTTAGCAAAATATTATTACAGAAAATCGACGCGTATTTAAACACTGAAATAACACCAACGACATCCATGAAAAACTTCGTTGAGTTGGTTTCCAACCTGTCCACAGAGGCATTTTTAGCTGCTTTTCGTCGGTTTACAGCCCGTAGAGGAAGATGCTCAAAAATCCACACGGATAATGGCACTAATTTTGTTGGCGCTTTTAACGAAATAAAAAGACTGTACGAGTTTCTGGAAAAATATCATTCTGAAATTAACAACTATTTGGGAAAGGACAGAATGTGTTGGAGCTTCTCTCCACCAAAAAGTCCTCATTTTAACGGCATTGCAGAATCTGGGGTAAGGGCTACTAAAAATCATTTGAAACGAATAATTGGCGAAACTCGTTTAGCACTGTACTGGCTCAGGTGGAAGCTTGTGTGAACTCCCGTCCTATTTCCCCTTTATCGGACGATCCTTCCGACCTGAATGTGCTTACTCCGGGTCATTTCTTGGTGGGCGGTTCACTGATGGCTCTACCGGACGAAGACGTGATTAAGGAAACAATCAACAGACTATCCCGTTGGCAGAGAGTACAGCAAATCACTCAACATTTCTGGCGACGATGGAGAACCGAATACATCCATCAACTGCAACAGCGGTTCAAATGGAATCATTTCACTACTCTTGTACCAGCAATCGGCGATTTGGTTCTTCTAAAAGACAACAACGCTCCTCCACTTCAATGGGCGTTGGGGAGAATTGCAGGACATCTTCCAGGAGAGGAGGGTACAGTTCGGGTAGTGAAGGTGAAAACCGTGCGAGGACTCTGACAGAGCAGTTAAAGGTGTATGCCCGCTACCGAGCAATGAACGCGAGTGATTTCAAGAAACAAAAGGACATCTTAGATTATTTATGTCGATTTTATTTGTTATATGTTGTGTGTATATATTTGTCTATGTCATTTATTCATTTGTTTCTTGTTTTCTTAAGTTGTTTAGTTGATAAATCTCACTAGTTTTAGTTTTTAGGAAATGTATTAGGACCTGTTATAAAAATTTGAAACGGGGTTTTAAGGTGGGCGGCTTTGTTAGTGTCAAAACCAACATTCAAAGCATTTTTAACGCAGCGTCGCCTTTAGGGGGGCGGCCGGGTACACTTGAAAGCCAGGGGTGGGGTCGCGGAGGGTTGCTGCAAAAGGACCGGCCGGCGATCTTCGGTACAAGCAGTCTGCAGTCAAGATCCATCAGGGTAGCTCTGTGCTACAACGCATTTTAGCATAGTTCAATTACAATCCATTTATACAGTCCACTTGTTCTAATCAGAAATAAAGTCCAATTCAACAACAACGGTGTTTGCATCAGCGTTCGGCAAACTACAATAACAGTTGGTAAAATCTTACGTCGGGCTTCATACATATTTTTCCTGATGCAGTGGATGTCTTCTGCGGATAATTCGGTGCCATGATCTGCATTGTGTTTGATATCCTGACGTATGAGTTTGGAAGGTTTCTCACACATGTCCTCCATGGCGTTCCGCTTAACGGAATTGCTAATTACTTGTCTCGAAATAGTGCTATCTTCATCATGGTTGTGGCCGAATTCCCCGTGAGTAACAACCCCGTGCTGTGATTCACTGGTGTATAACTTAGCGCAACATTGTTTTTTAGTGCACTTCCAGCTTACTGTGCCATCCTTTGATGTGTGGGCTTTGGAAAACTTGTAATTTGGGAACAATAATAAGGGTTTCCCCTTTTCACTATACATAAACTGGGCCTCCATTTTTCACCACAACGGCTTGACATACAGCACTCAAAAATAACAAACTGATACTGAATTTGCATACATTTTCTGACACTTAAATATATTATGAGCTAGTCAGATAACACGGCCTGGCCCCCAACCCTCATTGGCCGAGTTGGGCCACTATGATAAGGGTAACTTAAGCGTAATCGGCTTAAATCTTAGTGGCGCAACTCGGACATTTGGTGGCGCAACTCGGTAGTGGGATTAAAGGCCAATGTTAAAGGTGGCGCAACTCGACAGCGCCCATTATACCTTTGAATCTTAAATTTATGGCATGGACATCATTCCTATACGTTATTTTATTATACAGGGTGTCTCTGAAATGTGTGTACATCACTTAACCACAGATTCCTGGGCTCAAAATAAGACGATTTAACCCAACTTACCTATATCCAAAAGTGCTTCGTTTAGCCAGTATTATGATTCAAAGTTCAAAACAATTTTTTTTATTTTGCTTATAACAAAAGAACGATGTTGTCGATTTCGATGATATTTGGTATTGCACTCCTTACAGATGTAGGTCATCTTTTAAGGTGATATTAGTTATTATCAGTGGACCATTAGTGTACGAAACACAGGTAACCCGGCATAAACCAGTCAAAAACTTTTTAATGTTAAGCCAATAACTTTCCAAAAAATAGTTTCAGAAAGAGACATTCAATAGTAATCTTTTTTGTTACTTGTTAATTGATGATATCTTTTAAAGTTTAGACACAAAAAAATAAAATCTGAGGGACCGCGCACTGCATTTCTTAAAACAGATATTATCTAGCAGTCTGGTATTCTAAGAAATAAATGACGATAAGGCATTTTGTTATGATATTTATTAGTGACAAGTATGTGTAATTTTAATGACAGTAGCTATTGTTTATCAATTGTGAAGCGTCTCAAATTGCTGTTGGTGTTAGCTAGTGATTTTTAGCAGTTAATACATATTCTTTGTTATTTACGTAGTAATGGCTGTAAAATACACTTACGCTGAGCAAACGGATATGGTGATGGTTTTAGGATATTGCGAAGGAAATTGTCGCAGAAGTGCTAGAGTGTACAACGAAAGGTTTCCAAATCGTCGCGTGCCCAATCAACAAACTTTTGCAAACATTGAAAGACGCCTTCGCGAAACGGGAAAATTTGCACCGATCACAGCTGATCGTGGACGTGCTCGTACAATTTGCACACCCAGGGTAGAAGAAGACATTCTGGAAATAGTAGAAGAAAATCCAGAAGTAAGTAGTCGATGCTTAGCATGGCAAACAGGCGTTTCGAAGGATGTTGCTCATAGAGTTCTTAAAGAACAATTGCTATATCCTTACCATGTACAAAACGTCCAGGAGCTTTTGCCAGCTGATACCATCGCACGTCTTGAGTTTTGTAGGTTCATTCAAGAAAGAAAAGCTGAAGATGTCAATTTTAATAGCAAAATTCTCTTTACTGATGAGGCGTGTTTCACAAGGAGGGGTATGACAAATTTGCACAACGAACATGTGTATGCAGATGAAAATCCACATGTCATCAAGCAACGCCACTTTCAACATGAGTTTAGAATAAATGTATGGATAGGAATAATCGGCAGTTTCATCTTAGGCCCTGTCATTTTACCAAATCGTTTAAATGGAGAAAATTATTTACACTTCCTTGTAAATACCTTACCCGATTTATTGGAACACTTGCCGTTAAATCTTAGAAGCGACATGTGGTTTCTACACGATGGAGCACCACCTCATTTTACATTGAACGTTCGGAATCATCTTCATGTACAGTTTCCTAACAAATGGATAGGCAGAGGAGCTGATGCTCCTGCAAAATGGGCACCTCGTTCTCCAGATTTGAATATTTGCGATTCTTTTGTATGGGGAGCTCTAAAGAGCAAAGTGTATTCTCGTCCTATAAACACACAGGACGAACTTTGGGCCAGAATACAGAACACTTCACAGTCCATTAAGAATGATGCAGAAATGTTACGAGTACAGTTCAATTTTTTGCGTCGAATCAACCTTTGCATCCAGGAAGATGGTGGTCACATTGAGCATTTACTGTAGATCTAATAAAGTACATACTTGTCACTAATAAATATCATAACAAAATGCCTTATCGTCATTTATTTCTTAGAATACCAGACTGCTAGATAATATCTGTTTTAAGAAATGCAGTGCGCGGTCCCTCAGATTTTATTTTTTTGTGTCTAAACCTTAAAAGATATCATCAATTAACAAGTAACAAAAAAGATTACTATTGAATGTCTCTTTCTGAAACTATTTTTTGAAAAGTTATTGGCCTTAACATTAAAAAGTTTTTGACTGGTTTATGCCGGGTTACCTGTGTTTCGTACACTAATGGTCCACTGATAATAACTAATATCACCTTAAAAGATGACCTACATCTGTAAGGAGTGCAATACCAAATATCATCGAAATCGACAACATCGTTCTTTTGTTATAAGCAAAATAAAAAAAATTGTTTTGAACTTTGAATCATAATACTGGCTAAACGAAGCACTTTTGGATATAGGTAAGTTGGGTTAAATCGTCTTATTTTGAGCCCAGGAATCTGTGGTTAAGTGATGTACACACATTTCAGAGACACGTATAAGTAAGCCGGTAGCTTTGTTGTAATAATTTTGTGACAAAGAGTAGCAAATCGTAAATGACGCCTATTTTGCATATTTACCCATCGCAAATCTGTTAATTTGTGAGAAATATGGTCATATTTTTTTATTCCGTATATTAAGCGTAAACACGAATTTTGAACTCTTTATATTTTATTAGCAACATCCTGGGTAATGGATAAACCATAAATTTCGCTGCAGTAGGAAAAATTAGATAAAACCAGTGAGTTACAAAGCAAGGATTTAGTTTCTGTCGATAAATCGTGTATGTGAGGATAAATTAATTTTAGAGTTTGAACGCTTTTTTTAATAGAGTTATTGACATGTTTTTCATATCTGAACGTATTGTCCATGATGAGACCTAAGTTCTTAGCTTCTTGCTTAATGGGAATAGGAATATCATCAATCGTCACGCTAATTTTATCAGATAAAAATGAGAGAACATCTTTTTTCCCAAACAAAAGTACAACCGATTTTTGAAGATTAATAATTAGATAGTGCTATCGTGATACCAGCCTTATTGCATTGAGGTCGTTGTTAATATCACTTACACTTTCTTTATAATTATCAGGAGTAAACGAATGTAGCAGTTGAGAATCGTCTGCAAACAGTTTTATTTTGCAGGTTTTGATAGATTTCCAAAAATTTGATGTATATATTATAAACATTAAGGGTCCTAAAATAGATCCTCGAGGAACTCATTTTACAACTGGTAAGAAGTCGGATGCATTGCCAAAAGTTTTCACACATTGCATACGCCCTGTTAGGTAACTTTTTAATAGCGAGACAGCAGAAGTAGACAAACCAATGTAATGAAGAATAGAAAGCAAAATTTGGTGATTAATTGTATCGAAAGCCTTACTATAATCAAGTAGTGTGAGGATCGACACTTTGCCTTGATCAGAAGCAGTTAGCAATTCATCTACGATATACAGGGTGTCCCAAAAAGAATGGGACACCGATTAGTCATAGATTCCTTACGTCATAAGAAATCGATTAAACCCAATATACCTTAGTACAAAGTTCCTTCAGTAAGAAGTTAAAGGGCCTTGAAGTTAAATTTTTTATTTTTTATTTTTTTCTTAATTTTCACAAATATAGAGATATCGATTTGAGTTTTGGTATACATACTTACTATTATGTACTGCACTAATATGAAAAATGTCATAAACTAGACTTGACTGTAAGGGGCACTTTACCTATCTATCAAAACTTTTTTTACCTCTGACTTCGTTATCCCTGAAACCAGATTGAATGTCTGGTAGTATTTTATTTTCATTCAGATATTCTCGCAGTTGCGAATTCATTACTTTTTCTAGAACCTTTGACATAACAGGCAGTATACTAATTGGCCTAAGATCTTTAAATTCTTCCGGATTTGATGTTTTAGGTAATGGCAATACTACCGCCTTCTTTCAACTGTCAGGAAAAGTAAGCAACGCATAATTAATCACATGAGTCAAGTAGGGGAGCAGTATAGGTAGACAGAGTTTTATAATTTCAATATTTAGGCCCTCATGGCCAGTAGCATTGCTTTTAATATCATCAATAATTTTAAGTACACTTTCAGTATCCACTACTTTAAAGTGAAATTCAATTTCACTTGAAATTAATTTATTAGTTTTATAAAACTGCATTATCACATCAGAATCGATACTGGCAGTATCGGGACTAGAGTTTAAATAAAAGTTATTTATTGCATTAGAATTAGCGAAATGTGGTGGAATTTCAATTTTTGGTTTTGTGCCAATGCTTAGATTTGTTAGTTTATTCCAAATTTCTCTAGAACTAAAATTTTTAGCAGAAAACTGAAAATATGCCTTTTTCTCTGTTTTAAGCATATGATTAACATGATTACGTAACGATTTATAATACTCCCATTTACTACAAGACTTAGTTTGGCGATATTTAGCTAAGGCTTGGTCTCTAAGTTTAATTGCAACTCGAATGGCATCTGTCAGCCACGGAAGGCTAGGTTTACCAACGTTTATTGTTTTAGATGGAACGTGTAAATCAAGTGTATTAATTAGGTTAGTATTTAAAAATTCAATTTTTTTATTAGTGTTATTGATAACAAATATTCGTTGCCATAGTATTCTACGGATATCGTCTTGGAATAAATTCACATTAAAATTATGAAAGCTTCGAATTGTTTTGGATGTAAGTAAAGCGGAAAGAGTTCATGATCAGCGAGTTTATGTCTCACCCCAGAATCAGTAATAATTTCATTGTTACTAATAATAATCACATCTAATAGAGTTTCACTGTTTCATGTTATACACGTAGGATCAGTAATTATTTGAGTAAAATTTAAAGCGTCGAGCATAGACTGAAAATATTTGACATCAGGTTCGCACAATCTCAACATGTTTATATTAACGTCACCGAGACAACATACGTGATCAGATATATTAGAAAACATAACAAATGATTGCTCCAATTCATCACAAAAGTACTTTTAATTATAGTACAGTCATTAAAAGGAAATGAAACGGATTTGCTTGCAAAATGTCATGAAGTTTTTAAACTTGGCAGGAATGTCGACCCATATGCCCTAACGATGGCTCTTAATTTGCGACCTCGAGAGGTCGCCGCTCGCGCCGCCATCTTGGAAAAATGGCGTCTGAAAACAGTTTTTGGAGTATAACTCCGTTCCTGTTAATCATATGCAAAAAAGTACTGATTATAAATTAAAGAGAATACAATTTTCTACAAAACAACACTAATAACATTTTCTTGTCAGATTGATAGTTTTTGAGTTAGCGGGATGTGAAGTAGAGCGAAAATTTCGAATTCGCGAAAAAACTGCTTTTTCACACGAATTTTTACACTTTATCTATTTTTACCTAATAAAATCACTATATCCATTACATACAATGACACGTGGGACCCCAACACCCTGCACTGTTCCAATGAAAGTCATTGGACTTGTGTTAAGGTGGAGCAACATTGTTAAAGTGATCGCATATTACTATATTTGTTATATTATGGTAAATGTCGTCATATGCTGTCATGTTTACAACGTTGGGTTACGTTTACACACATGCACAATGACGGTCGTTTGTATCCGCCGAAGAATATTAATTTCCACATTGGAACGCATGTAAACCGCTACCGCATGTACGTGTTCAAATCTGCGCGAGATAAAGAGAGACTATACTGAGTACCAACCAAATCTTTTTTGTTCAAAGCATTCACGCCCATTGATCTACCTGAACAACAGAGCCGAAGCTTTCATGTTCTGGACGGTGGATTTTTGTTGCACCGAGTGGTATGGCATCGCAACGATTCGTTCGGAACAATTTGTATACTTTATACGTTAAGCGGCACTATGGATCAAACGCATGTATAGTTTTTGACGGTTATCCGGATAACTTCGATAGCATGAGCACGAAAAGCGCGGAAATATCGTTTTCGATGAAGCAATGATTTCCACTGTTTCGCAAGAAGAGTTTCTGTCCACCGATTCGAACAAAAGGTTTTTAATTCCTATGTTAATGACGAAGTTTGAAGAGCATGGTTATACAGTAAAGCAATCCGTGGAGGATGCGAATTTGCTCATCGTCCAAACAGCGCTCGATATGTCCTCTTCATATCCGTTTGTTTATGTTGTAGGGGAAGACATAGATCTATTGGTTCTGTTAACCGCAAGGGCACGAGATCATGCCAATGTTTTTTTGCGAAAACCAGCCAAAGGAAAGATTGCGGAACAGATATTTTCAGGGCAAAGCCTCAACTACAAGGATACCGTAGCGAAGAATTTTCAGTTTCTCCATGCATTCAGTGGTTGCGATACCACCTGTGCTCTGTTCAACCAGGGGAAAATCAAATTTTTCAACCTCCTTCAAAAAAACCACAAGTTGGCTGGTACTATTAATATCTTTCAACATCCAGAAGCAGACGTTAATCCTCTCGCTACAGCTGCAGTGCATCGCATGAAAACGACTCATTGGATTCCCTCCAATACGAATGTTTTGTGAAGGCTGTTTTCAAAAACAAATTTAACCTTGCCTCCCTGCCTCCCACAGAAGATTCTGCACGTCAGCATTGCCTACGGACATATCATCAAGTTCAGATGTGGAATGGCATTACGAAAAACCCGGAGTAATACGGTTGGCAGAAAACAAGAACAGGGCTTGATGCTGTTCGCGCAACACAACAGCCAGCCCCCGAAATACTTCTCTAGTCAATTTCTTGCAGATGTAAAAAAGGCTGTGGGACGGAATGCGGGTGTCGGAAGATCGGGTTAAAATGTTCGGCACTCTGTTTCTATTGCAATGGTGTAGCTTGCGAAAACATTCCTGACATTGTGGAAGATTCTGACGAAGAGGACGATAATGAGACTGCAGATATTCTTGACTCCTTACAAATGTACGAGGAGAATGAAGGAGAAGAAGAGGCTGGTGACTCTGAAAAATCATTTGCGTCAAAACTATCGCAACGTGCAAAGCTGCGGAAAAGCAAGTAGGTAATCAATTCGATTGTGGATTAGGCCTACTGGGAAAACCACGTAAAAAAAATGTGCCGATGCACTCTACCTCATGGGTGGTGTAGAAACGAGTTGCAATATGTATTGGTTTTAATAATGTTTCTGTACAACAAACTATAGATAAGTTAATTTGTGACTAATGTGAGAAAACTGTTGAAAATACAGAGTTTTTGCGAATTCAAAATGTTGGTTCTATTTCTAAGCCCTTTAACTCGAAAACCATCGATCTGACAACAAAATATTATTAGTATTGTGTAGTAGCAAATTTTATTCTCATTAATTTATCATAAGAACATATTTGCATAGGATTAACAGGAACGGAGTTATACGCCAAAAACTGTTTTTGGGTGCCATTTTTCCAAGATGGCGGCGCGAGCGGCGACCTCCCGAGGTCGCAAATTAAAAGCCATATTTAGGGCATATAGGTCGACATTCCTGCCAAGTTTCATGACCTTTTGTAACCTAAAATATTATAATGACTGGACTATTAGTGGTTTGTGGCCTATTAGAAACTGAGGCTTTATTAAATTTGAGTGTTAACCATAGTTGTTCTATCGAATTGTTTGTTTCTGCTAAGATGCATTTATAAGTACTTTTAACATAGAAACAAACACTACCGGCTCTACTCTCTCGGTCACGTCGAAATACGAGGATAGTTCATCATTTACTGTCCCTAATATAGTAGGCATTGACTGACAAATGAAAAACTGTTTTTATCCGAAGTGTCATTTATTCACGTTAGTGTATGTAAAATTGCGTCTCTCTATCTTTTCATTTATTCGAAATATTAGTTCAGTTCTCTTGTGGTGTTTGATGTAATTTTATCAAAATGGATAAAATTGAAACAAGAGCTGTTATAAAATACCTCTGTAAGAAAGGTTTATCACCTCAAGAAATTCATAAGGACATGACTGAAGTATTGGGTGATTCTGCGCCTTCATACCAGGTAATTAAAAATTGGTCTCGAGATTTCAAACTGGGGAGAGAGTCTTGTGAACACGCGCCAGGTGCAGGACCACCAAAAACTGTGGTTACCAAGGAAAATATTAATTTGGTCCATGATATGGTACTGAATGATAGAAGAATTACCGTCAGATGCATAGCGGAGACATGTGGCATTTCAGTTGGGAGCGTTGAAAAAATTTTGCACGAAGAATTGGGTCTCACAAAAGTCTCTGGACGTTGGGTACCAAAAATGCTAACGGCAGATCAAAAACGCCTCCGGCACGTTACCGCAGAGACCAATTTGGCAATCATTAACAGAGACTCCGATGAATTTTTACAAAGATTCCTTACAGTGGATGAAACTTGGGTTCATCACTTTGACCCAGAGTCGAAACGCCAAAGTATGGCATGGCGGCATAAGGGTTCCCCACCTCCTCGAAAATGTCGTGTTGTTTCTTCGGCAGGCAAAATCATGGCAACGGTTTTTTGGGATTTTAAGGGAGTTATTTTTGTGGATTATTTACCACGTGGGCACACCGTAACAGGCCAATATTACGCAGATTTAATACCAAAACTTCGAGAAGCAATCAAGGAAGAGAGAAGAGGAAAATTGAGACGAGGTGTTCTGTTTCATCAGGATAACGCCCCGGCCCACAAAAGCTGTATTTCAATGGCAGCCATTCACAACGCTGGCTTTGAAATTTTTGAGCAACCTCCCTATTCGCCAGATTTGGCCCCTAGCGACTATTTTCTTTTTCCAAAATTAAAAGAACATCTTCGGGGAACCCATTTCATGAACGACGAAGAAGTGATGACAACCGTAAATGAGTGGATGGCGGAAAAAAATACAGATTTTTTTCCAAATGCATTCAAGCACTTCAGCACCCATACTTAAAATGTATTAACCTGTCAGGGGACTATGTTGAAAAATAAAATTATTTCGTTCTTCTCAAACGTTTGCTTCTATGCTAGGGACAATAATTGGTGAACCGCCCTCGTATATTGTAACTATCAATATATATAAAATCATTGCAGATATCATTCGAAAGCTACGTTTCACTTATAGCTAAAATATCATATCTGTAATCATTTAAGAGCAATTTCAATTGATTTAATTTTGGAACTAATGATTGTAAAGGGTGTTTTTTAGAGGCGGAGAACTATTGAAATAAAACACAGAAAAATGTTTTTAATATCCATGAAATTGGCTTTATTTGAAAGATAATTTTATGGCATTTATGTTTGAATATGATTTCGGGCATGTGACCGCCGCGGCTGGCGTGTACATGACGTAATCCACGAAATGGATCCACGAAATGGATCTGTTAACTGGCCACCTCTTTCGTGCGATTTGACGCCATTAGATTATTTTCTTTGAGGATATGTAAAGTCGCATGTCTACGTCGATAAACCGGAAACAATTGAGCACTTGGAAGCCAACATTCGACGCGTTATTGCGATTTACTGATTTACTGCGAAGATCGTGTGAAAATTGGACCTCCAGATTACGTCATGTACGCGCCAGCCGCGGCGGTCACATGCCCGAAATCATATTCAAACATAAATGCCATAAAATTATCTTTCAAATAAAGCCAATTTCATGGATATTAAAAACATTTTTCTGTGTTTTATTTCAATTTAAAGTTCTCCGCCTCTAAAAAAAACACCCTTTATATTAATATGCGCTACTGTAATTCCACGTGCCCCCATATTCTTTAATGATACGAAAAAAATTAAGTGAATTTTTAAACTAGTTGCATTCTTAAATAAAATTGTTCATATTCTCAAGAATAAAAAATTCCAGTTACCTTGCCCATATGGGAACACATGAAAATAATCTAAAACAACAAGCAAAAATAAATAGATACTAACAACAAAAAGCCGATCCGTTTATCAAATAGGAGAGTCAGAAAACGTTGCTGTAGCCGCTATATTGTGATCGTAGGTACCGTATAGTATTTATCTTACATTATCTAGTCACCTGATGAGCGCACATGCTTGATACTTTGAAACGAAGAAAATTCACCAATCGCCCCTCGCTCTTTATTGTGCTGTGCGGTGATGTTATCTGTATTGATATAGACACACTCAAATTTTCCAATGTAAAATTTCTACCGCAGCTATTCAATTTATGTAAGGGTTTGTTTCTCTGCTGAGCGGGTGCGCTCTAAGGCCCTGAACACACGGGGATTCCGTATCCGAGATTCGGTATGCGGGATACAGAATCTGAGTCTGTTCAGACACGGCGACTGAATCTCAGACGCGGGCCTTCAGTCACTTGCAGTGCCGTGCTGTTATGGACCTAGCATTGCTGTTCTTTGTTTCTGTCGAATTAGTCTAGATGTACTGTATTTAAAGTCAAGGATAGGGCTTTACTAAGGTAATAAATTTTTCATTGTCAAATAATGTACGCTCTATGATCGTTGTATAGTAAGGAACGCCCTGCTTATTAGATTTAAATAATGCACGCGCCAATCGCATTGTTACCTAAATCGTAACACTCCAGGCGTGCACCCTGATCTGCAGTTTTAGAGCGTACAATCCAAAACTTTTAGTGTAAATGCGATTTCGTCAAGTATTGATGTGGCGTGTGGAATTTTAGAAATTCTAAAAGTTTTGGGTTAGCGCTTGGTTCAGTTGCAGAATAATAAAAATGTCCAAGAAAAAAAAATAAAGTGTGTGCAGTTGCATGCGCAGGTTTATATATTTATTTGGAAACACTAAAAAAGAAATCACCGCAATCAGTATGGGTAAAGAAATGGAAGGAAAACACAAAATTTATATGGGCACATGACACTTGTATGTACAGTAGAACTCGCTTTTAACGATCACGGTTACAGCGAATTCACGTTTATAACGAATAATTTTGAAGGTATATTTGAATTACATTTGATTTAATGCATGTGTTTCATGTTTATTACGAATTCGTTTCACGGGCATAACGAACCAAAATTTAAGAATACATTCTCAGAACTGATCCTTTTCATCTCCTAATAAAATGTAACTGAAAGATATTAGGTATTTTGTTGTAGCAACATTATAATAAGGAAGATTTCCTAGGAAAATAGTATTCAGTTAAATTTCGTAGTAGGCCACTTTCTCTAGCTCTCTCTAGCACTCTGTACAATAGCGCGAGATAGTGGGCATTGTAAGCAACTCCGTTTTTCTTACAATCCAGCAGCTACCTGCAGGATCCAGTTCTTCGAAAAGCGATAATGGGTTTCGCCCGATGTTATGGCTCAGTTCTGTTATCGAATTCTGCAAAACGAAAGTGTTGCGTCATAGCCACGTCTTAGCTATTATATTTAACAAAACCCTTTACAGGATTAAAAATACAATAGCTATAAGACCTTGGCCTATAACGCAACAAAAAGAGTTGCAAAAATCTTCAAGTGGATGTATCTTGGTCGTTCCTTTACTGACATGTACCTACGCATTTTCTAGTTGTGGAAAAATGTCGGGAGTCAAATGGAAAATTTTATCGGTTTCCGAAAAAGTAGAAATTATGCGGAAGTTGGAAATTTGCTCAAATTATGACCTTCTTGGGTATAACGAATAACGGTTATTACGAACAAATATAGCGGTCCCCTGGAATTTGTTATAACCGAGTTCTACTGTATAGTCTGTTCACTAAACATAAAAACACAAAGTGGCCTTTGATATCCAAAATTTCATGAGTGTACTTGCAAAATTCACCTTGTTTAGGAATGTATTTACAAAAAGTTCCTAAAACAAATAGGTTAAGGGTGTGACATTTACTACCCATCTGTCATAAATGTTGTAATTAACTACTTTTAAGGATATTATACAAATACTGTGTTAGATACTATTGACGTTTACTAATGGGTATCTTTATTACATTTTATGAAACTTCAGGTTAGAATTTCTAGAAAAATATCTACTTTGACACTGACAATGAGAAATATTAAATGCCATTTTTAAATTTAAATCTGCCAGTATGCAGGCGTGCAAACCTTTACAAAACAAAATACAGAATCCCTAGTAGAAAACTTATATGCACATGCCAACTTAAAAATAAAATTAAATGTTTTTGTGTTTCCTGAATGCCCTATACGAGAGTTGCTTGAAAATGATCCGTATGATCATAGACATGGGAAAGATTTATACATTTCTATAAACTTTTCGAATGTATCTTTTGCTTAATACCGTGTGTCGGACATGGTAATTTTTAAAAGATTTTATTAAATATAAGTACCGGGTGACCATAAATGGTTGTGATTGTTTTTCTTAGGTTGACACTGTTAATTATTATTATTATTATTATTATTAAAGAATAAAAGGGTAAGCGGCAAAGCCGATAATGACCCTTACAAATGATAAAAGTATACAGAACATTGTACATTTCGAGTTAACTAAGGCTTACTCTACAAAAAGTTTAACTAACATATGGAGCTGCATTCAAGTGTTCATCAAGCATATTTTTAAAAACATTTATATTCCTTGCATTTACAACAGCACTAGGTAATGCATTCCAGTGTTCCACAACCCTGTTTGACAAAAAGAATTTGCGGGCGTTCCCATGGAAGCGATCACGGCTCAGTTTTAAATTGTGACCTCGGAGATGGATATTGGAGTTGCGTCTGAAAAAATCTAAATTGCACTCGTAAGAATTATTTAATATTTTGAAGACTTCAATAAGATCGCCTCGCAAACGTCTAAGTCTAAGGCTAGTTAACTGTAACCTTGACAATCTTTCGGGATAACTAAGATTTCGCAAACTAGCTGGAATTTTAGTCACTCGCCTTTGTACCTTCTCTAATAGTTCAATGTCTTTTACAAGATACGGGCACCACACCGGAGCAGCATATTCTAACAGGGGGCGAATGTAAGTTTTATAAATTTTTAGCACTAGGGAGGGTGACGGGTTTTTAAACACACATTTAACGAGGTATATTAGACTGTTTGCTTTTTTCACTACACTAATAATGTGCGCACTCCATTTTAGATCACTCGAGACAGAGACTCCCAAGTCTACTTGGGTTTCCACGCTCTTCAAAATCATGCCATTTACAATATACTAGCTGAAACCCGCGGCATATGCCGCATTTAAAATGTAGGACGAATTTAATAACTTTTGTTGCACTAAATAAAGCTTTAAAAGCACGCTAGAGATTGGCAGTAAGGAACAGTTCCAAAAAATATATTTTCAAATGTATAAAGTCTTTGGAAAGAAAACGCTCGCCCCTGAAAGGCGTCCTAATTAATACGACGTTGTTGGAACGCAGTCAAAAAAAATATTCCGGAAAGAATTAATGCTCTTATGAGATTATATGTGAGAATTATTTGCGCCAGCGAAATAATTTTCAGCTGCCTGCAATCTGTTTCTTTTCAGATTTAAGCCGTTGAGGCGTTGAACGTCATAAAAATATAAATGCGGTAACTCAAGTCTCCAGTTACGCCGTTACTGATATTGTTAAATAACTGATTAATTATTATTTCTTTGTCATTTTAAACACAAGAAGCCAAGTAGCGCAGATGGATAAGCGCTTGCCTTGCATTAAGCGATTTGAACCGGGCTCGGTGAGACCATTCACAGTTGGGCACCAAATTAACCCGGGTGTAGTCGCGCGTCCTAAACTTCCGTTAATGATCGCGCCCCGGTGGGTTCAACATCAGTTAGTTTTTTTAACAGAATGTATGTAAATTAATAAAAATCTTTTTCATAACACCTACTTGTTATTTGTTAATAACAGAACTGTCAACCTGACTGAAAAGTTCCTTATAACAGCCATGGCCATGGCTCAGATGAACTCATTAGCATCGGCCTGACGGCATCGGCCACAAATTTATTCTCGTTTGTTAGATGCCTACTAACGGCCTTATATCGATAATAACTATAACATTTCTCTTGCACTTTATTAGGAAAGCATAATAAACGATTTTACAGCGTAACATTCATTTATAATACCAGATAAATGAAAAAATAATTGAGTTACGTTAGATCAACCGCATTAACAAAAAAACGGTTTTAAATTTTTTTTAAATGTGCTGAAATGTCACTAAAAATAGCAAAACTGCATTTTAGATGAATTTTTAAAAGTTCAAGTCGCAAAGGAGCTGCATTAGAAAGCTACAGCAATTTGTTAAAATGTGCGGTTGAATCAACCATAGCGCGACCACTCCCGGGTTAACTGTGCTCTACTCAGAACCACAGACCTAAGAGATAGAGTAACAAGGTCAACATAATACACACAGACACCTCACACAATGGGTGCTGTGCAAGCATTAAAAGGCGCGGTTCAACTTTGTATCCCGAATCCGGGGCAAGTTGAGCATTGTACCGCCAGATGCAAGCACATAAAGCACCAGCCTCTACACCGCAAGGTAAAACGAGGTTATCGATTATACATCCATACATAATACATTTTAAACTGGCATTATTATTATTATCTCTATAATAGCAACCATAAGTAACTGTTTATAATGTTTATATGCTAGCGAGTTAATTTTCATCTTAAATCGCTAGTGAATTAATAGCAGATTGTTCTACAAGTTAAGAAAAGTGAGAGTTTTCCAGCAAATGTAAAAGTTTTACGTGGAATTTTCCAATGTGTTGAACATGCAATTTTTCCTTGTAGCTGACAAAAATATCTTGTTAAATAATTTTGGTCAAAGTATGGAAGCGCAATGTTTACTGTACTGTATAAATATAAATAACCATTATACATTATAGAATAGACCTTACTTGAAAATGGATGAATCTGTTATTAATTCATTTAGTTTCAATTTAAACTGCAGTGTTCTATTATTCGGTTACTTATTTCAAGTGTTTGTTAAAATATTGTTTTTAAATTAAAAAGTTCCTTCATATTTTTATTTCGTAGCATCTTTTACCTTTCGGTGTCGGGAACCATTCATCTTTCTCTCTTTTTATTTACTATGTAGTTGTATATTTATTTTAAGACGGTTTATTTAAGCTTCTCACAGATTACGGAGGCGATTGCCCTTAATAAAGGGATCCGACACAAAGTTCCTTCCCCGCATAACCGTTATTTGCAATTTGTTGACATGCGGTTTTACTTACAGCATCAGGTCTTCGATCTCTTCCTTGAATTCTGGTATTCTAGCCGTCATTACTTGCAGAATTTATTGTCCAGTCCAATTGTCCTGCCAAAACATACATTTACGATACTCATTTGTCCAGCAAGGTACTGGCCTACGGGGAAATTTTAGAACCGTCTACAGTTTTCTTGATAAAACGGAACTGAAAATTCAGTAATTGCTAGTTAGCATTGTCATTCAACAGTCACCCGTGGCCTTTGTAGTTATTCATTTTGCGTTGTTCTTAGTGGTGTGTGAATCAACATGGTAAGTAAAATGTCCATTTTATTACCTACTTTTTTTACAAAAAAATACCTGATTGGCTTAAACAAATGGTTCATCAAACAAAAACCTTAATTCACTTGGTGTATAATATTTATTAAAAATACTCTTTATTTGTTTATAAAATCCTAATAGATTTTGTTGTGAGTGTGGAGTAAGGATTCATAGTCGGAGAATTCTTCAGTTGCGTGAGTTTTAATTTGTTATTTACCTCTTGTCTGTAAGCGCATTTTGGACAAAGTTACGGAACCTTTATGTTTGAAAGTAAACTTGATTAGTTAAATTACAAATTTTCTTTTTAGAGATATGTCCCTCCTGCAAATTACATTTTCCGGTGGGGCAATACGACATCCGTACCTGCACCGTGATACGTTGTTGCGAGTGCAATTTTCTGATCTGTGGTATGTATTACAATTTACTGTTAGGCATCCATCTTTAAAAATATGATCATTCGTCATTTTGATTATTCACTAAGTAATCGACTATCCTAATTAAAGAAAGAAAATTCAAAAGTTTGACTTCTTGCGGAATTAATTTGACTACTCCCTTTTTCAATTTAGATTTCCAAAAATATTGCGAGGGGTGTGGGAATACCAGAGAATTTTCTTTGAGGAAGGTAGTTGACATGGGGCAGCAGATAGCTGCCAATCGAGCAAAAGCTTTGGCTTGTCAGAGAGCCAAAAAAAAGAAGCAAGCGGTAAGATTAAATAATTAGTGTAAATTTGATTAAATAGTTGGTTATAATAAATTATTTTTTACTATCAATATTTCGATTAAATTAGCAAATCTGTAGTATAACTCACGTATAGTCTGTTCAGTAAACATAAAAATACAAAGTGAGTGGCCTTTGATTTCCAAAAGTTCATGAGTGTACTTCCAAAATGCATCTTTGTCTTCAAATGTACTTACAAAAAGTTACTAAAACAAATAGGTTAAGGGTGTGACATTTATCTAGCATCTAGCAAAAAAAATTAAACTGTTTTTGTGTTTACTGAATGCCCTATAGATCACAATGGCGAAAACAGAAAAACAATTGATTATCAGATTTTCAAATTATTCACAAAAATTAAAAATTACTTATTGTAAATACACCTATGGAATAAGTTGTTCCATTTCAAAAAATGTTAATTTTGCGAATAACTCAAAGTTTGATGCTCAATTGTTTTTCTGTTTTTGCCATCGTAATCTACGTGAACAGTACTACAAATGCTAATATAGTCGAAATCGTAGCTTTAACTTTGAGCACCCTGTATGTAGGGCTGTGTGAACCATACTTTTTTTGAACCGAACTTTTCTAGTAAATGTTCAAACAAACATTTCAACCAAACTCGTATTAAAATTTTTTAGTTTTCAAAACTAATTAATTTCATCGCATTTACAAAGTATTTTAAAACATTTCTTAATTGTAAGTATTTACTTTAGTTCTTAATATTAAAAATAATATGTTTTATTAAATATCACTATTTTAAATAAATTGAGCAATTTAATTAATTCCCAATTTTATTGCAATTTGTCATCTCAATCTTATCTCCTGTGGAGAACTATCACATCTATAACAACTAATTTGCCATGTTGTTCAAAATTTGCAGAACAATTCTACTGTAGTGGAAGAGGAGTTATTGGTAGTGGAAGAAGAATTAGTGGTAGTAAGTATTAAAAAATTAGTATTAAATTACCTAATAATAAATTATTTTATTACAGGAGTCACTGGAGTGAGTGCCAAATAGTAGCAGTCAAAATGTAATGATTATTCATTATAAAAATAAATATATACATTGTGATTTTTTTATCTCGTTACAGCACATATTACGTGCATCGCTTTTTCATGTGTTTAAAATGTTGGTAACGTTTGAAATAAACTAATTTCATAGATGCCACTGCGGCAACTATGAAATTCGTTTATTTCAAATGTTATCAAAATTTCAAACACTCATGAAAAACTGTTGCACGTAATATGTGCTGTAACGAGATAAAAAACTATAGTGTATATGCAATTTCAATGTGGGAATTCACGTGGAGCGTGTAATTGGCACTTTGAAACAAAAGTATAAGATTTTAAGTGATACATTACCACTTCAACACAGTTCTGGAGTCAATTTTTAACAGCAGCGACAACAACTTTCTTTGTGACATGTGGAATGGTGTCCTGGGGATACCACATAAAAAAACGTGCCGTCAACTCTACTTCATGGTGGTGTGGAAAGGAGTGCAGAGTACGTGCTTCATAAGCTTCTTTTAATAGCTATTAACATTTGAGGTAGGCCTGCCGAAAATATTAATAGGCGATACATTCCTAGTTATCTTATTATATTTTTCCCGCTGCTTATCAAAATTTTTCTAGATTATTGAAAGAAATCGTTTGGTTTTTCACCTGACACCAGGATTAATATTCGTGAGTCGTGTTACCTGTGAGTGTCACACGTCACATAAACACTTGCAATTATAAACAAAACGTCTAAATCTGCATCTTGCTTTGCTAATTTTATTATCCTAGGAACTTAATAATAATATTAAGTTCCGTTGTCAAGAAAAAGCAGCAAACAAATATAATCACCGACTTACACGTTTTGTTACTAAGGCTGTATCACTGACTTACATGAACAGCAGCGGGAAAAAAGTGTCTTTATTTTAATATAGAAATAATCTTTTTGTAACCATTATACATTTTCTGAATAAATTTACTAAATGTGTTTGAATTTAAATTGTTTTTAAATAAATTTTGACCATAAAATGTTATTACATGTTATCAAATCTATTTTTTATCAATAGTTAAGTCATATTTATTTGCCATGTCAGTGAATAGCATTCATACGCGTTCCATATCAGGACCCTTACAAACAATATATCGAAATTTTCCTAGATTTTTGAAAAAATCGTTTGATTTGTCACCTGTCAACAGGATTAGTTTTCGTGTGTCGTGTTACCTGTGAGTGTCACATGTCACATAAACACTTGCAATTTATAAACAAAACGTCTAAATCTGCATCTTGCTTTGCTAATTTTACGTCTTGCCTTTAAGTCGTGCAACGTGTCGGAAATTACTTTATTCACGACAACTTTAAAGTCATTGGATTGCAATAGAAGTGCAACAACTTGCTTTGCGATTTTGGTAGCGTCTACACTACAATCACTAACAGAAGAAGCTGCTCTAGTTTTCATCGACATTTTAAAAAAGGAATATACCGAGCACTGCAGAAACGTGTGTTACTTGGTTCACAACATACTCCCGAATCCATTGCTTCTTCGGTTTCCTGCTAGAATTTATAAATTGTAACACACATTATGGATTATAATAGGACAAATAACTTACGAATGAAACTCCTTTCAGCTTGTGGCGTAACCGTGAAGCATTAGTCGGAATCCAATTCTTGTTTTTGCAAAATTTAGACCAATAATGTCGTTGTTGCAAATTTTTGGGAAATCTGAACAACGCTATTCCCTTACCTTGCTTTGTACTACAATCTGATGCACAGCAGACCATTATCACAGAATTAATACTTGTAGCCACTGCTAGAACACATTAGTTATTGCCAGGCCAATCTGAAATTTTGTAGGTTATGTAGCCTCAACTTTAAAGACACGCCTTCTTAGCGTGTGCGTGCGGCTTCAATTTTAGGAGCATTCAATAAGCAGATATGAACATTAACCAAAGTGGACTTGCCTTCAAAGCTGAGTCAATAGTTTTAAAAAACACAATAAATATGCATAATAAATAATTGTATTCTGTGATAATATCGCTATTAAAAGTTAAGGGAAGTTTGTTTACAAAAACCCGAAAATAGAAATGGTGGAACGCAACTATGGTACTTTTAGTTGTGTAAACACGGCTTTTAGTCTTCTGCATTATTAATATATTCCCTCTTAGGGTTATTATGACCTAAGTGCAGGACACTACACTTCGAGGCATTAAGCGTCAATAGCCACTTCGCTGACCAGTCTATGTCAAATTCGACGTTAGCAGGTTAAGTTTTGTGTCAGTTTGTGTCAAAACTGACGGAAAACCTAACCTGCTAACCTCGAATTTGACATAGACTTAAAATTGACAGCAGGGTAACCAACATTAACAGTGTCAATCTAAGAAAAACAATCACAACCATTTATGGTCACCCGGTAATATTATTATATTAACACCAATCAAGTGCGCACTCCAAGCCTCAACCATTTTGCAGAAAGAATTTTTATATTGCAAGAGCCTGGAGTGCGATATACTGACAGTTTAATGACGTTTTTCAAATGCCACATTGCTTAAAACAACATATTTGGTGGCTTCCATGGATACAAGTGGTAAATTAAACTGATAAAATCCCAAGGAAAAATTTTGATTTATTGCCACTATAAAAACACGTGATTGGTTGAATTTTGGAAAATTATGGTTTTTGATTGGATAATAGGCCCATGCGAGAAATAGTCACTAAACTTAGTTCAACAGTAAATTATTATTTAAATATTCCCACATTGGAAATGAGATGACAACTTTGTAATAGATTATTTAATCATTACAAGATACTATCAAACAAATTATTTTTAAAATTGTTTTATTTATACATCACAAATCTACATTCAACAGTTTTGTGTTGAACGCGATAATTAAACTATTTAGGTGATTCTTATAAAACATCTATGAAATAATGCTTTTTAGAGGCGCGAATCCAGCGACACGGCTGTATCAAAGTTAGAAACAAAGAGGAATTTTTATTAAAATTAATATTATAAATTATTTTATTTATTTAAAAAATACGATTTTGTAACTAAACAATCAAAACTAACGACTACGCGTACGGCAGCTGAACAAGTAAGGTTAAAAATGAGTTTTTTTATGTTTAATAATCTTCATTATCGTTTCCATAATGCTGCATATTGTACGACTATACAGTGTGGTAAAAAAGTCTGGAAAACCTGAAATATCTTGCTTTGTTTGCATTTTTCTCGAAAATTTCTTTATGCAACTTCATAAAACTTTTATACTAGAATACTTAAAACGATGTGCTCTTCCACTTCCTCGAACAAAAGATAGGGGTTATCATTTTAAAAAATTGCCCCAATTGGCCCTGCTGGTGTACGCCACTGTACATAGTTCTAAAAGTATTTCAAAAGATTTTGCAAGATATTTCAGGTGTTCCAGACTTTTGTACCACACTGTATAATATTTTTATAAGAGACTGAGTTTGTGACAATGTAAAGCAAATTGGTTCCCAACAACTCTATAATATAACTGTTATAAAAGTAAGAGAAACGTCTACTTTAATTACAAATTTTAGTAGTAATGACTTTTAAGACGGTTGCCGAAAAACGTTCTTTTTGAACCTAAAAATAAATATTCTTCAACAATTATTTTCTTCATAATTGATATTTCGTTCTAAACGTTTCTGTTCAGCTATTAATTATTACGTATAGCAAAACAGCTAGAAATCTGTGCTCTAATAATAATCATCCACTGTCACTCGTATTCGCGATTTACCGTATTGTAAATTTCGCATTTCTGACAGCATTGCAAAGTTGAAATTTACCGCAGTTCATGCCATGTTCACACCCTTGGTTTTGTAACGACAACACGACATCTGTTTTACAATGCCTAAACTATTTATACGCTATTTATTTGGCGTTGTAATATTCGCCCTAAATGACAACTGCTTGAAATTTTTTAGGAATCACGTATTACCAAAAACTAAACGTCAGAAATAGTTCAATGAGGTTTTAAATGAAAGATCAAAAATCGTATCTCTTTTCAAGCTATTTTACAGTTTCTGCTTTCTATTTTGCACAAGTAAATTTTACTGTTGAATGGCACAAATACAAATGAAAAATGGCTACAAAAGCGTCTATATTTTAAATACAATATTACAGCGTAAGCGAATCTTTTACCATTTATAAAATAGCTTACGATAATCAGCCAACATTCGTCTTTGAAATGAAGCCTTGTTTAACTTCCTACGAGGTCTGTAAATCGATAATACGTGATTCCTATGTATCAATCTGTCCCTATTATTTCAACATAAGCCAAACGCCAGCCTTGAAAATTTTGCACGCACTGGTCCACACCCTTTTGGTACCGAAATTCTTCAGGGCCTCTTTTAACAGTTGCTGTCTGTATTTTGTTAGGTCTTCCCGAATGACTGTTTTTGTGCCTTTAAGAAGTTTTTTGTTTTTGTACACTAGGTTTTTGGTGTTGCGGCTTATATGAATTTGACGATAATCGGTCTATAAGAACCGATAAGAACCTTCCCTGCCGGGAAGCCTATGGCTGCAGTCGATATCTCCAGGAGATAGATTCAGCTTTAACTTATCTCGACACAAATCACTGATAACTTTATCAGTGTCTTCATTTGATTTTTCGGGTACCCCAAAAAAGCGTAAACTGTTTTTTCTCGAGTACTGTTCACTTTCATCTTTATACAAGTGAAATTCCTTCTTTATCGTAGCCAATTCCATTTCCAGTTTTACTACTTTATCTTTATACGCTTAAGTTGAACCTTGAATTGGTCTGTAATACTTTCACGTATTTCTTTGGTCAATTTTTCTACTAAGGCTGAAGAACCGATAACTTTTTCAATGACCTTCTTAATAAGAGCATCCTCTTCAGCTGCAGAGCGCGTGGATCGCTGTTCAGGCACATTTTTGTTTAGAATAATAACTAATTTTAACTAAATAGCTGCTAAGCACGTCTGCCACGTCTATTCACTAGCTACGCACATCACAGACTCCCAGTTATATCCCAGTTCAAATGACTATCTAAAATAATCCCCCAATATTTTGCGCTCTGTACTTTAGAAAAACCCTACACGGGTAAGACATTTACAATTATTTTGGTTACATTCTTTTGTTTTGGAAAGACGTGTTCCGGAGTGTTCTCAAAGTGATTACAACGCGAAACCAAAGTGGTATCGTTTACGCGAGGTGATATCAGACGGCCTACGGCGCTGACTGGGGTCGTCAAGTTATCGCGAAAAGGATGTTTCCGGTGCAACAGTTAATAGCGCAAGGTGTTTCTAATCAGAACAATGGAGTTATGTTAACACCTATCATGCAGACGCCAGGAAACGAATTTATTGCTAATCTTCAACTGCAACTACAGCATGCCCTGTAGGAAATCAATCAACTGAAATGCAAAATTCAAACATTGCAGGTACAAAACAACAGTTTAACACAATCACAAGAAAATACAACCCCTAAAAAGAAATCCTATAAGAGGAGGCATTAATTGCCAGAGAAACGGATTGACTTTTGCCTACATTTAGAAATAATAAAAAGCGTAAGGCAGCTGAATCGCCTGAAATAGATAGCCCTAAAAAGCAATCAGATAAAACTATGAAAGCTATAAAACCACCACCAGTAATTCTGAGTAATGTAGAAGATTATAATGCAGTCAAAGACCGATTGAATACAGGAGAATTAGACTATAAAACCAGTAGGTATGATGAGCAACAAGCAAATTAAAGTCAACGTTAATTCTGAAGAGGAGTATAGAAAGCTAACAAACTTAATTAACGAAACTAATATTGAATGGCATACGTACGAAAACAAAGACCTAAGATCTATTAAGGTAATGGTTAGAAACCTGCATCCTTCAACTTCTGCTCAAGAAATCTCTGCAGAACTTCTAGATAAAAAATACAAAATCTTAGAAGTAGTTCAAAAACTAAAGAGGACTATCATAGATAACAAGGTGATGCACACTCGCCTGCCGCTGTACATGTTGGTATTTGACAGAACCCAAGATATCAACAAAATATACAACATACAGTACATTAACCACATTAAGGTCAAAATAGAGGCAGTAAGAAACAGCAAGCTTAGGTATACCACAGTGTAAGAAATGTCAAAGACATGGACATACCAAGCGATTCTGTAAAAGATCACCAGCATGTGTTAAGTGCGCAGGTAATCACCTAACGGTAAATTGCAAAAAAACTAAAGACACGCTTGCGAAGTGTATCAACTGCTCTCAAGCGCATCCTGCTAGCTGCAGAGGATGTACAATAGCTAAAGAGCTTCAGAAAAGAAGGGATAACGCCAGTAAGGCTAAGAAAACAATCCCTCAACTAAAACCTGTCGTCTCTAATACAGTTAGAACTGGGGTATCCTACGCCCGAGCAACCCAACCAAAATTATCAGAACCGGAACTTCCTTCATCAGCGTCTGAACCATCTATGATGCAGCTTATGCAGAGTATGATGAAAAAATTAGAGCGAGTCAATATAAGACTCGACAAACTAGAAGCCAAGAGCACTGGTGCTATACCCAAGGTACGATAAGTAATGGAACAACAAGACTTACGTATATATGACCTTCAAGTTTTTTTAAATACCCAACATATAGATGTTTGTCTTATTTCTGAAACTCATATGACAAATCAGTCTTATTTTAAATTAAGAGGCTATAAAGCATATCACGTTGTTTCACCCAGACAATCAAGCCAAAGGTGGTAGTGCAATTTTAATTAGAGAATCAATCAATCATTGTAAAGAATGTCATCTACAACGTGCAGATATGCAACTTACAGTGATTGGAATAAAGTCTACTAAACAGAAGCTGAGGGTTGGCGCCGTGTATTGTCCACCTAGGCATAATCTCAAAAAAGAAGATTACCTAACACTTCAATTGAACTGCAATTATCATTCAACAGGTAAGCCCACGTACTGGCCCACCGATCCAAGCAAAATTCCTGACTTGCTAGACTTTTTCATTACAAGGAAGGTATCTTCTAATTTTATTGAAGTCGAAGAAAACTTCGATCTGGATTCTGATCACTCAGCAGTCATTCTGACACTAAGTGAAAAGATAATTAAAAAAGCAGCCCGACTTACTCTCATCAACACAACCACTGATTGGGACAGTTTCCGCATTGACCTCCAAAATAATATCAACCTGAATATAAATCTAAGAACGACTGATCAACTAGAAGAAGAAGCTGAGAACTTTACCAGGATTATTCAGCTAGCAGCATGTTACCATAGAGTTAGATCAGTTATAAACTAACAAGTATATGTGTACAAGAAGACATAATAAAGATCTTGTATTAAACATAACAATAATGGCAATTATTTGGGTGAGATAGAACTTTTGTCAGAATATAACCCTTTTTAGAAAACCATATAAGAAAACTTGCAAATCGTGGAAAGTCCACTGTTTCTTATTTATCCAAAGATATTTATTTATCCAAAAATATTTGCAATGAGTTTATAGGAATCTTATTAAATGAAGTAAGTAGTGAAACAAATTAAAGCCAATACACATTATTCAGTAAGCGTAGATTCTACGCCAGATATTACTCATCATGACCAGCTTACAATTACTATATGAGGCGTATAGATGCAAAGTGCGACATGTCCAAATGAACGAATTTTGAGAAAAACACGAAAAACTATAATGATGCTAAATTTGTGAGACAACGCTGCAATTTTTTTTACGCTACTTGCAAACATGTTTAGGATAGCTAGTGCGAAATTTGAAAAATTTATAATCTATAGTTTTTGAGAAAAACCAAAAATAATTTTGGAAATGTCGCATTTTGCTCCTAAGTAGTAACCTTTTAATTTTTTAATACACTTTATTGCACTAGTTTATAGAACAAAAACTTGAATTATAAAGGAATTTATTATACCGTTGCTAATTTTAAAGATAAACAAAATTAATAATTAAAAATGTTAATAATTCAAAAATTCAAATTTGCGTCAACTTCCTCTTGACTTGTTCCTGCTTGTGTAACATCTAAACTATAGTTATTACTGTTATTCTCTTCGAACAGTGTTGTAAAATAACACGGTGATTCTTCTTGATCCCATTCGGAATCATAATGAGACGTCAGTAGACTTGTTATGCTTTTTATTTTATCTGGTTTTAATGGTACTCCGACTCCCCGTTTCTTTAGGGAGCATTAACTTAGTGTTTTTAACTTTCTTAGAAATCCCTTTACTTTCCCCAATAACTTTGTTTAATATCTGCATTAAACGAATTAGCTTCCATTGTTGTTAGTCACTCACTACCTGCTTGAATAGCAGCAATGCATACTATGCATAACATAGCATAAGTGTTCTATCACGTAAGGATGACCATGTGATCTGATTTTGACATATTATTGGCTCATGTGGACATGTCGCACTTTGCACAAAAATTGTCAATGGACTTGTCGCACTTTGCATTTGAAGCCACTTTTTAAAGGCGAATTGTCGTGTTCTATGTCGGATTTTGCAGCTGAAATACATTTTAACAGATGCAGGCTTTAATGTAGAATCCAGTGATGTGCTTAACTCATTTTCGTAAAATTTGTGACATGTCGCACTTTGCATCTATACGCCTCATATTGCCATAGTTTGTGGGGTTTCAGGAAAACGTGGGAAGACATGGTGCATGGTGCGAAAGAACTTGGAGATACTGATATTTTGAAATTAGTGAAAATAACTGTAAAAGACTGGCAGAAGCCAATCATAACTCTATAATAAAGCAGAACACTTCCCAAGGTCAAACATGCATGCGCGTGGTCTATGTGTAGTTCGATTGTGGGCGTGGTCTTGATATTAGCAGCGTTGCCAGACCTGGTACAATTCTACGAATCTGGTACATTTTGAAACCGTTTCTACAAATTTATTTCGTACAGTGTAAATCTGGCAACAGGGCTAAAATCGTCGTGTTGACAGCTGGCCTTTAGTTTACGAAGAAGGAAACCCTCATTTCTGTTGTAGAAAAGTGAGTATTCGTTATTATATTTTCCATTTTAATTTTGTGTGCTTTTGTGTGACATAACCTAAGATTTGCATGGAATTTTTATCTGGCAAAAACAGAGGCAATCAACGCGTTTCGCACTGCACAATTTTCATTATTATCAATCCTATTAAACAATGACTGCTTTTCTGCCTGTGAAATTCGTGGTGTTAAAGAGAATAGGTAAGTTTTAAAAATCTTGTATTGTACGACGCCACCGATGAACTACTGTTCCTAGAGTCAGTAATCTTGGAGGGAGGCGCGAACAGCTGATCGTTTAGATTAAAATTACCTTAAAACGTTGCCAGACCTTTATTGTTTGGCTTCAACAGCTTTTGGCGCCAAATTATTTTTAGTTTGCTTTTAATCGTGAACAATCGTTAAACAAACGCCATATCTACCTAACAGCATTTACACCGAAGGAAATTATGTATTAATCCCCGCTTCGTCAACCGTTCAATACATTTTAGTTTGACCCTAACCGCAACACCTGCAAGAATCACGGATATGGTTTAGTGTCAAAATGTTATCTTCATTCACAAAACAGTTGGAGCTAGAACACCTCTATTCGACATTGATGTTAGGACCACGATAAACATGCAAACTAAAACGAATTAGACCCCAAATTGCTGTACAAGTAAACAAAGGTCTGGCAATAGTGTAAGGTATTTGACATGTTAGCGATCCCTCCCTCCAAGATTACTGACTCTAGGAACAGTAGTTCATCGGTGGCGTCGTACAATACAAGATTACCGTAAAAAATAAGTTGTAAGCTAAAATATTTAACTGGCATTGAAATTAAAACTCAAGTTAGTTATTTTAATTTATGTTGAATAGAATTAGTTCTGTAGTTCTGGTGCTATTATTATTGTTGTTTTGTTGTTAGTGCTGGACGTGAAAGTTACGGTGACTCAGCCATAGGATATGTGCAGCTCCGACGAGAGAGTGAATTGTGCACCGTTAAATGCAGAATTTGTCCTGAACACCGAGTGAGAGCGAAAAACTATAATGTGGTGTTACAAGTAAATGAAAAGCAGAGTAAAGTAGAGAAGGTGGAATGTTTGGACTGCGCTGCATCAGCTGGTAATTTAATAATAATCTGTTATTAATCTGTTTTAAAATTTAAAAAAAAAATGTTTACAGGTGGATGCAAGCATGCTGTAGCAGTACTTATGTGGATGCATAGGAGGAGCGAAGAACCCGCACCCACAGAAGTCCAGTGCTATTGGAAGAAGTCGCAACTGTCAAAAGTGGGCACATCGCTAAAATTTTTGACTGTGGCAGAATTTGGGGGTATACCCGTTGAAGAAGATCAGGGTAACTTTTATCAGGAGGCAATGCGTTTAGGAGTACAAAACAAAGCAGCTGGCGAAATATTTAAACTGTTTAAAGAACCCAAGTATAGCTGCCTGGATTTGTACGGTTTATTATTAAAATTTGTTAGCAGTGGTGGAGCCCTATATGATGATTTCATCACCTTCACCAAGCAGCACATGAATGAAGATTTGTGCAAGGAAGCTGCATATTGTACCCTAATGCAAGCCGAAGACAGTTTGTGGCATCGTTTACGATATGGGAGGATAACCGCCTCGAAATTATATAATGCTGCACATTGCAAAACTGAATGTGGCTCATTTGTGCAACAGGTAATTGGAGTTACAAAACTGAGGGATACCAAAGCAATGGAAAGGGGTAGACGATTAGAAAAGCAGGTATTACAAATTGTCGAAAAAAATATGAAGACCAAATTAAGTTCTGTGGGAATTGTACTTTCAAAGAACCACCCTATTTTCGGAGCTTCCCCAGATGCAGTGAGTGACAATTTCGTTGTTGAAGTGAAGTGCCCCTCTACAGACAAAGCAGTGTCAAACTATATAACATCACAAAATAAAGTTACGGCCAAGTATAGAGCTCAAATACAAATGCAAATGCATTTTTTAAATAAATCGTATTGCATTTTTGCTGTTGCAGATGCTAACTTTGAAAAAAACCAAAAAGTTTATTTTATTCCTGTGGGCTATGATGCAAATTACATTAAACAAACAATGTTAGAAGCTGAGAACTTTTGGAAAAAATATATTTTTCCTATTTTATTAGCATCTGCGAACAAATAACTGCATTTTTAATTTTTATTGTTAGGGATAAGCGTGTAACTATTTTTAAGTAATATTTAATATTTTTCCCGCTGCTGATCTTGTAAGTCAGTGATACAGCCTTAGTAACAAAACGTGTAAGTCGGTGATTATATTTGTTTGCTGCTTTTTCTTGACAACGGAACTTAATACTATTATTAAGTTCTTAGGATAATAAAATTAGCAAAGCAAGATGCAGATTTAGACGTTTTGTTTCTAAATTGCAAGTGTTTATGTGACATGTGACACTCATAGGTAACACGACTCACAAAAATTAATCCTGGTGACAGGTGACAAACCAAATGATTTTTTCAGAAATCTAGGAAAATTTCGATAAGCAGCGGGAAAAATATAATAAGATAACTCGGAATGTATCGCCTATTAACATTTTCGGCAGGCAACAAGCCGCGACTTCGTCTTGGCTTGTACTTGCCTACCCCAAATGATAATAGGTCCTTACATTCCTTGTGACTTAAATAGCTATTTAGAATTGTAATATATTGTAATAAATGTAAAATTTTACAGTGTCACTGCAAGTTATTATAATTGTGTTTCAGTGTTGAATGTACCAGCTTTAATTTTGTTTACAATAAACAAAAAAGCGTTGTTTTCTATTTCTGTTAATACATATAATAGGTAAACAAATATTTTTGGTGTGTGACATGATGTAAAAATATTCTGTGGCTGAAAAAACCACTTATTATAATTTTGATTTCTAAAATGTTCTAAAATTTGATTGAAAAATAATTTTTTTTTCTAAAAAATGTAAATTCCAAAACATTCAAATTTTTTAGTGTGATCCTTCTACTTGTCATTAATCCATTTGAGTTATGATATAGCTACTGCATTGATTATAATGTGTAAAATTCTATGTACAATACAGATTACATACTTAATAAATAAAACTATGTTTTAAAGGTACCTAAGAATTTATTTAATTAAAGCAGTTTGCATATTTATAAATGCACAAGCAATAACAATCATATGATCAGTGTATTTAAGCAGGTTTGTGTTGAGACACGAATGGGGTTTTAATATTTTAAATTCTAGTAATCTTCGAATTACACGTTCAATATGAATTCGTAGACTCGCTATTGATTTAGTTTTTAACACATCAGCTTTTGAGCTTCTTATATTTTTATCTACACTAGGCGGTCGTATTAATGAACATCCCTTTTCTACCAGCAAATGTTCTATGTGCTTGAAGCCTCTGTCTGCCATAACAGCAGCTCCAGGTGGCAATGTTTCGAGAAAGCCACTTTCTTCTACAATGATTGCATCTGTAGCCCTTCCTCCATAACCAGTAGATATAAAATTTATTATTCCATTTGGTGTGGCGGATATTAAATACTTCAGTGTATTTGCTTTTTTATATTCTGACCACGTTAGACTTTGGTGAACTGAATTGCTTGGCTTATCAATTTCAATTTCCAAGCAGTCGATTATACATTGTACGTTACTATAATAACATAATAAGCTATAAATGCAATAGGCAATAATTCCTTTATTTTTGATTTTATAGGCCACGTAATGAATCGTTTTAAATTTTTGCTTAATATTGTAACTGACTTTGCAAATATTCTACTAGCATTGCTTTCGGACATTCCAAAGTCATCAGCGAGTTCAGAAAATGGCAAGCCAGTTCTAATCTTTTTAAGTGTCACATATATGTTAACAACAGTTATTGGATTATATTTTTGAAGTAAATTAATAATATAGTAACAATCTTCGGGAAGACCCATGTAATATCTCGACTTTAGAGGAAGCAACTTTAACATTCTCCTAGACGAAAGTTCCTTTATTTCTTCGTTTACTTCGTTCTGTTCATCATCATATTCTGTTTCGCTTGATAGTGAAAATGAACTATCAAATTCTGATGTTGAAGTAAAACTGTCATGTTTTTCAAATGTCTTCTTTTTTGAAGTAACATCATTTTCAGAATTGCTATTAGAAAAATTGGAAAAATGTAATTTTCTGGAGACGGTCTCGACTTTTGACGTTGGAGATGTAGCACGATCTACACTTAACTTAAATGGGGAACATGCTATACTTTTGATAGTCACTAAATTGCACTGGATTATCTCACTTCGGTAATACTTGCGTGGTGGTGAAATAGTTTGTGTCGACTGCTCCCGAGTAAAAATCTCCATGCTTGAAGTCGATGTACTTGGTACATTGCCATCCTCTGACATCTCTACAGCTTCTGAAATTTCCTGTGTTGTTGCTCGTTGCGAACGTTTTGCAGCAGCTTTTCGAGGGCTTCTAGGTGCAGCACGCTTCCTATCTGCTTGGCAAGCAAAAATATGTGGGATTACAGTTGGTTTTAATTTCTTCTGGCCGCCCATAAGCTTAAACTTAACATAGTTCTCCATGTCTTCTTTCAACTGCAATATAAAATAAGTGTAAGACAATATTTTGTTGTTACAATTTTGTAGGTTAAGTACTAATGTATAATACCGAGTAGTACATACTTATTAAAAATTTACTGGACTTAATTTACTTACGTTAAAATGATCTTCGCAGACATACAGACAAGAATGTTTTGACAACTGTGAAGGATCACGTCGCACCGCCTTTATCCATGAAGTTCGCCTTTTGCTTTCCAAAGGCACATAAAAGAATCATTTATCGGGGGTCCTTGATGTTGTATTTACACAGCCTGGCACTATACACCACTTAGGAACAATTTTCGTCGTTTCCATAACAAAACTTATTATGCAGAACTAAACACTGAATTAATACACGGGGTTAGTACAGTAACGCGCGGCAAAACAACTGTAAAGTGACGTAGCAATTTGGCGCATGCGCAAATACGTTTTAAGCGTTGTAATTATTATTTAAACTTGTTTTGTTTATACCATGACTAACAACAATTATTTGCTGATTATAATTTTGTTTTATGATAAAACACACATTTCTCGCACAACTTTACCTAAATCTGTGAGTGGTGCAAGTAGCCTATTGTTTAATCCAAAAAATAACGTTTTAATCTAAGTCGACAGATCCTTCTGAAATTTTGTATAGGGTTATAATTTATCATTCTAAACAACTTTTATTAATAAAATTTTACCGTATCATGAACAAAAAGGGTAGTTTACCTGAAATTAACATACAATTATCTCAAAAATAACGGTTTTTTATAAGTCGGCAGATCTTTCTGAAATTTTGTATCGGGCCATAATTTATCATTCTAAACAATTTTTCTTAATAAAATTTTGCCGTATCATGAACACAAAGGGTACTTTACCTGAAAATAAAATAGTTTTCGCTTTCCTGTCAAGGCCTACTTGTTTTTCAAAAACTGAAAATATTCTTAAAATTCTTTTCAAACCAAGCAGGACCGAATCCCAGAACCTTAAAATAAAATTCAAAATTTTTTAGACCATCTCTCTTGTAACATCAATCCTGGGACACACTGTATATGTTTAACATTACAATATTATTGCTCTACAGTTAGTGTCGTTAATTATTTAATATTTGTTATCTAAGTGGAAAAGCAGATGCTATTTTAAATAGTAATCTGAATTTGCCCTTTTGGTGGTGAAATGGGGGTTGTCGAAATTAAGTGTCTTTATTGCGCAAAGGACATTGGCATAGATGACCTAAATGTTCTAAAATGTTCAGGTGTACAAAAAAAAGGATGAAGAATTTAAATTAGATCATAACCATGGCTACTACTACCAGATACAAATGCAACTCGCTATTACTGGAGTTAATTACTGTGATTTTGTGGTATGGAGTAGTAAACATTTTTTCCGGGAAAGAATACATTTCAATGAGGTATTTTGGGAAAAAGAAAGCGCTATTGCTATGAAGTTTTTTAACAATGTGATGATGCCAGAACTTCTCGGTAGGGCATCCAATCCCGGGATCCCAAAATGTCGGTATCTCGGGATCCCTAATTTTTTTATCCGGTATTTCAATCCCGGTATTTTTCCCCAATACCGGAATTTTCTATATTTTTGGGATTGCTTTTGTGTGCACTGCGTCGCAGTTCGCAGAGTCTGCGAGTCGCCTTACCCGGCCTGGCCGGCGCCAGACATGGAGCAACATGTTGATAGATAATAATTAGTATGGTTCAGGGTAGTAGCAGTTAGCAGATGTGTCCATAAACGGCGTAAACTGTGTTCAGTTGTGTTGTCACTGTTGCTTGCATATTTACCTATTATACACCTACAAGCCTATGATATATATGGATAATACTAGAAATACCGGTTCTGAAAACAGGAAATCCCGGTATTGAACACCGGAAATCCCGGTATTGAATACTGGAAATACCGGTACTGAAAACAGGGAATCCCGGTTTGAACACCGGCAATCCTGGTATTGAATACCGGGATCCAGATAGAATTACTTCAATACCGAAATCCCGGGATTGAAAATTCAGTTGGGTATTGGATGCCCTACTTCTCGGTAAATATTTCACAAATAAAGCAGTTAAGGATGCTGCAGCTAATACTGATTGGAATGTATTCAAAGAGTCGTTAAATGTTAATAATGGTACAAATTTAATGTTTTGTAATAAAAGTAGTAGTACGGAAACAAGGACCACTGCTCTCGTAGCCACGCAAACTAAAGATAACAGTATATAATGTTTGTGTAAGGGTCCTGATAATGGAACGCCTATGATTGCTTGCTGTAATTTGCACTGTTCCGTGGAATGGTTTTATCTGATTTTTATTGGCTTAACATCTGTACCTAATACTGAATGGCATTGCCCTTTATGTAGTATAAGTGAAAGTAATAGTATTTTGTATTATATTGGTATTGGAATATAAAATAAAAGCAAATAAATATTTGATCGATTTATTTATTATCACTTTAATTGCAGTACTGTAAAATAAGTAAATACAAACATCATGTTTTTAAAAGCACGACCGCTGAGATATGTGAAAAACGCAGGTCTATTTTTAAATAAGTAACCGAATGCGCCAAGTAGCTGCTATAGAACACTGCAGTTTAAATTGAAACTAAATGAATTAATAACAGATTCATCCATTTTCAAGTATTCTATAATTTATATTGGTTATTTATATTTATACAGTACAGTAAACATTGCGCTTCCATACTTTGACCAAAATTATTTAAAAAGATATTTTTGTCAACTACACGGAAAAATTGCATGTTTAACACATTGGAAAATTCCATGCTCACGTAAAACTTTTACATTTGCTGGAAAACTCTCACTTTTCTTAACTTGTAGAGCAATCTACTATTAATTCACTAGCGATTTAAGAAGAAAATTAACTCGCTAGCATATAAACATTATAAACAGTTACTTATGGTTGCTATTATAAAGATAATAATAATAATGCCAGTTTAAAATGCCAAAGAAATAATAATTAATCGAGTTATTTAACAATATCAGTAACGGCGTAACTGGAGACTTGAGTTACCGCATTTATATTTTTATGGCGCTCAACGGCTTAAACCTGAAAAGAAACACAGATTGCAGGCAGCTGAAAATTATTTCGGTGGAGCAAATAATTCTCACATATAATCTCATAAGTCGCAAGAGCATTAATTCTTTCCGGATTTTTTTTTGACTGCGTTCCAACGTCATATTAATTAGGACGCCTTCCAGGGGCAAGCGTTTCCTTTACAGAGACTTTCCATTTGAAAATATATTTTTTGGAACTTTTCCTTACTGCCAATCTCTAGCGTGCTGTTAAAACTTTCTTTAGTGCAACAAAAGTTATTAAATTCGTCCTACATTTTAAATGCGGCATATGCCGCGGGGTTTAAGCTAGTCGTATAATAATGCGAGAAATTAGCGGAAAGTACTCTTGGTTAGAGACACGTATTATGCCACGAAAAAATTTAGCACCTTATATACTCTGTGTTGCGCATTCGCTAAATTTAGTTGTGAAAAATGCAGCTGTCTTCTGTTTGGAATCTACAGCGTTTTTTTATGATGGAACAAGGAATTTACATGTTTTTTACTGTATATTCATACAAATCGAAGTTGTTATCTAAGTATACAGGGTGAAGCACATAAAGTGTTACAGAGCAATAGCACTCAAACTATTGATCACATCCAAAAATGTTTCAGACAAAAGTTTCAGTGTTCGAGAAGGCCGTCATACCGGACCACCCTATTTTTTTATTGGTGGAGGCGCTGAAACTACGTCAAGGTCAACTCCACTTTTTTAAATGGAACCATGTATTATTTTTTCGATGACATTATTACCGATTTTAAGACAAATTCAGCGACCTGAAATACAAGGACATTCTAGTCACGCAAAGTATGAAAATAGTCGAAAAATCGAAAAATGCAACAGTGCAAAAAACACGAGTCAACACGACAGTGCACCACCCCATTATGCTCTGTGTTTAAGACAAGTGATGACTGAGATTTTTGGTGAAAAGTGGATAGGACGAGGCGGTCCTGTAGCTTGGCCACCTCGATCGCCAGATCTAACATCAGCAGATTACTTTTTATGGGGTTTTGTCAAAGATCGCGTAATGGTGGTAGCACCTACCACGCCTGACGACATGAAAGACAGAATACGACGAGCATGTACCGAAATTACACCACAAATGTTAGCTGAAGTTAGACGGTCTTTTCATCAGCGAATTAACAAGTGTTTACAAGTCAAGGGTCATCACTTCGAGCATCTTCTGTAAGTAGAACTAAACCAAGGTTAGTGGATCCTTTGAAAGTGATTATTCCGATATTTTTCGATTTTTTGACTATCTTCATACTTTGCTAACCAGAATGACCTTGTGTTGCAGGTAGCTGAATTTGTCTTAAAATCGGTAATAATGTCATCGAAAAAAAATACATAGTTCCATTTAAAAATCTGGAGTTGACCTTGACGTAGCTTCAGCGCCTCCACCGATAAAAAAATAGGGTGGTCCAGTATGACGGCCTTCTCGAACACTGAAACTTTTGTCTGAAACATTTTTGGATATGATCAATAGTTTGAGTGCTATTGCTCTGTAACACTTTATGTGCCTCACCCTGTATAAAAGATTTGGAAAATGAGTCTTTTCTACCTAAAAGAGTTAACAAGGCGCGGTGCGGTGGTCATCACGATTTGATGCCACTGAAGCCTTGAAACACAGCTACGCATCAACAAAAGATGTTTAGAACAAATATCTCAAGATAGAGAAGAAACAAGTGTTGTAAGGATTGAAGCGGCTTCTTTTGCCGAGAAATTAGATCTTGAAAATGGCATTGTTTTAATATTTTGATTGGACATTTTACACCGAACTAATAATGTAAATAAGGCTGACAAGAGAATATAGATATAAGTACCACATCCAACCTTTTATCTTCATTAGCCCAGTAGGTACTTTCAATATTGACGAAATTAGTTTGGTCAATATTAAGTCAAATGAATAGTTTTAACAGGCAACGAAAACTGCTTGGAACGACAAAGCACTAACGGAAATAGGCATTTAGGGGAATCAAATACAGAAGTTATTTTAAGTGTAAGACCTAAAGAGAAAATGAGAACAGAGTTACCTTCATTCTTGTTGATCTTCAGTCTGAAATTAATCGTAGATCCGAAGTGTACAAAACATGTTCAGATTTGTTCGAATTTTTGTTTAATCTAAAAAGTTCAATGATGGAGGTAAAGTATTGCATTTACAAAAATTAAAAGATACATATATAAACGACTTAAACGAATGTCTTCCTGAAGAATCTATTCACTTAAAAAGTTCTTAAACGAACTAAGTTAAAGTTGAATCTCCCAAAGATTTAGTGAAATTGTTACATGAAAATAAATTAACATGCTCATTGCTCAATCCCAAATACAAATGTATGCCTTCATATTATTATTTTTTTTTTCGATAATGGTTACCAATGCTAGTGGGGAGCGTTCATCTTCCATGATGAAACGGGTTAAAAACTATCTTCGAAATTCAATTGTCCAAGAAAAATTTAATTATTTAGCCATATTATTAATACATTTTAAAAACCGTAGACACTAACCCGCTAATACAAACCTTTTCAAATTTAAAAGCAAGAAAGCGACTTTTGTAAAACTGAGTAAAACTCCTCTTCTGTATTTTATTACGAATGTGATTGTACTTGCATGTGATTATGTGTTAATTTCCAAAGTTTCTTCCAAATATAGATCCTAATATATTAGTAGTCAAACATGTCAATATATTGCAATATTGGAGATTGGCCATGTTGGTTTTTTTCTGTTATTTATTTATTTTGACCTTTTAGTTGATTTTAAAAAACAAAGTTAATTAGGGGAAGAATTTTGTTGCGTTTGTGTTTTTTATGAATTTTCAACATAAAATATTTATTTTTATGTTTTATTTATATTTTACTCTTACTCAATTCCTAGTATATTAGTGATATTAAGATATTGTAGAAGAACACGAATGGCAACACAAAGTTTAAGAATGTTATTTTGCTTTTATTTCATTTTTCTTACCCTATTCTTGTAATTGAAAACCAAATATTAGCTTTTTGATTTGTGTGTGTATTTTCTTATTAGTTTATTTTATTATTTTATTTTTACTTCCTTTTACGATAAAAACATGTTTTTGCTCATTGGTCTGTGTGTTTGTGTCTGACTGCCTCTGAACAGAATATCTCAAAAACGAAAAGAGGTATGGCGTTGAAACTTCATATATAAGTTTTGTGTACTATGTAGATGAGACAGCAAGCGTTTGATGAAAATTTCATGACCGGAAATAGGTGTTTACTCTTAGTGATTTTTCAGTTTTTTTTCGATTTTTTCAACAACGGCTCTAATGATTTTTTTCAAACTTCACATTTTTATTACATTTTTAATGTGTATTGATGTGAGATAGGTGATTTTCCAGTTGAATACTTCTAAAATGGGTTTGATTTGTTTTTCTATTTTTTTTTATTAACTCCTATTTTAAATAGAACACCCGGTATATTATTCCATTTTTGAATTCAGCTTAAAATTTTAGAGAAAATTTGTCTCTTAAACTAACGCTCTATTTTGTACCGTTTTTGTAGTTTATAATTTTTGAAAAATGTTCACAAAAAAATTAAAAACCAAATTTTTGGCCAATTATAAGATCATTGTAAAAGGAAGTTGTGTGCGTGCATCACACCAGATTTTTTACTGATGTATTCTGTAAAGTTATCTATAATAAATAATATCGGATTTCGGAAGCCTTTTTTGAAATATAATATAAAAATGCAATTTCAGATCGTTTAAATGACTAATTTACAACAATATAGGTAGGGGCGGCGGTCACAAGTAGCACCGGGCGCTAAAGTACCTTAAACCGGCACTGACCAGTCTACGATCTGATTACCGGTGAGATACTGAAACAATTGCCTAGAAAAGGTGTAGTCTTACTCACTTACCTTATCAATGGAGCTTTTAGATTAAAACATGTTCCTACCTGCTGGAAAGTCGCAGAGGTAATCATGTTACCAAAGCCAGGTAAACCGCTTAACGAGGTGAAATCTTATAGGCCCATTTCCCTCCTGCCTATTGTCTCAAAATTATTTGAAAAGCTATTACTTAAAAGACTAAGACCTCTCATCGAAAGTAGTAATCTAAGTCCAGATTTTCAATTTGGATTTAGACAGAAGCATTCAACAATTGATCAAGTACATCGGGTCTCTGACATTATTGAACAGGCGTTAGAGGAAAATCAAGTTTGCTCTGCAGTCTTTCTTGACGCTGCTCAAGCCTTTGATAAGGTTTGGCATGAAGGGCTGATACACAAACTAAACAATATGCTTCCGAAGGAATACGTAGAAACTTGAAAATCATATATAACTGATAGACTTTTTCGAATCAAGCAGGAAGATGAATATTCAGACCTGAAAGAAATAGGAGCAGGGGTACCTCAAGGAAGTGTACTTGGACCCGTTCTTTATCTATTATACACCAGCGATTTACCAACATTAGATAACATCACAATAGCGACATTCGCTGATGATACTGCTCTCCTAGCGGTCGATCAGGATCAAGAAAGCTCCACAAGAAAACTACAAATAGCAAGCAATACTATAGTAGACTGGACCCGTAAATGGAGGACCAAGCTCAACGAACGTAAATCCATTCATATAAATTTCACCAACAAGAAACTAGCAAAACCACTCCCGCTAAATATTAACGGTGCAATTGTACCCTATGAAATGAATGCCAAGTATCTCGGAATGACACTTGATGCAAAATTGCGATGGAAAACGCATGTGAAGAAAAAAAGAGCTGAGCTTAATCTGAAATACAAACAACATTATTGGCTTCTTGGCAGAAATTCCAAGTTATCAATTAACAACAAAGTAATGATTTACAATCAGATCCTGAAACCAGTGTGGCTATATGGCATACAGCTCTGGGGCTGCACCAGTGATAGTAACATTAAAATTATTCAAACATTCCAGAATAAAGTGTTGCGTAACATAGTAGACGCGCCGTGGTATGTTCGTAACACAGATCTTCACAAAGACCTTGGTATCCCAACTATCAAAAACGAAATCAAAAGGTTTGCCGGCAAGCATGAAGCCAGGCTCCACCGTCATGTGAACGCAGAAGCTCTACAACTGCTGGACACCCAACACCACGTCCGAAGATTGAAGAGAACAAAATCACTTGATCTAGTGTAGGGTGTGATGTGTAAAAGCAGAGCACAGTGCGCGGGTGTGAAGTGCATACAATTATTAAAAGAATCTAAAGGACATCAATGGATAAACTTTAGCTGATAAGTATTTAATTTTAAGATTTATTAGAGTAAAATTAATGGTTAGTCTTTTACACTAGTTTTAATAGCTACACCAACAGGTGATTAATAAAACAAACAAAAAATTCTTTTTTGTGTAACACAATATAATTCTGCCGTCATAAGCAAGAAGGCGGTATCTACAAAAAATTCGAAATTGAGTTATTGGTATCGTTGGCATCGGTACAAAATTCCAATCATTTTACATAAGTAACAAATCGATATCTCCACTGTAACTATCCTATTTGTAAGATAACTTGTTATTAATTTGTGCGCCATACCTTGTATACCAAAATCATACAACTTTTCTAATAAAATATTATGGTTAACGGTATCGAATACTGCTATAGTGGACACGCTATTGTCAATGTTTTTATATAGAACCTCTGAAAGTTTTGCATCCTGTGCGCTTAATTTACTTCTGAAACCGAATTGGTGTGGAAGATTGTGTATGTTAATAAAATCCAGCAACATTGTAAGACATTTTTCAAAAACCTTTGCAAGGTTTGATATTAGAGAAATAGGCCGGCAGTTATGTAGTGAGTAGCTTTGTGTCGTCAGATTTATGAATTGGTCTCCCTATAGCCTATAGCAGTCTTAAACGAATCTCGACAAATCCCAGATTGAAATATTCTATTTATGAGATCTGAAAAAGGACTTACAATTAACTCAGCTATTTCGTGTAAAATTTCAGCAGTTATCCCATCATGTCCAAGAGCTTTCCTGCGTTTTAATGATTTTATGTGTAATGTAAGTTCTTGTGCGTTCGTTGGAGCTAAGATAATGCTTTTTGAATTTATGGTCTTTTGAATTGTATGTGATAAGTTACCATTATGCTGAATTTTTTTAATCATTTCATCTGCGACTAACGTAAAAAAAGTATTAAATTCATCTGCAATCGATTGAAGATCATTGATAACCGAGTTCTGAACCTTAATATTTGATATTACTTGGGATTGTATACCTCTGTCAAGTGAATTGTTTACTATATTCCATATTCCGTCTAGCATCATTCGGATTTAAATTAATTTTTTTCCTGTAGTACATAAACAACTCAGCCGTTAGCCTTAGTGCGGAGCGTTGGTTGTCTTTTGTTCTAAGGCAAGTCTTTTGTTAGATCTGGCCCAAATGTGCCAAATGGTCAGTGGTTTCCTGATACACATAAAATGTTTAAAGGAACTGTAATCCGAGGCAGTTGGCTCTTGGGGCGATTGGAATAATAAATGTTTTTATTGAGTTTACGGTCTTGTTAATTTTCTCACAGATGTTGAATTCGATATTACATTCCATTTTTGTATATAAATTTAGAAGAAGTATTGCTTATATGAGTCATTCTTTATTACATTTGTTAGCTGTTTTGAAGGAGTTCTGAGAATTACAAGCCGGACGTGCTTTCATAGCAAATATAATAACTAGAGCAAAGATGTTAACGCTTTTATTAGGAGGAACGGGGCAGTGTGAAAAATGGTTTAGATGCGAATAGATCTTTGAGTTGTTTAGTTGATATGTATCTTTAGTTTTGTGTTAATTGTCCAATAAATAAATTTTAAATGAATTTGTTGTTTGGGGAGCTTTTACATTCTCTAACTAAGTAACTTTGCATTTTCCGTACATATACATATGTATATGTATTTATATTTTTAAAGTCCCTACCATTTTTGTTACTTTGTAATTAAATTACTAATTAAATTCCTTTTTGTTTATTTGCCTTAGAATTGAATTACTTTTCAAGATGTCGTAATTCTGTTTGGTAATTGCCATTTTTGCTATAACCTACTTGACAATTACTTTTTGAAAGTAATTAATTACTACATTCAATTACTCCATTACTTTTGAATAATAACATTTTTGTAAAGTATTTAAATTACTTTACAAGTATTTGAATTATTTGTGGTAATTGAAATTACTCGCGGTAATTGAATTACTTTGTGGTAATTCAATTACTGCATTACTGTCCTCGATTGTGTGCTAAATCTAAACAACGCAAAAAATAAGATAAGGTCGTATTAAGTTACATATTAAGGAACTCGGAATAGAGTATTCCCTGAACAATAAAGTATAATTTATGATTTGCTCTGGCGAGTCGGATAGCAGCTAGTTTTTTTGCAATATTCGCATTAACGAGGTGTGCACGAGGAAAGAGAACAATATTTAGTTCACACAGCCAAGTTTCGCTAACACCCACCACGTCAAATTCATTGTCAATTATAAAGAATTGAAGATTCCAATTTTTGGAATTAAAGATATAATGTTTACAATTTTACATACATATTTTTAACTGTATACTGTACATTAACAAAACATAAATTTAAATATGTTTATTCGATATATTTAAAGGAACACAATGCGTAATCGAAGACCAACGCACTAAATGGGCACACTGTATTTAAGAAAGCTAGATATTCAAAGTTCATGTTCAGTAAGAACCCAAAATCGGTTTTGGGTAAGTACAGAAAAGAAGTACTATTATGAGATTATTACATACAGAACTTATTTTCTACTATCGAAAAGCAACGCAACTTTATTTTTCTTCTATGTTTTACTTATCGCATTAACAAATATATTACCTACCATTGCTCATAAAGACATTTTTGTAACCCAATTTTAACGATGCTTCTTTAAGTATAGCTAGTCAGCAATTTGATGTTTTGATATTATATTTCAAAGCTACAAACTTTGAAAAAGAATATTGCCCTACAGCCTACACTATTAAACTACTCAAATGAGCTATAAAAGCACCCCTTCGGGTGCTTTAATAAAATAGAAAAAACATAATTTGTTTGCTTTGCACCCTGTTTGGTTTTTAACTGCCTCAGACTATGCAAACGCAATAACCTCGAAATCTTTGCCTTTCTCTATTGTAAAATTCAATATAGTGGAGGTATTGAGATGGAACTATGTGGTATGTATTTCAATTATCACCATCAATCTCTGAGAAATTAATTTTTGTTTGTTCATATCCCAAACATTCCATTTGTGATTCTGAACGAACTTTGCATATGCATTTTTTTTTAAATTTGGCAGCTCTCATCATTTTTGATTCATTAAATGGATTAAAGTTGTTGAAAGCAATATACCTGATCCCTCCAGTCGAGCAAGATACCACAAATGGATTTTCCATAACAGAAATGCTTTTCACAAGTTATAAAAGTCAACGTCATTTTGACATTTCCAACTATTTTAAAGTATGCGGTGCACTAGTAAAATAAAAATATACATATGCAAAGTCTGCTCAGAATCACATATGGAGTGAACAGGGTGTAACTATATTTTGGTGCCTATTGCTCTGATACAATTTTAACTCAAGTCATTCATATTATAGAATTTTTATTTAATTTAAAAATACAATTTCACATAGGTACTATATATAGATAGGTAACTTATTATGTCAAAGGTTTTGCTTAAATCGCAAAGGAGTGTAAACGAATATTTTAATTGATATTATTACAGCCACCCCTAAAGAGAAGTTCAAGTGATGGAAGTTAATAGTTTGGCATATCAGTGACGAGTTGACCTAATAATTTACACGCTTCAAAAATGTCAAAATGTGCTTGTATTTCCAATAACCCTACAATATTAATGTGGTATCTGGAAGGCATGCAATTGTTCTCATTATCACTTACTTGATTCTAAATTATAAACATCACTTTTTTGACTCGCCATTGCTATTTTTATTGTGATAAAGTAAACGTATATGCAGTTGTTACATTTCAAGGATTTATAGTTGATAACTTTTAAAATGTTTCCTTCATTTGTTTATTTATGACGTAACAAACATTAACTTAACATATGTTACAACACATTCTTATATCCTAAGCTGCAATTCCGTTACTAATACGCCCAGGGATAGTAATAAACACAGAAATCTAGTTAAGCAATGAAAGAGCAAGGGATTAGTTAACTTTATAACCTTACCACGGGGTGTGTTAGCAATCTCGGCGGGCACATCCTGAACCGGAAATAAAATAGCATTTTGAGAAAAATCCTCGAAAGTTGCTCCGGTGACCGATACGTTAAACAATTGATTCTTAACGGGTTTTATATTGTCACTGCTTCTGTCTGTCATTTTTATTTTTACAAAATCATTGACAGATTAACACACCCACAACGTAAACACCAGCTGTTGCACACTCTGAAGTTTTGAAGCTTGCCTGATACGCCACGTTGTGAGTATTATTGGTGATACAGGAAGTTGCAAGGGAAACAGGTTTTCTCCCTCTAGTTCGGGTGAACCACAAGAGAGGACGCCACTCTGCAACAGCCAACTTAATTTTTGCGCTAGCACGCCGTCCGAAATTGAACACAGAATTTATTTTAAGTATTTGGTAATGTTACCTAGGTAAAAGCCAATGCAGAATTGTGGAGGAGTTCTATACAGGTGTACTACATTCAATGAACCATTAAAAAGTTATCCCCCGCTGTCTAATTGTTTCGCTAGTAAAATAGTCGTTGAAATTCGACTCGAAACGAACATTTAAAGTTCAAACGCTATTTTTGGATTTTTATCTATAGTATGGATCATTAAAACTAAAAATTATTTATCGGTACTGTAAACCGTGTAGATAAATGTATCTCTGGGCTGCAATCTCTATTGTGAGCTAACTGAGGAAATGATAATTATAGCACACCATTCTTATGTTGTGTTGAAAATTACCTACACTTTTGAAATATAAACAGTAAACAAATTCTATGTAAAAGAGCTGTACTTAAGGATAAATACTAAACTTTGTAAGCTTTCTAAACTGCACTTCAAGATTAAATTTACATTAAATACGCTGCTGCGTATTGTTACCTAATGTAATCCTTAAATTTACCAATTCTTAAATACATTTTATCACTGCTTGTGAAAGAAAACGAATCAATTCAACTAAATAATATTAAACTGATAAATATTTTTTGACCAATCAAGCAAGTATTCAAATAGTCATTATGTACTACATATTTAGTAATTAGTTATATGTAAATGATGAACTAATTAACTGGGTTGAGCGGCAACTATTGTTTGATACAAATTTCTTATCAAATTAATTGATTATTTGTTGATCAATTACTTGTTGATTAATCCTTTAACTAATATTGATAAATCGATTATTAATTGAAAAACAATTATGATTGGCTTATATAATTATTAGGTTTGCGGAGAGTATAAAATTATATGAATCACAGAACTTAATGTTTTGCCATAATTAATGATTAAATAAACATATTAATACCTTGATATGTTTAAATTTGAATATTGTAAATTGTTGATGTAAAAATTGTAAACCTAGTTTGTCTAAATTTTGTTAATTTGTAAAAAAATATGTTTTTTGTATGTTTAGAACACAATATTTTTTCTTTATTCAGAAAACGCACACATAGTTAATGTGATAAGTATATTTCTGCTAATATTTACATTGTTAAGAAACATTTTAAAAACACCTAACTTTTAATGCTTCATGGAAAGGCGTATAAAATGACAGTTGAAAATCTACAAAGAAGTAAAGAATTATCCTAATTAAGACGGGGGCCGCTGCACTTTTTCCTATAAGATGGTAGCACCATAGAACTAGAGCGGTATTTTAAAATCTGTTAGACGTCTGTTTAAACTTGATTTAAACACACATAAATTTTATTTTCTAAAATTTACGAAATCCAGTTGCATGTTTTTTAAATGCAATTCCCATTTATTAGCAAGAAAAATTTAATGTTGCAATCACCAATTACTAAATTTAATATGTTTAAATTAGATTAAAAACTATATATTTCAGTTCAAATTTACGAAACATTATTCGTAATTTAAAAGCCAGTGTTATTACGCAATCATACGAGTTAAAGACCAGGAAAATGCAATTCTGCACTCCATGCACAATACCGACCTACAGTAGTAAGTTCAACGGGCGACCTTCGCTCTAGCAGGAAATAAAAACTGCACAAATTGCTTATCTGCTGTTTTGTAATTTAAACACTCTGGCCTAGTAAACTGTATATATGAACTTTGATATTGTTACTGCGTTAAGCATTTTTAGTTTTGTATAAATACTAGTCTATTTTCATAATAAAAATCAATCTGCATTTAATGTTTGATTCATTCACTACGTCGCCACTCCTATACCAAGCCATAATACTGTCGAGATGTGAGGCTGCATCTCAGGAGTGAATTACTGTCGTCCCTTTAAGTGCCATTGACTAAGCTGGCTTAAAGCGTAGATGCAGTCTCATCTACGCGCTTAAAATTAGGGATAGAATCAGCGCAAAGTAACGGAGTCCTGACACAGCCTCTCAGGCATCTCTGTTCAACGTCGCTCACAGTTAAAATTAACCAAATATTTTCATATATATTGTTAGAAAACAACACGCTGAAGGGTGTGTACAAATTCTCCTGGATGTGTAGTCAAATAACAGAAATATTAAATAAATAAAATATAAATTTTTGGATTAATGTTTGGTCCAAACTTGACAAGTTAATAGATGATTCCCTAGATAATGTTATTATAAAACTAATTGTGGAATATAAACCACATTGGTAGACAAATAAACCTAAACGGCAGATTTTATTGGGAGAATTGTGACAGGGGAATAGAAGGAACGGCTAAAGTTAGGACGGCGTACCAACGTTGCCAGTTCGTGCACTGATGGATAAAGCGGGAAACTTAAACTTTCAAAGTAATATGTTTCAAATTACAATGATAACGCATATTAACTCAAAAATTTACCGTAACAGCAACTGTTATGATTACGCATAAATTCTCCAAAATTTACTAAATTATATTTACTTTAATTTTCTTTAGGAGAAGCCAAATGCCAATAGTCATTTGTTAAATTAATAAAAATCAGGATATTTATACATTTTATATTTTTTATTAACAAAAATTTAGGTATAATATAATTATTAATTTAAATAATTATTCATGTACATATTAAAAGATAATACAAAATATTTTTTCATAATTATTCACTCATATAAATGATCATTTGCAGGATCCTTTAATACAATTTCTGATTGCGTGCCATATAAAGTTTCTGTAATTAGCCGAGTTTCTTCAATATTGGGTTTCCTACAGTTTCTGTTCTTATTTTGTTTACGTGTTGAATGAAAAGAGGCCTGTTTTCGAATTTTCTTATTAGCTGACTCTCCAACATACTCTGTTTTCAAATCAAAGTTCTTTATATCCATTTCTCTAATGGATTCATCACTTTTTATATTCTCTAAAATTAGTTTTAATTGTTCGGTTGAATACTCTTTGGTTTTTATTATTTCATCCAAAAGTTTATCATTATTTCTTGAAAATGTTGCTAAATTTTGAATAACATTGTTAACTTCATTACTACTATTTCCTGCTATTATATTTGTGCTACCAGGAGCTGAGTTTGGGTAATTAGATGGAATATAATGTATATCTTTACAGATTAAAGTTCTTATATTGAAATACACACAAGTGCAGCTAAAGGTATGCAAACATATGGAGCAAACAGAGCATATTATTGGGCAGCATGCATTACCGTCGGAAAGATTTTTTGTAATTAAATATGTGTTTTCACTAGAATTACATTTAATGGTATAAACTTTGTTGCCTTCTATTGCGTTCACAGTAAACTTGGTGGATATTGCTACACGATGTCTTGCATAGATATTTTTCACTAGTTCTGAAGTATCCCCTTTTGTTAGTTTTATAATTCTTTAAATTTTTTATTTTTAAAAAACTCCATCAAAACATGATGTGTCTTGTCTAAACGTTTAATTTTTTTACCTTGTAAGTAATAATATTTTAATGTTTTATGCATACTCTCGAGATGCATATTTGTATTGGCTATTGCTCCAACTCGTAAACAATAGACCCAAGTTGCATAATAATTAATGAAATATTGACGAAACTTTAATGTTGTATCATTTTTCAGAATATCCAGAAACTTGAATTTTCTGCAGATCCAAAAGTGTCTGTAAATATTTTAAAGTTTTATAAACCCATTCCCTCTTCTCAGCATTATTAATTTTTGACAAATTTGACTGCCACGCACAATCTATGTGCCAGGCACAATAAAGCTGTTTATGTGGTGGACCTATTATATTTTCCCATAGGTTATAAAATACATTTGTTATATCTGACATAAAAGTGTCAGTTTTCATAATGCTCACGTCATCTCTTATTCTCTGAAAGAAAACTTGATTGATATAAGAATTTTTCCTGTTAGAAAACATAAATGCTAAGGGCATCCCTTCATTAAACTCATCTACAGTTAAAATGGTAGCGAGTTCAAAATCATAGGCAGTAAGCCCATGTGTGCTGTCAATGGCAATAAATATAGTTAATTTTTTTTTAAAAAGTGCTGAATTCATTAGTGAAATGGAAATAAAAAACTTTGATTTGAAAACAGAGTATGTTGGAGAGCCAGCTAATAAGAAAATTCGAAAACAGGCCTCTTTTCATTCAACACGTAAACAAAATAGGAACAGAAACCGTAGCCGGAAACCCAATATTGAAGAAACTCGACTAACTACAGAAAATTTACATGGCACGCATTCAGAAATTATATCTAAGGATCCTGGAAATGATCATTTATATGAGTGAATAATTAGGAAAAAAATATTTTGTATTGTCTTTTAATATTTACATTAACAATTATTTAAATTAATAATTATATTATATCTAAATTTGTGTTAATAAAAAATATAAAATGTATAAATATCCTGATTTTTATTAATTTAACAAATGAATATTGGCATTTGGCTTCTGTAAAAGAAAATTAAAGTAAAGATAATTTAGTAAATTTTGGAGAATTTATGCTTAATCATAACATATGCTGTTACATAAAATTTTTGAGTTAACAAACGTATCATTGTAATTTGAAACATATTAGTTTAAAAGTTTAAGTTTCCCGCTTTATTCATCAGTGCACGAACTGGCAACGTTGGTATGCCGTCCTAACTTTAGGCGTTCCTGGGAATAGACGTTCGCAATAATAGCTGCCCTAAACATGGGCAACTGTTTGATAGACGGTGCCGTCAACTGTTCTGTGACGTAACATTACATGCCTGGTGATTCGTGAATTGCAAATTTTGTTATGTAAATGGAATGCAGTTTTAGCGGCAAAATTTTGGGCGTTTATCGCAAAATTTGAATTTAAACAGCGGTAAAACTGAAATGCGTTTGGCTTATCATGAAGGAATGGAGAGGCAGTGCTACATAAAACTCATTATTAAGTTAGAAGTGTCGTCATGGACATGAAATATCTCTGGATTGGAGTCAATTGGTTGGATTCCATGCGAGTTCCTGCAACGAGGAAGACATCTTGGAATTGGTGTTGAATGTGCTATAAAGGATTTACCATCTGTGAGAGCTAATTAGCTTTTGGAGTTGGTGTGTAAGACTTCAATAGTGTGCTATCCATTGTGACGCTGTGACTTCAAACTGAAATAGGAATTTTTGTTGGACATATAAACATAAGTGGCAGAATAAGCTGGTTGCATGTGCACGACTCAACAAGAGAATTGGAACAATTCAATTTAGAGATAAAAACCAGGTATATGTAAAATAACCATTAATCAATTTTAACATTGAAATAATAATTCATGAACATAAATACTTACGTTTGTTCACATATTTAAACCAACATTCATTGTGTGGATATGAATCCAGTTTATATGTTATATTAATTGTCTGACAGTGACATTTGAGGGTTATCAAATACAGAACTTTTCATTAAAACAAGCCATTCTTACAAATATTTTGATAATTTTCTAAAGCAAGAACCTACCTGAGTTTTAAGAGAGATTGTTATATTACTTGAGCCAGTAAAGCAAATAAATAATTTGATTAAATAAATTTGAATTAGGGCAAATATCTTATTTAAAATATTCTGAATTATATAAACACGAATAGCTTAGTAGTAAAACAGCTATTACATAAATATATATATATATATATATATATATATGCAAAACGTCAAACTGGCCTCCGAAAGCATACGTCGAAACGAAGAACTGGCCTCATTTTTGGAGGCCAGTACGAAAAATCGGAGGCGACTAGGTATCCCCATGTATAAGTGTTCCATTCAACAGATGGTGCAACAAGCATCGATTTAACAGATTTTTTGGTGGAGGTGAGTTTGACAGTACACATATTCAGTTATACACTTCAGTTGGTAGAGGTTATTCTAGATGGCGCGACCATGTAATACACATATACACCTAACAAGGTGCGCCAGTAGTACTCGCCTCTATCTATGAAACATACTGTTACGCCTCAGAGACTTGGCAAACGCGCACGGGGGCTTATCGCTAGTAATGGATTTAAGTAAATTCAATACAACCGCATGTCACTGAACATTTAATACAGGATTCGTCAACGATGCGGGGTAGGAAATATCTCTAAAACTACAAGATTTACATTAAAATAGCTTTTATAAAAGTTGAAGGTACGAAAGTGTTGCATATTACTAAAATATTTCTGACTATACAGGATGGCTCAAAAAGTGTGGCGAAGCAAAGTAATTACTATGTATTTAGGAAGCTTAAAAGCTTTGCATTGAAATACCAATAGTTGTAATATAAATTTGTATGGGTCTAACATGAACTGTTTTGGAGATGTTACCGATTTTATGCACAAAATGCTAAACTTCAGGCAGCTGCTGTAGATACTGAAATAAAAAATAAAACATTACGTTTTTTGTGAATTGCCTTTCGAGTTTAAAATGGTGATTCTCGGCATTCATACTATACAAGGTGTCCTCAAATTTAATGATTTCAAAGGTTTTTAAAGGAAACGCACTACACATTTTAGTATTTTTGAAATGCCCCTTTAAAGAGATTTATTTTGATATCTTACTGGATAACTCTGAATTCAACTGTTTTCCAACTATGCGAGTGTGAGTATAAGAAAACAGTGTAAGCCCCCTAAAATGCTTTATTTAAAGGAATCACAAACTAGGTTTAGAAAATAAAAATCCAGCCATTGCTGACACAAAAACCCGAGAAATGCTGGAATAAATTAAATCTGAAAACTAGTTGAGGGTGCTAAATAAGCTATTAGGCAAAAGTTTATTGAAAGAGTTTTTAAGAAATACAGAGATACATAGCGTGCTTCATTTATTAAGGCAAAATCATTAAATTTGCAAATTACGAGCACTTTGTATAGTTTTAATACCCATGGAAGAAGGTATTGGGTATACAGTGGCCCCCAAAAGGTCGGCATCATATGAGAAAAAAAATATTTTAGATTTTTCAAAAAAACTTTACACGTCAATAATTTGTGTTTGTCTAAAAACCTATTTAGCCCCTATCATATATACCGAGTGACGTTTACTTATTTAGAAAATTCCGTTTTTCGAAATTGTCAAAATCTAAAAAGTGCTATTTTTCGGAAATTAAGTAATATTGCAATGAGATTGTTTTAGAGTGTGTTAGTTTTGATTAACTGAACAATCTCAAGTCCAGAAAACACATATTTTTCTTTAACTTTAGCTTTAGCTTTTTCAATTTTTTAAATATTTTTTAGTTTCGCATACCATGACTTAATATTGAAATTCAAATTTTTTATGTAACGACTTTCAAGATTTATAATTGTAAAAAATAATATAAAATGTTAATTGTTTGTTTAGATTTTGTATTATTTACCGAAAACTGATATGTTCGCATAATTTTTACGTTTTTGATCCAATGTGCTTTTTAGGAGAAATATTTTTGAATGATTTTTAATATCTATTTAAATGGCTTCTAAAAACTCGAACCTTGTTAGCGAATTACTGTTATAAAAATCCAAAAATCCTGTAAACGGTCTTTTACAGTTGTCTGAATGAGAAGCATTTTTAGAACATGTAAAGTGTATAAAGAAAAATCTTCTCATTTAGACAACTGTAAAGGAATATTTACAGGATTCATTAAAAGGGTTAGATTAGACTTTTTATCGAAGAAGCCATTTAAATAGATATTATCATTTAAAAATACTTCTCCTAAAAAGCGCATTGCAATAAAAACTTAAAAATTATGCGAACATATCACTTTTCGGTAAATAATAAAAAATCTAAAGGAGTAATTAACATTTTATATTATTTTTTACAAATATAGCCTACATCGTTAGTCTTCACATAAAAAATTTCAATTTTAAAATTAAGTTTTGGTATGTCTTCTTCTTCTTCCTCTTAATATAGGCTGAGAGCCTGTTACTTTCACACACTTGAGTGCGGTTTTATAAGCCATCTTAATCCGCGGCCGGGGTAGGTGGCTAGCCTAACCTCTTGAATTAAGGAAGAATGCCCTCGCAGGGGTCACGACCATCAAAGGTGTTCGTATGATGGCCGGAGAGCGTACGAGGTTATCAATGCCCGGGTGTGGGGCTTAAACCCACTACACTGCTGGCGCCATGCAAGCACCAGCCGGCCACAAGCTGTTGGTATGTGAAATTTTGAAAAATATTTAAAAATTAAAGTTTAGCTACAGTTAAAGAAAAATGTGTGTTTTCTGGACTTGAGATTGTACGGTTAGCTAAAACTAACACTCTAAAGAAATCTCATTGAAAACTTACTTAATTTCCGAAAAATAGCACTTTTTAGATTTTGACAATTTCGAAATACTCCATTTTCTAAATAAGTTAAAATCACTCGGTATGTATGATAGGGGCTAAATAGGTTTTTGGACATGCACAAATTACTATCGTAAAACGTTCTTTTCAAAAATAAAAAATAAAAAACTTTCCCATATGATGCCGACCTTTTGACGGCCACTGTATAATTTTGATGTCTTCGTTTGTTTTTTTCAAAATCTGATTTCATTTGATAATACTCGTAGAATCAATTTATTCAGAATTTTTCGTTTTTTTGTGTTCATTATTTCTTGTATCTACATTACGGGATTTGTATTGTCTAAATCTGCTTCTTTGTTCTGTTTGAAGAGATTTAAATTTATTAATCTAAAGGTGGTTTTTGTTATCCCTTGAATTAAAGCATCTTAATTTTTAGGTTTTACTTGCCTCGTCTAAAAGACGAAGAGCGTATTGTAATCGATAAAAAATTACCCTCTGAGATTTCTTCAGATCTTCACTTCGAGGGTCCCTAGATATCAAAGAAACGCTTTTTTCAATTCCGCCTTTTGCCGGTATAACTCTAAAACTATTTTTTGGAGGAAGACGATACTTTGCATGCATATTATATGTCTACCTGGCATGAAACCGAGAAAATTTCGGAGAAATATATACAGGGTGAGCAAATAAGAAAAATTAAATTCTTTCTAATTTTGCTTTAACTCAAGACTTATTACTTAAATGAAAGTAATAATTTGCACATATCTCAGGTTTTTGCACTTGAAGAAAAAAGGCATATTTAGATACAACATATAGGTATAGTATTCCAATCAAAAAATGGGTAGCTATTTAAAATCCAGTACACCATGAAAAGTGTAAGTCATGTCTAAATTGGTTTCATACAATCAGTAAATAATATTCTAATGTCAATCAGCTTTCAAGCAATGACAGTTCATCTGCAAACTGTACATGAGACTGTTTTGTTAAGGCATTGTAACATTGTGCATGATTTAAGTAGGTACTAGTTGAGTTTTTAAAACCGTATAGTGCATAGAAAATATTGAAAAACGTATATGTATTCCAAACTTCCCAATGCATCTGTCAAATATGAAGGTTATTATCGAAGTGTCACTGAATGAAAATCAAGCAGTAATTTTATGAATTAAATTACGAAGTGACTTCTTGTTCTCAATGCTGGCCTGATTTTAAATAGCTTTCCAATTTCTGGTTGGAATACTATACAGAGTGGGCACTAAAAAAATTGTTGCTTATTTTGCTTTAACTTAGACTCAGATAAAATCAGTAATTTGCACATAGCTCAGGCTTAACACTTGACGAAAATGAAACCCAAGAGATACAAGATAAATGTTGTAAGAGTAAAAAGGGACAACAAAAAGTGTGTTCTGTTTAATACAGCCATGCACTGCACAGATCCGAGAGATCCTTCACGGATCAGTGGAAGAAACGCGTGGAACTGAAATCGCATTTGCAGGTGATGTAGTTCGAATCCCATCACCGGTAATGTTATTTGCAAGTTGATGTAATTCGCATTAGCAAATGTTTCCTTTTATTGTTTCAGTATTATTAGAAACGTGAAGAAACTTTTACCCCGTATTTTGATAACGTTCTCTTTTATTGACGTGTTTCCTGTTACTTCCAACAGCCGCCTAAAGTTAAGCATTTTTTTTGCATAAAATCGTTAATATCTCCAGAACCGTTGGCGGTAGATCCATACAAATTTATATTAAAATTATTAGCATTTCGATGGAAAACTCCTTGCAAGCTACCTAAATATCGAGCCTTCTATTTAAAAAAAGTAAGTTTAGGTCACCACTCTTTTTGACCTACCATTTATAATCATGTGATGTGCACCGCCTTCGTACCTCGTAGAATTTGTATATATTTGACTCAGATGCCCAATTTGTTTAAATGCCGAAATGAATTTGGTCAATACTGTAACTGAGCAAATTAATTCGGCAATAGGACGACTTTAGGTCTGAGTATTCCATTTTGGCAAGTGAGCGAATTCAGCATCTGACAGTACCTATATATATGAACTTTATGTCACTCTCGTAGTTTTAGAAATATCTTTGTTGCCGGCCCCTGTATAGTAGCCCATGCTCGATTACCAAAATTGAGTGTTGTTAATTCTGTGAGCGTACGCCGTTACCGTTAATTTTTCAGTCTTCGTATTATGCAGCTTGTTCTGGTATCCATATTTTTCACTAAAAGATAATCAACATTATTGATCGCATGCCGTGCCCAGACGAAGTTGGCTAATATAATAGATTTTCGAAATATGACAATTCAGTTTTAAAAAATGATTGTGGCAGTTTTGTATGTTGTTTTTTCTAAGAATTGTAACTCATTAATTCTTAACTCAAATATTATATTGCAAGATTTCAGTAACTACAGGGCAACTGATTTTATTAAGCTATTTATAGTAATATAGCTATGTTAGGTACCCACAAGAATTTATTAACACACGCAGAATGCCATCCGCGCGATATTTAGATAAGTTATCACGTTCGCCGTGCCAAAATCCGAAAACAAAACGACGCGCTACTTTTATTCCCTCGGCAAAAGGTGCAACAGAACGGCAACGTTGCTGGAGGTGAGTATGTGGATTGTGTAACACGGCGATATACAATGGGAGCCCACATTGTAGCAGTGTAGTCGGAGCTGTGTTGCTATTTTGTGTGTACCATTTTTTTGTATATCTCAAATATCAAAATTTCTTACCCCTCTCTTGATGCTTCTGTTACGATAACCTTATTTAAGAGATTGACGAGGAATACACATGGAAAAACATGTTCCTTGACATGGAGGCGTGGGTGTCTGTCATATGTTCGGAGGCAAGTAAGATAGCCGTGCACATATATATATACATATATATATATATACATATATATTTATATATTCCTTATCGGGTTTGAACAATTTTATCAAATTGACGGCCATTATGGCTTAAAACTAATAAAAATTGTAGTAATTAATTAATTTTAAATGTATTTGTGGATTTTTAACATGTAACCTGGTGACAGGAAAATCTAGCATTACTTTTTGTTGTGTGATATGCTGCATTCGCTGTACTGCTTTTGTAAATTTAAAATTTGAAATCTAGTCACATGTTTTGTGAACTACATGTGCCTTTTCGGTTTTGTGCCGCAAGTTGTTAGGTCTTGAGAATGGAATAAATATATTTCGAAACAGTCGACCTTAGCATCAAGTGGTTTTATTTCAACAAACCATTAATAGCTCTTGTAATCGTTGCCCAAGTACTGAGATTGGTGTTGACTAGAACCCCTTTCCCAGTCAAATTCTTCGCCTTATATATATATATATATATATATTGATGCACGGTAACTTGTCGCCTCCGGTGCATGAAAAAGGCGACCTGACCTCCGGGTCTTCCCATGGAGCTACATTGACAAAAAATGTATATATGGGTTGTTGAAATGATAACCAACCCGGATTCCTTGAGAGGGGAAAAGATTTTTTAATTTTTAAGGGTTCATATATGGGGAGTACAGAAAGTACGCTGTGACCTCCGATAACTGTATATATGCGTACACCTTGTTGTCGTTGTTGCCTCCGACAGTGTTGCCACATTATCGGAGGTCACATAGACACCACTTTATCCGCGTTCTGGATTTTTAACATGAATACACATACAGACTGATAGTTTGCACCATATTTTTGTCAAAGAGCACATTTTCTGATTTCGGCAACACAAAATGTGATATGTCCATCTGGAATATAAAAATAAACTCAGTTATAGAATGTTTTATTCATATGGATAGGTAAGTACATAAGTAGATATGTAAAACAAAATGGTAAGTTAACCTCGGAACAAACCTTTGCAATAAATGCAAGGATAGTAATCGTGTTTCTCCAAAGATTCTTGGTTAGACTTCCGGGAGGGATGAGTTATACCGGATACATGGAGGTGAAAATTTGTATCTTTACGAAGTAATATAAGTGCCAGGCGTCCATCTTTACTATTTCTAGGCAGTTTCAATATATTTTCAATTTATTTTTCTGAGCCATGATGCCTCTCTATGTGTCTCATAAAATTTTTTGAAAGCACATCTTCGTCACAAAATTTGCATCTAACTTCTTTCTTTTTAAGAGCTGTTTTCGCCTGCGATACAAAATTGGGTGTGGAAAATTGACTGGCTTAAAAAAATGCACTTACTCTAATTTGCTCAAATAGTGGTTGAGATATTACTTTAGAAGTCTTGCATTGATCACTGGTTACATTTAAAATTTTTAAGCTGCTTATTTCATCGTCACTGATCTTCTTCTCCGAACTAGTGCTTGAACTGGTATCACACAAGTTTCTTACATTCAAATTCTTATCACGTGAATCATCTTCTTCAGTTGCAGATACCTCTTATCTTTATTTCGTGTGATTGAAGCGTCCTTTGGATGAATCACAATATTTGATATTATCTGGATAATAGAACGCGTGGCCAGCCTACGTCTGGCTCTGCCAGCGTAAAGAAACGGTTAACAATAAAAATGCTGCTTAAGCTGGTAGCCAGCCGACGTCCGGCCCTGCCAACGTTAACAATACAAATGTTTGCTGCGTCGCCACTTGTGCGCGATCGGCATGTGCGCGCGCCTGCTTACGGTCTGGACGGCCGGCGACCGCCGACCGCCGACCGGCGGCATCAGCTCTTATAATATAAGATTTGTAGAACACTTGAAGGGATTCTTTAGTGAATTCAAGAAAATTTAGGTCTCTCATTTATTTACACATGTTTTTATGTAAATTACAATCGCAGAACACAGGGCAGATTTCTACAAACTACCGTTTTGTTGAGTTATTTATGGAGATATTTTACTTTGATATTTGAAGGTAAGAAAATTTATGTTGCAAAAATATAATATATTTTGTAATTATTAACGTAAATCAGCAAAATGATCTTTTGGTAAGAAAATCTCAAAATAACAAAATGATATGCTCATAAATAATCACGAAATAAAACTATTGTTCGTAAAAGTCTATACTGCTTCCTGCAAGTGGGAATTGCTTAGACTGGAAAGGCCGTATATTACGAGTAGTAATGGAAGGGAAATTTTTGAACAAATTACATGATTACAGATACATTGTTGACATACATTAAGTTATTTTGACCGCTTAGAAGAATTTGATCTAATTTCAGCATTACGGACTTCTATGCAGAATGAATCAGATGCTTCACTTATATTACATATCTGAGTTGTTTGAATAACTTGATCTTTCAAAGGTAAAAGCTCTTCATATTCTTTTTCATCTGAGTTTGACTGCTCATTATCGTTGGGATCTTTCGAACTTGAAAAACGTGAGAAGTCACTAAATTCTAACCATTTCTGAAAATTTCATAATTTCTTTTAGATGTAAGTAAATTTTATTTCTGTTAGATACCTTAACTAAGTCACTTGGGTTACTATCTCTTCTTCCTTCTCCTTCGTGCTTTTGTGTTATGTCAGTATTATTGTTGTCAATTACCTTACCCAAATAATTTGTGTCATGTTTTTGTACTTCCAAAATTTTTTCCTTCATTTCCTTTAATATATCATTTGTTGGTAATCCATAAATATAATCTTCAATTACACATTTACTCTCATTTGGGACATATATTGGCATTAAATCTGAAGTCTCATTTCTATAGAATATTTTATTGTTTGATACTAAAGCCACTCATAGGGAAAATAAAAAAGTGTAAATAGTTATTTACCAAGTCCTATTTGTAATATTTTGAATATTGTAATTTCATACTTAAATACTAACTCGTAATATACCTTCAGCATTGACAATATTTCCAGGTGGAATTTTCAAATTGTTCTCATGTAGTAATGTATCATTTTTAGGTAATTCATAGATGTAATGATCCTTTACGTATTCAGTCTCATTTTGGACATGTTGCCAATCGGAAGTCTCACTCCTAGGTAGGCTTTTATTAGTTTCTTCTGAAACCATATGGAAAATTAAAATGGAAAAAGGGCTGAAAGTGGTGATGAGCAAGTTTGCATATCTCCTTGCATGAGTACCGAGCGACTTGGACCGTCCAACAATGCGAATCATTTCTCCTGTTTAATGACTGGAAGGGCACCAGCTTTGTAAAGCGGGTTCTCGAGAAAGGCGTACTTTCTGATTAAGATAATGTTATTGAATTTGGCAGTTGTGCATGGTTTTACATAAATTGAACATGTCTCAAATTTAATCCCAATTGGTTGATAAATAACAGATAAATGCAAAGGGTCCTCTCTATTTTTGGTCCAATGTCGCCCATTTTCAAACTTAAATCTACGATTTCAATTTAGAATCTGTCTATAAAATTTTGTGGCAATAGTCTAAGGGGTTCTCAAGAAACTGCAACTTTTTAAAAAGTATTGAAAGGGCACTTTCTAATGAAGATATTGCTATTAAAATTGTTATTCGGCCATGGTTTCAAATTGAATAAACATGCTGCAAAAGTTGGTCACAATCGGTTTATAACTAACTGATAAATGACAAAGGGCCTTATCTATTTTTGGACCGATAGGGCCCATTCCCGAAATTACATTTACGATTGCACTTTAGAATCCGCCTATAGAATTTTGTGGCGACAGCCATTTCTTGAGAAATTTTATTTTTAAGATTTTAAAAACGGCCAAAAAGGATACTATCTAATTTAAAATATAGTTGTCAAATTTAGTATTCGAGCATGGTTTTAAATGGAATGAGTATATTTTAAATTTAGTTCCGATCGGTTAATAAATTACTAAATCACGACAAAGGGCGTTATCTATCTTAGACCAATTTGGCCCATTCACAAACCTAGATCTGCGATTTTTCTTTAGAATCTGCATACAAAATTTTATCAAGATTGCTTAAAGCGTTCTCGAATTATCGTGAGCACGAACCGAGCGAGCGAGCAAGAGGATTCCCCCGCTCGGTACAAAAATAGTCTTACATTAATGCCTTAGAAATTAACAAGTAATAGATATTTAAATGGCTTTTAATTTTAAAACAAATGGAAATTATGCAGAACACCGTATGAAGTTATTATGAAATATTTTAAATGGTGTAGTAATATATTATAAACATTTTCAATTTGTTGGCGTAATACTTAAAGGTTTTTTGGTAGTACTTACTGCAAATTTTTAACATCAACTTAGCCCTTGATGACATCATTACACTATCACTGGATCACTGCACTTCTTGTTTTGCGAGCTGCGAATATAATTTAAAGAAATCATAAGAAAACATCCTTATGACCTCTCGTTCAGGGTTGCCAATTAGCGGAGGCGGAAAAGTAACGTATGTGATACAAATTTGAGATTTATATAATCGGAGGCTACAACGTGCCCCCGTTATATGTTTTGTGCGACTTTAGCGCCAGCGGCATATACCGGAACTAAAAAGTTTTTTTGTGAGTATGGAGACTACGTTAACACCTCCGACCAATTTTTTATTTTAAGATTCTGGATGATGTCCTAAGATCAGAACCGATGAAAAAATGGGAAAACGTTGTCGCCTCCGAAATCGGAGGTGACAACGTCATATATGAGGTGACAACGTCTCTTCAGTATCTACTTTGGAGGCGACAACGTACCCTTTATCAATATATATATATATATATATATATATATATATATATATTGATGCACGGTAACTTGTCGCCTCCGGTGCATGGAAAAGGCGACCTGACCTCCGGGTCTTCCCATGGAGCTACATCGACAAAAAATGTATATATGGGTTGTTGAAATGATAACCAATCCGGATTCCTTGAGAGGGGAAAAGATTTTTTAATTTTTAAGGGCTCATATATGGGGAGTACAGAAAGTACGCTGTGACCTCCGATAACTGTATATATGCGTACACCTTGTTGTCGTTGTTGCCTCCAACAGTGTTGCCACATTATCGGAGGTCACATAGACACCACTTTATCCACGTTTTGGACTTTTAACATGAATACACATACAGACTGATAGTTTGCACCATATTTTTGGCAAAGAGCACATTTTCTGATTTCGGCACCACGAAATGTGATATGGTCATCTGGAATATGAAAATAAACTCAGTTATAGAATGTTTTATTCATATGGATAGGTAAGTACATAAGTAGGTATGTAAAACAAAATGGTAAGTTAACCAGGTAAACTTTGAAATTATAAGACTTGCACTTCTAAAAAAAGAAACGAAAAATAGAAAAAGTATAACTACAAAAAATATTTTACGTATAGCAACTAATTTTTATTCGCAAGTTTAATTAGATGTTGCAGTTTAGATTTTACAACCATAACGGTTCCATTTATATTTTGCTTCTGTATAATAGTATATTATGTTATTAGGAGCAAAAGTTATATTTTATGTGGCGAAGCTGGACGGGTTATCTGCCGAGCTTGCGAGGCAGATAAGTACAGCCGAAAAAATTACTTGATCTCGTCAGCGGCAGATAATATTATCTGCCGCTGACGAGCGGCAGATAAAGTCGTCAGCGGCAGATAATAACTTTATCTGCCGCTTGTCAGCTCCATTTTTTATCCAAAAACCATTAGATTTCGGTGTTGTCTCATATCATGTTTTGCAATATAAATATGTACCGGGGGTTTCTAAGATTCTAATCGGTCGTAGTAAGCAATTGTATCGAAGAATTAAAATAATTGAAGTAACTTTAGTCTCCTTGGTAGGCTAGGTAACTAAAATCTCAAATGACACAGTATAGTGTTGTTATATATATATATTATTATAATACATAAAGATCAGTTATGAAAGAAAAATTAAAAGAAATAAATTTGGTAGATTAATACAATCAAATTTAGAAAATTTTGAATAAGATTATTAGTTAAGTTGAATTGAGTAATAGAAATTAAATTTGAGACAAATTGGATTTTATTTTGAAAGTTATAGCAATTGAGTATTCAGTAATAGTGGTGAAAGTTAATATGAAAGATAAGATAATGTTATTATGGAACAAATATGCTTAATATGAGAATAAAGAAGTGTAGTAGGTATAGATCAGATTATTTAATTTTAAAGGTGTGCAGTAATAATTGTAACTATATAGAGAGTAATTCTGTTTAAGCGGCAGTAAAAATAACAAACTGAAATTATGTAAACACATTTTTGAAAACTCCATTTAGAATTAATAAAAACTAAAATGTTTACTTTATTAACTGGAATAATTTGGTATTATATAAAATAAAAAATATTGACAAGTCTACGAAGTGAAGATAAGTGAAAATATAATTAACGGATAATGCAAGCATACCATCGGTGAAGAGATTATAGAATACGGTTTAAATAGTTACTATTAAGAAGAAGATAACAATAATTTAAGTGGATTTGGATTGTTTGGCACATGCAAGGTATAATTGGTGTTCATTACTGGAGTTGAAGATTCTACGGAGGACTAATCAATCGTTTTGCTGGGATTGCTGACGTGACTGATTGATTTGGATTGTTCTTTTTGGGTTGGTTACTACAAGGTAGGAGCTGAGGACAATGGGAAATTAGTTTGGATACCATCAGTTAGTGGAAACTTACCAGGAGGCTGTTCGATTGACCGGTAACGTGCAGGAGGTTGGAGGAGTATCGAAGTTCGGCTGTCAATGAGCTTAGCTGTGAACGTCAGGAGCAGTAGTGTTTAATGTGAATAGCAGTAAAATAAGAGGAAAGCAGGTTGGTCTTAATTAGTTCTATAAAAGAATATTGAATAAGAAAAACAATTACATGAGTGAAATAAAAATAACATAGTACTTACTTTGGTGATTGGAGTCATTGATTTGTGAATAGAAAGAATATTTGTCAAATTTGATTTGATTATTGTTTGATAGTTGTTAAAAGTCAAACTGACATTTAGTAGCAGTCAATAATTAAAAATCCATATAAAATTATAATATCAAAGAACAGATAACTAGATTAACGGCCCACACCCTATTAAGAGTCTCAAATTCATTACAGTTATTAAACAGAATGGTATAAAATTTCGAATTAAATAAAAGGTGTCTCAACGTTATAATATTTTACATAATATTAAAGCAATTAACTGAATGGCTTGTAAAATACAATAAGCCAAGCCACCATTGCAATAAATTGAGATGGTAGTTAGCCCGTTACTCAACTCTGCTTGCAGCATAGATAAATAAACTGCAAGAAGTTACATCAAAAATTTTATGTCATAACTACGTTGGTAAAGCATTGCCGATATTAAATGGAATTACTTCAGAATAAATGGCAATAAGGCAGAGCTCAATTAGTAAAGTAGAGTCACAGAAATATTAATTAGCATAAATTAAGAGGTTGGTGCAAAGTAAAGCCAATCAAAATTTAACAAATCTATATCTGTCTATAAAATTTTGTGGCAATAGTCTAAGGGGTTCTCAAGAAATTTTAACTTTTTGAAAAGTATTGAAAGGGCACTTTCTAATGAATATATTGCTATTAAAATTGTTATTCGGCCATGGTTTCAAATTGAATAAACATGCTGCAAAGATGGTCACAATCGGTTTATAATTAACTGATAAATGACAAAGGGCCTTATCTATTTTTGGACCGATAGGGCCGATTCCCAAAATTGCATTTACGATTGCACTTTAGAATCCGCCTATAGAATTTTATGGCGATAGACATTTCTTGAGAAATTTTATTTTTAAGATTCTAAAAACGGCCAAAAGGATACTATCTAATTTAAAATATAGTTGTCAAAGTTAGTATTCGAGCATGGTTTTAAATGGAATGAGTACGTTTTAAATTTAGTTCCGATCGGTTAATAAATTAAAGTCATGACAAAGGGCCTTATCTATCTTGAACCAATTTGGCCCATTCACAAACCTAGATCTGCGATTTTTCTTTAAAATCTGCATACAAAATTGTATCCAGATTGCTTAAAGCGTTCTCGAATTATCGTGCGAGCGAGCAAGGGGATTCCCCCGCTCGGTGCAAAAATAGTCTTAAATTAATGCCTTAGAAATTAACAAGTATAAATGTTTAAATGGCTTTTAATTTTAAAACGAATGGAGATTATGCAGAACACCGTATGAAGTTATTATGAAATATTTTAAATGGTGTAGTATTATATTATACACATGTTCAATTTGTTGGCGTAATACTTAAAGGTTTTTTGGTAGTACCTACTGCAAATTTTTAACATCAACTTAGCCCTTGATGACATCATTACACTATCACTGGATCACTACACTTCTTGTTTTTTTTTAATAATAATGTATTTATTCCTCAACCACAAATAAAACATATAAATATAATATTGATAAAACACAAAATAAATAATATGACTGAAGAAATCACAAGGCGCCAATTCAAATTAGTGGTTTCCCACCCTTGCTCTTCCAGTGGCGCCTTGAATAACGTAGATACATACCGTGGACACATTACCTACAACTAATGGATTAAATACAAAAAAAAATACATATACATATATAGATAAGTGATGTCGTTGCACGTTTACTAATAGTTCCAAATTGCTTCTTAACAACAATAATTAATGCTATTAGCTGTCATGACGCTTAGCTTATTTGTATTCTATATAGGCTAAGCGTCATGACAGCTAATAGCATTGATTATTCGCGAGCTGCAAATATAATATAAAGAAATCATAAGAAAACATCCTTATGACCTCTCGTTCAGGGTTGCAATTAGCGGAGGCGGCAAAGTAACGTATGTGATACAAATATAAGATTTATATAATCGGAGGCGACAACGTGCTCCCCTTATATGTTTTGTGCGACTCTAGCGCCAGCGGTATATATAGAAACTAAAAAATTTTTTGTGAGTATGGAGACTACGTTGACACCTCCGAGCAATTTTTTATTTTATGTCTCTAGATGATGTCCTAATATCAAAACCGATGAAAAATGGGGAAAACGTTGTCGCCTCCGAAACCGGAGGTGACAACGTCATATATGAGGTGACAACGTTTCTTCAGTATCTACTTTGGAGGCGACAACGTACCCTTTATCAATATATATATATATATATATATATATATATATCTGTTTTTGTATCAAGTGGAGATCCGGGATAAATGTTGGACTACCCGAGATCCACCACAACAGAACGACTTTGCTGAGTATATTTTCCACATACGATTGCCTAATCCGTTACTTAATCCCTAACCACGGAGAGGGGAAACAATTTCAGCACTTGACTCATTCGTGATATAATGTAAACAACATAAGATCCGTGATAAATTATATACAAGTAGAGGTCCGGAGGTGTATATGGTGATGTACGTAGCATAAGATGAGATCCTGCAAGGTTGCCATACCTCTTGGATAAGAAAGCAATCATAAAAGAGGAATGCTTGCGAAAAGTTTTGCTTATGCACGTAACTATTTTAGCAGTGGAACTACCATGTTTTCGTTTTTTTTTCTCGATTTTGCATCTTTAGCTTCAGCTCTATCGACAACTAAAGTGATTCTGTCCAAAACCAGCTATAGCAATGTTACAATTACATTTGAAAAGCAGGTTTTAGAGCAAAACCGGCCAAATCCACGTTTTTTCAGCAAACCTGGCTATATGCGATTGCCATTATGAAGAGCCTGCCGTATTAATATAAGTTAACTTTTTTATTCTGTTTAATTTTTTTAACTATGAATGTGCGTTATTTTGTGGTTTATAGATATATTTTGTCATTATTTTTGAAAAATAAAGTTTTCTTCCACATTTGTTAACGGATTTTGAAGCAAACGTATTTGAAAATGAAAATATGTCCCATCAATCAAGTACGTTAATGCCCACAAGACATAAAATTGCATTTTTTTATCTGTAAAGGCCAGAAAATGGGAAGTTTTTGCCATTTTCCCAACATTTTACGAAAATAGATATAGCCGGTTTTGCACGGATGCTCCTCATTTAATTTAATTTTTTATCCACAACCTTGTTTACTGGCCCTCGACAGCCGGCGGAATATGGCTTTTATGGGCCCAAAGTCTATAAAATTGGTAATCAGTAAAACAGATATCAACAATCCACCAATCTAATATAGCAATATCAACAACCTACAAAGGAATCACAGCACACCAAAAATGCACAGCACCAGCCTGTGCCCAAAATACCGAATTCTTAATTTTTGTCCATTTCGATAAACAAACTAAAATAAAACGTTGTATGTACCGTGTCTATAATCTGGCCATTATGCTCTTAATATATAAATAACTATTATTTTTTATTTTGTCCAAATGGAAATGCTAGTTATGAGCAGCCTCGAAAGCTTCACTTTGAAAAATGTTCATTTGGAAGGTTTCCGGTAAAGAAATATTCACTTCCAATAAGAAAGTTTCTTATTATTCTTATTATTTCTTCAAATAGGGCCCATTCATTGTTATCTTCTTATATCCTACTTTGATTTGTTTTCCTTTTGCTCTTCTCTTCCTATTTTTCTGATTTACGCTTGCATGATTCTTTCTACTAAGGTCATTTCATGATCAATGTATTCTTCTTTCCCTTGGGATCATTTTTATCTTATATAACCTGTTGTTCTTTGTCTTAAGATTTCATCTCTATACTAATTATTTCCCCCTGTTTATCTCTTGCCTATGATGTTCACATTTTTTACATTTGTTTGTATTCCTACTTCCCTGCTTAGGAACTGGTTTATTACTGCCTCTAACTTTTCTAACCTCTCTGCTAATTGCAATTTTAATTTTTTCCGTCTCAGCTCCTTTTTCCTGATTTCATCTTGTAATTTTTAATTTTTTTTACGTATTTTTTATATTTGTTCCATAATTTCCTTCATCATATTTTTACAACTTCTCAATCGCCCATGTTTACTTCATTTTCCTGGTTTGGTTGTCTATTTTGGTCTGGGTACCTGATTTTTTTTCTCCTTCCGAAAATTTTCTTTACCGTGTTGCTATCTAGCTCCCTGTCCTTTTTTTTTGTTCATCTCCTAAACATCTTTATGTGGTTACTTCAGATTCTTTAAATTCGATAAGGTCGCCTCTCAGCGTGGCTTACGCTGCAATACACTTACACGTACTCACGTCCATTTATTTCGTATTGTTATAACTGAGATTTCCGATTTTTTTTGTTGCTTACTTTCTCTTTTACTATGTTATACTACCACTTTGCAAAAATCAGGTGAGATCGTCCCGTTTATGAGATTTTACCGGTACGATTTCACTGCGCGTCCGTTCCGCCTTTATTGTTTGGGAATACCCCAATGATGCGTTAATGGCCGTTTGCTTGCAAACAATGGGCCTGTGGAATTGCTTCCAAGATCACCTGATCTCACACCTTCTGATTTTTTCTATTTTAATCTAAATTATTTAGAAAATAAAATCAGATGTGCCCAGTTATCATCCCATGAGAAAGGCAAAGAAACCAACCAAGAACTCCGAAAGAAATCAGAGGCGTGTGTTGTACAAAACTGTGAACATGTTGAGCAATTTATTGGATCGACGGTGCTTGCTGTCTGTATAACCGAATAAAATTACCAATCCTTAGACGCGATTTTGGGCAAAACTTTTTATAGAATCCCACTAAAATTCTATACATACAAGAGAAAAAGATGAAGAATTTAAAAATATAACCAACAAATGCATAATGTACATCCGGTTTAACCAAAAGCAAAAAAAAATATTTGAAATTGCTACCAAATAGCAATGATGATCTCCAACAGCCAACTATTAATTTTGTTTAAATCGTATAGTAATAAAAAGGTTATCGAGTGTACTCTTTGATTAAAGGCACTCTGGAACAAAATACGCCTCAATGCACATTTTTAAGCTTTCGATTTCAATTGAAAAGTTCCCAAAAATGGTTGAATGTACTAAAAATAATCCGAAATTCAAATTTTCCGTTGTATCTCATATTATAAGAGCCGATGCCGGCCGCCGGCCGTCCAGACCGTAAGCAGGCGCGCGCACATGCCGATCGCGCCGCAACACGCAGCATGAAGGGCCCGCATACTGGGCCGGACGTAGGCTGGCTACCAGGTTAAGCAAGCATTTTTATTGTTAGCCGTTTCTTTACGCTGGCAGGGCCAGACGTAGGCTGGCCAACGCGTTCTAGTAGTAATTGTGCTATTTTTAATATATTTCGCCATACCACAAAATAAAAATATTAGAACATGAACGTTTCAGAACACAAATCTACTTCCATTTACAACAATTAACTGTTAAATTAACTATGAGAGCTTAGCTTATTTTATTGGAAATCTAGCAGAGTGCGACTAACCTCCCCAATAAAACAGTGTGACACTGACAGCCGCCTACTTGATTACTTCTTTAAGAATGGATAGGCAACTAGCATTTAAATCAACTAAATGTGTGGACACGCATTCGTCTTTGTTTAGTAAAATATACGCAGCTTCTTTAATTTCACGTCTAGTTAATATCGATTCTATAAATAACATTTTTGTGTTATGCCAATGCATTTCGTGGTTGTTGTTCCAAGCATGTTCTGCAATTTTAGATTGGTCAATCTGGTATTTCTTAATTAAATTTTGGTATTCTTCAACCCTAATTTCTAAAGGCCTTGATGTTTCACCGATATAGTTTTTTCCGCATTCACACGGAATACTGAAATTTTCGAGAACATCGCTTTAAATATTAAAACAAAAATCGAATAAAAATCAAGTAGTATGAAACAATGAGTTAGCGCTAAAATTATAACAGTTCTTCATAGTTTGTTTATCTGTTTTTATTGTGTGCTCTTAATAAAATAAATAAATTTGCGATATTTCAGTGAAAAAGAACGAATTAAAATTTTAGTATTGAGGGAATGTGGTGACGGTACGATGTTCTCGAAAATTTCAAAATACAGTATCATACTTTTTTTAGCGTCCTAGAATTTCATGCTTTGTCCAAATTCATAATAAAAAGTTAGGGTTTCAATTTAAAAAGGTATCGCTAACGTCATAAGTGAAAAACAAAAGACAATCTAAAAGTGACTATTACAGCAAAATATATCTTATGTAAAATACATGCGTGTTATTGTTTCGTACATCAAAAATGTTCTGAACAAGAGTCTCGGAATAACCGTTATCATTTAAAACATTTATAATAAATCCTTTCTTTATTTTGAAGATTTCATTATTAGTTCAATTAACCTTGGCTCTATCGTATATACTTTTTACAACATCTGTCTTTATGTTTTTGTGATGATTGGAGTTAAAATGTAAGAACCTATTGGCGTTGGTTTTCTTGCGGTATGCTGATGTTTAAAAAGTATTTATTCTTCGCGTCATTAGTATATCAGAAAAAAGTAATTGAACGTATTGTTATGCTTCTAATGTGAATTTGATATTTTTTTATTGTTAATATGTTCAAGAAATATATCGTCAATACTATATGGCCAAATTGCAAAAACATCATCAACATACCTCCACCAAACTATTGGTTTGTTTGTGTATATGTAGACATGATGTTACTCAAAGTCTCCCATAAAAATAAATTGAAACAACAAACATTAATAAAATGCAACTTATATATTTTAAAAGATCCCGTATTTGCCCATTACTAGGAAATACTCGCCTTGGCTCATTTGTGTAAGATCTAATTACCGACGCGACGTTGCCGAATATGCAGGATCTCAGGTTATGCATAAAATGTCAAACACTGTATAACTTGTGGAGCGACCTCTTTAGCGCGTTTAGTGTAACTATTTCTGTATAAAAATTGATAAAAATGGACAAAATGAGATCCGGACTAAAATTTAGAGGCGCACTACCCTCACTTGCATTAATTGGAAAAACACGAGATACACATAGAAACAAGGCGAGATCCAATTTGGATCTCGACTTGTTCAAACGGATCTCCACTTGTATACTATTTATCACTAAAAGATCTCGTCTTGTGCAGAAAACATATATATATATACTTATAAACGGTATGTTGTAAAGCCCGATAGATCTTCGGGCCGCTGATGATCCCGGCATAAGGAAGGACGATAGAAGAGAATAGGTTACATATTTTTGTTTCATTGCATAACACCAGTCGATGCATTCACAGAGGGGTAAAGATTTCTAAGAAATAGAGATTTTAGGTATAAACGTGTTCCTGTGAATCCCAGATATAGCAATGGTACTCTGTGGGGCCCATTTATATATTAAACTATTTTAAGCGTGCGCTAGTAAGCCCGACACCGTTGCCAAATCTGTAGTGCCGGCCGCGTTCGCGACTAAATGCCGGATAACGAATTGCTGGCTGGCCTCTTTGAGTATTACGTATTTAATAATAGTGGGCTTATATTAGTCAAATTAATATCTTACTTGGTTTTCAAATGCACAGGAATAGTGGGGAAAATTCTTGCTCTTACTCTATAATCATTCAAGTGATATGCTATACCTTATGTTATTATTAAGAACAATTAATATCCTTACAAGCAGGGGCGTGGCTGGCTACCTTCATAAGCTCGCTGCGCTCCTTAAAGATATTACATAAACTAGACTTGTGATTTAATTAAATCACTTATTCTATCTCAAGCTTTTATTTAAAAAAATTATTTTTACTACGAGTTAAAATATCAATTATTTTCAAATGAGAGTTGAGATGCAGTTGCGAGATATACCTTAATAATAATAAATTCTTTGCTCGAGTTAGTTAGGGGTGTTTTGGTAGGATTAGTAAACATTTTGCCGAAATTAAAATCTTGCACGAAAGTATACTGTTCATTACTTACGATATTTATTTTTCTACAGTATCTTCAATCTTTTTAATAATCTTTGTTCCAAAACTACTTATAATTTTGTTTGAAATTTGTAAAATACAATGACGGCAGTGTGGTCTTGACTCATTTTTCGTCTGTGACTTTCCTGGAGCAAGCTAATCCCTGCTCGGTTTTTTTATCGAATGATTGCTACACGTACGAAGAAAATAATTACTTATTATATCCCAAGTGCAAAATTTGAATGGGATTTTTTACTAAGCAACGAAAACGTCCGTAAATGTGCTCAAAAATAGTTTAATCTCAAAGAAGAGTACAAAACTAAGGCGAGGAATTTTATTTAATAATAATTTATATTGTGATCTAGTAATCTCTTGATGTATGAATTGAATTAGTTAAAATTTTGCAATATTAAATTCTTACACAGGATATACGACTGATTACTAACTATCTTCAATAGTGTTAATAATTTTTGTTCCAAAACTACTCATTTAAAATTAGGAAAATAAAAGTTAATTTTTATTTACCTGGTTTTGTTTGTCATGGCGGGAGTGTGGTCATAGCTCACATTTCACCTGTGGTCTTCCGGGAGCAAGCTAATCACGTCGCGGTTCTTTTATCGAATTATTGCACACGGTGCATTTATTGTTTCGTGGTTGGCGCTTAAATTCCGGATAACGAACTGCACGGCTGGCCCTTCTTATGCCATCCATAAAGGAGGTCAAAATATATCAATTATTATCAAATATTAGCAACCAATGACCACCATTATTTCAAAGATTTAAAAGAAATGATTGCCCTTCAACTAAATTTGATACAAAATACATATGTGGTAGCTGATGTATTTATAAATCATCACCATTTCTCATAGGTTTAAATATAAAGTTTAATAATAATGGGGAAAATATATAGCCAGTTATTATAAATGAAATTTTTTAGTAGTTCGGTCTTTTGTGTACAATAAAAACTATAAATGTATTACTAGTGCATGAAATTCTTTTCACAGACTGACAATATTTATATTGTTTACGAATATTTTTCCTAATTTTGATAATGCTATAAAAGAAACGTATGCACCTCGTGCACGAAATGCTTTGGTACTTTCGACTGATTTTATTCTCAAACAAATTCATTTCGTGCACTAGGTACTAAGGAACTATTTAACATTAATGTTAAAAGCAATTATTTTAACACTCGTACTGTACTAGCTGTTGACATGTCATTAAATTGATACATTATAATGTCATTGCGAATAAAATGACATATCTAACTCTGAAAGTAAACGGTAGAAAGCCTACTTTTTACACGATCGTAGAAAATATAAGTTACGGCTGTTTTTATAGTATTTCTGTATCAGGTTGTCGCAAGATTTGTATCAAACTGCGAAAGTCTTTAAATTATTATTGGCTATCAATAAAAGCAAAGGGGGAATGTATAAGGGAAAATTTCTTGAAGAAATCGAATTTTTAAATTTTTAAATTCGAGGTTATCAGGTTAGGTGTTGCGTCAGTTTTGACACAAGCTGACGCAAAACCTAACCTGCTAACCTCGAATTTGACATAATTGTGAGCTATTGTTGCTCAGTCATAATGAAAACTGCCTAGGGAAATGTCTCTCCTCTAGAAAGTAATTCATTATTTCTCTCACGATTTTGGTATCGTAGAAACCGTGTTTTGCTCCCAGACGCAGACAAATAAAATCACTTCTTAATGGGGCTAATATTAATTTATTATATCTTTCTTTATGCCTTAACAGATAGTGCAGTGAAGCAGTGAAGTTCACATTAGTACTATAAATCTTATGCACGGCTCCTGTAAATAGAAGTATACCGGTGGGCTCATAATTAAATACCTTGGGTTTATTTTAAAACAGAACATACGATGTGCGTGTCTATGGTGCCTTGGTGATAATAACAATTACAATTATTCTCCTTAGCATAGAATTTCGGCTAAGGAGAATAATTCGAGTCACCGCGAAAGCCTCAAACAGTACATAACAATTACAATACATTGTTCGTTCTGTCGTTACTATAGCATCATCAACTAAAACGTTCTTGCTATTTTTACCTATATTCTGTAATACAATAAATTCACGGTGTAACCGACGTGAGAGATAGTAAATAAAAAATGAACGACTAAAAAGGGAAAGAGACATCCATGCAAAGGTCAACTTAAGTAGGCTGATTATTCAATTTTATTACACCGTTTTGTCCTCAACATCAAAAACTGAAATTTCGCCAACTTCTATTCATTTACTAAATAAATAATTTTTTGTACTAATACATCGAAAAGCTATGAATTTGGGCACTGTTTAGCGGCTGAAAAGACCCACTTTTTTGCACTAGTAACTTTTACTTTTCAGCATTAATATCCATAACAACAAAAGCTAACTGTTTCCATTGGTCGAAATCAAAATACACATTGAAATTTTGTAATATGATCATGATCTCCTTGACTTTTCCCGGCCTCCTCGGTTAAGAATGAGAAAAAAACGTTGCCAAAGCAGTAGAACAAAAAAATATGTCTGTAACTCGTACGCGTATACTTACAGTCGCGGCCAGAAAAAAACAGAACACTTTTTTACCTAATTCTCAAACTGCGAAAAAAATTGCTGACACTGACAATTCTAATTAATAAATGTCATCAAAAGTCATTATTCAATTCAGAAAAATGCCGGCACATATTGGAAATACGCCTTTTAGACGAAATTAGTAAAAATTTCAAATAAATGTACAACAAGCAAAATAAAAGGAGCGCTCTCCTATATTGCAATATGTTTCTTAGCTAAAAGTCAACATAATCGATTTCAACAAGGGTTTAGATAACCCAAAATTATAATATGTAATAATAATGCTGTCTTTGTTTATAAAAGGTCAGTTTTGAAATTCCAACTTTTATTAAAACCATTACTTTCTGAAAATCAATAAAAATGAAAAACGGGGTGGACCACCACACGATCTTCTATTATTGCTTGTAAAAATTTTGCAATTTCTTCAATACTACTTTTCAAAACCTTTTTTGACAAAACGTCTAGACAATTACCTAATAAATAACACGTTTTTAATAGCTATTTATATAACAAGTACATAATGTAGGGCTTTATTTGACGAGTTTCTTTTATAGCCGAGCGAGGTCAGTAAAGGAGGCGAGTCATAAAGTCTTATTATGTACGAGTTGTATACAAAGCTTTATGTTCACTTCTAAAATCTAAAAAAGTCGGTTTATAGATTTGACGTCTATTCTGTGACAGAAATAACTTGACATTAGAGTGCCTTTATAAATATTGAAAAGCATCTATTTTGACATTGACAGCTGACGTAATAGTTATTTATAGTTAAGCGTGTTATATTACAAATAATCCACGAGGGAAAAGAGGAGCCCTTGAGGCCGCCAGGCCAAAAGGGGTAATTTCTCGGGTGAATTATTACAAATATATAAAATTTCACTCAACCCACTGAATATATAAAAAACAACTTTTTTCCAGCCGTGAAAAGTCATAGTGACAAATAAATTGGAAAGTACCGAGAGGTCAAATACGTTTATAATTAGAGTCGCGACGTTAATGATTCAAGAGTGATAACTTCGACTTCGTCTCAACCAGCAATATTCATGCGCAAGCGGCAAGAATGCACTTTCAGCTCTTAACATACAATATACTATTTTCGTACACTAGCATTGAAAGAGCTACTTTGCCGTACAATTTATTAATCAGACAGTTGCACTTTGCGGTATTCGTACGGCAAAGTAGTATTTTGCGGTATTCGTATTCCTTAGTTACAACACATATAAAACGTTACGTACATAATAACATTACTCTACTTATTTGCGGTCTAGGACATTTGGGCGCGGCCGTCTGGGCGCGGCCGTTTGGGCGCGGGGACACTTGGGCGCGAGACACTTGGGCGCAAGACACTTGGGCGCGAGAAAGGGTCAACGTTGGGATTTAGGAACACATTAAGTGTGAATAATTTAAATTTGGCATAAAGGAACAAACATTTATTAAATCATTATTTATTCTAAGAAGTTAATGTAATTAATCAAACAATGTTAAAAGAATAATCCAATTATTTATTGAAACCATTATGAGATTAATTTTAAATAAGGATAAATGTTGAAATAAATCGGAATAGAAATAAAGAAGGTAGTATATTAAATAACTTTTGAAATAATTCTGAATACATAAAAAAGGCAGTGTGATAGATATGGAGTAATAATTCTGAATTAAAATAAAGATGGAAATAGATTATATATAGGTGTTGAAAATAATTTTAAATAGAAATACATTTATTGTACTGGTAAATGAATAATACTATGCTATATTTAATCCATTGATACTTCAAATGTTTAATATGTTTCTAATATGTGTTCTATTTGGAACGAAACTAGTCGGCTTCGAGTTTTGTTTATAATGATAATACTTAACAATAAACTGTTAAATTAAAAAGATTAATTTTAAAAATAGAAATTTATTCATGCCATGTTTACCATTAAAATACATATTATTCTTAAAGTAAAATATATACAATTTTTAAAATAAAAACAAGAAGCATCTACGCATTCGTTTCATAATTGTACGAAATGCTTCTTAAAATTTCCACAATGTTCCTATTGTTTGCGCCGTCTACATGATTATATTGATTATTATAGTCTTCAATCAAATTATTTATTTTTCTATCAGCCTGGATAAATTTTTGATTTTTTTTTGGGTCGGCTTATTACCGCAAGTAACTGTTCATAAGTAACGTCTCTAACTCGTTGAACAGTTTGCAGGCTGTCGATGGATCTCCAAATGGTTGGATGGTTTATTGATAGCTCTGTTTGTACCCAATCTCTATTCATTTAGTCGTTGTTACTTATTATTTTAATGTAATAAATCTTCACAAAAGATTTGTTAGTATTTACCGGAAAGTTAAAATTTGTAACTTGTTTTCGTCGAACCTACTTGTATTAATAAAATTCTATACAAAATTTTTGCCGCCCGCCACTTCCTTGGACGTGCTTTAGGTAATTTTCGTTATTTAAAATAAATTTTCAGACCTATTAATAGTAAAGCTAGCTAATACTAATATACTTTAATTAATTTCCTCGCGCCCAAATGTCTCGCGCCCAAGTAGCCCTGCGCCCAAGTGTCTTCGCGCCCAAACGGCCGCGCCCGAACGGCCGCGCCCAAACGGCCGCGCCCAAATGTCCGTGTTTGAGCACTAATCGGGATCGATTTCGGTATCTGGAAAACCGCTGATCGCCTTGCTCGCCTTGGAATTTGTGGACTGTATGGATTGTAGGTTTCACTGAATAAATACACTCGTTGAAAGCCGGAAATATGTTACTTTATTAGCAATAAACAACACACTGAACATTTGAACATTTACAAGAATTAGCTTTCGTAGAGCGGACCTGTTTGCATGCTGCCACGTTGACAGATGAAACGTAAGTGTTTTGGAATCGGATGCCGGCACGGGAGTCCACTGCGCACAGCATGAACTCAGCATGTAAGAGAGGCGGCAAAAGTTTATAAAGTCCTTAACATACCGCCCGCCTTGGAAAGGGTAACCTTTCAAATAAAACATTACAGAGTTGACATGTAAAAGCTAGAGTAAAACATGTAACATGAACACATATATATACAAAGCATAATAGTACATGGATCTTAATCTAGTACAAGAAAACCCGAACAATGGGGAGCCAAAAGGCTTTACGAAAACTGCGCTGAACGCTAACGCACTAGTTCACAACACTAGGTAGCGGGCACAATTTAGCGAAGGATCGCTTCACGATCCCTGACACAGTGTTCACTGACGCCACACGCGTAACGCCGTCAAGGCCAGGGTGCAGCTCGGTGACCCGGCCTAACCTCCACTTCAGAGGGGGTAGATTGTCATCCTTGATGAGGACCATGGAACCAGGCTGGAGGTCCGAAAGATGCGTGCGCCATTTGGTGCGCTGTTGGAGTTCCGAGATGTACTCTTTACTCCATCTCTTCCACACATTCTGGTGAAGTTGTTGTATTCTCTGGTATTTAGACAGCCGAGACTCGACTATCTCAGTAACGTTGGGATCAGGCAATGACACCAACGGACGACCAATCAGGAAATGAGCAGGAGTCAAAGGCTGAAGGTCGTTGGGATCAGAGGACAAAGGAGACAGGGGTCGGGAGTTTAAGGTCGCTTCCACCTGTGCTAACAAAGTGCTAAATTCATCATAATTTAGACTAGCGTTACCTATAACGCGACGTATGTGATGTTTGGAGGACTTAATTCCGGCCTCCCACAATCCGCCAAAGTGGGGACTGTGCGCGGGTATAAAATGCCAAGCTACTCCGTCGTTCGCGACTGATTCGGAAATAGAAGGGTTTTGTTCCGCGAGAAAATTGCCTAATTCGATTAACTCGGAATTAGCGCCTACAAAGTTAGTGCCGTTGTCTGAGTAGACATGGAGCGGTTTGCCTCGTCGAGCCACAAACCGGCGAAAGGCCATTAAGAAGGCTTCAGTAGAAAGGTCAGCGACCAATTCAAGGTGCACTGCTTTTGTGACAAAACAATAAGCTGTAACTCGTTGTAAGCGAGCGAAGCTTGAATACTGATTGAACGGAAATGGTTCAACAGAGGTTACAGGAAGACTCTGAACTTCTTTTTTGAATTCTGGAAGCTCAGCACGAACATGTTTGGAAGCAGGCCAAGATGCCTCGCCTTCGCTTAGCCAGGTGGGACCATGCCACCAAAGGCTTAACAGACCCAGCGGGTCAAATATCTGCGATCTTTCAGACAAGATGCTACGCTTGGTAGCCTTACTACTTGTAGAATTTGAAATATGGGATATTTCAGACAAGCTGATACGATTGGTAGCCTTACCACTTGTAGAATCTGAAATATGGGATATTTCAGACAAGCTGCTACGATTGGTAGCCTTACCACTTGTAGAATCTGAAATATTGAACATGGAAGTAGGCCAAGATGCCTCACTTTCGCTTAGCCAGGTGGGACCGTGCCACCAAAGGCTTGACAGACCCAGCGGGTCAACTATCTGGGAAATTTCAGACAAGCTGCTACGATTGGTAGCCTTACTACTTGTAGAATCTGAAATCTGGGATATTTCAGGCAAGATGCTACGCGTGGTAGCCTTACTACTTGCAGAATCTGAAATCTGGGATATTTCAGGCAAGATGCTGCGCGTGGTAGCCTTACTACTTGCAGAATCTGAAATATTCTCTACTGATAAGAATCTTTTCTGAGCGATTTGCAATGAATCGCCCAGTACCTCTACAGGCTTCTTGAAAGGGATAGAGACAACGAATCGACCATTCGCTTCTCGTTGAGTATTTTGCACGAAATGTGCCTCACAGGCGTTCTCTTCATTTGTGCGGACCTTTTCCTCTGGGTAATGTTCGAGTTGCCAAAACCTAGCAATGGGGTCAGAAGCATCCTCGATCGTGCTAAGATTGCACTGTACAGGGTACGCAGAAGGAGGGCCTGTAGGGCCAGAAACAATCCAACCAAAACGAGTCTTTTGGAGGATGGGAAGATTTGGGCCTAGACCAATTTGTCCAATACAAAGGAGCTGCCAGAAAATGGGCGAACCAATCAGAATGTCGATGGTGCCCGGTTGGTCGTAGGACAGATCTGATAACTTGATGTTATCAGGAACCTTGAAGCTGTTTCGCTGGACGCGAAAACTTGGGGTAACACCCGTAATCTCATCGAGAACAAGACAGGATAGGCCAATGCCGTATGAAGTGTGAGGGGCTTGCAGCTTGATATCACACCTAGCCTTGATTTGAGAAGTGGCTTTACTTAAGCCAGAAACAGTAACGTTGACTTCGCGAGTTGGAAGCTTCAACCTTTTACACAAATCTGAACGTATGAAGTTCGATTGGGAACCGGAATCCAGCAGGATTCGCACAACGTGAGGCGTACCATCATCAGCGATGAGTTTAGCGGTAGCCGTAGGTAAGAGTACCTGAAAAGCATTCGCAGAATGCCGAAATCGATTGGTTTAGTTCAACAGGGGTTTCTGCCGACATCGCAGATCCTGGTTGACTAGAAGAAGCATTTTGAGGTTTATCCTCATGAAGAAGTGTGTTGTGCCTTGATTTGCACTTTCTACACGTATATTTGGAGCTACAAAGGCTCGCAAGGTGACCCTGAGTTAGGCAATTAAAGCATACGCGGAGCTCTTTTGCCTTTGACTTTCTGTCAAGAACAGACATCTTGACGAACTTATCGCATTTGTACAAGGAATGAGATCCTTTACAAAGTGGACACGAAGGGGTACCTGACACAAATGATTTAGAATGTACCTTGGAAGACTTTTCGGGTACAAGCTTGCTATCTTTTACTTCCAGAGTTTCTAGAAGATTCGCTGTATTTTGTAAGAATTCCTTGAACTCATCAAGATTAGGCAGGTCAGAACTTGACCGGTTTCTAAGGACCTCCCATTCACGAAATGTAGTGGGGTCCAGTTTTTTAGAAACTACATAAATTATAACAAAATCAAGAAGCTCGCTTTCGGTAGCTAATGACTTGATTGCTGCAAAATGTTTGAATAACATATCGCTAATCGTACGTAATTTAGTTGCAGATTCCTTACTGCAAGATTCAAGTTCAAAAATTGCCTTGAGGTGGTTATGAACCAGAATTTTTGGATCATTGTATCGATTGCACAATGCATCCCAAGCTAGAGTATAATTACCCGCAGTAAACTCTAAACTTTTTATAATTTGGCTTGCATCACCCTGTAAACTAGCCTTTAAGTAATGCAGCTTTTGAATATTAGTTAACGCTTGATTCTCATGAATTAAACTAATAAAAATCTCACGAAATTCCAGCCATTCTGACACGTTCCCTGAATATTTGGGAATCGATATGGCAGGAAGGCGTACAGCTTGATTATTGCAATGTGAACTGCAATTTGAATGCGTTGATCTTACGCTACCATTAGGAGATCCAGAACGATCTGGTGCAACATCAGACTGTTTGTTGTATTCATTAATCAAACATTCAGCTTGTGAAATTGCAAAAAAATAAGAGTCCTCAAATTCGACTTGCTGTTGCATTTCCCGTTCTGCATCCTCACTGGCTTCTAAAATTTGTTCATGAACTGCATAATATTCTGATAACACGGCGGCTATAATATCCAATCTTTTCTGCAATTGAACAATCTGAGCGCTAGATAAAAATTGATCTTCATCGTGAACTATTTGCAAAGATTGCACGTAATTTGCGAAACTCGTAAGCTTGCCTTTGATAGAGCCACGTGCCCTAACAAGCGAATTCATAATTGTTGAGATTAAAAAACAATTTAACAGATCGAACTAATTTTTCGTACGCCTCTGGCGTGAACTTTGTACGCTTCTTTTACGCGGACCCAACGGGTCAACTATCTGTGATATTTCAGGCAAAATGCTACGCGCGGTAGCCTTACTACTTGCAGAATCTGAAATATTCTTTAATGATAAAACCCTTTCGCACGCCTCTGGCGCGAATTTGTTTATAACTCAGACAGCGCTTGCTAATAACGGGAGAAACTTGTCGCTTACGACGCAGAAAAACAACCCCGGTATAACGCGGGAATGAAATCACGACGCGGATGGCCGTGTACTACGCAAGACCAAAAATGCGCCACGAACGCGAGACTGTTTTAACAACGCAAACGGCTCTGCAATTTGAAAATGCAGGGGATATCGCTAACAAACGTAATAGCTTGGCATTTCACGCAATTAAAATGTTTATATGATTCATAAACCATTTGTTTACGCAATAATACGCAGCTGAAATTATGCACACATGCAAACACAGACGAAATAAACCAAATTTATGCATAGGAAAATCAGGCTTACATTTGATATTGGTGTGTGCCGCCTTGCCGGTTTTCTGTTCCTACTACCGTCTCGCTTGCAGCTGGCCGCTGGCTCCACACCTGCACGAATTTGGCGCGAGACTCGGCGTTTGGGTATCTACCGTCTGCTGTCTTCCTTCCTCTCGCTACTGGCACCGCATGCTCCCTCTTTGTTCCACGCGTTGCTGCGAAATTGGACGCTGCTTCCTTGCGGCCGATTGTATGCGATGCAATACAAAACTGAATATGCTTTGTACTTGCCTATGACCAATATTGTCGAATGGTGTCGCTGTTTTGGACCCGCAATGACCTAATGTGGTTTGCATCCGGATCTGTAGGACCAATGTTTGAGCACTAATCGGGATCGATTTCGGTATCTGGAAAACCGCTGATCGCCTTGCTCGCCTTGGAATTTGTGGACTGTATGGATTGTAGGTTTCACTGAATAAATACACTCGTTGAAAGCCGGAAATATGTTACTTTATTAGCAATAAACAACACACTGAACATTTGAACATTTACAAGAATTAGCTTTCGTAGAGCGGACCTGTTTGCATGCTGCCACGTTGACAGATGAAACGTAAGTGTTTTGGAATCGGATGCCGGCACGGGAGTCCACTGCGCACAGCATGAACTCAGCATGTAAGAGAGGCGGCAAAAGTTTATAAAGTCCTTAACAGTCCGGCTCCGACTTATTTGCTATATACGAGGATAGATTTAGTATTCCGTTTTGTATGCTAGTGTACGAAAAAATATTGTACGAAACTCGTATGAAAGTGGTTTTTCCATACTCGTCTCGAAATTCCTGACTCGGCCTAACGGCCTCTTCCGGAAACATCTCACTCGTACTGAAAAGCTCCAATTTTTATACTTGTTACGTAAATTACTATTATAGTGCTAGGAAGACAATATAAAGTTTATTTTACGAGTACTATAAAGAGCTACTTTATTACCGCGAAACTATGCCCTAAACGCCTAAACAGTACCTTATAATGCTTGTACATAAAACATTTGATTCTCATTACTTTGTGGCCGTTTTTTATAAAAATTTGGTTTTGCGATTTTTTCAAAAGCTATCATTTTTCCCAAAACACATTTTAAACAAAAGCTGTAAATAATTACTATATACGTAATATACCGCTGCTGATCATGTAAGTCAGTGATACAGCCTTAGTAACAAAACGTGTAAGTCGGTGATTATATTTGTTTGCTGCTTTTTCTTGACAACGGAACTTAATATTATTATTAAGTTCCTATGATAATAAAATTAGCAAAGCAAGATGCAGATTTAGACGTTTTGTTTATAAATTTCAAGTGTTTATGTGACATGTGACACTTCCAGGTAACACGACTCACGAAAACTAATTCTGGTGACAGGTGACAAACCAAAGGATTTTTTCAAAAATCTAGGAAAATTTCGATAAGCAGCGGAAAAAATATAACAAGTTAACTCGGAATGTATCGCCAATTAACATTTTCGGCAGGCAACAAGCCGCGACTTCGTCTTGGCTTGTACTTGCTTACCTCAAATGTTAATAGGTCCTTACATTCCTTGTTACTTAAACAGCTATTGCGTTTTCTTAAAAAAAAATTGAACCAAAAGTGATAGATATTTGTATAATATAGGATCTTGTTTTACGAAATTTTGTTTTAATCAATCAATTATAAAAATTTTGAGCACATTTTTGTGATATTTGGTTTTGCTCTTTTTAAAAACTATACCCTTCACAAAAATCAAAACAAAAATTTGTAGGTTTTTATCCAACAATTATTAACATTTTGAGGATATTTATGTGGGCATTTAATTGTGCGAATCTTTGAAAAGCTATATTTTTCACAAAAAAACTTTTTGAACAAAAACTCTAGTTAACTATATAATATATGATGTTATTCTGAAAAAATATTGTTACACACAATTATAGAAATTTACTGGAGACCGAAAAATGCAAGTACCACTTCCGTTAGGCAAATATGCTTTCAAGCCGATCTATTACACCCTCTGTGATGTAGAGAGGATACAGACAGATTCACAGACAGACATCACCTCGAACACCACTTTTTATGAATCAGAAGGGACGGAAACAGATATTTCCGCAAAAATTTTGAGTTCGAAAATTTTTATGATTACTATAACAAAGTACATTATTTTTATTTGCACCGTATAAATTTTTTATGTAGGTATGTGTGTGAATACGTTTTCAAGCCCATTGTGTATATTTATTATATATATCAATGCGTTGTGAAGCCCAACAGTGTTGTGACATGTCGGGCTTAATAACGAGCGTTGAAATATTTTTATATACTGTATATAAAATATGCCAAAAGCGCCCCCTACACTCGATATTGCAGAACTACTCCATGTATATCGACCATATTACCGGTCATTACTAAGCCCACTGCAAAAATTTGTGTACTGCCTCTCTAAAGCATTTCTAACCAATTGGTGATGATATACACTGGGGTACGTTGTTGAGCCAATCGCGGGCTCATCAGCGTTGAAAATGGCTTAGCAACGTACTATTCATATATTCAGCGGGCCTAACTATGACCGTTTATAAGTCTATATATATATATATTGCACTGGATACGTCTGTATGATTTGGATACGTCTGTATGATTTTATATTTACTTTTGCTTCACGTTCCAATACATATTAATAATTATACCAAGGCTCAAATATGATATTATTTGTATGCTTATTTAATTCAAATGTTAAAACTTTGACTTTATTATAAATCAATTGAATTATATTTCAAAATACATGAGTACTCTTTGCTCAGGGTATGGTTCGCCAAAATCTAGTTAGTTGTTTGTTGCTATTTTATTTTTTTATTTGAACTGCAATTACTGAATGTCACTTGCTGTCAACTATTATTTCCAAACAGTGTTTAATGACACTTTTCAATCAATATGACATAAATAAAATCCTTTACAACGGTTTTGACTGTATGATATTACGATAAGTATTCAATTATATCTTAATAAACTTTTCTAATTGTTTCTTATTTCAGAATTACCTCAAAATAGTTTAGTGTTCACCCACCTGGATTTCTTACTTTGCAGACCAACTCAGAATCACCTTGGTATGATCCTGTCCTGCTACCTGTAATCTTCCACTCTTTTGCTACGACACACTGGTCACTATCCAACTGCCCCCTTATCCTTAACACCTCAAGATACTGGCTGTCACCTATTCCTTCTCTAGCCCAGCACAACTGTCACTCCTGCAATCTCCTTCTGTCCAGCTCCTCACGGGTAAGTCTATTTCCTCATGTAATTGTAAATTGGCTGCATACTGCCTTAGGTCCATCCATCTCCATCCACGTCATCAACCGTCAGCACAATATAACACCTTCAAGATCTCCCCTTGTCAATACAGTCCAACTGGTCTCCTCCAACTGGTTCCAATCCAGTGAGCTCCCGCTTCATCAGGATACGTCCGCGAAAAACTCCAACCAATAATAATAATCCTCCAATTAATGTAACTCCTTATTCCTTGTATTGTAAACTCCGTCAATTATATCCAATTCTTATTCTTCTTGCTTCTTTTACTTGTTAATATTGTAGTCATACCATATCATACATTTATTTAATTAAATTTTATTTTCTTCTCATTTGTTTCACTTGCTTTTACTTTGTACACATTTATTAGTAACCCATTTATATTAATAGCATTTAAAATAGAATAAATAGGGTCAAATTTCAAATTTATTTTCACCAAACTCCAATTTACACGTTGTTTTTCAAAGTTGTTATTTTAATAATTATCCAATTTTTATTACTATCGTAGACTACCATTATTCCTGCCTGCTACATGTTATAAATAAATTTGAATGATGCTCACTTTATAAATTGTTACAAATAGAATTTTATTCTGTCATATGCAACATTCAACTTTGTATTTATTATTAATTCTTGTGACCATCATCAAGTAGTACTCATTATGTAATAACTTGCTTTTAAAATGTACTTTGAATCTTTGAGTTTCAATTATTATTCAATTGAATAAGCAATCATTAACACAATTTTTCACATCTTATCATTTCAGTATAATTACTGTATTGAACTTTTCATTTTAGATTCATGTAAATAAATAACCGTATTTAATGTAATACATGGCCTCTATATACCATAGTATAACTCCTCAGATTAAAAAAATATTTTTTTTCTTTTGTAAACAAAAATCTTTTTCGTAATCTGCTTCCAACAAGAACACTCAATAATATTTTCTAACATTCTTATTTACAAAATTATAACTTCATAACAATTACTAATCTACTCTGTTTCCATAGAAACATTTTAAAATTCATCGAACAAACAACAACTCTTGCATACTTACATTTTTACACTTTATATGGATATATCATTGTAATGTGAAATCTGCCTCTTATGTGACCATCTTTTTCATTTACTAACTCGTATGTATTATTATTGTTGAATATTTTCTGTATTTTATAAGGTCCTTCATACACATATACAAGTTTTGAACATATCTTTTCCTTTCGATTAGCAACCCTCAGTTTCTTTACAATTACTAAATCTCCTATTTTAAATTGTACCCGTTTTAAATTTTTTTTATTCTGTTCATTTTCATATCTGTCATGAATCTTCTTTAATTTGCTTCGAGTTTGTTCTAACAATTCCATTATTTCAATATTACTTTGTTCCTTCCTCCAAGGTCTTGATGGAATTACTTGTTTACACAAAGTAATTGGACAAATTTCCGTTACTGTACCCATTTATTATGATTTTTGTTTGTTAAAATTCTTAAATACTTTATTACCTCTTTGATGTACCTTTCTGCTATATTAATTTGAGGATGTCTTATACTACATAAACAAATCTTTATTCCCTTTCTTTCAAAATTATTTATTAATCTAGTATTCCTAAAATATGTTGCATTGTCTGCCAATATTCTTTTTGGTTTACCTACTTGTTCTTCAAAATTCTGTATTGATTTTATAACATGTATAGTATTACAATTTCTCGCTGGATATAATTTTATAAATTTTGAAAATGCATCTACCATAACCAAAACATGCTTGTACCCATACTGTCCTGTAACTAAATTTCCTAAGTAATCAATAGCTACCAATTCCATCGGCTAGCTCACTCTAACACTTTTAACAATATTCTGATTTTTAAAATTCTTTTCTTTCGCAAACTGACAAATTTGGCAAGTCTGTATTAGTTGTTTAATGATTTTGATGTCATATTTCGACTAAAAACATTCCCTAAACACTAACCAAGTTTTTCTTGCTCCACAATGTCCAAATATTGTATGTATTTCTTCAACAACTTCTAACATGTCTGCTTTACTTAAAACAATTAATTCTTTATCTCCCAACACTTTTATCAACAAGTTTTCTTTAATTTTATACCCTTTATAATACTGATCTTGACTTTTCAATACTAAATTTCTTAATTCTTGAATTTCTTCTGACATCTGTTTATTTAAAACTTCTTGTTTAGATAATCTTCCCTCCTGATAAATTTTTTCAATCCCAATTAAAATTTGTTTTGGTTTCTCATAATTAGGTACATCCTTTCTACTTAAGAAATCTGCAACTACATTTAACTTCCCTGGTCTATGTTTAATATCAAATTCGTATTGTTGTAAGTACAATGGCCATCGACATAACCTATCATTGTGAAAAGTTTTATTTCTCAAAAATGAAATTGCTAAATTATCTGTTTCGATATCAAATTTATTCCCTGTTAAATAAAATTTTAATTTGTTAATTGCAAATATGATTGCCAACATTTCCTTTTCAGCTACAGTATATCTAATTTCATACCCTTTTAATATTCTTGAAATGAAACATATTGGTACTTCTATCCCATCCTGTATTTGTATCAACTCTGCTGCAATTGCTTGATCTGACGCATCCGTTCTAAGTATAAACTTTTCTTAAAAATTTTGATATTTTAATAATAATCGTTCATGAAACCTCTGTTTGATGGCATCCAATGCTTTTTTCCTCTCTTCATTCCATTGCCATTTTATATCCTTCCTTAGTAATTGTACTAAACATAACGTCAACTCTGAATAATTCTTTATGAACCTTTTATAATAATTAAAAACACCTAACAACCCTCTTAATTTCTTTAAGTTAGTTGGACGAGGTAAATTTTTAATTTCCTCAAGACGTTTTTCATTTGTGGTTACTCCATTCTTATTTATTTCATAACCCAAATATGTTACTTTTTCTTGCATGAATTCACATTTTGATATGTTAAGTTTTAACCCATTTTTATTTAATGTTTCAATTACAAAATGTCGTCTACGTAATGCACACAAAAGTCGTCAAATTGATTTAATATCTTCTGCATTGCTATTACCAGTGCTGCACAAGATGTTGATAGCCCAAATGGTACCACTCTGAATTGAAATATTTCCCCATCAATACAAAACCCAGTATATTTTCTTGATTCTTCATATAATGATATTAGCCAAAACGAATTTTTCAGATCTAACTTTGTAAGAATCTTTTTATCCCAAATTCTACTTAATAACCCATCTATAGTTTGTGGCGATTCGTATTGTGGTTTAGTTATTTGATTTATTCTGCGTGCATCCAAACATAATCTAAGAGAACCATCACGTTTCTTAACTACTACCAACGGATTGATAAAATTACTTTTTGAAGCTTCTATCACACCATCTGTTACCATCTTTTGTATTTCCGTCCTCACCTGTCCTCGTAATTTATATGGTATTGGATAAGATTTACTATTAAAACTTTTCTCTTCATGAACCTGTAACTTATGAATGTATTTCTGAGCTTGTCCTACTTTCTCATTGATAATCTCTTTATTCTTATAAATTATTTCTAATATTTGGTCAGCAAAATGTTTATTCTTCTCACCTATTTTTAATTCACTCAGCAATAACCCCTTATAATCATATTTATCTTCAATATCATTTATTATATTATAATTAACAATTATTCCTTCATTATTCTTTATTGCGTCTCCAATTTTCTCTAATTGGCTACACTTATCTTCTTGGCTGACTCTACTAGTACAGATCCAAGATTTAATTAACCCCTTCAAATGAATACACCTTTGTGCACCATCAATATTTATTTCTAGTTGCTGAATGATATCAATTCCTAACACCATGTCCACTGTTAGTCCTCTAACAATAAACAACCTAGCAACACCTTCCCATTGACCAATAACTATTTTAATATTTAACATTCTGTTCGTTGTTGAGATTTTTCTTTTAGTAGCCGATAGCAAATCTATTTTATTCACTTTAATGATATTTTTGTATAGGACATCTAAATTATCTAAAATTACCTTCTCATTTATTAAGGATGCCATAGCTCCACTATCTATCAAAGCTAAATATTCAATATTGTTTAAACTAACTTTTAAAAATGGTAACGTTGAAATCTGTTTTGCTTCTTCTTCCTCTTCCAATAAAAATTCTCCATTATTTTCATAATTGTAGTTAAAATACGTGAGGTTATTATTATTATTATAACTATTTAAAATTGAAGTTTTTTTTATTATCCCCTGAGGAATCTTCCAAACCCTCAGTTTCTTCTGTTTGATTTTCTTGCATACATCTTCCTCTGTCATATATCGTAGTTATGTACTGACGTCTTGGGTATTTATTATTTCCATCTTCGTGATTCTGTCTTTCCTTATTTTTTCGTCTATTAGGGTATGGTATTTCTTTCTATCCTGATTATTATATTCGGTTCGATATTGATATCTTCCTTGATTGTCATAATTATACCGATTATTCCTCCATCTATTCAGAGTATTGTCATAATTCTTATTGAAATTTCTACTTCTGGTCTAAAACTATGATTTACATTATTTCTGCCAAAATTAAATTTATTTTGTGTGATATCCTTAAATTTTCTTTTACTATAATTTGGAAGATTATGAACTTCTTGTCTGTTGTAATTCCTGTTATTATTGTTTCCTATGGTCATGTCGTAATTTCTTACAATCTCTAAGAAATCCTTCATTGATTTTATATTTTGAACTGCAACAGCTCTGGTTATTTCATCTTCTAGATGTCGGGATAAATGTTGTATAATTTCTTCCTCGGCCAATTTCGGAGTCAGGTGCTGTGCTCTGTTATATTTCTCGATTACATACATTTCTCGTGTTCCTCCTCTTTCAAAGTAACGACCAGTGGTTAATTGAGTTCTTACTCTGGCTTGATGAGCGTTACTCCAATATTGTTCAATGAATAACTTTTTAAATTCCTCGTAATTCTTATATTTTGATTTTATAATGCTATGCCATACATCCGCATAACTTTTTAACGTGATGTTGATTATTTGTAATTTTTTAGTTTCATTTGGTATAGTCTTCATAACATCATCCAACTTCATAATATATGTCATATGCTGTTCCCCTATTTTTCCTTCGTAAATAGGTAACATGTCTGCTTGTACCCCCATATAATTTCCTCTTGAACTCCCATTTAATATTTCTGTGCCATCTTGAATTCTATCTACTTTATTTTCCACTTCCTTAATTTTTATTAAATTGTTTTCAGTTAATAGATTAACTCTGGTTACACGATGGTCGATTTCTTCTTTCAAGTCATTTCTGTTTTGATTTACTTTATCATCAATTTGTTCTATTTTACTATTAACCTCCTCATTCTGTCTTTGTATGTCCTCAATTTTTCCTTCCAACTCATCCTTATTCTTTACTAATTTCTCTGCCATAATGTGTGTTAAATTTACCTCTAACTGTTTACTTTCATTCTTACATTCTCTTCTCACCTCATCCTTAAATTCTTCTTTAGAACTTTCAAAAATTTCAGTAATTTTATTTATTTGTGTTTGCAATTCTTGCTTATTCTGGAGTTGTACTTTGATTAATTCTTCTCTTAATTCCTTCATCGTCACTTCCATCTTATCTGCTTGGTGTTTTTGTTCTTGTACCTTGTTTGCAGTACTCTGAGTTGCGTCTCGTAACCTACCTTCCCTTTCCTCTGCATCTTTCTTACTTTCCTCAGCCTTTTGTTGAATTGACTGTTGCAATCTTCTTTCTCTCTCCTCAGTCTTTTTTTCAATTGCTGCTTGTAACCTACCTTCCCTTTCCTCTGCATCTTTCTTACTTTTCTCAGCCTTTTGTTGAATTGACTGTTGCAATCTTCTTTCTCTCTCCTCAGCCTTTTCTTCAATTGCTGCTTGTAACCTACCTTCCCTTTCCTCTGCATCTTTCTTACTTTCCTCTGCAGTTGCTTGTAAATCCTTCTTCATTCCTTGTACCATTAATATCAACTGCTCGAATTGTTCATCTTTATTTGTTTGCTGTTATTCTTTTTGTAATCTTACCTCATCTCCTTGCTGTATTTCCTCCACTTCACCTTCCGGACCACTCTCTACTACTTCCATTTCTTCTTGTTTTACCTCTTTTTCCTCTTCAATCTTCTTTCTTTTTTTTGTAGTTCTTTTATCAGCCATATTTTCAAATTTTTAACTCAAAACGTATTTACTTTTATTAAACCTTATCTCAACTTGCAAATCCTTGTATTTTTGTTCAACAATGAATCTTTATCAGAAAACTTTACTTATTATTTTTGAATGTTCCTTTATTTGATCTCAATTACCTAATTCTTACTTTCCAAAACGTGATTTATTTTATTTTTACCTATCCTGACAGTTATGTCGCAATTACTTACTTAATTATGTTCTAACAAACTGACTAATAATCACACTTTTGCCCCACGTTTTGAGCGACCATTACTTATGCACTGGATACGTCTGTATGATTTTATATTTACTTTTGCTTCACGTTCCAATACATATTAATAATTATACCAAGGCTCAAATATGATATTATTTGTATGCTTATTTAATTCAAATGTTAAAACTTTGACTTTATTATAAATCAATTGAATTATATTTCAAAATACATGAGTACTCTTTGCTCAGGGTATAGTTGTTTGTTGCTATTTTATTTTTTTATTTGAACTGAAATTACTGAATGTCACTTGCTATCAACTATTATTTCCAAACAGTGTTTAATGACACTTTTCAATCAATATGACATAAATAAAATCCTTTACAACGGTTTTGACTGTATGATATTACGATAAGTATTCAATTATATCTTAATAAACTTTTCTAATTGTTTCTTATTTCAGAATTACCTCAAAACAGTTTAGTGTTCACCCACCTGGATTTCTTACTTTGCAGACCAACTCAGAATCACCTTGGTATGATCCTGTCCTGCTACCTGTAATCCTTCACTCCTTTGCTACGACACACTGGTCACTATCCAACTGCCTCCTTATCCTTAACACCTCAAGATACTGGCTGTCACCTATTCCTTCTCTAGCCCAGCACAACTGTCACTCCTGCAATCTCCTTCTGTCCAGCTCCTCACGGGTAAGTCTATTTCTTCATGTAATTGTAAATTGGCTGCATACTGCCTTAGGTCCATCCATCTCCATCCACGTCATCAACCGTCAGCACAATATAACACCTTCAAGATCTCCCCTTGTCAATACAGTCCAACTGGTCTCCTTCAACTGGTTCCAATTCAATGAGTTCCCGCTTCATCATGATACGTCCACGAAAAACTCCAACCAATAATAATAATCCTCCATTTAATGTAACTCCTTATTCCTTGTATTGTAAACTCCCTCAATTATATCCAATTCTTATTCTTCTTGCTTCTTTTACTTGTTAATATTGTAGTCATACCATATCATACATTTATTTAATTAAATTTTATTTTATTCTCATATGTTTCACTTGATTTTACTTTGTACACATTTATTAGTAACCCATTTATATTAATAGCATTTAAAATAGAATAAATAGGGTCAAATTTCAAATTTATTTTCACCAAACTCCAATTTACACGTTGTTTTTCAAAGTTGTTATTTTAATAATTATCCAATTTTTATTGCTATCCTAGACTACCATTATTCCTGCCTGCTACATGTTATAAATAAATTTGAATGATGCTCACTTTATAAATTGTTACAAATAGAATTTTATTCTGTCATATGCAACATTCAACTTTGTATTTATTATTAATTCTTGTGACCATCATCAAGTAGTACTCATTATGTAATAACTTGCTTTTAAAATGTACTTTGAATCTTTGAGTTTCAGTTATTATTCAATTGAATAAGCAATCATTAACACAATTTTTCACATCTTATCATTTCAGTATAATTACTGTATTGAACTTTTCATTTTAGATTCATGTAAATAAATAACCGTATTTAATGTAATACATGGCCTCTATATACCATAGCAATATATATCGCAGTGGTCTTAAGCCCTACAACTCAACTCTGGTAGCATTGCCAAATTAATGGACATTTCACTAAAGCTCAGGGTGAGGTATTTTATATAACTGCAAGGCTAAAACTTGAATTTAATTGAGGGCATTTGTAAAGAAATGCCATTAATAGCAGTATAATTAAATAAAGAACGCAATAAGCAAAGCTCAATTCTCACAGGGATCCAAGTTGACTGTAAGATCAATGTAAAATGAGAAGTGTGTGCAAAGATGCAAACGAAAAGGAGACAGGTGAATTCAAAGGACGCCTTGGTGCAGGAAATACTCTATTAAAATTAATCAGTGCAGAGACTTGTGTGAGCAATTAAAAGCAATTTAAAAAACGTGCAGTGGCGAAAAGACACGGTTAACTAATTATAAATGTGGACAATTATATTAAGCATAAGAATTTTGTAAATAGTTTTAGTTATAGACAAAGTAATTATTTTGAACTTGGTTCATATCCGTTTTTTATTTAATATTTAACTTGCAATTGTTTATAGCTGATATTTTAGAGAGAACAAAAGAAATTAATTATGAATTGACATGTTAAAAATGTACTCCATTGAAATCAAATTTTCACTTAATAAATAAAATTATATCAGCACAAAAAGTATACCAGTTTGTTGAGTGCATGTTCGTGGTCGTGTGGGAGTATTTGTATGAATTTCCCACACAAAAAGTTGAAAAGTTTTCCGAGCCCAGTGTACGTAACCTAGAAGCCGAAGCAGCCCATTCCGATATCTGCGTGGAGGCCAGTAAGCTGATACAACCCAGAGGGGAAGACTCCAGAGCTTCGGCAGCCTCGTGAGTACGTGTGCCAGGAGTTGCAGCAGGATCCGGTCCATAGCAGCCCCAAGAACTACATCAGCGTCGCCTCCGAGCTATCGATACAAGATCGGTGAGAGCATGTACTGTTTAACCTAAAACTAGCTACGCCAGGCCCGCGAAAGTTATGCATGTGTAAGAAGAGTCATACTCAAGGCAATCCAAGCAATTTCCGTTGCTGTAAAATAAGTGCAGCTTGCAAATATAGGCCGAGTCCATAATTTCAGATTAGGAGGAAGTTGAATCCAAAGATAAATAAATAAATAAATAAATAATCGTTTATTTCCTTTAGACATGAGAGTGTAGGAATTGTCAGAAACATTAACCATACAACTTACAATTTACAAATGTAAATAACGTACCTCCATAGATAAATAACATACAGACAGATAAACTACTCCATAAAAAACTGTTACACTAAAAGTTTTATATAATCGTTGGTATTGTAGTAACACTCACCAACTAAAAAAGATTTAACATGTTTTTTAAAAGCATGCAGTGAGTTACAATCTTTGGCATGCTGCGGTAAATTATTATAATATCTAATCCCCAAACAATTCGGGGAATTAAAAGAAACGCATAATTTATTGAAAGGTACATGCAGATCATTTTTATGGCGGGTATTCGCATCGTGAATACTTTTCTTTAGCAAAAAGCAATTTTTATTTTTAAAAATGTATAAACATAATTCCAATATGTATAAACAAGGAAGTGGCAATATTCTGTATTTTTTAAAAAGTTCTTTGCACGAATATTCACTACGAACATCTGCAATGCATCTGATTATACGTTTTCGAGCTACAAAAATATCTTCAAAACTTGAGCATTGGCCCCAGAAAATTAGACCGTATCGTAATCGAGATTCAACTTGAGCATAATATACACTAAGTAATTGGTCCTTTGTCAATACATTACGCAGGGTTTTAAACAAAAATGTAATAGAATGCAGTTTTGATATCAACTGTTCAGAATTAACTTTCCAATTTAGATTTTCGTCTAAATACACTCCTAGGAATTTTACATGATTGATATTGGATTTTATTAGATTACAAATTTGTATGCTAAAATTAGGACACTCTTTTTGTCTGTTGTGAAATCTAATAACTTCAGTTTTGTGAGCCTTGAAATATAGAGAATTTCGACTGAACCAATTACCCAACTCTGTTAAGCGGCTATCACATTTTGCTTCAATAAATTCCTCCGATTTATCTGATATAATCAGCGAGGTATCGTCAGCATATAATGTGAACGTAGCATCAGGCGACAGCTTATCTAGATCATTAATATAAAGTAAAAATAGTATAGGCCCAAGTATAGAGCCTCGGGGCACTCCCATATCTATTTTAATTAATTTAGAATCAATTCTTTTAACACTGTTACTGCTAACATCAGTTATGCTTACATATTGTTGCCTGTTTTTTAAATATGAATTTAACCAGTTCATTGACATACCTCTTATTCCAAAATTATTTAATTTAGATAGTAGTAAATCATGGTCAACGCAGTCAAATGCCCTGCTGAGGTCACAAAATACCCCAACAGGACACTCGCTGGCCTCCATGCGCCCAGTGACATTTTCTAGAAAATACTGTAACGCAGTGGTTGTAGATTTTTTTGATCTAAAACCATGCTGATTATTAGTTAGTATCTTGTACTTATCCAGAAAAGACACTAAACGATTAAGAAAAGCGTACTCAAGTACTTTGGAAAAACTAGATGATAAGGTAATTGGCCTGTAATTATTAAGATCCGTTGCATCATTTTTCTTAAATAACGGTATAACTTAAACGATCAGGAAATATACCTGCAATAAACGATAAATTTATTAAAAAAGCTAGGAGTAGAGATTGCAAAGATGGCCGGCGGTACAAGTGGTGTGGCGAGCTCTGCTCTCTGTAAAAAGTGTAAAGCAAAAGTTGTAAGCGATGTTAATTGTGTGGAGTGTTGAAATCAGTATCATCTGAGTTGCTCTAAACTGTTGAAAAATGCTACTTTAGTTAACGATACGACACACAATCAATTGGTCAGTAGTAGAAAAAAATGCTATTATCAGAACAAAATTCTAAATTCCGATAACCCTGTTAGAACATCTTGGGATGTTGTTAACGAGCTGCGTGGTAAAGCTAAATCTAGCAAAAATTTCACAATTAAACTAAATGAAGAAATAGTAGAGAACCCCCATAAAATAGCTGATATCTTTAATAATTTTTTCAAGAGCGCTCCAGTGGAGATCAAAAATCTTATACCTAGCGGTAACCTTGACAATGGAAGAGACAACCGTAGAGGTGTACCTCAACAGGAAACGATGTTTTTAATACCTTTTACTGAGGAAGATGTTTTTGATATTATTAACAATAAACTAAAAAACAAACACTTCTCCGGCCAGGATAAAGTTCCCACCTTTATTATACGCCAATGCTAGAAAACAAATGACAATTAATGCCGCGAAAACAGCCAAATTTAAATAATTACCTGTGGAACTTTGATGAATTTTTACATTGTTTTAATTCACTATCAGCTATCTTGCCAGAGGGATTTATTTGGAGTATCGTTTGACCTAATTTCGAGTATTTGCTTGTGCGCAGTTGAGCGAAGACGGAATACAGATCCGTACTCAATTAATTTAAGAATTAAACATTCAGCCAGGAACCTAACCGAGATTGAGTGATTGCTTTACCAAATTGAGCTAGCGATTAATTATCAATATTTGCAGATAAATGAAATATGATACAGGGCAGATAACCATTTATTTCAACGAGTTAATAAAATACAACTCACTTTTAATCTACCTAGAATTTTATAGTGTAAATAAAATATTTGCATGGTGGTTCGTAATCAATATTTATTTAATTAAATCAATTTAAACAACCATATCATTGCAATATATATATATATATGCACGGCTATCTTACTTGCCTCCGAACATATGACAGACACCCACGCCTCCATGTCAAGGAACATGTTTTTCCATGTGTATTCCTCGTCAATCTCTTAAATAAGGTTATCGTAACAGAAGCATCAAAAGAGGGGTAAGGAATTTTGATATTTGAGATATACAAAAAAATGGTGCACACAAAATAGCAGCACAGCTCCGACTACACTGCTACAATGTGGCCTCCCATTGTATATCGCCGTGTTACACAATCGACATACTCACCTCCAGCAACGTTGCCGCTCTGTTGCACCTTTTGCCGAGGGAATAAAAGCAGCGCGTCGTTTTGTTTTCGGATTTTGGCACGGCGAACGTGATAACGTATCTAAACATCGCGCGGATGGCATTCTGCTTGTGTTAATAATTCTTGTGGGTACCTAACATAGCTATATTCTACGAGGTACGAAGGCGGTGCACATCACACAGTTTTGATTATAAATGGTAGGTCAAAAAGAGTGGCGACCTAAACTTACTTTTTTAAAATAGAAGGCTCGATATTTAGGTAGCTTACAAGGAGTTTTCCATTGAAATGCTAATAATTTTAATATAAAGTTGTATGGATCTACCGCCAACGGTTCTGGAGATATTAACGATTTTATGCAAAAAAAATGCTGAACTTTAGGAGGCTGTTGTACTAAGTAACAGGAAACAAGATTGATGACCCCGACACTGTAACGGTATAAGGGGTTACAGATTATGTATGTATGTATGTATGTATAATATTAATCATGCAAATTTTAACACCAAATTGACTTAATTAATCTCCTATTACAATTTTTTAAAATAAATGGTAGCCCAAAAAGAGTGGCGACCTAAACTTACTTTTCTTTTAAATAGAAGGGTCGATATTTAGGTAGCTTCAAGTTTTCCATTGAAATGCTAATAATTTTAATATAAAGTTGTATGGATCTACCGCCAACGGTTTTGGAGATATTAACGATTTTATGCAAAAAAAGATGGTGAACTTCAGGCGGCTGTTGTAAGTAACAAAAAACAATTCAATGAAAAAGAACGTTATTCAAAAATTATATGGTAAAAATGTCTTCACGTTTCTAATAATACTGAAACAAAAAGGAAACACTTGCTAATGCGAATTGCATCAATTTTCAAATAAAAATAACATTACAGGTGGTGGGATTCCAACTACATCGCCTGCGAATGCCATTTCAGTTCCACGCGTGTCTTCCACTGATCCATGAAGGATCTTTCGGATGTGTGCAATTCATGGCTGTATTAAACAGAACGCACTTTTTGTTGCCCCATTTTGACTCTTACAATAATTATCCTGTATCTGTTGGGTTCCATTTTCGTCAAGTGTAAATCCTGAACTATGTGCAAATTACTACTTTTATCTACGACAGTGTGTAAAATTGACTTTTAGTTGGCCGTTTTAAGTTTGTAAAAATATGTTTTCATTAGTTTACGTCGTCAGTAACAACGTGTTTAAAAGATTTTATTGGGCACGCCGTTAGTAGCAACGTGTTTTAAAATTTTAACCACGCAAAATTACGACCGTTTGCTAGTAATTCTAATTTATATAAAAAAAAATTTACCGTGTTTTCTAGATTATATCGTAGATAAAATATTATACGATATACATGCGTAAAGCATCTTTAGTCACTCGCGGCGCTTAAAACGCTCGCTGACTCGCGTTTTAAGTCTGCCCCACTCGTGACTAAAGACTAGCTTTACGCACTTGTATCGTAAATTACTATTATTATCTGTTTCTAAGTTAAAACAAAAATAAATATCAATTTTTTTAGTGCTCACCCTGTACCTATATATTGTGCCCAAATATGCTTTTTTTCTTCAAGTGCAAAAACCTGAGATATGTGCAAATTATTACTTTCATTTAAGTAATAGGTCTTGAGTTAAAGCAAAAATAGGAAGAATTAATTTTTTTATTTGCTCACTCTATATAATTCTCCGATTTTTTTTCGGTTTCATGCCAGGTAGACATATATAATACATGCAAAATATCGTTTTCCTCAAAAAAATAGTTTTAGAGTTATACCGGCAACAGACAGACAGACGGAATTCAGAAAAGCTGTTCTTCGATATACAGGGAACCTGGAAGTGAAGATTCTAAGAAATCCCAGAAGGTAGCTTTTTCTCGATTACAATACTTTCTTCGTCTTTTAGACGAGGGAAGTAAAAACAAAAAATTGAGATGCTTTATTTGAAGGGCTAACAAAAACCGCCGTTAAATTAATAACTTAAATCTCTCTGAACAGAACATAGAAACCAGATTTAAAAAATAAAAATCCAGTCATGTAGATACAAGAAATAATAAACATAAAAAAACGAAAAATGCCGAATAAATTCATTCTATTATCGAATGAAATCAGATTTTGAAAAAAACAAATGAATACATAAAAATTATACAGTGACCTCCAAAAAATCGGCATCAAATGGGAAAGTTTTTGATTTTTAATTTTTCAAAAGAATCTTTTACAATGATTTGTGCTTGTTCAAAAACCTATTTAGCTCCTATCCGATATACCGAGTGATTTTAACTTATTTAGAAAATGTAGTTTTCCGAGATTGTCAAAATCCATAAAGCGCTATTTTTTGGAAATTAAGTAAGATTTCAATGAGAGTGTGTTAGTTTTAGCTAACTGAACAATATCAAGGCCAAAAAACACATAGTTTTCTTTAACTTTAGCTAAATTAAATTTTTCATGTTTTAAGTTTTTCAAAATTTCACATAAGACTTAATTTTAAAATTCATTTTTTATCTGAAAGCTTAAAGATGTATAATTGTAAAAAATTATATAAAATGTTAATTGTTCGTTTAGATTTTTTATTATTCACCGAAAAGTCATATGAGTAGAAAGAGGACCGCTATCACCTCCACTTGTAATTGATTAAGCCCTATGGGCATAATAATTAAATTGCGCAATAATTAAATTGTCTGAGGCTTTTTAATAATTAAATTGCCTGGGGCACGAAGCGGCGGCCATTTTGGATTTTGATTTCGCCACGTGATGTTAGGGTGCCATTTTGTTTTAATTGAAGCGGCGGTCATTTTGGATTTTGATTTTGACACGTGATGCTTATTTTATTTCAAAAACTAAATAACGTTGAATAAGTTTAACATAATAAAGTACTGTGCGTAAAGGTTTTTTACATAATTGTCGTTACAAACTAAATTATCGTCGAACAAACTTAGGAAATTTAACATAGCCACATTATTCATTCTAAAATATAAATACATTAAGCAATACAAACCGCAAACCTTGAAACTAAAATCTTGCAATATTTTGGAGTTATAAAACAAACTTTTTGATTGTTTATGTTAAAATTTTAAGTGATAACCGCTAGGAGATCGTCCAAATGAATATTCCCCATTCTCATCTATATACACAGCATTCCAATGCCCTCCAGGCCTATATGAAGTATCTGTATTAACAATAACGGCAGCAGGTCTTGATATTCTTGTAGGCAGCTGATCACAGGCAGAAACATGGCGTTGCACAATCAAGGGACTCGTGATTGATTGCAGTACTTTTAGAATTTCCCTTGTATTCATTACACCACCAGTTTGACAGAATTAGAATGTTTTCCAATGCACAGACAGGTGAAAGGATACTGTGGTTAAGGCAACGTACTGCTGTGGTTCTTTTTTTCAAACTCTTTAAAGATGGACACCGCAGGTCCTCCAAATTCACGACGTTTTTATTCAGAAAACTTAGAACTTCCCTCTTTTCTTTACCTTTGACGTATACTTTTTCAAATTTTTTGAGAATTCTTGTGAGTTCTATATGAAAATCGTCAAAGTTTACTGATCCAGAAGACCAGGCTAGTTTGTGATGTTTATGCTCCAGGTACTTTATGTCTTTATTGACGTTATAAGACAGTTTTACAAAATTTTCAGGGGGTTTTAAAACAAAAATTGCTAGATGATTACCATTTGCAGAGATAACAACTACTTCTTTCGGAATAAACTGTTTATTTTCACCTCGGAAACCTTGCAAGTCTACGAATGCAACGTCCATACTTAAACAGAGGGTAACTAAATTTAACAAGCTGTTGTAGTATTTTTAACTGCTGAAATCCACTATCACATTTCTGTGTTTGTCAATTTCTACAACATTGTCGAACTCCGCATAAATCAAACAACTAATTGTTTCTGTTAGGGACTCATCAAACCTCACTTCAAGACGTAAAGATCTGTTTTTAAGGAGGTTTCAGTGTGTAGTGGCATTTTCAGACAAATCAGGTGCTAAATCGAAAGCGAACAAATAAAAGCCGTGTGGGTATTCTTTCCGCTTTATTGCATTATTACCATCGAGAAAATAAATACCTGACCCCGAGAATAATGAGTGGTAAGCTTGAAGAAATGTTCCATTTTTTTGTGAAATCAGGCTGAAGAGGCTTTGAAGGGATTTGTTGTCCGTCAATGTATAGAGAGAAATAATTGATTTTATAATTATTAAAATTAAAGGGGTTCGCTGCATAATGACAGTTAAAGGCTCTATTTGATACGAAACCTACAATGCAGCGTTTTGGTAACTGCCCCAGAAATACATTATCTAAAGATTTTCTTTGCAATCCTGACGGAATGGTTAAAACTTTAACGTCAGTTCGCGTAATTGGGTATTTGGCTGACGTAGTTTCCAAAGTTTTGGTGTGTGCTAATAGTATGGATGGGTTTATTTTCATTTTTCTTACGAGTAGACTGGCATCACTAATTTTCACTTTGAATGTAAATCCCTCGGAGGCCATTAAATTGAAAGAATCTCTGGATCGAATAAACTTAGCCTTCATTTCAACACCGTTGATAAGAAATTTTTCTAGGTTAAAGAAATCTGAATGCACGTGACCCATCATTTCAACCTGTTTGCTTGCGGCCGTAGAAAATTGACGTTTTACAAGACCGGCATTAGCCTCAGTGGTAGCATCCATTTGTGCGGCCGTGTCGGTGTACCATAATGAACAAGTTAAATGGGATGATTTAGCACAGTCACAGTAGTTCAGCAAAGTCTCGATATAAGAACGGCATGCATATGTATTATTTGGAGGACTTACTCATTTTTGATTCAAATACACCTCAACTTGATTAAACATGGAATGCATCAAGTTATTGACAGGCCCCACACGGTCTTTATCGGTTAATGTCGTATCATCTTACTTAACAATTTTAGCTGTGATATATAACATGGTCTGACTTAAATCAATGTAATCGTTGCCATTTCCAGGGATAATAAATTCGATTGGTGCATCGTCGTTAAGCGAAGAAAGAGGTTTGTAAAAAATCCACTGGCCATTTTCAATACTCGTTTGTGTTGCATATAAAGCAAGCAAATCTAATTCAGATTTGACGCACTCACAAGAGTGTGCATGCAAAAACGCCATTGATGAAAAAAACTAATCCTTGGTAAAATATCAGCTTTGGAAACCTTGCTTGGATTCTTCTTTGCATTTTTTCTTGTAGACTGTGATTCAGTACGAGCTGCCTTTTATATCCTGAACCCTCCGTTAAAGTATCTATTTGTCGATCGGCTTTAAGTTTGAGACTTTTTCCGGCTTCCTGTAGACGCTCGTGAAATGTTTCTTTTACTGGTCGGTTTCAACAACGTCCCCCAAAATGTGGGCGTCAGCCCTTAATGCTTCTTTCCCAACAACTCTCGCTCCGGTTTTAAAAAGAGGTAAAATACTGCGGTATATTCCACCAAGAAAACTACCAATCCATGACCCTTTTGATAAGCAGACCCCCTGTAAATCGCCCCAATTCCATGCCCAGCTTGGTCAGCGTAGTATCTTTGATAAGGACAATCCATAGCATCTACTGTATTTTTTTAAACTCAACGTCCCAAACTCGAATGGCATTACGACACCTGTCTCTGTTCTTATACTGACTTCAAGATTTTCAAATTCTCTCTTCGTGACGTTTATATAATGAGTTGGAGAAAATATGGAGTCATTGTGACAGCCATAATTATAATTATCAGGCGTGACATTAACAATACGTAGAAGTGGGGCCAAGGTATCGCCCACCAGCTGAGGCTCCACGATATTACAGTAAATAAACATTCGTGTTGGTAAACCAACCCAGATATTCGCCGGGTGATTAGGTGCAGGATTTTCAAATATATTTATATCAGGTTTATAACCAAGCTGCAATGCAAGATGTTGAGAAAATCTTAACATCGTCAATGAAGCCACCTTAATTTCAACAGACACTCGTTTTGTTAAGTTGCTGTTTTGAAAATGCAACATTTTAAAAAATATTTCGTGAGTGTTAATTTCGGTAATTATCTGATCAATGCTTTCATAGTTACCATGTTGAATACAGATCACATGCCAGTCATTATATTTATAATAAATCTGTTCGCGGTCACCTCTAAAATATGCATTAGCGTTCTCCAGGACTTTTTTCAACTCAGTATATGTTTTTCCTACACTTTTCTCTTTCGGTGTTTCTGAAGCTGTTACAGCCAAAAATGAGCATGGATATTGTACTTCGGCAATCCTCGTAACCCACTGCCCTAGCAGATTTATTCGTTTAGGTAGTTGTGTTGTGAATTGAGCTGTCGCATTATTTGGAAAATAATTTATGGAACTATTACTCAAGAAAGTTAGATAAAATTCGTCGTCGGTGTTTATATTTGTTGTAGGTCAGCTGCAGAAATCCACGAATTGAACGTATCGTTATAATTTTTCCATTTTACAAAATACTCCTTGCGACGGCCGCGGCCTCTTTCTTTTAACACTTGCCCAACTTTAAACAGAGCCTTATTATCTAAAGTCACAGGTTGCAATTCTTCTTCATAAAAAACACCCTTTATGGATTCGTTATTTAAATCAACTATTTTGTACACATGTGGTTTCTTATTAATCACATGTCTTATTATGAAAATTTCCCCCCTCCAGTTTGTTTCATATCCTTTCTCGAACGTATGCTTACTTCTGGTGATTCTCACGTGTTGATTAACTTTATACTTTGCCTTTCGGCTAAGTCCCAGTCCATTTTTATACAGATTGTTCCACACTTCAAGTACGTTACCACTATTTACTTCCAAAGGTGCCATCTTAATAGACGAATGATAGCCATCGTTATACGAAACCAGTAAATTTTGTAAGACGTCCAAGTACCTGTATGAGTTAGCGTATGTAAAATACCGCCACATTCGGGTTTTTAATGTTCAATTGAAACGTTCAACGACATCAGAATTTTTCGTCACATAAAAATGATATCATGCTGTTTGAAAAATTTCTGTTACGTTATAAACTGTATATATTTGGGTTATGGAATAAAATTTATTATTATTATTATTATTATTTAGCCACAAATTCTTTTCCTTTATCAGTTTGTAGATTTAACGGCGTGTTATCAGCTTCAGTAGATATTTCGAGAAACGCTTTTATTACTGTTTCGGAAGTTTTAAATTTAAGGGGTCTGGCCCAAGCCATTTTACTAAACACGTCAATTACTGTGAGTATGAAATTATTTCCATCATTATATTCAGTTAAGCTTCGCATGTCACAGAGGTCGGCCTGCCACAATTCGAAAATGTTACTAACAACGTAGTTGTTTCTAGGAATGTTTTTCCTAACACCTTTGTGAATAGTATAGGCATCTTGTTGTTTTAGCCATTCGTCTACTTCTGCTCTAGAGTGGTTATTTTTTACAGAAGACATTAACGAGTTTGCCCCCGAAAAACCTGATGGGTTTGAGGAATCGTAATAAACATCGTTCAAACTCATCGAAATATTTTTAAAATTTAAGACGCTCCCAGTCCAAAATTGCAGCCGTTTTTGAAGTTGATGGGCGCTTTCTTAGAGATGTTTTTCTGATTGATCCTGTTGGCTGGGACTTCCTTTTCGATGTTTTCTGGCTGTACCTTTTTGCTGTGGTATTGAGGACTTCAATTGAGATACTAAATCTGATTCGGTGTTATCAGCTTCCACTTCATATTCCCCTGAGTCGTCAGACTGGTCTGTCACATTCGGTTGTTTAGGATGTATTGTAGATAAAATATCTGTGATTGTTTCTATTGGTATTTTGATTGATTGCCGTGACTTAAAACGTTGCGCTAGTTCAGGTGGGACAACCAACATCTTGGTGACATGTTCCATTTTTGCTTACTTAAAAATAGAACTCAATGCACCAGTAATTAATGGGGCCAGAATCAATGGTAAGAAAGCTCCATGTGACGAAATTAAAATGACCGCCGTTTCAATTAAAACAAAATGACGCCCTAACCAAAATCCAAAATGGCCGACGCTTCGTGCCCCAGGCAATTTAATTATTAAAAATCCTCAGGCAATTTAATTATTACGCAATGTAATTATTATGCCCGCAGGGCTTAATCAATTAAAAGTTGAGGGGATAGTGGTCCCCTTTCTACTGATATGTTCGCATAATTTTTGCGTTTTTTATGCAATGTGATTTTTAGAAGAAATATTTTTCAATGATAATTAATATTTATTTAATTGGCTTTTAAAAACTCTAGTCCAGCCCTGTTAATAAATTACAGTTACAAAAATCCTGTAAATATTCTTTTACAATTGTCTAAATGAGAATAATTTTCCCATTCCAGTTTACATGTTCTAAAAAATCTTTGAAACTTCTTTGTGGCGTCAATAACTATCTTATTTTTATGGGTATTTCGCCACACTACAAAATGAAAGATATTAAAACATGAACAATTCGGAAGACAAATCTACCTCCGTTATCAACATTAACTAATTAAATTAAAAATCAACAAGAATTTAGCTTATTTTATTGGAGATCTGGTAGAACACAACTAAGGTTCCCAATAAATAGCGTGAGACGTTCATGTTTTAATATTTTTCATTCTGTAGTGGGGCGAAATGCCCATAAAAATAAGATGACTATAAAATCTTTTCATTCAGACAACTGTAAAAGAATGTTTACAGGATTTTTGTAACAGTAATTCGTTAACAAGGTTAGATTAGAGTTTCAGAAGCCATTTAAATCGATATTAATTATCATTAAAGAATGTTTCTCATAAAAAGCATAAAAAGCATATCACTTTTCGGTAACAAATAAAAAATATAAACGAGCAATTAACATCTTATATTATTTTTTACAATTATAAATCTTTAGTCTTTACATAAAAAATTTGAATTTTCAAACTAAGTCATGGTACGTGAAACTGAAAAATATTTAAAAAATTGAAAAATTTAATTTTAGCTAAAATTGTGCTTTATGGACTTGGGATTGTTTAGTTAACTAAAACTAACACACTTTAAAATAATCTCATTAAAATCTTACTTAATTTAAAAAAAATAGCACTTTTCGGATTTTGACAATTTCGAAAAACGCCATTTTCTAAATAAGTAAGTCACTGTGTTTATATAATATGGGCTACAACAGGGTTTTAGACAAGCGCAAATTATTGAGGTAAAGTTTTTTTGAAAAATCAAAAATAACA
>OW679202.1:120754405-120845937 GCA_940337035.1 Agriotes lineatus
ATCGGCATGCAGAAAACGGTCAGTGTGAGTGGATTTGCGATGCGAATGATCAAGTTTGCCACTGGGTTGGTGAGAGATCTGTAGCCTACATCTAAGAAAGAACGGGAGCTGTTACTTTCTATCTCCACGGTAAAGTTAATGTCTGGATGTTGACTATTGAGATAGTTTAAGAAAACGGGTAACGTCTTTACCATGTGGCCAAATAATAAAGGTATCGTCAACGCATAGAAACCAAACTTTCGGTTTCAATTCTGAATGTTCCAGAGCTACGGTTTAAAAAGCTTCCATGAAAATATTAGCAACAACAGGTGAAAGATAAGAACCCATAGCCGCATCAGAGATTTGTTAAGAACAACAAATGTTAAATTATGATTATGGAATCAGGAATAGGAACGTTAGTAAAAAGGGAAGTGACATCGAAACTCACAAGTAAATCCTCAGATTTAACGCTTATATTGGATATAAGTTCAACGAAATGAGCGGAATTGCGAACATACGAGGGAAATTTACCAGTGAACTTTCTGAGGATAGTGGTTAGATATTTTTCTGATACTTACTCATCAGAAAAATATGAATCTTTGTTACTGACAATGGGCCTGAGGGGAATGTCTTGTTTATGAATTTGGAAAGATTATAGAGCCGAGGAGGCTTTGAAGCGCGAGGAATCAACCTCCGTTGAATGTCAGTTGGAAGATCTGAAGATTTTATGAGAGTAGTGACTTCCCGCTCAATTTTGGAAGTTGGGTCGAGAGAAAGTGGAGCATAAAAAGAATCTTGGAATAAAGACCTAACCTTAGTGGTGTACTCTGTTCGATCCATAACTACCGTAGCTTTACCTTTATCAGTGGACAAAATTGAGATGTCGGAATTCAAACGTAAGGTTTTGAGAGCATTCCGTTAGTCTTTTGTAATGTTACTAAACGTAAATGCGAACATCGATAATTAAACTGCACCAGAATGCAGATGAATTTAAAATAGGAAGGGGAATTAGACGAAAAGCACGAGATAGAAACCGATGGAATACGATGAGGGAAGTCTATGTTCAAAAATAGACTGTAGAGACGGGCCTTTGGGATTGAGATTATACCTGTCTTGTTGCAGTTGTAAATGCGACTAGGTCGAAATTTGTATTTGTCTATTAACTTTTCAAGCATTTCAAAAATCGTTTGCTACATTAGATTTATTCAAGGCCGGTGCTTGGACTGCTGTTTTTTCTGGTAGACATGTTTCTCCAGTGAAATTATTACAAATACCTGTGCAATTTGTACAAACATACGAACAATTATTGACATTGACGATTACTTATATATACTATACCGTGTGTCCACAGGAGGACGCACCATAGGGATAACCAAATAGAATAGGAAGATCGGCTAATGCTGTGATCGCCGGCACGCTAAAACGTTTTTTTCTGGCTTCTGACTCGCCACTGTATGAAGCAATATTGTTATAAATGGTACAAGAAAAGGGACGGTGTTCATAGCACTGGTTGATATTTATATACTATTAGCGTTGTCTTATCTCTATGGTGCGTACTCCTGTGGACACACGGTATATATAATCAGTAGACCTTTCTACCCTAAGGTGTAAGGTATTAAAATTTAATGTTGGGTTCTTTACATATGTACAAATTTTCTCCACTCTTTCTTGTTAAGTGCTGTTTATTTCGCTTCTGTCCATGTTTTGTTTCTTCTTTTTAATATCTCTGCAACTTCATCGTTCCTGGTTTTCTTTGGTCGTCCTCTCTTCCTACTTCTTTGTACTCCTGCTTCCCATATATTCTTTACCTTGTCTACCTTTTTCCATTCTGCACATGTGTCCCACAACTGTTGTTTTTCTATTACGTTTATAATTCGCTCTATTTCTAGTTCTTCCCGTACTGTATCGTTTCTTATCCTGTCTCTTCTTGTTCTTCCTTTAACTTTCCTGATATACTTCATATATATAGCTTGTATTTTACTCTTCAGTGTGTTTGTCAATATCCAACTTTCGCTGCCATACGTTAATATACGTCTGAATATTGTTTTGTATATTATTATTTTTGTTTTTCTGCTTATTTCCTTTTTTCCTATGAATGAGTTATTTAAACTATGATATAGTTTTGCAGCATTATTGATTCTTTCATTCACTTTACATTCTATGTTACCATCCCTTTGTAATGACACATCTAAGTATTTAAAATCCTCCACTTGCTCTATTTTTCCTTGTTTATTTCTATGTTCGTACTTTTATTTTCCTTGCTAATTACCGTCTTACTTGTATTAATTTTCATTCTCCTTTTCGTTAGTTCTTCTTCCCGTATCTTCAGATTTTCTTGTAGGTCTTTTTCTTTTGCTGCGCATATAATTACGTCGTCTGCGAATGCACACTCTGAGACACTCACTGGTATTAATCTGTTAAATCCCACATGCACTGTTTTAGTTCTCACTCTTGTTGTTTTAATCACATCGTCCTTTATCAGGATAAATAATATTGGGATCATTACTCCGCCTTGTCTTAAGCCATTGTTTATTTTGTAGGTTGCCGATTCCATGTTAACCTTCCTCACGTAGTTTTTGTTTCTGTGATATAGACTTTTTATTGCTGCTCTTAGTTGTTGGTTGACTTTTCTGCGTTTTAGACTTTCCCAGACTTCTTTTTGGGGCACTCTGTCGAAAGCTTCTTCAAGGTCTAGAAATAACATATATATTATTTTCGTTTCTTGTGTTTTTGCTTTTGCAATCATTTGTTTGATGCTAAAAATGTGGTCTTGCGTACTTCGTCCTTTTCTGAATCCGCTTTGTGCCTCTGCTAGTTTTTCTTCGAAATCTGAAAAACCTGCAACCAACTAGGGACAAAAGAGGCAACGCTCTGACGAAGCCACTCCCTCCCCGGCAAACGCCAAAAAGAGGCCTAGGCAGAAAGTAGACAAGCCGACCTCACCAAAGGCAGGCACCAGCAAGCTTGATTTTGCTGAGGCAGCCACTACGGTGAAGATGGCCATCTACCCTGCTGCATATCCAGACGTCAAACTGACAAAGGAACAAGGTGACCTAGTCAGAGACAGTCTGATTAATCTCATCTTCCAGATGGAAGAAGAAGAGAACACACCTCTCTTTACCAGCCACTATCTCGAAGCTGGTACATACGTGGTTGCGTGCAAGGACGAACTCACAAAACACTGGTTAAGTGAGCAAGTACCTAAGCTGCACCCGTGGACCAATGCCAAGCTGGAGGTAAAAGAGCGGGCAAAAGTTATTAACTCCGTCCGGGTAGTGTTCAACGTCCCCAAGTGGTACGACAAACAGAAACCCGAGGTTATTCTCCGTTTGATCGGAAAACAGAACAAACGGAAGGCAGACCTCCAGACCGATACCTGGAGAATACTCAACGTCACTCCACTAGAAGATGGCGGTAGAACGTTCGCAGCAATGATAGATGACAGGGCAAAACAAGCACTTACATCCATCAACTGTGCAGCGCACCTAGGCCTCAACAAGGTCACTTTCCTTATCCGCTCCAAGGATAGGAAAGAAGCACCTGAAAGTAGTCCAAATTAACCTCCACCACTGCAAAGCAGCCACTGCAAATCTAAGCAGAAAGCTGCTAGCAGATGACATCGATTTAGCACTGATCCAAGAACCATGGATAGTTAAGGGACAAGTCCGTGGATTAGGGGGTGCTAAAGGTAAGCTTATTTATAATCATGCAAGTCCTAGAACATGTATACTTATAAGAAATAATCTAGACTGTTTACCACTAATGGAATTCTGTTCTAGAGACATAACCACAATTAAAATAAAATGGAATAACGATGAAGGTTGTGACCAAGCCATTATAAGCTCCGTCTACCTTCCATCCGATTCCAGGGACCCACCGCCTAGCGAGGAACTAGAAAACCTAGTATCATCTGCCTCCCAAGACGATCTAGACCTCATCCTAGGCTGCGACGCAAATTCTCACCACACCATTTGGGGCAGCACCAACTGCAACATAAGAGGTGAGTCACTTTTAGAATTTATCTTAACTAACAATCTAGTAGTAGTCAATAAAGGTAACACTCCAACCTTTTATAACGCTAATAGACATGAAGTTATAGATATTACCATAACCACTATGAGAATTAGTCAATCAGTGAATAAATGGCAAGTTTCAGACGAACCATCACTCTCTGACCACAATTATATAACCTTTGAACTGTCTCAACGGGAAGTAAGCCAAAGAGTTTACTACAACCCAAGAAAGACAGACTGGGACCTATATAAACAAAAACTACAAGAGAAGATAGAACACCTAAAGTTCAGATCTCCCAATAAAGTAGTATTAGACTCAAATGCTGACCGGTTAAAAGAGGCCATGATTGACTCCTTTCAGAGTAGCTGTCCTCTAATAGACCCAAGTCAGCAAAGAGCAAAAAAACACACAAATTGGTGGAATAAAGACCTAGAAAAGGCCAGACAAGAAGTCAGACGTCTGTTTAACAGGTCTAAAGCCACAAATAACTGGGAGAACTATCACAAGGCTCTCACAGACTATGGCAAAAAGATCAAGGCAGCTAAGATAGCATCCTGGAAAAAGCTTTGCCAGGAGGTGGAGACCACGCGATCCACAGCTAGACTCCACAAAATCATCTCAAAGCAAGCCATGAACCCAGTAGGTACTCTTAAAAAAGAAAGCGGAGAATACACTACAACGGAAGAGGAGACTTTATCTCTTTTGATAAAAACTCACCTACCCGGAGCAGTGGAACAACCTACTCTGGCTGAACCCAATCATACACCTAGGAGGGAAGACTGGGAAACAGCTAAGAGAATAGTCAGCAAAGAAAGAATTAGATGGGCAACTAGCCTCTTCAGTCCTTTCAAATCTGCTGGAAACGACGGCATACAACCCGTAATGCTGCAGAAAGGGATAGATATACTGCTAAACCCACTCAAAGACATGTTCCAAGCAAGTCTTGCCTTGGGTTACATTCCCCAATCCTGGAGAGTGACTAAAGTAGTATTTATCCCTAAGCCTGGTAAGAGCAGCTATGCAGAAGCTAAATCTTACAGACCTATCAGCCTAACGTCATTCCTCCTTAAAACGTTGGAAAGATTAGTAGACAGATACTGGAGGGAAGAAGCCCTAACTTCACTACCGATTCACAAATATCAACATGCTTACCAAACAGGGAAGTCATGTGAAACCGCCCTACACCAACTAGTGGGGAAAATAGAGAGAACCATGGAGTACAAGAAGTACGCAGTCGGAGCATTTCTAGACATAGAAGGTGCCTTTGACAACACCTCCTACCACTCTATTGAAAGAGCAATGACAAACCATCAGATCGATAACACCACGATAAGATGGACTATGGCAATGCTCAACACCAGAGTTGTAAAAGTCAAGTTATTTGACAAGGAAAAGACAGTGCAGGCGACAAGGGGATGTCCACAGGGAGGAGTTCTTTCTCCACTCCTGTGGTGCCTCACAGTTGATGAACTGCTGATCCAACTCAATAACAAAGGCTACTACACTCAAGGATACGCTGATGACATTGTCATACTGATTCAAGGTAAATACCAAAGAACCGTAGACAATGTAATGAAATCAGCACTAAAGATAACCGAAGAGTGGTGTCTACAGAATAATCTTAGAATTAATCCCAGCAAAGCCACTCTCGTCGCTTTCACTCGTAGAAAAAACATCACAAACAGAATGAACATAAAACTGTTTGAGACAAATGTCAACTGGGAGAACGAGGTTAAGTACTTAGGTCTAATCATCGATTCCAAACTAACTTGGAACTCCCACTTAGACAAAACAATCACCAGGTGCATACAAACATTAGTTATTGGAAAAAGAGCCATAGGTAGTACGTGGGGGCTCAAACCGGAACTGACCCTCTGGCTGTACAAAACCACGGTCCACAAAATCAGCAGAATACAATATCTAGCTAATCGGTGCATCACTGGAGCTTTTAAAGGCACCTCAGGACAAGCACTAAATGCTATTTTAAATCTGCCACCTCTGCACACCTTCTTGGAAGGTGAAGCCAGAATGGCAGCCTACAGATTACAAAGTACCGGTCACTGGATGACCACAGCTAATAATCTAGGACATGGCAAGATCATGTCACACATCAACAACCCAATATTAGAAATGGGTTCTGATCTTATAATCAAAGCCTATGACTTTGAAAAGAACTTTACTGTACACACAAGTTGGAATCCGGACCAACTACCAACTCCAACAAATAAGAACATCATTTTTTACACTGATGGATCTAAGTTTGAAGGGGGTACAGGTTCCGGTGTGTACAGTACCAATCCTAGAACCAACGAAAAAGTCAGTCTAGGAAAGTTTTGTAACATCTTTCAGGCTGAAGTACAAGCTATTAACGTATGCGCAAACATCAGCATAGAAAAGAAGCTGCTCAATCGAGACATACACATTCTCTCAGACAGTCAGGCAGCACTGAAAGCGCTAAACGCTATCAGTACTTCATCGAGACTGGTCAAGGAATGCAAATCCAAACTTCAAACTTTAAGCCAGGGAAATGCAGTAAAATTATGCTAGATCCCAGGTCACCAAGGTATTGAAGGAAACGAAAAGGCGGACAAGCTCGCAAAAGAAGCAGCCCGTAATGCAATGACCGGTCCAGAACCTGGTCTAAGCATTCAGAAAAACCAAGCCCGCTCAGCCATTAATGAATGGGTCAATACCGCACATCAACTAAGGTGGAGAAACTACAATCAAGCAACACACTGCAAAAGATTGCTAAAAACTCCGAATCCACATACCACCAAAACCTGTTGATACTGAACAGAACTCGAATCAAGCAAGTAGTCAGTCTACTAACAGGCACTGGAGCATTCAGAGAATTTATGCACAGGATCAATATCTATAGAGATGAACCTGTTTGCAGACTATGCCAAGAGGATGATGAAACAGCTTATCATATCCTCTTTGAATGCCCAGCATTAGAGCGTAAAAGACACCAACTCGATTGGAGCCTTAACTCTATTGACAACCGCAAGCTAGTAGGGGACATTGCAAGTCTAGTAAAAGATACGCATGTCGGCTTGCTAACTTGAAAACTCCCGACAGTACAAAAAGCCCTAAGGGCTGACGTGCGCATGCCAGCAAAAGGCAGTCGTGAAATCTAATCTAATCTAATCTAATGAGCAAAACAAATATTTATTAGAAGAGTGCTCAGTAAATGTAATAATTTGAATTTCAGAATTGTTAAGAAATAGCATAGGCCAAGAAAATAATTGCATAACGACATTTTTGAATAACTTTATTTTTGTTTAAAACATAATAAAATTCGAGCAGGCTTGGCAATTCATGTAACAATGTGTAAATTGTAAACAAAATAATTGGGGCAGCTTCTTCGAAAGCTTTGGTTGTGAAATTACCAAGCTGCTCCAAAAATCAAGCTATTGTATGTGGTAATAAATATCCGAGTTAATTAAAAGTGTTGTATAATTGAGCGAATGTATCCTGGGTTACTTGTGAGAGCTTTGCCTTGCTTTGGGCGTCCGCACAAGTAAAATACGAGACACCGAATTAGTCCAGTGGAATCTGTGGTGTTTTGGGCATATTTACAGAGCTCCAGCCAGGTTTATAAGTTGCCAAGTTCCTATATGAGTGAATAAGAGAGCAGCGGCCGTGTAGCACAGCGGAGTACAAGATTAGAAGCCTCAGCTTCATTGGAAGCGGTTCCAGAGGTGTCCGAGAGCATCAGCCGTTCATCAGTGGGTTCCAGCGCAGGTTTGAGCCTTGCTAACTGCAGGCAAACAACGAGTGGCCCAGAACAACGTGGAAATTCCAGCGAGGGACAGGTAGCCCTACTTTTAACGGAGAAGCTATCAAAATGTCAGATTTGCCTCCTAAAAGTGTTAATTTTGTGAATGTGCTTTCTTAGCGTCTTTTAGCGCATCACTTCCGATTCGTGGCGTGGGTGTGGGTAGCAATGTTTTATTTATGACGAGGAATACTTACGTTTGATTATGATCGCATAGCAACAGCTTTAATTGTGTGGACATCAAGAAATTAATTAAAATTGTCAGCTTGTTTACGTATTCTCGAAGCAAGGAAACCATTTTGGTTTTGTACTAGTCCCATCAGTTAAAAACACAAACCCATTGTATGAAATCCCATTCCATAAATAGCAATATACAGAGTGCTTACAATTAAATGTTTATTTTAAAAGAAGACCTTAAATAGTAATCCATAGCCAAACGTAGTTAATTAGTAGTGATAGGAAAATCAAGTGCATATTCGTTTTTTAAATTAGATGTAGAGACCTAACCCTGGTATGAGAGTGAATTAGAATTAGAAATGTAAGCATTATTACAGTATAGCCGGGCAAATTACAAAACGTGTGGTAGTTAGACTGTTTAATTTATTCAAATAATAAAAAATCGTATTCAAAGATTCATTACACCCATATTAGAGCATCACAATATATACAGAATGCGGCAGGCTACTAGGACTATTGCAAAAGCCAGGAGAATATGCATGCGGCCATCGTGGTGTTTAACAAATGAACAATCAATGTACGATAGCTGTAGGTCGTTAGGATCATTATAAATACTAGGTATATATAAGCAATTTTAAAAATTTTTAAACACAATTACGGCCACATCTAAAGTCCCCTTGCTTTTGCTATGATTCTAGTGGCCTACCGCAATCTGTATATATATGTATACAGGACGATAAATTTTGACTGGGAAAGGGGTTGAACTAACACCGATCTCAGTACTTTGGCAAAATAAGAGCTAATAATGGTTTCTTGAAATAAAACCACTTGTTGATAAGTCCAACGTTTCTATTTTTATTTGAGATCTTTATCAAGACATGTAAGGAGGAAATCACATATAAGAGGCGATGTTTAACATTGTTATTGAGATCTTACCTAACAACTTGCGGTAATTCACAAAAAAAGCACATGTATTGCACAATTACTTAACACTAACGTACAGCTATAGTTCCTGTCGCCAGGTTACATATTAAAAATTATACAAACACATTTAAAATTAAGTAATTATTGCAATTATTGGTTTTACGCCATCATGGCCGTCAATAGCTGATAAGAAATGTTGAACCCGACAGCAATGGACGTTAATGTTAAGTAACAACATGCAAGTCTCGCTCAACTGCTGTTTTGCAAATTGAAAATTTTATCACATGTTTTGTGCAATACATGTGCTTTTTTTATGAATTAACGCAAGTTGTTAGGTAAGATCTCAATAACAATGTTAAACATCGCCTCTTATATGTGATTTTCTCCTTACAGGTCTTGATAAAGATCTCAAATAAAAATCGAAACGTTGGCCTTATCAACAAGTGGTTTTATTTCGACAAACGATTATTAGCTCTTATTTTGCCAAAGTACTGAGATCGGTGTTCGTTCAACCCCTTTCCCAGTCAAAATTTATGGTCCTGTGTAGCAACCACCGAGCTGTGAAAAAATAGGACTCTGTTATATATGTATATATATGAAAGTAATCAATGCTACCAGAAGATTGTGTGGAGATTCTCCAAAACAGAACCACTCCAAGAATACTAATTAACTACAGTGAGTTACGGCACAACCGTTGCCCTTTACCAAGTCATCCGGACCCTGCAACAATTATCAGAGACTGAAAAACAAATTGTTCAAAGGGTATCTCAAATAGCCGAGAGACTTCTAAGTCGATCGATGAAGCGAAAGTTATTCTGTAACGTTTGGTTCCTATTTTAAAGGGGAATTAATCATAATGCGACATTATGTGCATTTAAAATTTCGCATCGCAACTTTACGAAATCTCCAGCCGGCTCGAAGCTGGAAACTCCCCGTTATGTGCGAATGATATAAAATCAAATTTTCCGTCGAACTAAAAACCAGAATTATACCACAATTCTTCTAGAAAATTTAGATTCAGATTCCCGAACGATATATCCTACCCGATCCATTAAGTTATTATCCGTCCTACGGATAAATTTACTTTAGTACTGCTAACGTCAGGTGAAATACTCTAGGAATGCCAGTGACCACCAACCAGTTTTCAGCCAAGCCCGCTCGTGCCAGTTGGGTGGTCTAACCGCAAGGTGAATATAATTAAATGTTAATTTTGTACATATGATTCTAAATAATTTACATACTGATGTATTTTTATCCTTAATACTTGAACTGTAAATAGTGGTGAATAAATGTAATTTCTGTTATTTAGTATGCTTTGAATCAGTCAAAGTGAATTTAAGTCGAACTTGGATCCAATAAGAGCTACCCACTTATTTGGGCAAAATTAGTTAATGCTATTATTCAACAAATATACCTGATAGCATTACAATTCAAACCGAACGGACAACGTTGTTGAAAACTGGAGGATTTAATTAAATAAAATAGATCACCAACCTGCCAGATTCTGAGAGGAGCACCAATATCGAACTAGAAGACAAAGAAAACATTAGGGGTACATTGGTCACCAGCATGCGATATACTACAGTACTAGGTCAAACAGCAGCCAGAATTAACAATAACAAAAAGAAAGATTCTCTCTGAAATCGCGCAGATTTTCGATTTTGGCTAGTTGCCCTTCGGCAGCCTACAAGCCGTGGTAACCATTGAATACACCATGGATATCTGAGGAGAGTTCCTAGAGGAGACGATCATATTCCGGGCGTGGCTTGCACCACTCGACGGATCAACAACTGTCTGGTGGTAGACCCACGTCTACAAACCTGTAGCCCGCTTTCTGGCTCGACTTGAGAATGGCGAAGTTGCATATATCACAAATGCGTATAAATAAATGTAAATGTATGTAAATATGTACAATGTACCTTTGCGATACTTTGCTTTTAATTGACAATATCTTTATTTTTTACATCAGAAGTGGGATTGACTAGCGTTTCACGTGAAAGTGAATTCTAAGTGTGATGGAATTAAATGATTTTAACCGACGCTTTTCTTCGTTTGCGCGTTATCGCAATTCGCCCCGAAGATGCGGACGCTGACGCTGCTTGGTAGTGTACTAAAATTCAACAGCTTGTCGAAGAATTTCGCTGGTCTTCTCACGAACAGGTGGCTTGAGCCGGAAAAGTTTTAAAAGAAGACGTTAGAAAATGGTTTGATGTTTGTAACTTAGATTGGGAAATGTTTAAGCTAAGTACTTAAGTTAAGAAATACTCGGATTGCTTTTACTGTGAAAGAATTTATCGGATTTGTAGCCGGGAAAATTCAAGATCCCTCCGTGAAATTAGGGGTTGTGAATAGTGGTGTAAGTTCAACTGATGGGTTATTAGTGTTCCTAGCTGGTTATGCTAAATCAAAGTGCAAACCTGTACCTTCACCTGGTAATTCTGCACTTCGCCGGCCTGCAAAAAATTTCATTAACGGACAGAAAAAAATGTTATCAATGCGAGAGAACAGATTATTTGCAATATCAGTGTCCTGTTCGCCAAGGGCACGCTCGCACCGATTACACAGCAATAAAGCGAAGAGAACTACCATCTCTTATGTCATTAAAAAGGTGTTCTTTTGCGGTAAATTACGTCCTGCTGGGTCAAAGAAAGTGTTATAACGGGTACTAGGCCCAATGTAAATTTGTGTTCAAGAAATATTACAACTACTCTTACGCTTGTGTTACTTAAGAACGTATCCGTGTATTGCCTAGTATATTCCGAAGCGGATTGTTGCCCGATAACCGAAAAAGTAGCTAAACAGGTTGCAACCCATTGGGAACCGTGGCATGTCACATTGCAGGGATTAGGGTGCGGTAGTACTTTACCTTGACGCGCACAGTTTGGATTGTTTCTTCTGAGGATGTCACGTTGGAACTCGATTTTTATATCGTACTGAATCACGCTATATCTTACGACGCGGTATGTGAGCACACCATGGTTGATTTGCTAAAGTAAGAAGTCAGAATGGACGAGCGTATTGCAAAAGATGCAACTAACATTAAACACCATTGTCCGTTTTAGGGAGTGATTGGTAAGCAGTTGTTTGAAAGTTCGAGTGATTACTATTGTTTGCTTGGTAAGTACTACAGAAAAAAATATATTGCGACATTGCATGTGTTTGGTAGTTGGGTAACAAGCCAGAGTACCCAAGTGTAAATTCTTTTTATGATAGGGAAAGAAAAATAACTGTTATATTGCAAAAACCTGATTATTATTAATTTCTAATATTCTTCTTCCATGTCCGGATCTAGTATTTTGTATAGCGGAGAATTTTTAATATCAGCAAACATTAGAATGCATTCTATTTATTCATAATAGTGCCGGTTACGTCAATGTTTCGTATTTTTAGCTCCAAACGGCCGGTTACAGCATTTACACTCATAAACCGTGAAAATAAAAATAGTTTATGTATAGAGGACTGAGCAATAAACCTCATTGTTATGAAATATCACAAATTTAATCGTTCGCTTTGAGCTAGTAGTTTTCATTTCGGAAGTGTAACGTACTAAATCAGCTGCACCGGATGTTTGAACATTAGCTGCCTATTTCTTGGCAATCGGCGATTTACAACGAAAGTGGAATAATTACAATCGCAAATCGGAAAATGGTTTTTTTTGGTTGCGGTTGTGTAGGCGGCAATGTCATCGCTAAAGTCACATATCGGAAGACGCACCTTACGCGGTTTCTTAAGAACAGAACTTGCTGCGTACTGTAAATTGGTCTTAACGTCACGTATAATTAATTTTATTGGTTAGCGCAATGCCCTGGAAGTTTAAAAACCGCGAAAGTCGAGCTGAGATTTCCTAAGTGTTGAATAACACGTTCTGTACTAATGCTCTAATAATGTGTATCAGAATAACTCGTATATTATGTTGCAATGACGCGTAATACGTACAACCTTTATTACAAAATGATCGAATAGTTAAAACAGTAAATTGCTCTAAACTGCTTGTTTTGTTATTGCAATTATTCAATCCAGAAAGATAACTCTGACGTGATAAGCAAACGCCAGCAGGACATGCCACCTCATTGCGGTTGACAGAAGGTTAAGGTAGACAATGACAGTTCCGTCGAGTTCTTTAGTCATTCCTTGCCAATTTCAAATCGTTTACACGCACACAAAAGCTGCGGCGTATGATCGACTTTCGCGTATAAAATGCCTTAATCACTTCTATTGCTGCCGTTATTTCTGCAATAGAAAGTATTGCCGAATTAAATTCGAATTTAATAAAAAACAATCAAAGACGCGATAGGGATTGTAAAATATAGTGATGAGGCTCAGACATTGCTTAAACATGTAGATAAAACCATTTTAATTGTTAGTCGATTTATCCGTAAGCATAGTTTTAAAAATGAAAATCCATTCAGGCTAGCGGCAAATTTAAGTTTATTAAAGGGGCAACGGCAATTATTAAGGAATTTAAAAGCAAAATTAGCAAAGAAGGGGGCGGGTGTAGGGAGTGGTCAGCAGCAGCAAAAGAACAAGCTAGTATGGGAACATGTAGAATCGTGTTTCAATATTTGAATAAGAACAGGTATGATTGTAAATGTAGGTTACAAGGAACCTTAAGAATTTCTTGCAAAAGCATACAGAAGCTTCTCAATAAAAGTAAAACAAATTATAAAAGATAACTTAATGCTTAAAGCTAATGTACGAGATTTAGTGCATATTTTATAAAACCTAGTAGTGGCGAGATAGATTGAAAAACGTTTGCTACTAAGAATGAAAAAAATGATTCTGGTACTAATTTAAAACAGTGGTATGAGACTAATGTTGAGAATAAGCTGTTGACAAAATTAAAAGATTTTTAAGAATGTGATTCAGGTTGGAGTTTCCTTGAGATATTACATTGTTTTTCTTCGATTTTGTCAACTCTTTATCCCAATCGTGAAAATATCGGATGCCACCCACGCCTTTTTTAGATTCATAATTGACATCTTGAAACATCGAGGCTTTCTTGATTTACCTATTTCAACCAATTTTCTTTGGATTGACCGACACATGTTTGCTACCACTAGCTAGATAAATTTGTCTTTGGACATTTTGCCATCAGAACATTTTTCACCTTTAATTTGAACACTGCTTGATGGGTTAATTTATAGAAAAAACCAGGTTCCTCCACATTGAAGATTTGTTCGTCTTCATAATGTTTCCTAATATTAGAGCCCAGACATACAGACATTGTATTCATTGGTCAGCGACTTCTGTATTTACATTTCAGTTTTCACCGGATGCTTTTCCAGGCACAAGATTATTGCGAGCTTGAACCCGTTTAACGCAGCCTTCGGAATAATTATAATTTTCCTTGCTCAAAAATATTACATAACTGATGTTAAAGACGGTTACTGTATGGAAAGGGTAATTTAGTTCCTATCCAAAGGCTAGTCATATTTATAGGAAAGTCATATTTATACACTTTTATTTGCCGACGATCAGATTCTACTTGCAGATAAGGAAGACGATGCGAACTACATGTTGGGATAGTTATTAGAAGAATATGAAGAACGGAGATTAGAAATTATCACTTAAGGAACACAATAGAAGACAATAGGGACAGAAGGGCAAGCCTTAACAACAGAAATAGAAAGAATAAAGAATACTACCAATTACACATACCATGAAATATTCTTAAATAACAAAGAAAAGGATGCAGATCATATATTAAAAAAATTTGGTGGGATACACTCACACAACTTCCTTTTACAGTGATCTTGACTTAGCATTTTAGTGATTTAAATCACCGGATAAAGCACGTTCAACTTCTGTGTTTTTCTCTTGTTTAATTATACACTAAAATTTTTTTGTTTACTTAAATAGTATAAGTTTCCGTGTTTGGAACGTACTTTACAAAGTGATTCACAAGTATGGTGATTAAATTAAATAGATGTATACTGACCTCAGTGGACGTAATTATTGCACCAAATGTGATTGAAACAACTAAACACCTGAGTAGTGTACCTAGAGGGGTTCTGCCTCACTTTTGACCTTGAAGTTTGCTCAAGGTCACGGGCCTAGCCGGGGCCAAGGTCATTGGCCTAGCCGGGGTCATTGACCTCACCTAGGCCACTTCCGGTTCACACGATAAATTTTTGGGGCTAAAAGTGTAATTTTGAAATTCTTACAAGATTGCCACGATAAATTTTGTGGTTAAAAGTCTAATTTTTACAAACTTCCCACCATGAGTTTTGGAGCTAAATGTCTAACTTTATTTCTACGCTTATCAAAATTTTCCGAGGCTCAACAGGACGTGAGTCATCGTCTGGGAATGCAAAACTTGTTGAGACTTGCAGATGCAGGATGTTATTTTCTACCAATTGAACAATAACGTCCATTGTTTGGGAAATCTGCACGATTACAAAAAATAATTGGACAATAAAGCCATTGTTGTCTGGAGGAATCTTTGCTGACCTCCATTATCAAATAAACCGGATGTTATTGTCTGGAGCTTCAAACTTGTCTAGTCATGTTTGAGAAAAGTGCAAGACTGGTAAAAATTGAATAATGAAACGCATTGTTTGAGAAAAATCTGCACAACCGCTAAATTAAATGGAGCCTTAAAACTTGGTTGAGGCTCTGGGTGAGACACACGAGTGACTGGGATCTGGTAGTTGATGGTCTCTCGCATATTTTGATAGTTATTAACAGTCAGTTAGTAAACAGTATTTAACATAATACAAAAGTGTTGGAGTCTTAGAGACATTGAGAGAAATCCTCAGTATTGTTTGTAAGCACCGAATGTAAATATTACGTGTTTTTCCCGTACTTTATTAAATACACAGTCTCGAAATTGAGCCCATAATTATTTATTTCGATTTTTGCTGTTGGATTTATGTACAGAAGACAGCATCCCTCACTTTAGCAATAAGCAAGTTCCTAAAGAAATATTATTATGCTGTAGAGATTTACAGGTTACAGTTCGGAGTGTAAACTGAGTTAAAAAATTTAGGATATTTCTATACAGCTATTAGCAACAGCACCATTTAATTGAATATTGTTTTCTTTTACGTAAGACCCAAATTTTAGATTCGATTGTTTTAATATAGGTTCGAAAGCACTGCTGACAGATAGACAGACAGGCAGAAAACTTGTAATGCAGCTGCCAAACCGGGCTTTGTCAAATATCGAACAGCAATATATATTAGTAAAAAATACTCTTCAGCTAGCAGGTTAAACGTTTGATGTAGTTTTAGCCAATTTTATACACACATATAATTTCTGCACTAAAAAAATCTGGTGTGATACACGCACACAACTTTCTTTTACATTCATATTATAATTAACCAAAAATTTGATTTTAAATTTTTAAGCATTTGTCAAAAATTACAAATTTTACAAAAACGGTACAAAATAGAGTGTTAGTTCAAGAGACAAATTTTTTCTAGAACTCTAAGCTAATTTCAAAAATGTAATAATATGCCGGGTGTTCTATTTAAAATAGGAGTTAATAAAAAAAATAGAAAAAAAAACAAAATAAACCCACTTTAGAAGTATTCAACTTGAAAATCATCTATCTCACATTAATACACATGAAAAATGTAATAAAAATGTAAAGTTTAAAAAAATCGTTACAACCGTTTTTGAAAAAATCGAAAAAAACACCTACTTCCGGATATGCGATTTTCTTCAAAAGCTTGCTGTCGCATCTACATAGTACACAAAACTTATATATGAAGTTTCAATGCCATACCTCTTACTGTTTCTGAGATATTCTGTTCACAGACACACAGACACACAGACACACAGACACACAGACAGACAGACAGACCAATGAAAAAAAATGTTTTTGGGGTTCAAAGGGCTCTGAAACGTGAAGATCTGTTGAAAACTCAACAATTTTTGGGGTGAATCCAATACTTCCTTTATTGTAAAAGGAAGTAAAAATGGTAGGAAGCTAAAACACATAAGTACGGTGGAGTCTTAAACAGCAGAATTTTATAATACAAAACAGAGCGATAAAAGAACCGTGAGGAATCATATTTAACCACCCGACATTTTTCAGTTTATCTGATTCAGCATACCAATCTAGCAAAAACAAAAACCTTCTTTGTTCTTGTGTGTTAGCACCTTGGCTTTAAGAATGTTATGGTAGTATATTTACGAAATCCGGCGCCACAGCACTATATGTTTTAACTACATTTTTTATTAAGCATTCAATAACTACAAAAAATTAAAAGCAGCTTAAAATATTGTTCCTAAAAGGAGTGATAGTTTAGTTTTATCATTGGAATTTCGGTTTCTTACAACGGTATTTGTAAATCATTCGTAAGTAGTCCAGTTTTTTTTGATTGCAACGAGCATAGTTGTAGCAGAAATATCTGACGAACAGAAGACTATAGAAGATTGAATTAACTAAAATTAAGTATTTATCAAATATTATTAACAAAGTTGTTAAACGTATGATAAAAGCAGTTATTAATTACTTAATAAATACAATTGTCCTATATCCGGTATTCATGGTTTATGTCTTAATCTGATTTTAATAGTCGATTAGAGTCGAATAACTAAGGTTATTACAATGCTAAAGACTGTACGCAAAAGGTAAGATTGAAATAAAAATTTTAAAATAAAACCGTGAGAATAAGAATTAAATAAAATAAAGCCAAGTAAAAGCTATTAGGCCACAACAATATATTAGTAAAAAATACTCTAATTAATAAAGATGCTATACACGATACCTAACGGTGAGGGGCAGTTCATATTTGCCGGATAAAAACTTATCTAGATTGGTTAAAAATCAGATGTATAAGAGAAAATCTCTAACTTATTTAAAAACATTTTGTAAGTAAACAATCACACTAGAAATTGTGTAAATAAAGATAAAATTAGAAGGAGGCGCAGACTAGAAAATACCTGTCCAGACCTGCAGATGTGTGCGTCTGGGAATGTGCAAGGTTGCTAAAAAAACCGGATGTGATTGTCGTCTGGAGTTTCTGCGTAGGTCTGGGCGGGGGTCTCCGCTAGGGTTTTTGCGCAGATTTGGCGGAAAATTCAAATTCTACTAAGGTTTTAACGGTAAATTTAAATTATAATCAGTTTTTTTACGGGAAAATCTGGAAATGTGCAAGGTTGCTAATAAATGTATGGTTAAGAAATTTGCTTAAAATTTACTGAAAATTTACAGACACTGTTTGTAAGCACCGAATCTAAATATTACATGTTTTTCCTGTACTTTATTAAATACACAAAGTTTAGAAATTGGACGATAGTTGTTTATTTCGCTTTTGCTGTTGGATTTATGTACAAAAGGACAGCATTCCCTCACTTTAGCAATAAGCAAGTTTTTAAAGAAATATTATTATGCTGTAGAGATTTACAGGTTACAGTTCGGAGTGTAAACTGAGTTAAAAATTTCGATACCGCTATTAGCAACAGTACCATTTAATTGCATATTGTTTTCTTTTACGTAAGACTCAAATTTTAGATTCGATTGTTTTAATATCGGTTCGAACGCACTGCTTAGACAGGTAGACAGCTAGACAGGTAGACAGGTAGACAAGTAGACAAGTAGTTAGCTAGACAGGTAGACAGGTAGACAGGTAGACAGCTAGACAGGTAGACAGCTAGACACATAGACAGATAGACAGGTAGATAGGCAGGCAGGCAGGCAGGCAGGCAGGCAGACAGACATACTATTAACGAAGTAAGAAGAAGGAAGTTGGAAATTAATACTAAAACAGATTTTAATTTAGCGCTTTCAAAATTATTACTACAAAACATCAGGGGATCAATGGCCTCCATTATCAGCTGCAACGATGAATAAATAGACCACTGGTCAACCTGACATATTCCTGTAACGGTTTTATGAGGACGACGGTGTAATAAAATGACAATTGTCAATATAATTGTATTTTATTTGTCTAATGTACATGTATAAAATTATTATAAATATATTATACACCAGTAAATTATTGTGGTAGAGGTGTTGTTATCATCTCTGTCTGGAGGGTGTCACGATCTCCTCGTGCTGTTTTCGACATTGTCGAACTGGATTTATTTAATTATTCCTGCCTCTTATAACTCTTCTATTATACTAACAATTTCATTTATATGATTTGTATAGTCAGATGCTTGAGAGGCATACAGCAACTTTAATCGATCAACTAACTCCTTCGGATCATCCCAGTAAACATAATCCAACGGTTTATTGCTAACCTGTTTATACATTTGCTGCAAATCTTTACCAGTAAGCTTTGTAGTCCTTAATGATATCGATGATGGCGAGGGTGATGATGAGAGGTTAGATTTTATAAATTTCTTGTATTTCGCTTGGTTGAAACCTCTGTTCATTTTCATAAAAATTTCTATGCGCCGCATTTGTTCTGTCTATGATATCATTATAATTTGCTCTATTTGTCAGCGTTGGAGTTATATGTGTATCGTTTTTAAATAATAATTCGTACAAACCAGGCGTACCTTCATACTGCACATTTTTAACAATTATATCTGATCCCTTTATATCTAGCTCATCTCCACCAAAATAAAATTGCTTTTTATCAAAATCATATCTAATTCCATACCTTCCTAGATTTGGTCTTTCTATAAGATAATTTCTTACATATTTTCTAGGAAGTTCGTCATACTGTTCTAAGAAAGAACTTATAGCTTGCGGCTGAAATTTGTTTGTTATAGTCGTATTAGGATCATCTTCGGCGAATTCACACAATACTCCATCAGCAGGTTTTGGTGTAAATAATTCTAGTTTTGTAAGATTTAACATATTTATATATTCATCATCACCATCAGCCGCGTCATAATCGTATTTAGTTTTTCTTTTAAGATTATATTTATCATCATCATAATTGTATTTAACTTTCTCTTTCTTTTAAATTTGAAAGGCTTAAATTGTGATGAAGGATTTTTTTTATTTATCTATTTTGCAACGCTTTGCATTTGTTCTGTAACAGGTTTAAAAAATTTACTAAGGAGCTGTTGTTGCACCAACTTATTTTCCTTACGAGCTGGAACTTTTTGTCTTATAATATTTTTAGTTTTAATAAGTTCTGTTGCTACATTGGTTTTGTTATTGTCTCAAGTGTGTAAGCGGTAGACAGCCAAACAGGTAGACAGCCAGCTAGACAGGTAGACAGGTAGATAGCTAGACAGCTAGACAGGTAGACAGGTAGACAGGTAGACAGCTAGACAGGTAGACAGCTTGACAGCTACACAGATAGACAGATGGATAGCGAGACAGATAAACAACCAGTTAGACAGTTCGACAGACTGACAGATTCCAACTGGTTCACACGTCAACAGTTTCATATCAAATAATAGATATTAGAATTGTTAGATGTATATATAAGAATCAAATTCATGACGATAGCGTCCACCAGCTGAATTTCGTTATTCGCTAGAATTGTCTGAAATATGATTCAGGATAATGTTTACCACCACTCTTTTCCGTCATATGTTCGTGCAATGGCAAGCAATACATTTTCGCCCTCCTCGATCGGTTTCCCATTTACATTTTGGACACTTAACCTGTCAGTCTACCTGTCTAACTGTTTACCTGTCTAGCTGTCTACCTGTCTAACAGTCTGCTTACCTGCTAGTGTAGCCTGCAAGGCTATATGCGTGACCTTGAGATGGTAGCCGAAACAAGGTAGCCGAATAGCAGCCCAACCCCTCTTTCTTACCTATATAAAGTTCCAGACAATAACATTCGGTTTATCCGATAATGGAGGTCAGCAAAAATTTCCCCAGACAACAAAGACTTCATTGTTCAATTATTTTTTTTGCAGTTGTGCAGATTTCTCAAACAATGGACGTCATTGTTCAACTGGTAGACAATAACATCCTGATAGACTCCCACATTTGCAAGTCTCAACAAGTTTGCATTCTCAGACGATGACTCACATCCTGTTGAGCCTGGGAAAATTTTGATAAGCGTAGAAATCTTGTAAAATTTCTAAATTAGACATTTAGCCCCAAAATTCATCGTGGGAATCTTTCAAAATTAGACATTTAGCCTCAAAATTAATTGTGGGAATCTTTCAAAATTAGTCTTTTAGCCTCAAAATTCATCGTGGGAATCTTGTAAAATTTCAAAATTACACTTTTATCCAGAGGCCAATCACCTCGCCACGTGACACTTAGCCTAGTTCCAAACCAATCGAAGTGAGCCAGAATCCCTCTAGGTACACTAATATATCTTTTAATTTCATTGGAAGTTCTAGTCCCGAGTCATTTAAAACTTCATTGAAATGTGGATATGAAGATATTCTATCAGAATTCTTATGTATTGGATGTAGTGCTGACACTACTGACCACAAAAAACAATATTCATCATCATCCTATTATAATACCGGAGGGAGCATATGAAATTACGGATATTGTCGAATTTTTACATAACCAACTCGATTCTGATGTAGGTGTTAAACAGGTACTGCTACGTGGAAACAACAGCACCTTAAAAACCGAAATAAAGTCCACCATTCCAATCGACTTTCAAAGCGACAATACTATCCGGGACATGTTAGGCTTTGAGAAAAAAGTTTATGCTGCAGATAGGTGGCACACAGCTGAACATGTTACGAAAATTTTAAACATCAACTCCGTTCTTATTCATTGCAACATCTCCGTTGGTTCATATAAAAATAGTAAGCCCGGCCATATCATTCACCAATTCTTCCCCATAGTACCGCCTGGGTACAAAATAGTGGAAACCCCTAACCCAGTCATCTATCTACCGATCAGCACGAAACAGATCACTAACTTAACTATTAAAATATTAGACCAATCGGATAATCCCGTCAGTTTTAGTAAGGAGACCGTCACGGTAACATTACATTTAAAGAAACTGTAATGGATTATCGATTCACCACTCCGTACCGCCCCTGCTTTACTTTCTATAAGAATCGTCGCCCACACCCTCGTAAGATCAGTACGGCTTCGTCCACCACGCAGCTAACTAAAGCAAACAGAGACTTCTTGCGGTCCTTGGGCTTTACAATAGTGTAATGGGTATTTTATATATTGGAGAGCGAGTCCTCGTCGACACTTCCATCATTAGCAATCAATTGCACACACATCAACCGTATACAAACCGTTTTGACTATAACCATGAAATTCGAATTCCAATTCCCGAAGATATGTCAACTCTTCCCGGCCTGAGCTATCTGTACCTAGAGGGAAAGTTGCGGAAGGAAAACGGTGAAGTTGCAACGGCTAAATTTCTTAACAATGGTTTTCTCACTTATTTAGTGAAATCCGATACGAAATCAATGGCGTCGTTGTCGACTCTGTCACCAAACCTGGTATTACGTCTACTCTTAAGGGATATGTGTCCTACAGTTCCGCTGACGTTAAAAAGCTTCAAAATGCAGGTTGGTTTGCCGGTGGCGATCTTCCCATTACCGATCAAGAAGGTAACTTTAGTGCCTGCATACCGTTGAGAATGCTGTTAGGATTCGCTGAAGATTATGGAAAAGTAATACTTAACATCCGACAAGAACTCGTATTAATTCGCAGCAATAGCGATGCCGACTCGGTATTCAGTGCTACCGTAGGGAAGACGGCTAAAGTTACGATTAACAAACTATATTGAAAGGTTCCTCATATCACTCCAGGTCTCGCTCAAGAATTAGCCCTGACCAAATACGTCGATAAAAATATTGACACTCAAGCCGCATTTCGCAGCTGGCAGCTTCATATCATACCGGGTGTTCATGCTGTGACTCAACATTCTCACGCTATCGCTACAAGCACAAAATTACAACCCCCCAGATATGTCATCGTAGGGTTTCAATCAGGTCGTTCGGGGCTAATCGCTAAGGACAATGCTAATTTCGATAAAATTGGTCTTACCAATTTCCGAGTTTATCTAAACACCGAACGATTCCCATACGACAATTATGCACTCAATCATTACGCAACATTATACGACATGTATTCCAAGTTTCAATCATCTTATTATAGCAAAATCGATGAGCCCTTCTTCTCCCGCCATGACTTTGTAGACAAAGCACCCATTGTTGTAATCGATTGTTCCCATCAAAAAGACTACCTTCATGCAAACGCCGTCGTTTTTCGTGTTGAATTTGAAACTTCCGCTAACGTGCCAGCCAACACAACCGCGTATTGTCTCGTTCTTCGCGATCGGGTTTTTACTTACAACGCATTGTCAAAAGCAGTTAAACAACTGTAATTTCGCAAAACACTTCAGTTGCACCTCGACTTTTAGCGTAACTAGATTGTGCTCCCTCTACCTAATACGATGAAGATCATTATCGACATTCAAGGTTTTAAGACGTCCGATAAGCACTTTAGCCCAAAAGAATTGGCCTCTTACGACGGTACCTCAGTATCTCACTATATTTTTAAATCCCCTTTCGCCGTGAATTCCTTAACACCACATTTACAACAACAAGCCCACTGGGTAATGACTAATCACCATTGCATCGACTGGAATGAGGGATTTACTCCAGCATACATGTTTCCTGCAATTTTGCGACGTCTTCTGCAAGGTGTCACCGAAATATATGTGAAAGGTCGAGAAAAGGCAGCTTTTCTACGCCGCTTTACTACCATCCCAATCATCGAAGTGGAAGAAAGACCGGCCCTTCCCCATCACAACCCGCTTGTTTATATCATTCCAAACCGATTTGTTATTGTGCTTTATCTAACGTGTATCATATTTATAATCACTACATAATGGAATAAAACAACCTTTTTTTAATTTTTCTTGTTTTTTTTATTTGTTTACAATATATACAGTTTAACTACATGGATTAAACATCTACGTACTAGTGGAAAAGCGTTCTACATAAATTGTCTGCCTATGTTCGGCGCACAAGACGTCTCGCAGTACTTCATCCATAGAAAGTATCCTCCGATGGAACCGCAACCTATCCACACATTCCCGTTCCCACCGTCCTTTTCGAGCTTCTTGATACGCATACGTCCACGTATGCAAATTATAAATCTTATTCTTCGAGTCGTCAAACTGCACGCTCTTCTTCATTTTCCTTTCTCTCTATAAAGGCTTTTACTTCACACATATGCCATTTTAGGCCAAGACTATCCATTAAATCTACAAGGAGGCCTTCATTTATGGCTCCGTCTAAAAATAGTTGACCGACAGCTGCACCATTTTTGTACTGTTTTTCTTTTTTATACAACTCTTCGTCACTGAATCCGGAACGTCCTAACCCATATATACGACTTTGTGCGACGCTTCGAAAGCTAAATCCTTTAACGAACTCACTAATCGTTCAACCGCACTAGGTACTTCTCTTGCAGCCGGTCGAGCAGCCTCTCTATAATTCATCCACATGACTACACTGCCAACTGACGATTCAGTGCTTCCACTTCGATGTCGCACTTTACCATAGAACTCGCGAACGTTAGCACTTCCACCATACACGCAGTCTTTTCAGAGTTCTCCTCCAGCTGATTCACTACAGACCATACATTTACTAAACAGTCTCCACCTACACCTACACCCTTCACTATTTCTCTATAGAAACTCTCAAAGTGCAACGCTTTTAATTGTGCGAATCGCACTTCCACGAGTTTCTGCAAGTGCCACAATTCTTCTAGAGTTTCGCTCGCTAAACACACCTCTGACAAGCCCACTTCCTCCAATTTTATTATTTTCCTTGTCTGGATCGCTTGAAATACAATCCTCTTCTTTTCTATTTCCAGAGCTGGCCACTCACCGTCGAGGGAATAGAAGTAGTTGGAAATTACTCCTTGATTTTCAATCAAGGCTGTCCACTGCCATTCATCTAACTGTACCCAGTCATTTTTAACACCTCGTATTATAATGCTTGGGGTAAATTGTAAACTCCAATCAAACCCTACACTGACGTACTTAGAACTTGATTTATTTAAATTGTACGTCCTACTATTCAGAAGTTCCGGACAGAACAGTGGTTGCGACTTTCTAGCTTTCTTACTCTGAACTACCTCGATAGCTTTCAACAAGGCTTTTATTTCTGCACGACTATCGGATGCTACTACCCTTGCAGACTCTTCTACGCGCTTTTATTTTCACATTTCCGAGGTTATATGTGGTAGGAGGTGACCGTAAACGCGACCTTAAAGTCATGTTTACTGCACTACCTTTTTGGACTCAATAATTATGGGAACTTTGAGTTGAAATTCCACATATAGCAGATTTGGCTTGACTGCCCAAAATTTTAGCATATCACCCTTTTTCAATGTCATCCCAATCATTTCGCGAAATTTATATGACCCCATCTTGTTGATATAAATTTGAGTATTTTCGGGATAAAGTAAGACGTTTGTTATTTCAGCTTCACGGAAGGGAATAGTATATTTGATGTCACCATGCGCTAGGATGTACCATCTATCATCATTGAAGGCAATGGATACGAGTTGTAAATCTCGTTCATAATATAAAGGCTCGCTTAACTCTTCAACCACAAACACCTGCGGGTGTGACGTGGAATTCGCATGAATATGTTTGCCAAATTTATCGATAGGCATTGCTCAAGCGTCGAACTGGATATGAATACTGAAAGCGTGGGCGTCTACTTATAAAATATCAATAATCATAGACGTCGCTAGGAGTGCAATAAAAAACACAGACACCTTTATATACATATATTTAATCAAACCAACAATAAGTAATATATACTACATCCCCATCTGCTAGCCGAGCGAGAAAGCGCTGGGTGGGGACCTTTACATGCTGTCGCCACCATAGGAATGGGTCGCCCTCGTATGTGGTGGGTAGCGGCCTGAGGAGGGTCGACTGCCATAGACGCTCGCTTCCAAGACACATCGAATAGTTTATTGTTACGACAGCCTGGAGTTGACGAGCTGATGGAGGTCGCGGTTCGGAGTTGATGAAGTATTCAAAACTCCTTGTAAAATGTGGGAGCATCTTCAAAGAATGCATCAACAACAATATCAGGCATGATGACTGGTAGCTGTAGTGGAAAACGTTACGCTTTATATGTGAATCTCAAGGTAAGACCCTTGACCTTCTACGTCTCCATCCTTGACTACGCTCCTATATTAAGTTGCCTGTTTTCTGTAACAGTCGTCATAATCCTCCAGCGCCTACCATAATCATCAAGCAGCTATGGCAACTAACTTCAAGAACGCCGAACAATTTTACCGTCATTTTCGCTGCTTTTTGGCTAGTTGCCCTCCAGCATCCTCTCAACGGTCTCTCCAGGCAGTGGTCACAATGGAGTACGCCTTGAACCTACACGGAGAGACCCTAGCGGAGACGACCACCTTACGGACGTGGCCTGCAGCCTTCGACGGATCGTCAGCTGTGTGGTGGCAGACCCACATCTTCAAGCCAGTGGACCGGTACCTAGGCCTACTGGAGGATGGGGAAGTTACATATATAACTTATACTTGGAAATAAATAAATATATTTACAAATATTTCGATGGTTTTATTTCAAAGTTTATATGACTTTGCTGTGATCTTCGAGAGTGTGACCTTGAATTGTAGAATATAACACTTTCACAAACGTGCACGTAGTTAGTTGCCATCATGAGCTCAGAACCTCGATATCCAGATTTTGCAAGCTACTCCAAACGGCTACGAACGTTCAGCCATTGGAGTCGGAGTCATACTCCAGAATCGCTAGCAGATGCCGGTTTCTTTTGCATCAGCGACACGATTAATTGTGTACAGTGTTTCTACTGCGCAGTTCATATTTTTGGTTGGGAACGCAATGACGAACCCCTATCTGAACACCTCCATTGGTCACCCAACTGCAAAATTGCCAAGGTCTACCAGCAATTACAAACCATACAAGACTTGACTATGCAACTTATCAACGTAATGCATATTTCCCCCGGAGTAGATGTAGCTGGCAACAATGGAACGAGCGCGGCTGACAAAACAAAAGGTTGTTGTTGTCATAAGTGATGCAAAGTGCGACGCCAAACCATTCACTAGTTGCCATCGACTTGTTGAACATGCTACCAATACAATTTTTGGTTGTTCTCGCTGCAGTTTATGATGGGATTCTCTACGTCCTTCAACCGCCACGGTGCAGTTCAGCTTCTTTCGCCTACAATGATGGAGTGCACAAAGTGACGTGGCGTAAAATGGATACCAGTTCCTTGACAACTATTTCCGTTTTTAAAATACAAGTAAACAACTTTACTGAACATAACGTTTTAACGTTCAAGATAAAATACCATTTCCCTTCATATGCGGTAGATACGAATTGGCAAACGATTTTGCTAAAAAATAAACCTGATGTCTTAAAGAAGCTGCTCTCACCCGCTGATAATTCCTGCTGTATATCTACTATTGTTTTAAGCACTATTTTATTCGCTCTAATGTGTATGTCTGTAACATATTTCTTAATCTGTTGGTATTATAATCATTTAGTCTAGCCACTACTGTAATTACTCTTTGTATGAGCATCTTAAATAAAACTTTTTTATTAAATTATGCGTATCTTTCACTCTACGAAGGTACTCTGGCTGAGTAACCAAATATTCTATCAGACTCGATGGTCTAGTGGTAAAGATACTCTCGGTTGCAGATTGCGCTGCGGATATACAGGGAGACCTAGGTTCGAATCCTAGCTGAGTCATAATTTAGACATGATGTAACCTAGGCTCTTACTTCATGCCTAAATTTTTTTAATAAATGTGTTAAGTGCAGTCTGTTCTAAGTACTACTTAACTCTTTCTATGCCCTTAGCCGTAAACGCAATCTTGACCTTGAATTTTTTAACGTAACGTAACCTCGAACGCGGGTTTGACCATGAACGTGGCCTCGCTTCGAACGTGAACTTGGGCTTGAACGTGGCCTTTCCTTGAACTCAAGGTCAAGTGGCGGGGGGAGGTTCAGAACCATCTACTTCCCTCTACTCAAATGGGCGTACTTAAAAAATAAGGATTGTTAGTGCTATTTTTATTTTTGTAGATCTAGATAAATTATTCGATATTCTAGAAAATAAATACCGCTTTTTTGAGACTTTCTTAATAATATATGCACAATGTGTTTTTAAACTTAAACTGGAATCAATATAAAACCTAAATACTTCATTCCTTGAAAGATTTCTGGTTTGTCATTATCAATTTTTTTTATAAATTACTTGTATTTAACTTATTATATCTATTTGTACTACATATTATCTCACGGCCTTTGTTTTATTTACATTGAATTTAAGTTTGTTATTATTTAAATACTATTATTTAATTTCAAATTCGTCTCATTAATTGCAATATTAATATTGTTATTGGTTATGGATAACAAAGTGATTTGAGGAAGAAATGTTTATACCTATAAAGAAATAAAACACTTGGCCATAAAGTATGGTTGTTTTTTTAAATATAAAAAAGGAAAAAGTACCTACTATAAATTAAATAAAATACAATATTTATGAATAATATTCTTCCACTTCTTTAACTAGTGGATAATAAAAGTTAGTAAGTGCAGCGCATAACTGAAAAATAACTGAAATTTGGGACATATACTATTGTGGTATTCTTTGCAAAATATTGTAACATTTTATTCTCCGTATGGCTCTCTAGACATGGATTCTTGCCTTCGCATTTCTCTGGGTTTCATATACCTAAGCTTCTGTAATTTGAGAAGTGCTTAGAAATGGTGGAATATTTAAATCAACTCCTGCAGGTAGCAATTCTTTTATTAAAAAACCCTTGTCAGCTAGTATGAGATCCCCAGGGACCATCTGCTTTAGGACTTCACAGTGCTCAACTATTTTTTTATCAGACACTGATGCTGAGTATGCATCACGTACATAGGTTATAACTCCATTTGGTACTACGCCCACTAATACTTTCCATGTATTGCGGTGTTTATATGAGCTATAGGTCAGGCTCTGATTTTCCATGCTGCCTGGCGTGGCTGAATAAATGTATGTGCAGTCAAGAATAATTCTGCAGTTCGTAAATGTCTTAATGCAGCAGAAAGACAAGCTTGGTTGTTGCTTCTTGGTAGAATTGTTTTCATTGGCTGCTTAAATAATACTTCATGTAGAGCATAAATCCAGGTCATTGCAATATTAGTGACCGTTGCAAAGCTGCAACCAAATCGAAGAGCCAAGTCTTCATGTGGCAAGTTTTCTTAGTTTCATTAATGTCATCAGTAACTGATCCAATTTTGAAAACATTTGTACTTGCCAATTTACATAATATGTTAATCAAAGTTTGTCATAAATTCATGTAACACCATAAATAATTCATTGTTTGGTATCCTTGTATACATGAGGACATGCGAATCGTCATCCTTGATGTGGTCATAACTAAAGCGTACTGAAAGTTTTTCAAGTTTTTTTGTCAATTCTTCCACATCTTGCCTTAAGAAGTAATTTTCTGCTTCCAACGATGCTTCTGAAGTTTCACCGACACTTCTCGAACATGCAGGTAAATCTCCTGCATTGGACGGTGCACTTGTTGATGGTCCAGCTAACGCAAGATCTTCGGCAACATCTGCCTGCTTACTACTGGTTCTTTTTCTACAACGAATTTAATAATCTGTTAATATTATGTTTGCTTTAATTTTCTATTAAAGGTTAAAACAAACTAGCAAACCTAAACATTTTTTTACATTGCTTTTCAGGATCGTGAACGTATTTATATACGAATAACTGATGGCATACCTTTTTTCTGGAGATGTAAAGCCAAATTTTTTTTAACATTGAACTCAAATATTGTGGGTCTATTTTTTCTGTCATTGTTCACAAAATGGCAGCTACACACCAAAGAATGTCAGAAACGTTCCCTATCTTGTCTGCTGAAAAAAAAAAGAAAATACTAGTAAAGCAAACATTAACATAATAATTGTACTGTTAGATAGTACCTTATAACTGATATCCAGGCTTTCCTTTCTTCTATTTGCAGGGAATACAAAAAACTGCAAATTTTCTGTTCGCTATAATGTTTGCAATCAGGTACAAAACACATGACTATTTTTGCAGATGTTGAATCTATAATAAAAATATTTCAAGCTATAGACTGAGTTTACTTTATATTTATTTATAAACACTACAATAAGCTTTCTTATACTTAAAAATAACAATTTTATTCAATAAAATAATCACATAACCTCAAACTTATTTAGATGGTGATAATTTTTTTACAAAACCCTTACCTATAATCTGTGGCTGTAAATGGGTCAATAATAACACCAAAAATATGAATACTTTGAAGAAACTCCTTACTTACCGTTTATAAACGTGAAACGCTGCTTTTAAAAATCTCTTATGGGATTTTCAATGCAATTTCTTTTTGTTTGGAAAGGTTTTTAAAGCAACGCCCAGCGTGACAAGCACTTAGCCTGTCTACTAAAACAACGACCGGCAATTTTAAAATTTATAAAGAAAAAATGCTCACAATTGTTGCTTATACTTAATGCTATGATCAAACTCAAAATCGGTACCAGATAAAGATACAGATGTTTCGATTTGTTGGTGGTATAAAATAATTCCTATTAAAAAATACAAGCAACTACAATTAATTTAAAAAACATGAATATCGAGAATTTTATAAGTATATAAGTTATATACTCCTATCAAGTCACCGGTTACAAGTTAAATGTTACAAGTTAAATAATGATATCATGTAATAGTCGTCTGCCTTTCCATCTTTGTGGCTGATGAATATCGTAAATCAAAAACGGTAGTAGAACAGTCGAGACTATAGCGGCCATTTTGTTTTTAATTGGGTCAATTAAAATGATCCATTAAATTGATTGATCCAATTTAACAGCCAATTAAACCGCGAATCAATTGCTCTAATTAAATTTGATATGTGCTACTGATTAAATTACGCATTAGCTTCTGATTAAATTACGCGGCGGCCATTTTTAATTTGCTGTCGGAATTACGAGGCGGCCATTTTAATTTCAATTTTCGCGCGAATATTTGAATTTGAAATTTTTCAGATTCTTTTCTAAGTTCCACTTTTTGAATTTAAACTTCCCGGGGTTTGGCCATTTTGATTTTTAAAACTAAATATTTTTTGAAAATTATAAATTATAAGAATGGTATTGCATCGCCTAGGGCAGCCATACTCAACCTTTTTTCTTCTCGGGCTACATACGTATGTTTGCTATGTTAAGTGGGCCGCAACATAGTACACATACCTCATAATATAATAATGTAAAAAATGAAACTCAACCCGTAAATGTATCCAAGCGTTTATTTAAAAAGGTGTGATTTTTGATGTTGAGACAGACTTTTAACTATTTTAGACAAATCAGGTTTATAATTACTACATGCTACTCTCAATACGTCATCAAGGCTGTTACGTGTTAAAAGCCTTTGTATTAACGTTAGTAGTTTACATTATATATGGCCGTGAATAGACGATCAATTGGGAAAACGCAGTCGAAACGTATAAAAATTAATATTTGAGTTGCAAAGGTTTTTAAGAAAAAAAAGCGAGTGGAAAATTAATAACAGGTTTTTATTTTAGAATTGGTGACATGAGAAAAACTTAGCTGTGCATTAAGAGTTTCGTGATAAAAATGTGATAAACTCGGGATTTCTCGTTCTTCGTTAATAGTATGTGGATACTAACGAAGCGTGCATGAGGCAGATTTTGAGAGCGGGTACCATTTTCTAATGAAAAAATAGTTCCAAGTCGTCGACTGATTAGGGAACCACGGAATTCGCTGCATAGTTTTTGCCTGTTATTGCAGGGTATGTATAATGTTTTTGGAACTATCTGATTCTATTTTCGTAATTGGAAATTATAGCAACAAGTTCGGGGCGAAGGAAACGCATTAGTTTCAACATCTCTTCATAATAATTTCACTACGGAGATCGGGCGATTGGTTGCGGTCAAATGACAGCTGACGTTTAGCGACTGTCAGAGTAGGAGTTAGGTGAGCAGCTCATCCTCTTGAACGGTGAGGCATGCTGATTAAACTCCTGAGAGGCTAGTCTTCGATTCCACAAGCGTTGCGATTACGAGATAAGTGAAGTAAAGTTAAACTTGTGATATTTAGCATACTTTCAAAAAGTAAGAACAGTTTATAACCCCTGAATTGTACACTAGCTATTATATAACTGTGAGTTAGAATTATGGTCAAATATAGTAGTTAGAAAGTCAAATTAACGTAAACTTGTGAGGTACCCCGTTTTCTAATAAGAACTATGATTAGATAGAAATTTGAAGTCGACAATTGTTTCCTTTTATGCAACGAGAATAGACCAGAACCAGAAGGATCAATAAATCTATATAAAGAATTGCTTCTTTCATTCAAGGGTTGTAATGTGCTGTATATATATGGCGAAGGTTATAAGTTTTCTTTAACTTTTAAAAGTGTACTTGGGAGTAATAAAACTTGTTGGCGCCCAGATATTTGGACATTTCATTACTAAAGGATACACGCCGTCTTCACTGTAGCTAGTGACGGGCCCCAAGCACACTTTTATAGCGAACAATTTTTGAAGTAAAATATAAAAGATCGACCTAAAGGTAAGAGAAAAGCCAACAGGGTGAGAATCAGTAAGCCGATTTCTGTATACGTTTTTTGCATATTTCATTTTGGAATAAGATGGTTCACAAAGATATGTTGATGCGAATAAAGCGAGCAGCAGATGGACAAATTTTTGTTCAGATTTGTATTTTTCAGGCACTAATTTCCAAAATTCCACGTAATCCTTTCCCTCTCTCTTTTCTTTACAAATAACTTCCAGATGCGTATAGTTTTCGAACTCCATAAATTCGTCAAATAGCTTTGCATAATCATATCACAATGCAGTTAGTTGTGTAATAATTGCTGTTTCTAAGCGCCAGGGATTTTCTACAAGCAACAGAGAATTATTAATGCTTCGTAAATCCTGAGATCTGCTCTGACATTCTTTAGATCAGGCAGCTAAACAATTTGAAATTATTGTATAGTTTTATCAAGAAATGTCAATACCATCTTGTTTAGTTTTTGTTACAATTGTAAAATTATGCAGTACTTGGTTATGTATTTCTTCATAATATTTGTCGCATAGAAAAGCTAAACGACACCATCATCAACCATTTTCAAGTTTACTATAAACTTTATTATTTTGTTGTAAAAACAAAATAATGTCTTGTGGTAAAGAAAAAAACCGATCCAGAACTTTTACTCTGCTTAGCCATGGCACCGAGGTATGTAAAAGAAGATCGCTACAATTACTGTTCATTTCTTCCAAAATACTAGGTGTCGCCCACCCTATTTTGGTGACTGACACATTGTTATCGCGCTTTTAAAAACTTGCATTATCAGATGTTTACAAAAGTATGTTCCTGATAATGAGGGTTTCGGGCCACACATAAAAGCTTGGCGGGCCGCATGCGGCCCGCGGGCCGCAGGTTGAGTACGCCTGGCCTAGGGTATTAAAAGGTTGATAAGATTTTTAAAAAACTGGTTTCGTACGTGGTTTTGATGGAATTAATTATTTTATTTATTAAACGGCTTAACAGGTCGTTGCCTGTCGTACCGCGGGCAAGAGATTTGGCCTGCAGCTGTTGGATCCTATATAAAATTCAAACAAACTTTTCTCGATGGCCTATAGGTCGATGTGCTTGTTTAAATTTATGCTCAGATTTTATTATAATATCAATTTAAACTTTGTCTGAAGAAATTACAATTAGGCGTTTTTTATTTAATTGCAAGCCGTTTTCTTAAAATCAGTGAATAGACCATTTTGTCGCTTTTAAAATAAATAGACATTACTTTATTTCTTATACCAATACCATAAAATCGGTGGTCTTTCTTTTTTTGTATATATGTACCTTTGATCGCTATCTCCTCCGATGATACTGGACCGCTTAAATTGTATTTATAGTTCAGAAATTGCCACGCCTATAATTTTTAATTTTCTGCTTCGATTTTAAATTTGAAATTAAAATTTGTACAAACTTGAGTTTAATATATTCCTGAAATACCTCTGTTCAGATAGCTTTTATTCTATTAAAAATTTAAAATGTGAATTAACCACATGTGAATAATTATTTTAAATCGCGAAATCCGCGCGGCCATTTTTGGATTTGATTACGTCACGTTTATTACAAGTGTTTGTGTTTTTTATTTCTACTCTGCTTTTGCTTTTCACGAATCTGCAATAATTACACAATCTAAAATCTAAAATATTAGTATTTGAAGTTATTTTACAGTTACAAAGTGTAAAATTTCAAAAATCAATCTACGATTTTAGGATGGCGTGATATAATTTAAAAATTGTGATTTCTTTTAATTTTGAGCGATGCATTTATAAAAAAGTGTAAAACATAAACAAAATTATGTTTAGAAATAACTCTAAATCTGTTTTTACATCATTTTCGTTATTATAAATCGTTTTGTAAAACGAATTGTGATAATTTTTTAAGTGAAATGATGTGGAATACGTGTTTTCTATTCAAATTTTGTGTTAATTTGTGGTCACCACATACATATTTAGATAAATTTTACAAGAACTTTTGAATTTTGTTTATCGAAATGATAATGGCAGAAGATTTTTAATGAAATTGCGTGTCTTTTATTCAAATATTACTGTGAGAAGTTATTTTACAGATACAAAGTGACAAAAATCCAAATAAATCAAACTACGATATCGATTTTTGTAAAAATTTGTGTGAGATGATGTGTAATTGCGTGATTTTTGTTCAATTTTGAATTAATTTGTCGTCATCACATGCATATTTACTCAATTGTATAAAAAATTTTGTAATAAAAATGCACAAAGAGCCTACGTAACTGAAGTTTTGTTTATCGAAATGATGGTAGCAAAAAATTTTTTAACGAAATTGTGTGTTTTTTATTCAAATATTACTGTTGAAGCTATTTTACAGATACAAAGCGGCGAAAATTTATATACATCAAACTACGATTTCATAAGTGTGTGATGTAACTTAAAGAATTGCGATTTATTTTAGTTTTGCGCGACGCAATTTATAAAAAAGTGTAAAACAACGGAAGACATCGGCGTGACGTAATCAAATCCAAAAATGGCCGCCGCGGATTTCGAAATTTAAATTAATTATTCACATGTAGCTAGGGTTCAAATCCGACTTGGGGCCGACGCGAAAAGTTTTTTTTAAATTAAATAAATGCTAGCGAGAGAGAACAGCTGCGATGAGTGAGACGGAAGACTTTGGGGTGACGTAATCAAATCTAAAAATGGCCTCCGCGGATTTCCCGATTTAAAATAATTATTCACATATGGCTAGCGTTCAAATCTGACTTGGGTTCCGAGCAAAAACTTTTTTTTTTATTTAAATAAATGCGAGCGAAAGAGAATAGCTGCGATGAGTAAGATGGAAGACTTCGGCGTGACGTAATCAAATCCAAAAATGTTCGCCGCGGATTTCGAGATTTAAGATAAATATTCACATGTGATTAATTCAAATTTTAAATTTTTAATAGAATAAAAGCTATCTGAACAGAGGTATTTCAGGAATATGTTAAACTCAAATTTGTACAAATTTTAATTTCAAATTTAAAATCGAAGCAGAAAATTAAAAATTATAGGCGTGTCAATTTCACAACTATAAATACAATTTAAGCTGTCCAGTATCATCGGAGGAGATAGCGACCAAAGGTACATACATACAAAGAAAGAAAGAGACCACCGATTTTATGGTATTGGTATAAGAAATAAAGTAATGTCTATTTATTTTAAAAGCGACAAAATCATATATTCACTGATTTTAAGGAAACGGCTTGCAATTAAATAAAAAACGCCTAATTGTAATTTTTTCAGACAAAGTTTAAATTGATATAATGAAACCTGAGCATAAATTTAAACAAGCACATAGACCTATAGGCCATCGAGAAAAGTTTGTTTGAATTTTATATAGGATCCAACAGCTGCAGGCCAAATCTCTTGCCCGCGGTACGACAGGAAACGACCTGTTGAGCCGTTTGATAAATAAAATAATTAATTCCATCCAAACCACGTACGAAACCAGTTTTTAAAAAAATTTATTAACCTTTTAATACCCTAGACCAGGGGTTCTCAAACTATTTTAGACACTGTACCCCTTTTTACCAACAAAAAGTTTTGGGTACCCCTTATCAGTAAGTAAACTGAAATATAAAAAAAAAATCTTAAACCTTTTTATTTAGTAGGTATAGTTTTAACCTGTGTAACTGAATTACTCGTCATGTTTAAATAAAACAAAGAGATATTGCTTACATACATTTTTATTATATTAAAAACAAAAATGGGGGAGGGGTGTACATCACAAAAGCTGATGCACTCTGCCCACCTGTCTACCGTCGCTCCACCACTATATATAATTTTTGACTTATACAGGGCGAGTCAAAAATTTCAAAATTTTCAAAACCTTATATTTTCGCTAAAACTTCATTTTTTTGGTGGAAAATTATACAGGGTGATATAAAAGGTCATTTTTTATGCGGAATTTTATTATACCCAATGCCATAGAAGTTTACACTTCTCCCGTGTGGTCTTAAGCACACAAATATTTTTTCCCCTATTTAAATTTAAAGGTTTGTTTTATTTTTTGTTGGCCTGCCACGTACCCCCTAAAAATTTTCGCGTACCCCCAAGGGGTACGCGTACCACACTTTGAGAACCACTGCCCTAGACGATGCAATACCATTCTTATAATTTATAATTTTCAAAAAATATTTATTTTTAAAAATATGGGCACGTGACGTCAGAGCAGTGAAGTGGTTTTCCGCTATACACATTAAAATCTGTAGCGGCTCCGTTGTGTTGAGCCATACACGGTTGCAGCTAATTGTAAACACGAACGTAGCGGGTTCAAATCCAGGACGACCAGAGATTTTTTTTACATATAAACATCTATTCTGTGAATGCAAGAGAGACAAGGAGTACAAGAGAGACAGATTTACCAATTTGAAATTCAAATATTAACGCGAAAATTGAAATTAAAAGGGCAGTCGCGAGAAGTGAGCGCGCAGAAAAACCAAGATGGCCGAACCCCGGGAAGTTTAAATTCAAAAAATTGAACTTAAAAAAAATCTGAAAATTTCAAATTCAAATATTCGCGCGAAAATTGAAATTAAAAATGGCCGCCGCGTAATTTAATCAGAAGCTAATGCGTAATTTAATCAGTAGCACATATCAAATTTAATTAGAGCAATTGATTCGCGGTTTAATTGGAGCATTTGATTCGGGGTTTAATTGGATGTTTAATTGGATCAATCAATTTAATCGATCATTTTAATTGACCCAATTAAAAACAAAATGGCCGCTATAGTCACGACTGTTCTACTAACGGTAAGTATTTGCTTCGTGAGTACGCCTTGAAGTCTGCATATGATGGGCAGATCTACGCTGCTGATTCAATGATGCACATTCTCCATAAATACCTTGTAATAGCAAAGCTTGGTCTTTAGGCAATAAAACCAAACACAATTCGAAACAAGTAGGTAAAAATATAAAGTAACTTACATTTTGCGAATGGTACAAGTACTCCACAACACAAGCTTTTCTTTAAATTTAACGCCTTTTACCTACACCCTAGGTGTACAATAAACAATAACTCAGCAAGAACTCTTAAACGCAAAACGAACTTGCAGCCAAAATGTAAATAACGTTTTAGATTAGTGATGACATTTAGCAGACTTTAGCAGGAATTCCGTCAATAGTGACAGCTTCTAAATCGCACAGACGTAGGCGAAAAAAGTCGCTGCTGCTGACATCTATGGATTGGAAGCGAAATCTACCGCCCAGACATAAACCACAATAAAGCCTTCCCATTTAGCTAAAACATCTATAAGAGTTTAGTGATTTGTGCTTAGGGCTTTAGTTAGGCAATTTTAGATATTCAAGATAATTTAAATGGTTTCCTATGCACAGTCGTTAGACTCGTGTTTATTATAATAATTGCTGATAATTACAGCTCTAACGTTCCCCTATATTATTAATTTTAATAATAGTGATTTTATAAATGGTTTGTCTAAATTGACAAATATTTTCTTTTTATAGAGAACGTCTCAATGTTCAATTTTAACCGAACTACAATCTACACAATAAAATCAGATTAAAACGCCAAAGATTATTCTCAATCCTTGTCACTGGCATTTTATAGACAGTGGCTGTCAGTGGCTAATATCGCAACGTGAACATAACTGTGATCAAGACTTCCCGTAATAAAGGCGGAAATATTTTCAAAACCTGCAGAAAAAAAGCAGATCATAACGTCACCTCGTAACAAATGTCAAATAACAGCTTTATATTTTCTGGTGTTGTCATACACATGACTTCACCCTTGATAAACTTTCTTTTTATTCATACGATACATTTTTGTTTGTTTATTGTATCTTCTTGCAATCTGTGTGTACAATAAGCAATACATATGTTAGTTGGTTTAGGACATGACAGAGTGACATGATTGTAATCCAATGATTAACAATTTGTAATTTCTACCTTATACTATATATTATACAGGTGATTTTGTTAGTGGTTAGTCAAATCTGTGTGGAAGGTCTAGCGGTTTGTGTCTTTTAAGTTTATGCATGTTTTCACTATGTTCAGTAAGTTAAGAGCTAGGGCGTTTGGGTGATGATCTAGTTTACTATGGTAATTATAATTGTATTTCACTATCACTTCCTTAACGGTGTCAACTTTCAAGTCACTTAGTATGTCTTTATTTCTTGCAAAGTATGGTGCGTTACACATAGTACGTAGCACTTTGGATTGAAACCTTTCAATGATTTGAATATTCGAGTTGGCTGTTGTACCCCATAGCTGTATACCATATGACCATATGGGTTTGAAAATCGTTTTGTAGACGAGGAGTTTACTTGTTAATACGATACATGAAACTGAATGGCAATTTCTGTTTAACACTCCTTAGTGCTTCTTCATGACACGATACTATCGATGAAAATAAGTTACCTTTAACCAACTTCTTCTCCACTGTTGCTCGTTGTTAGAGCGTCGTGGCCCTTCCTATATTATTGAACTATTATATAAGCCTGTCTTCGCCAGGCGTGCCTACTGTATGTGTGTTTACCATGATTTTTCTTATGAAAAGCCTGTTTATTAAATTATTATTTAAATTTTTCTGTGGATAGCGCGGTGACAAATCCAAATTAAGTAGTAAGTGTATAATGAATCCCTGAGTAGATAAATTAATACCAAATGTAAATTTATTTTCTTCGAACCTAAAAAATGTAAACTTAATACCATTATTTTGCAATCTGCGGAATATTTGATTTTTATGAACGTAATTACGGCTTTAAACTTTGTTTTCGCGGCCGTAACTAATAACAACTGCCGCGGCGTAATCATTTCTGGAAGGTTACACAAAAAATTAATGTTTTTGATTATAATATGTATTGCAGTTGCACAAAAAATGTTGTGTATACACGTCTACAAAAATTACTTTGCAGAGGATAAAATTATGTTGCTTTATAATTATGGAATTTATAAATTAGAAACTATACCATGGCCATACTAGATGAGAATCATTTTTGATCATACTACATAATGTAAACCATCCACTAAATGGAACAGTCATTACAACGAGAAGAATATCAACTCGGCGAAGTGGAGTAGAGTCCCAAACTTTCTAATCACCCTTAATCACAGTCGAGTAGAGTCCCGTTGATGGTTGAATCGAGTCCCAAAAGTATCTTAGCAAATTATGTTAGATTAAGTAATAGATAAACAGTTGAGTAGTTTAAAATTTATTTTAGAGTAATATTAGAAATATACAATCAATTATTAGTAAATTATTGTAAAAAAACTCATGAAATGCAAAAACATTTACAACCATTTGCTTTAATAGGTACATACATGCATACAAATATTTAAAAAAATCAGCTATTTACAGTTTACAGGATTAGGAACTTTTAAAACATTACATTTTAAAATGATTTCCAACTATTGTAACAAAATCAAAATTAGTTATATCGCCATTTTTTAGTCGAGATGTTTGACAATCCAAAAACTTTTTATTGTCTAAAGTTTGCGAAGCATATATATTTTTTTTAATTTTGCTGCACACTTCTTATTTTTATGTAAGTATCACTTTGAAAATCCAACAAAACTGTGATAAACTTAAAAATGTGAGGATGCGAATGGTAAAAAGCTGAATTAAAACGCGAATGAAAACTCTCGCAAGCATTTGTGGTACTTTTTAAGCTGCTTGATTTTTCAGCCCATATATATGGTGGAAATGTAGAAGATTCGGATATGTAATTGTCGACCAAATAGTTGGTAAATTCTGTTAATTTAGAATTTGCAGGTTGAATTGCACTGAAGTCAATGGCAAAACAATCCCCAACATCTTTAGGATCGAGAAATGGCAAACCGAAGCAGTACCTTAAGAATTTTCCCACCTCCGATTCCTTGTCTTTATAGAAGCTTACCAGACCGAGTTTATGTATTTTCCTCCACCTAGAATTGTTAAGTTATTGTTATTTAAAATGCATATTAATTAAAAATAAAACTTATCATGATTGACCCAGATGAAACCTACATCCAATTAGGGTGATGTTGGTCCAAGTCTCTGTCACACTTTGATGTATAGCTTGTTCAAAATCGACCACGACTGTGCTTGGTGCTAATTGTTTCCCACACTTTTGGGCTACTTGGATAGCATAATTTAATACCAATTTGTACGTGGCCTTCCGTTTGTCAGGAAGCAAAAAGAAAACTAATGGTATATAATGGTCTCCTTTTAGCCCATGAATTGTAAACGTTTACAGGAAAATGTTCCATCCACATATATAGTTTCCAAATTGCACAAAAACTCCAAATTTGTTTGACACGAAAACATCACCACGTTATTTTCCGCGTCGTTAATTAGTAAAAATGTTTCCTCCCGATTTATTTTAACTAGATATGAGTTTAGGGCTTGGTGAACTTCTTCAACATTTGTTGGGAGTCTTGGTAAAAGGCTTCTTCTTGCGTGGTATATATTTCTTCTTATGCACTGGATGTCGCTATTTGTCAAACTGTCGACGTCACGTTTTCCTAGTTCCTTATGAACTAATTTCATGGGCCTTTCACTTACATCCTCGACAGCTCTTCTTTTTAAGAAATTGCTTAGTACGTTTGTGTTCAATAATTTTTCTTGTAGTGGTTCATGGTTATGCTTATCAATGATTTCCACCAAAACATTAGATTTGCCCTCGGTCTTCAAATATGCTGAACACTTTCTTGTTTGCGCCTACCGAACATACCCATCGTTTAACCCCAGTTGATAATTCTTTGTGGAAACGATATTTAAACCCATCCAACAATATAAGTTCTTTTCCTCTTTCACTTGTCACAAATTTTAGCGCACTCATGTTCAGGTAGTTTACAGATTTTAACTAAATGGCATAAATCGTATCTCATCATTGCGTAAAATTTTTCATTCTTTGGATTCATGAGGGGGTTGTTTTTCCGCCAATCAGGTAACAGCTGATGAACCTACTTTAGTTCGGTCATTAGCCAATCATTACCGCTTAATCATCCCTTATCGGCTTAATCCTTTAACGACATCGCCCCGGACTCTCCTCAACTATCTACATGTTTGCAACGTAATTAAAACAGCTTATCGGGACTCACTACAATGTGCGAAAACTCCTTAAAACAAAAATTAATAGTAGGATCTGTTATTGTCCACCCAAACACAAATTTAAGAAACCGGACTACAGGAACCTACTGAATCATCTCGGACAAAGATTTATTCTGGGCGGTGATTATAACGCCAAACATTTGAACTGGGTTCCAGAATCACCATGGTTAAAGGTAGAGAACTAGAAGCAGCAGTCAGAGAAAAAGCGTGCGCTATTTATTGAACAGGTACATACTGGGCGTCAGATCCAGAAAAAACACCAGACCTTCTGGATTTCTTTATATCCAGATTTGGTAAGAGCTAAAAGAAAGGCTAGTAGAAAGTGGCAGTCAACTAGGAATGCGGCAGACAAAACCAAAATAAACAAACTAACACAACTAAAGCGTGAAATTATAAACTTGGAACAATCCTCAATAAATAGTTATTTGAGAGAACTTGCAAATGGAAGAAGTTCAAACTAGTCACTCTGGAGAGCTACTAGGAAACTAAAGAAACCAATAACGTACATACCGCCCTTAAGAAAACCGGATGGTGATTGAGCAAAAAGCGCTGAAGGAAAAGCAGAGGCGTTTACTAATTATCTAGAGCAAACCTTTCAACTTAATACTACTTAAAGCAAAACAAGTCAGGGAGAACATAATAATCAATGCGACAAAGAAATTCCCTTAGTGCTCCAAAGGAAATCGCTAACAAGATTAAAGTAAATCTTACTCCAAAGAAAGCCGGAGGATACGACGTCATTACCGGCGAACTAGTAAAAAACCTGCCTAAAAAGCATTAGTAAAGTTTTCATACCTATTCAATGCAGTAATTAGACTGCAATATATGCCTAGCTGTTGGAAAGTGGCAGAGATTATAATGCTACAAAAATCAGGTAAACCAGCTAACGACGTCAAATCATAGAGGCATATTTCACTCTTACCAATTATCGAAAAACTGCTCTTAAAAAGATTAAAACCGATAACTGAAAATAAAAGTTCGATATCAAACCAACAATTTGGATTCAAGCAGCAACACAATACAATCGACCAGATACATCGTATAGCAAATGTAATCGAGGGGGCACTGGAAACCTGCTCGGTAGTATTTCTAAACGGCCTTTGACAAGGTCTGGCGCGAAGGATTGATAAGTAAATTAAACAAGATCCTGCTAAAGCAATATGTGTATCTATTGGACTCATACGTCACCAGATGGATATTTCGAGTAAAACAAAAAGATTGTTACGCTCATTTTTACATTTTCTTATTTATTGATTGAAATAAATTAGTCAGATTTGGTTATTTGCTTTATTTTCCTAAAAATACAATACTTTACTTGGGATAGGCAACTTTGTTAACATCTACCTTTAATTTCAAACTTAATGCTACACTGCTGTTATCAGTTCAGAGCACTCTGCATTCTTTAGTTTTTACATTGGCCAACTTTCCAATTTTTGGGAATTTTTGATAAACTGAATTGGGCTGGTTTGGAGCATTTTTCGGTCATTTTCCTGGCAAGTCTTGCGTTGTGAAAGTTGGAATTGCTTCCTATGGGAGCTAGTCTCGCGGCTTTTGGAAGCCATCTTCATAGTTGGAAGGATTTAGAGGCTCCGCATCCCCTGCTGGAATGTTCCGGAGATTGGTATTGGTGTCTCCGGCATTCGTTTCGTCACAGACGGATTTCTTGGGACGTTCACACTTCGCACGCTTGGCTTAACGAGTTGGCTGCAAAACATCTTAAGGTTCGTACATGGTGTTTGCCTACGTTTCCTTCTTTTGAATGCCGTAATCTATTTGGGAAAATTTGTATTTTTAGCCTTTAAAAATCTGGTTTAAAAATCTGCTTTAAAAATCTGGAAATGGATCGTATTTGCCATTGATTTCTTGATCCACCCAGGAAAATGCTTTGTTAATTGGAATTGGTTCGCTTACCTCGTTTGGGTACTATGTGTATTGAGGCATTTGGTACTGGCATCGCCTACTCGCCACCCTCCCTGCGACGCTCGCTATGCTGTCGGAAGTCGGCCCCCTGCTCCGTATGACCTTGGCGCACCAGGTGCTTCGGAGAAGCTGTTGGCCTGTGTTCGGCCCTGGAAAGCAGCATGTGTGAATCGTTTGTAACATGATAAGGTGTGTATATGTGTACTAGCGTAACAACCGCTTAGCTAATTGTAGGCATTTCATATAGTAGTACTTGCATTGTAGGATTATTTGTGTGTAACTTGCATTAGGGCATATTTTGCTTACCGTTGGATTGCAGTAAATGTGATGAAGGCCGTTTTGAACTGGGCCCTGTAACATAACAAAACATTCAGATATGCTGTTGAACTATTTTAAGACAGTTTAGCTTACCTAGATTACAGGCTAGCCGTATTTTTACACAACTTTGGCCACTGCATTTCGCCTAACTTAGTTGCAGAGGTTAGCCTTGCAAACGTCAAATGTCATTAGGGTGTAGGTTGTAACTAGCGAACCGCTCACGGTAGTTTAATGCTCAAACTTTGGATATTCGTAAAATCAATTTTGGTAATTTGTTATATTAGCTTTTGTTAGGAGCATAATTCAAGCCGTTGCTTTAATTAATCATATAAGAACTTGATGAGTTTAAAACAGAAACCGCCACGCCCTGTATGATCATACAACCGTAACAGCGGGCTTCGAGCCTTTGAAATCTTGATGTCACATTTAAATTGTAAGCTAACATTTGGGGTTGTAGTTAGCATTTTTGCTTGCATAGCTCTAGTTTTCGCAGCACTCTGCCTCACAGTATGCGTGCGAATCATTGTACTTGTGTTGCCAATTGGGTAGCAACTTATTTTCTTTATTCGTGATAGATTATAGCCCAGGATGTCCTACTTTTAGCCTTTGATTGATTGATATGAAATGTATTGATGCAGTGCCTTTGCCGATTTTAACGTGTTTATTGTTGATGTACTGGTTTGTATATTGTTATTTGTTTATTGCTGCGCTTTCGATTTGTTCGTATAATGTTTGATTTTGTTTTATGATTTGCCTGTTCGTGTTTGATTTGCTCTTGTGTTATTTTGTGTGCACTATAGTACTGAATCTATTAATAAAGCTGTGATATTTTTATTGGTCGTTGCTATTTTGTTCATGTTGCTGGTTTTTATCTTCGACCTTGTGTAAGGTCCGGCACAAGGAATTGGATCTGAGTCGAGGACCTGGCGCCCTCTCCTATTTCTTTTTGATTCTCTTTCAGCATAGTTGGAACCCCGACCCTCGCGACTAGTTAGCCCATTAGGCCGATAGTTACCAGCCGGCAAAATATTTAGTACAACTTTCGCCAAAAGGTAAGGCCGACCGTCTATCTTCCCTTACAAGATGAGTATTCCCAGTTCAAAGATATAAAGGATGGAGTGTCTCAAGGCAGCGTTTTGGGCCCAGTGCTTTATGTACTGTATACGAATGATACTTATATCAACAGAAAACAACGTTACCATGGCCACCTTTGCAAATGACACGACAATATTAACGGTTGAGAGAGAAATAAACAGCAGCACTAAAAAATTGCAAAGTGGTTGTGATAAAATAACTGACTAGACCCTTGACTGGCGAATCAAATTAAACGAATTAAAATCTCCACACATAATTTTTACTAACAAAATAACACAGGGGCAACACAAATTAACATGAATGGTACTGTAATACCGTACGCTGATACAGGGAAATACCTTGGAATGATTGTGGAAACAAAGTTGAAATGGAAAGAGCACGTGAAAAAGAAGGCAGAACGCTTCATAAAATATAAGAAAATGTACTGGTTGATAGGTAGAAGTTTCCAGTTAGCTATATTTAATAAAGTTTCGTTATATAATCAGATGCTAAAACCGTATTGACTGTATGGAATACAGCACTATATGAAAAACCATACAAACATTTCAAAATAAGATGATGTTTAATATTGCAGCGATATTCGTTAACACAATCTCTTAAACACCAATGAGTGAATATTAGGTTTTAAACATTACTCACAGTAATAAAAAAATCTAAACACATTGTTATAATTTTCTTAGTTCTGCAGTTATTTAAACCAAATTTGATACACAGTACACTTGAATAGGATCCCTTAAAATGTGATATTATTGAGCTCTACAATTAACCAGTGGTGCAAGTATGGGTAATCATTGCCATAAACTGCACACAAAGAAATAGTAACACCTTGTAGAATATTTAAAGCGATCTTATAATTTCAAGGTAAGTCATTTAATTCTAGACAAAAAGTGTTTTTTCGATTTTTTTTGCTATCTCTCATAGTTTCTTGGTAAATTTGATTTTTCTAATTTATTTCAACCAGTAACTTTTCCTCAGAAAAATCATCCCTTGGCGGCGATGTCTTGTCTTTTCTTAAAATTCAGGATTTATTGAAATGTCAGGGCATTTCTTTCAAGCAATTTTTGTACTGAATTACAAGTAATTTTGTTGTAACGAAAAAGTGGTTTGTTGTACTGATTCTAATACCTTGGAAATATCAAGAAATCTGTCATCCCTATTCCAATCACAATATGTTGACATTTAGCTGCGTGACACTGACGATTATTAAATAATTTAAAACTCTTCTCGGACCTCACCTTATTGATGCTCTTGGCAGTTTTACACTTTTTTCTGAGCAAACAATAGTGGCTGGCATTTTTGAAAATCGGTAAAATAAATTAGAAAAATTAAATTTACCAATAAACAGTGGGAGACAGCAAAAAATAGAAGAGAGACTTTATGTCTAGAATAAAATCAAATCTCTTTTAATTTTATACAAGTGTTACTGCTTTTTTGTTAAATTAATGGTTATCGATTACCCACATTGATTAATTGTAGAGCTTGATCATACTATGTTTTAAGAGATCCTATGAAAGTTTACTGTGTATAAAATTTAGCTTAAATAGCTGCACTAATAAGTAAATTATATGAAAAGGACTATATTTTTTGGAAAATTCTATGAAAACGAAGAATTTTTAGACACACATATATGAACTTTTTTAAATGGCTAAGGATTACCACCCTGAATTATTTTAACATATTTAAGATACACACCGTATACAGTATGTCCTTAGATTGAGTTTACAAGGGGGAAAACTTTTTTATTTTTTATTTTTCGTAGAAAAGTCATTCTTGATAAAAGTTTTTGCTTCTTATAAAAACCACAGTACCATGGATAAATTTGAAATTTTATATACGGGCTATTTAAACATTAAGAAAATATAAAAATAGTTAAGGAGATAAGTACCTTTAATTTTGACTTTATACGAAAATATTGTAGGAAAAATTGTTTATAATGAAAGAATAAGTCTAAATGCAAAATTTAAGCTTCATACTACAAGGGCAATATGCATTTTTAAGTTTTAAGCAAAGCAAAAATCACAGTGCTGTCAGATGTATTACCATTATTGCCACAATAAATAATTATTATTACTATTATTATTATTATTATTAAAATGGGTAAATATCGAAGGGATGTCATTTGCATAGTCATTTAATTTTAGTTTTTTGGATTAAGTTTAAGGGAAAGATTTTTTTATTAATTTTACTACAAAATGTCAAAGGAAAATAGTAGTTTGTATACTAAGGCACTGAAGTTTAGCTTTTTATCAAATGTGGATTTAGTTGCCTAGGCCCGTAGGGGACATATTTAATGTATCTGTAAGCAGCAGTATTTTTCCTAGTAACTTAAAGAAAGCAGTAGTCTCTTCAATCTTCAAGGGTGGAAAGACGAGCGTTTGCGGAAATTATAGACCAGTGGCTTTGCTATCAATAATTTTAAAGGTTTTTGAAAAGATCATGTGTAAAAGGTTATTACAATTCTTGGACAAACAAAATTATTTTTATGAAAATCAGTATGGGTTTCTGCAAAACAGAGGTACGGAGATAACTCTCATTAAATTTACAAATTTAGTTATAAAATCTATTGACCGAGGAAATAGTGTAACAGGCCCATTTCTGGATATAAGGAAAGCCTTTGACACTGTACCATTTGATATACTTATGGAAAAACTATACGCTGCGGGAATTAGAGGTAATATACATAAGTGCCTAAATTCATTTTTAACAGGCCGTGAACAATGTACAAAGGTAGGAACCCCGTACATCAATTTTAAGGCGATCTCTCGTGGTGTTTCCCAGGGCTATGTCTTGGGTCCCATTTTATTTCTTGTTGCGATAAATAATCTTTGCTCAGGCCCATTTAAGGGGGCAATTTTCACATTTGCGGACGATACTGCACTAGTGTATGCAAACCGAGATAGTAATACAAATTACAGTGACATGGTACACGACATAAGTCTATTGCATAATTGGTTTAGTTATAACAGATTTTCTATTAACATTAATAAAACAAAATATATTAATTTTCATCTAAAGCATAAGAAAATATTTTCTCAAAATCCAAAATTTCATTTATCTTTAATTTGTGAAGAAAACTGTACTCGCCGAGAAATTGCACAAAAAAATAAAATTAAATATTTAGGAATCATATTAGAAGAAAATTTGTCTTGCAAACACCATGTTAGTTCACTTTTGCAAAGATTATAATTTATTAAGTATAGATTTTATTTTGTTAGAAACGTATTTCCGAAATATATCTCGCGGATGATGTACCTAGCTCTAGTTGAACCCTTACTGAATTATGGGATTTTTATCTGAGGGGGGGGGGAACTTACAACACAGCTATCAATCCGCTGACTGTAATTCAAAAATCTTTCATTTTTCAGTTTCAAAAATACTCCAGTTTGCGATCAAAATAGGAAATTTATAAAGTTGCATTCTTTTACAAACTCGCAGAGATCTTTTAGCTACTTGGCACCTAACATTTATAATAACATTTCAAGTGAAGTAAAAAAACTAGACCTTATATGTTTATAAAAAAATTTAAAACGTATTTCATAAACCTCCCTGAAATATCAAAACATCTGCTCAGGGGAATTCAGTAATGTTTCTTTTTCGATGTGAATTATAATTAATTTATGTAACTAGAGTAGATCTGGGTCATGTTTATGCGAGTTTGTAAGTGTAGATAAGATTTGCGCTTGATCTAGCCAATAATTTCACTGTAAATTACAACACACCGATTCTACGTACAGCTTGGGGCCATGTAGAACGGTTTATTTATTGAAAAAAAAATTGAAGTGAATTTAAATTTAATATAACAATGTCACACTAACATCTGATACTGACTCATAATTTATTTTTATTTTTGTTATGGTTTTATTAAGTATATACTTCACCTCAAGGAAATAGAACACTTTTTGATTTATTATTTCCAAAAAGCTTTATCTTAGTGAAATGTAGTTAGTTTTCATATATCTATTTATCCTAATCTTATGTGTTTTCATGATAACAATTTTAGGTTATATTATTTTTAAACAATTATGTATTCTTTTAAGCAATAAAATTGATTATTATTATTATTAAATAAACCACATGAGGGATAAAAAAGAACTTCAGTGCCGAGGAGTACATTATGTTTGTTTGAAATCGAGAAACCGTGAAATTACAACATTTTAACCAACTTTTGTAGGTTATGTTAACATCGGTTGACGTTTACCTATCGCCTGCCGCCTACAAAAAGTCGTAAAACAATGGAAGACTTCACTGCCGATTTCTCGTGCTTTAATAATGATTTCGAGGTAATTCACTCCCATTAAAATTGTTTCTGGCTACAGGTCTCCAGCATCTGCATGGCTTTATATTGCAATGGTTTAATGCCCACAGCAATTCTGGTTGCCTAACTAAGGCATAAAAATGAAATAATAATTCAAATAGACACAGAATTAAAATTTTGTTTACAGTATATAACAATAATAAATGCTCATGATATGAGTAGCAGTAACTATAATTTGATTGAGAAATGTTCGCATTAGATAAAGCAGAATCAAAAGGGTTACATTTAACGTTTTATTCATAATGGATGTTCGTAATGGCAAACGCACTTTAACTTATGTGAATCACAGATTTGATTTGGTAACGTCAATACAATAATGTGAATTTAACATGACACAGAGATGTTTTGTGGTGTTACAAAAATTATATGTGCGTTAAGAGTTAACGTTTATGAAGCCAACAATCGGCAAGACAGCTGACGGGTAAGAAGTTAGTGCAAGGAAAAATAGAATGCGAAGTAGCAAGAAACAGCAACCTATAAAAAGAAAAACAATAGTGAAGTGCTAATAAGAATTCGTGAACAACAGTGCATTTAATACTAATAGCGAAAAGCAAAGAACTGTGAAGTTATAAAGGGCTACGATTAAAATTTATTGAAAGTAGAAACATTATATCAAAACTTACGTTCAAAACAATTGTAAAATTAGTTGCTAGGACACCAGATATTCAATTGTTATTATTTACGACCCAAGCCATTAAATAAAGTAGGTGTTGTTAAGCTTGGCTCCCAGAGAGTTGTAATTTAGTCCAAAAGTGTTTTATTTTGATCACCAGTCCGCAGAGTGCAGTTGTGTAAAGCTTCTTCTTGTTTAAAACTTCCGATGAAGATGGAGAAGCTCTGCAAGAACTGACCAAGTGCGTCCTACATCGAGGTCACTTTTTGGGCAGTTTTCGAATAGTTTGAAGCATCGGCCAGCTGAAATTTTATGTGCATAATGTAGAGGAACCCTTCAGTGAGTCTTAACTACAGGAAGCAGAAGCCAGGAATAATCCAGATTCGGGGAATCGCCGTGGCGTCCTTTGATTGTGTAAAACAGCAACAAAGCTCACATTTCGAAGTAAATTTGACCAGCAACGGGAGCTCGAGAGGTCTTGAAACTCGTGTTACACCTGGATGAGATATTGGACGAGGTACTGAATGTGATCCTAGTTCGCAGAATCGTTGCAGAGGGTTTTAATCGAGGTAGCGTCCTTTGATTTTGCGCATTGGCGTCAAGAGTTGGAGCAGATTTGCCGGAAACAGAACAATTGCCAATCAGCGCGGCCCTGCGTCACGGAAACAAACAGGTTAGCTACTATTACGTCATAATTATTTGTATTGCATTTACCAGAGGCTTTTTTCTCAATTGTTGGCGTTTTCAATTCAATTACGCTATTTTTTATACGAACGTACCATCTCAATTTTAGAGGTTAGCTGTCATTTGCAAGAAGGTCGGGTGTTTGCCATACATGTTAATAAGTCCTACTCAACAGTAATGGTAATACTGAGTGTAAAAATCTAACCCCGCGGATTCAAGAGTTTTCTCATGCCAGCCAGAGCAATATATTTAAATGTTTCTTAGTTTTTAAGTCAGGTCCATCTGGTAGATCATCTGTTGGTGTTTTTACACAAACATGTTGAATGTCTTAACAATCGCAAAATAATTAAATATCTATACGAATTTCTAATTTGTTTTCAAGGAGTGGTTAATAAAGAAATTATTAAATTATTATTAATTAAATCGTTAATGCCTGATCACCTCGAAAGTGTATCAGTCTATGCAAGATAAGGAGAGCCAGCATGGAGATTTCGTTAATAGCGGCGTTTGTAAACTGCAGCGGATCATTAGTGAGGGTACGTAAACTGCAGCGGGCACCGTCCAAGTAGTTTTTGGGGACGTATGTAAACTGCAGCGGAGTCATAAAATTAACATTAACATTAAGCGACAACTAATCACATTATTTCTCCTCACACTTTATTCTGTCTTGGGACTGACGAAATATACATATAAAATATATATTCGGCGTGTTTAAAAATGATGGAAAAGCTTACTTCCACTTTTTTTTAGACAAATAATATGCAAGTATTTTTGTGTTTTAGATATTTGTTGGTGATGTCTGTTGTTTGAAGCAGATTGCTGTCGACTTCGGGCATTCTTCCAAGCTCAGTGCAGCAGAGCTTCGCTGGACCGCAGAACAAGTCATCTTCGGCTTTCCTCTTGCAGGATGCTGTGAAGATCTGTTTCTGGATCTTCCTCGCGTCAATGTTGTGGTTGTGCCTACCATCCTCTCTTGAAATAGCAGGATCGGCTCCGTTGTAGAGGATATACAGCTTTGCTGTGCAACATCGCACCGTGCAACACCACTTTTCTTCACCCGAAGACTTCAAAGTTTCCTTTTTATAAAACTTGCAGCCGTCTGCTAATAGCAGTTTCCTGCCGCGCTCGTTCTCAACTACCATTACTTTATCCATTTTAGCGTAGGAACGTTCGGTTTCGTTGCTGAATGAATAGTGAGAATTTCTTGCAACAGTTCGTCTATTTATTAACACATCTTCAAAATGGAATACCATAAATTTTACAGTATGAAATTGCATCATTAGGCGTTGATTAGATCATGGTAATAACACGGCGCCCGTCATTAACATGAACCCCCTGCAATTTACATACTTTTTGGATATGCTACCTGGCTATTACATGCTAATGAGGATTAAGCCGCTGCAGTTTACGTACGTCCGTTAATAGTAATGATACAAATTTGGTTAAATGGGGAAAACGTTGTTGTAATTAAAGGATTAACAAAATGACGCCTAGAAAGCATTCATATAATGTTTCGTTTTTGAGATATATTCAAAAACTAAATTTTTGAATTTCCTATTCAACTTTTTTTGCGTTAATATTAGAGTTAGAGTAAAACTGACAAAACTTATTGATATCAACTTTTCATCGACTTAAAGATTAAGTTATTTAGTGTTTTATCTGACATTTCGTCTTCGAGAAACCATTATCAAGTCCTCTTTATTCCGAATTCAACAATATATCACACATTATGGTTTAATTACATTTCGAGTCTTTTTTGATCACCATTAGCAACTTTTTGGATACGGTCCTGTGTTCTAAAGCATTTCATACGTTGTTTCAGCTTTTGCAATATAAAGATAGAAATAATAAGCCATTAATAGGTAGCAAAAAGTGAATGCTGATTACTTTAAGTAAGGTAGTTTTAAACATTGGTAAAGGTGTACATTTCGATGAACCAAAAACATACTGAATTTGCAGCCGCGTCAGATTTCCGCCGGCGCCGCCTTCTTGGTATTTTTTTGTAAAGTGGTTATTATCAAAAAGAAATAGCATAAAATGTGCTACAATTAACGTCTTATACATTTTTATAATGGAATCAATAGCTTCGATAAAACAGCTTAGATGCTTAGAAGGTGAGATATTTTCTTTCGTAGCTAGAAAAAGTGCATTTTTCATACTTATCCCATTCATTTTCAGTTTTTTTATTAAGTGTGAGTATTTGTACCTCCTGCATTTCACGTCACATTATCAAATGCCATATCTCGCTAGAAATTGGTGCGATCTGGTTGTCAAAGGTACTGTTGCCACCAAGAAAAACGGGTACACCTAAATAATCATACTCACAATATTTTAATATTTTAATACCGTTTAAACCGTTCCTTGCCCCTAAACTACAGTTACCTGTATTGCAGGATTGTTTAAAACTCCTAAATTACAGTTACCTGTAATTTTGGTGCCATATTATGCAAATTACAAATAAAAACGATATTGTTATATATAAATAACTAAATTTATAAACAGAGAAAGCATTCAAACAAAAATTATACTAATACCTTGTAATGTCGCCAGGGTTTGCAATTACAGCTTGCAATTTATTTGTCATGAAAGTTACGAAATTTCTGATAAATTCCAAAAATAAGTAGTTTTTTTTTTACATTAAACTGCGCGGCAATCGCTCTTATTGGCACTTCTCTCATTATCCTATTGACAATTTGTTTTTTTTCGAAATCATTCAAATGTCGGGGCATGTTTTCAGATAACCTATTTTCAGCGTTTGATGATAGGGAAACATGTGACAGTTAATTTAAATGCGCAGGTTGCTAAGGTATTATTTTAGAAGTTGCGTTTACATTAGCAAAAAAGGTGTACCCGTTGTTTTTAGCGATAACCGTACATGACAACTATTTTCGCAACATCGCAAGGAAAAAATGCTTCCACTTAGTATTGTTAATTCGAACATCAAACTACACACTCACTTGATCGTAATTGATTCACTGCTTATCTTTCAGAGACTGCATTAGAAAACAATCAAACAAGAACCTTCGACAATATTCACTACTGGCTAGCTCCTTACCCATTATCTTTATTTACTGAAGATGTAATGCGAAAACAGCTAAATATTCGTTATACAAAGCTTTCGTTTTACTTCAGGAAAAGCTCAGCTTTGAAAGCATCGTCTTTGTGGTTGATGGAGGACATTTACTGAACAAAGTTGTGTGGTTTCGCAACGTATCATTCGCTTTAATTAGTACAAACGGTATATATATATATATATATATATATATATATATATATATATATATATTGTTATCATACATGCGGCAGTGTAATCAATTTCAGTAAAGAAATATTTAAAACGAATAAGTTTGGAAGATTGATATAATTAAATCTTGATGGGTGTTAAATTTTAAACATTATTAATACATTTAATTGAGACAATGAGAGAGGAGATTTTGATATTAATTGAATATACTAATTTAATAGTTACAGAAAATTTTAATAAAATACAAGCCAATGTAACGATTGGCAAATGTGTTATAATGATAATGTTAATTATTAAGTTGTAATAATATATAATTTAAAATATGGTAAGGTGCAGTAAGAATTGTATCCAACAAGAACAAGTTTTTGTTTAAGGGTAGTTATATAAATAAACTCGAAGAAAGAGATATAACATATTTTGAAATGTAATTTTGACTAAATAAAAATGGAAATTGGTGCATAATTTGTATAGTTGTTTGGTTTACATACAAATATAAATGCTATAAATAAATCTACTAGGTATTAAAAATGGAGCCTAAACATTAATATTATAAAATACTCACAATCGGTGAAGGGATTGTTAAGTGCTGCGAATTACATTAAAGGAACTAGAGAACGACACAATTGGATAGAATTGAATTTATTGACTAGCGTGTAGCATAATTACATGTTCATATTTGACATTGGTGGTTGCATCGTAATAAATTAATTCAACTAGAACGAGATTTGTGATGGTGCTACCAGAATTGGACCACTCCAGAGGAGATTGCAGAGTACCGAAGGATATCTAAGAAAGAAACAAGATAAGAGATGTTGCAGTTATAAACCTGAAACTTACCATGTTTGGTTGGAGTTGAAGCTGACGTTTGATAGAGGGATTTCAGCCAGAATCAGCAGGGTATTGGAGTTGGTTGACAGGTGTAGGCTGTAGGTGTCAAACGAGGACAACATTGGGATCTTTTGGAAGCAGGAGGCACTGGTGTACGGAATTGTGCGAGTTAAGCTGAATAAGTGACAAGGTTTGTTAGTAATTAATATTAAAACATTTTGAATAAAGATCAATCAGTGAAATGCAATAATACAAAGCAATATTTAATTTAATGAATTGATGAATGTAAAAATGCAATTGTCAATACCTGGCTTGATGAGTTTTGAAAATCGGTTTGACAGCAAATGTCATTAACTGTAATATTAAAATTCAATTAATAGAGATCTTGATTTGGCGAACCACCAGAGATAAGAGAACTTGATTTTAAAAAAAGAGTTATTATCTAATTAGAAAGGGCATTGCATTAATGAAGGGCTAGTTTAAAGTGGTGCATTACATTTCATAAAATATATGGATAGTCCAATGTGTAGCTTTATATAGCCATATACATAAAAATATATATATACAGGCACTACAAATTAAACGCAGTTATCGTTCTGAATGACTATTTTATCAAAGAGTAATATGGCGGCACCTTGATTTTGTGATAGCTGTCAGTGAAATTGTGATTGATCTAATTAAAACCACGAATTAAACCGCTGATTAAATGCACTAATCAAATTACCTAATTAAACCGCCAATTAAATGCTCTAATTAATTGACCCAATTAAATCCGCGAATTAAATTACACATATACATATGAAGTTTGACTGATTGATAGCCGTCGACTATCTTTGTTTTATCTCTGGCGCACAAATGTCCGCCTTCTATTCTACTTTCTCGCGCTGACCGTTGTAGCTTCTTTCTTGCACCCATGAGTTTTATTTAATTTTAAAAATCTTTGGTTCAAGCTGGATTCGAACCGTGCACCTTTGTGCTAGCAGTCTGAATGCTTTACTACAGAGCTAAAAAGCCATAGTGTGCTTAAGGGGTACAAACACTAAGCCATTTGCGCAGCTGGTTTTTCAAAATTTATTGAATAAACTAACATTTTGCAATATTAAGTTCCGTTTCTAAATGAAATGAATAAGTTGCTTATATAGACCGTGTTATCGATTTAATTGGTCAGGTAAAACCAAATGTTTTAATCCGACATTTATTGAATTTATAACTGGGAGAAATTACCTTTTTGCTAGAATAAAACGTTTGTCGGCCTCAATATTTCCATAATTAAAATTACGTCGATATGTTCTAATGATGCTATCAATTCCAAATTATTTTTATGTAGATAGCTTCTATTGATGTTATCAATTCGAAAATTATGTATGTATCGCCTCGCGTTCGACCGACATGTTGTATCTTGTCTCTGTAATGCTTTGTCCGGCGCTGGATTTATCTTCGTCACATTCACTGGAAGGTTTACGTTCTCTATTTTGCACGTTCTAAAAGAGCGTATTTATTTTTTACGACGATCTGTTGAAAACTTTGAATATATAAATAAATAAACTTTTTATTTAAACACTGTTAGTGATTCATCAAAACCAACCTCTAGACGTAATTTGAAATTGAATTGAAATTTCCGTGTATTTTAATTTGTTGTGTTATTTCGAAATTCGCGTATTTAATTTTAAAAATTTTGGTATAATTGCAGTTCACAATTAAAAAACTGCATTTTTTGACTATATTTATTACTACTTTTAATTTAATTCATTTCTTGCAAGTGTTTAAACATATTAGGTATGCCTTAGATTATATTGCTGTACTTTCGTGTTTTTATTCAAAATCGTATGTAGATGTTTTTTGTGACTGATCGTTATTTGAACACTAATTAGTTTCATTCTGTTTTCGTAAGTAACTTTGTTTTAAATATTTAATGATTTCTAATTACGCTGTGCTATTTTTGTTTTAATTTATGAAATCGTAGTTGATTTTCGATTGTGTTACACGAACTTGATCGCTTGTCGCTGTAAAAAATCCTGTCGCTGCATGTTTGCGGACCCAGGCTTTTAAAAGCATCTCCCCGAGCCGGGTTTTTACAAGATTTAGTTTGTATATTAATCATTTAAATTTGTTAATAATTCGGGGTTATATCAGTACAACCCAGCGGATCTAGACTGGGAAGTCGATAAACATCCCTCAAGCCAAGTTAGAAGATATCGTGACAAAGGCTGCATGGAACTGGGAAGGCAGTTTCACGAACGATATCTTCAGAGTTCGGACTCCGGCGAGGGTTGACCTTCTTTCCCGATCACTCGTGGGAACATGGATGATGGAAATTTCATTTTAAAAACAAAAGAAAAACCAAAAAACAACTTTCTCCCTAGGGGTCAACTCCAGGGATCGGCTGGAGAATCTTGGATGGATCCAGCCGAATACAGAAAATTGTCGGGCGCTGCAAAGCGAAAATTGAAGCGCCAACGACTGCAAGAGGCAGGAACCGGGAGCAGAGGCACCGGGACAGTACCAAGCAGTCAGCCGCAACCAGGGCCTTCAGGAACCAGGGCATTCGCAAAAAAAATGGAACAACGTTGAGAGAGGGTCAAAAAGGAACCGATCCGAAGGAAGTACCCCAAAACAACAGAGAAAAAGGAGCAGGGTGGAAGAACCTGCTCGTAGCTACAAAGATGCCCTCACTGGGGAGAAAATGGTAATCTGCTAGAGGGATACCCAGATAAGAGCATAAATGTTGAGCAGGCAGGGCTGATTAGAACCTACCTACTCAAAAAAATCGATGAAATTGAGGATGGGGGGAATGTACCCCACCCGAGATTTCTCAAGGTACGCCACGGCAGGGCAAGACTTAACGTGACCTGCGCGGACCTCGAAACCAGAACGTGGCTGGAAACGATAATAAAAGGTTGTATACCATGGGAAGGGGCGAAACTGGTGCTCAGGGAGGCCAAAGACGTCTCTAAACTAGTATATACCCTAGCATGGAATCCAGGACCAGTACTAAAAGCCGAAACTATTCTTCACAGGTTGCAGAAACAAAACAAAGGACTTTCTACAAAGACCTCGCAGGTGACGGACTTCAAGCCGGACCCCAAGGGACAGCAGGTAGTCATAGTCATGTCAGAACAGTCCTGTACTCAGCTACAGGACGTTGACTACAGGCCTTCCTAAACTTATCCCCGGTATCTTTTAAGAAACTGGGTAAGAAGAACGAGGAAGACGAGAAGAAAGAATGACAGGCAGAAGAAGAAGGACTTTCTCAGGCGATGCAAGTGGAGGGATCTTTGGAACCTTCACTTTCGCACTCGCCAGAGGAAATGGAGGCAGAGGGACCTCAGCAACCTCTACCAACAGAAGAACCACAGGCGGAAAAAACTTTAGAACCTCCAGGTGAAAGAAGGGGAAGGGTCTAAGGAACCTCCCTCTTCTTAAACCCAAAAAAATTTAAGTACAAGTTACAATAAAGCTAAAACTGCTACAGGTAAATATACACCATTGTAAGAACGTATTGGCGGTCTTACAGGCTTATGCCATCAAAAATAATATAGATATTATATTAATTTAAGAACCTTGAATTAAGGGTAATAAAATAATGGGACTAGGGATGACAAGTGCTGGACTCTGCACAGCTCCGATAAAGTCATGCCTAGAACCTGCATACTTGCTAAATCAAATTTGAATCTAATCACATTAAGAGATCTTTCTTGTAGGGATCTTGTGGCAGTCAAAACCAAAATAGCTATGGAAGGGAACGAGAGGGAACTCATTATCGAATCCGTATACCTCCCATATGACCAGCTAGGCGATCCACCCACTCCCGAGGTGAGGAAGCTAGTATTACACTGCAGAGGGGTAAATCTGCAGCTACTACTAGGATGTGATGCAAACGCTCACCACATAGCGTGGGGAAGCAATAACACCAACCCCAGAAGCGAGTCACTCCTTGATTTCGTTTTAGAAAGTAGGCTCTTGACAATGAACCTAGGCAATGAACCAATATTTGTAACTAGTGTTAGAATGGAGGTCATTGATATAAATGTAGCCACCACAGCTATGGCAAACATGGTAGAAAAATGGTATGTATCTGAAGAGCCATCGCTCTCGGACCACAGATACATCAGATATGACATCAAAACACCGGTGCTAACCGACCTGGAGTACAGGAATTCCAGAAACTGCAACTGGGGCTCATATAAAGAGAAATAATGGTAGACGCCATCACTGAATCACTGATAAATGCCTTCAAATCGAGTTGTACTGCAACTTCTAGAAGGTCAACCAGGGATGTTCCATGGTGGAACGGTGGACTTTCAGAGCTGCGGGTGGAGACAAAAAGGCTATTTAACAAAGCAAAAAGGACAGGGAGGTGGGAACCTTATAACGAAGCCCTTACAAAATACAATAACGAAGTGAGGAAAACAAAATGATCCTCATGGAGGGAGTACTGCAAGGGAGTCGACAAGACACTAGAATGTGCAAAACTCCAAAAAGCGCTAGCGAAAGACAGACCGCAAATAGAGGGAACACTGAAAAAACCTGAAGTAGGATACACGGAACCTGAGAAAGGAACACTGGCAGTTCTATTACAGGTTCATTTCCCAGGCAGCATACTATTACAGGAAGATAACACCAGTGATTACGGTGTAGAAATACCTTTACGCAGGGCCACACAAGAGAATTGGAAGACAGCACATCAAGTGATAAACATAACTAAACTTCAATGGGCACTACACAGTTTTGAACCATTTAAAGCTTCAGGTTGAGACGGGATCTACCCAGCTCTACTCACTCAGAGCTGGGGTGAATTATCCACCCGTCTATGTGCAATGCTAAGGGCAAGTCTGGCCCTAGGTTAAATACCAACAACCTGGAGAGAAGTGAGAGTGGTATTTATACCAAAGCCGGGAAAGGAAAGCTATGCCCAGGCTAAATCTTACCGACCAATAAGTCTGACGTCATTTATTCTGAAGACTCTGGAAAAGTTAATTGACAGGTATATACGGGACGAAGTATAGTCGACCGCACGGCTAGTTGGCTCGCCTCGGGCTCGCCAGTAGCTGCAAAGTACTAATACCTTAAATCTTTTAGGATTAACTACAACTTAACAGGTGAAGTATGCAGGGGATCGCAGTTCCAGGGCCGGCCGGGCGTTCGACGTCCGAAGTTATGTATTGAAAACACTATTAAAGATAATTATGACTTTCTGTTTTGAATGCAACGGTATTTCATAGGAATCTATAAATCATGCTAATTAAAGTTCCGTCTCCTTAAAAATGCATTAAAGTTAGTTCAGGATATAATTATTTATATACACAGCGTTAAAAGTAAATTATAAAAGGGTGAAAGTTTTATTTGGTTTGGAAATTGGACCTGGTGGTATATAATACTAAACTTTCGCTAATTATGCTAATTATAGTAATTAGAACTGCAATAAGCCCTATATATAAATAGGGTATTCTTGTAGTTTTAAATAGTTCAGATTGTTATTCCTCCTGGAATATTAAATGTATTAGTGGTTTTGAAACATGGCTTTTTGGAGACCGTTCGAGGATACCGATATGGAGGTTGTTGATGCTGTACAAGAAGATGTGCAAAATAGCGATAGTAATTCGTTAAGAGGTTAGTAATACTTACTTTTAATTACATTTTAAATTCTGGTATAATAATTACGTTATTTCTTCTATTCGTTAATAGAAAATTTCAACACTTTGGAATCTTCTTCTGAAGATGAATTTGTTTTAAATAACAAAGATCTGCCACTTCATTCCCAGCAAATGTTATTGAATATATATGAGGTTTTAAAGAAGGAGATGTTGGAACACACAGATGCTGTAATAAGAATTTCCGAGCTGACTGGTGTTTCACAAACGACAATCCGCCGAATTGTAGCGGTAGGTAAACCTACAGACCATACCCAAAACCGAAAAAAAAATTGCATTGGTAAACTACGTCATATTGATAACGCAACGAAGGAGGTTGTACGGCAGAAGGTATACAATTTGTATAAATCAAAACAAGTTCCAACTCTTGCATTGTTACAAGAAAAACTTCAGCAAGACGAAGTGGAGTAACCATACAAAGACGAACGTACATTATCAAAATTATTACACGAGTTAGGATTTCGTTTTAAACAATTAAACAAACGTTCGGTAATTATGGAATGTAGCAGAATAGTGGCTCTTCGATCAGCATACTTGTCGGAATTGAAAAGGTATAGATAGGTATAGACATTCCAGAAAAAAATCCCAAAAAAGAAGTGCTACTTGATCTGATAAAGAAGAAAAATATTAAAGTAACATACGTTACTGATGAACTTGCTCGGCAACATGAACATACAGTCTTGAGACTCCCACCTTACTATTGCATATTTAACCCTATTGAACTTGTGTGGGGTTCATTAAAATCTCGTATCAGAAAACAGAACAGAACTCCAACCCTTAGTAAAACTATTATTCCACTTATACGTCATGTAGTGGACGAACTAAAGGCCACTGATATTTGGAAAAACTGTGTCGACCATGTTATCAAACTAGAAAATTCTTATTTTATACTGCCCCCCGTAAAACCACTGATTATTTCTTTGGTTAACAGCAGTTCAGAAAATGACACAGGATTTAATGACTTTGATGAGGATTAGTTTACTTTTTTTATAGTACTAGCTTGTAAGTGTTTAGTCGATATTTTGTAACTTATGTAGTATTATAAATTAACTTAAATAAATGGTAGGAAATAAATGTGATATTTCTAATTCAATTTGATTATTTTACAAATTGATTTATAAACAAACTTGGTGCGTCTGTATGTAGTACATATTTTTTATTGTTTAAATATAAATGTATAAGTTTAGTCAGTGTTTTATTTAAAAGTTTGGGTTTTAAATTTTTCGTAAAATATTCTTAAATACTGCCCATTACTGGCTCACCCGAGTTGGCACTGAACAAGAGGATTAACGCGTTCGACAAGTGCTTAGTATTATATTTGCAGCCTGAGGCGCTGCCAATTGGTCGTGCTGTCCACTATACTGGTAATTATTCCATTACATAGATACCAATATGCCTAACAATCAGGAAAATCCTGCGAACTGGCTATACATGAATTAGTCAGTAAGGGGGAAAAAACTATACAATCTAAAGACTTTGGCCTAGAAGCATTTCTGGATATCGAAGGTGCTTTTGACAACACCTCGTTCGACTCAATTCATCTAGCCTTGAATAGCAGGGAAATAAATGACACCCTGAGCAGATGGATAATAAACATGCTTAAAAGCGGAGTCATAACCACTTCTCTTCACAAGACAACCGTGAAAGTGTCGGTGACCAGAGGGTGCCCACTAGGAGGGGTATTGTCACCTCTGCTGTGGAACCTCGTAGTGGATAACCTTCTACGGGAACTAGAGGAGAGGGGCTTATACACACAGGGCTACGCTGACGACATCACCATCTACATACATAGAAAATCTGAGGGCGTAGTATACGAAAGAATGCAATTTACCCTTAACATTGTGGAAAGATGGTGTGAAGCCAAGGGACTATCGGTTAATCCGAAAAAGACCTCGCTTCTGTCAATCACAATAAGGAAGAAAACCAAGTATGGGAACTTAATACTATACGGGAAAGAATTACAGGTGGTGGAGAAGGTAAAATATGTGGGTGTGATTTTAGACACCAAATTGCCATTCAAACACCATATGGAACATGTTACAAGCATTCTGGACCTGCAGAAGATTGTTGGAAAAAACATGGGGACTGTCACCAAAAATGGTATACTGGCTCATCACAAGAGTCATTATACCGACGATAACCTATGCAGCCTTGGTATGGTGGTACAAGGCAAGCAATATTAAAAATAAAAACTGGCTCAGCAAAATACAAAGAATGGCCTGTATTGGAGTAACGGGGGCAATGTCAACAGCCCCGACAGCCGCATTAAAAGCCCTGTCAAACTTTTCCCCATTACACCTAAGGGTAGAGGCGAGATTAGGGGCATGCAGTCTGAAGATATAAGGGTATGATCGCTATCCTGGACATCGGGGATACCATCCCGAAATCTTTATTTGATTACGTGAAAACCTCATCCTGCAGATGAAGCCCGACAAAATAAAGACATCTTATCAGTTCCAAAAACCGTTCGAAGTATATCTTCCAGAGCGAGAAGAGTGGAACGAGGAAGAAGTCCTAACCAAACTAAAGAGAGAAGTCTGGTACACAGACGGATCAAGAACAGCAAATGGAACAGGTCTGGGCATTTATGGCACGGGACCAGGAAATCCAATAAGCATAAACCTGGAACAATACTCAACAGTATTCCAGACCGAGGTAACAGCAATTCTAACCTGCGGCCAATTAATGGTGCAGAGATCCTACAAAGGCAGGAGAATACATATCCTGACGGACAGCCAATCAGCTTTTAAAGCGCTGTCATCCAACCAGTTCAACTCAGAACTGGTATATAAATGTCACAGAGAACTGGTTCAATTGGGAGAACACAGCACACTCAGCCTGTTGTGGGTCGAAGATCACCAGGGAATAATAGGTAACGAAAAAGCAGATAACTTAGCAAAATCAGCCAGTACAATCCAGCTGATAGGACCAGAGCCTACCTGCAACATAGCTTATAGCATGACCAGGGAGCAAACTAAAAGCTGGTTACGAGATAAACATCGCAAATTCTGGCACGACTACCTTAAAGCAAAGCACTCCAGAAACTTCATAGGGGAACTGTCCAAGAAAGCGACACTGGCACTCCTGGAAAATAGAAAGGAGAAAACAAAACTCATAACAAGAATAACTACAGGACACTGTTATATGAACAAACATATGCACACAATAGGGGTGGCAACAAACACAGACTGTAGATTCTGTGAAGAGGAGGACGAGACTCCAATCCACTGGATATGCTAGTGCGAGGAACTCATAACTCTGCGACATAAACACTTTGAGGAAACAATAATCGAACCCGAACTGCTAATAAACACTCTACTAAATGCACTAGTAAGCTTTTTTGAGGACATCGGAATACCTCTGTGAGGCAAGGTGAAGCACTGGTATGTGCACAATAGGATTTTTAGGCCGCAGTGCAAAAAGGGGGACCAACCGAACCAGAAGTATATATAATATATCATTACATCGCCTATTTTGTAATATTTTTTAGTTTCTTTTATTTCAGTATAATTTCATAGAATTTTCACAATCATATTATAGTAACGTATTATAATTTTAATTAGATTTCGTATTTTCATTTTTTTAAATATAACTCGACAGTGGAATTTTTTCGGCATGTAGAAACTTTTATATCATTTTAATTTTAAACTTTGGTTGCTCCTGAAATGACGCTGCCTCCGTAGGTACAAAACTATTATTGCAATTTCAGGTTTTAAAATATTTCGAGGGGTATAATCTTTAAACCTTTATTTAAAAAAGTATCGGTTACAAAACATTCAAACATTTATATACCTTTGCTAGGTTTTAACTCCTGGCTCGAGTCATGCTGGTGCCGAATTATTTTTAAAAATAAATATGGTCTTTACAACGTGCAAGACTTTTATAAATTTTAATTTTAAACTTTGACTGCTCCTGGAATGACGCAGCCTACGTAGTTAAAAAACTATTACATAATCTGTAAACTTTTATTAAAAAAAGTATCGGTTACAAAACTTTAAAACCTTTATATATTACAAAATTAAAATAAATTACTAAATTTTGGTGAGGGTCGGTCGCCGGAATGGCAATTTAACAATTTTTCAAATTAAATAACCCTAACTTATTGCAATTTTAGTAAGTAAATCGCATGCAATTGTGTATTACATAGATCAAATATGTATTTAGTTTTAAAAATCCCAGCATAATTGCAAACGGACGAAAATAAAAACGCAAATAATTTGTAATAAACAAATATATTGTTATTACTGCGTAAAATATTTAATAATATGAAAATAAATGTATTTACAACAGTCGACTCTCTCATTTCTAAAAATAACTTAAAATCAATTTACAAAAATGGTATAGATCATCAGACGCCGATTTAATTTAAAATCAAAAATGCTCTATGTAATCCACCACGTCTAGCATGCCTTCGGGCAACTGTTTCCACACCAATACTGGAGAAGCATTTCGTTCTTTCTGTTCGAAGTCGAATGACTGATTAACTTCTCCAACAACCCCTGAAGCCAAAAATTTTTGTGAATTCAGCGAATCCGAAAAGCAGCTCTGAGAACAGGAAAAATAGCAGAGTCCGATACAGCACTAGTTATTGATATTTCAGCATCTTAAAGTGGTGGTGTCTACCAATCATAAGGGGCCTCGACGTCTTCTTCTTCTACTTGATACCCGGCTTGTTCAAACCATGGTGAAAACGCAATGCCGTTTTGGTGCATCGAAGGCTGAGTCATTAATACATCTTAATTATTTCTCCGCGTTGACAAATTGATGACGCAATACGGGAAGGACCACTGCAATCAAAACCAGGGTAGATCTTGATATCATCGCTGGTGCACGCCTATTGCATTCCCAGAGATAACGTTGGCGCCCGCAGATCAATTGTCCCAGATAGCGACACGCTGGGTTGAGTCCACAGGTCATCTCATTCGTAACTAGTGTTAAAAAACTAGGGATACTGGACATACTTGGCGGATTAAGTTCCACCGGTTCGTCATTGTTGTAACACTGGCCTCGGGCGTTTGGTGTTGATATATTCACCGATGCAGGAGGGAGTCGGCAGATCAATTGTTTGACCATCTCCGCTACATTCGTAATATTGGGCGCAAACGTTTGACATATACATATTATTTAAAAAATGCTGAGCACTCTGCTGAACCACTAGATCTGACAACTGTAAATAATTTTTGTAAGCAAGTTTATATATATATATATATATATATATATGTATATATATATATACATATATATATATATATAACCCTGGTTAAGATTTTTACCCTACTCAAAGTTACCATTACATCAGTGAAACTGGCAGGAATCAGTTTGTCTCGCCATAAAGCTTCGCGAAAAAAATACGTTATACCGCACGCCGGTTATTTCTTGTAAACTCATCTACCTGCTGTTGAAATGTGGGCTACGTTAACAACTCGTTAGACTCGTTGTGCAATTTATTAAAAAAATTAGTTCAATTAAATTTATTATAAGTCTCTTGATGCAAAAACTTTTATCTTAAAACATACACCACTCATTTTTAAGTTAGTTTCTTCACGACAGCTCTAATGCTGTAATTTTTGAAAAAAAGCTATTTGCGGTTTGTCACTAATATGCAGGCATTTTAAATACTTTGCCAACATCGTCTTCTACAATTATTACATAATTAATCGCCAAATAATTAAAACTCAAAGCAGAAAGCGCATAATTTACCATCTTATTTCGTTTTTTTAAATTATCGTGCAATTTAATTTGTAATCCAGTCAACCTTCATGTGTTTCTATTTCTCCAATAAATATATTGTAAGATATTATTAAATACAACACATCAACTATTCTGCAGAGTCAATTGGTACACTTTAGCAATTGAGTCAGGATATATTGGAGCATCTTGGAAGTACATTTTACAATTTTCCAATACCTGGACCTGTCATTTGAAAAACAAATTTGTTGTATATTTTAACTCAAGCATTCGAATGTTCAGCCATGTTAAACAATCAATACCAGCTGTTTTATCATTATCCACAATCACATTACAATTTTCCTTGGACTCTCCTTGGTAACAAAAGTTACGGTTAGTAGTCAAATAATGCTCCATTTTTATCTTGTTAAATATTCCTGCAAAATCTGAGCAGCCAATTCCAAAAAATGTTATCCAAATCCATCATCTATTGGAACTGTTTTAAAATGTCTGGTATTTCGTTTAACAGGGTCTGCACATTAAGATCGGCTGGTTCTACTTTGTATAGAATTACTACTGAATTTTATACTCTTTGTTAATATTTTTTAGAACTTCCTTTCTAATAACTTGTGTAATTCCCATTGCCATCTTGTGCTCACTTTGTAGAAGATGAGGTGATTTTGCTTTTATTCCATGTCTAGCAGAAATAAGTTTGGAGAATTTCCGTCGTAAGTGACTATTACAAGCACCACTTATCTCCTTCTTAACAATAAGACCACTTTCTCCTTCGCACTATACAAGTTTAATATTATCAGTGTGATTCAGAGTAGGCCGAGAGACAACTCGTTTGTTTAGAAACGACCAGCTACAGAACATAGTTTAACGTGCGTAACATTTCAAATTAAAATGCAGAAACCGTATAATATCCAGTTGTTTCCAAATTTTTCCATCGATTTTTAAAGTAATTTCTAAAATTTTCTCACATTTCCATTATCTTGCGTTCTATCTCGAGCAGATATTTGTATTGTTCTTTTATAGCAGTTGTATTTTGCACATACTCTACTTTTCCTTTTTCCAAATTTATTTCTTCCAGCGCTAGTTTTCGTTTACTTGCACTTAATATATACACAAATGAGAGTGGCTCCACTTCTTTAATTGCAGGCAGAGAAATTTTGTTAGTTATGTTGGTTCTCTCTTTTAAAACTTGTTGTACATGACTTAACTTAGACCCTATGTAAGAAGTTGCAAATAAAATGTGTTTAACCTCTATGCTTTTTCAATTATGCAAAGAAGTCATCCCAAGTAATTTTAAAACCCGGCTCTAAACATGTAGATTCGAATCGACCATCATTTCGAGAAGCAAAATTTCAGTTATGTTGATTCGTGCATTTTTTAATTTTAAAGCTTTATGGTAAATATTATCAAAACTAGTTAAAATGTGACATTCATGGCAGATTAATCTATATAATGTCACAATTTCGACATGTCACTTAAAATTATACAAAAAAAACGATATTTTGTAATCAACATGATATGCTATGTTACGCAATGATTGAGAAAATTCTGTAAAATTAAAATAAAACAGTTGAAAAATGTGTGTTGATTACAAATTAACCTAAATTTGAATAAAAAATAAGAAATTTTATTGACAAATAAAATAACGTGGATTTGGCGAACTATAGAGGCATTAGTGTAACAAGTTCAATAGGAAGACTGTACGGGCGTATCATAAAGACCAGAATTGAAAAAGAATATGAAGATATTGAAGAACAATTTGGATTTCGTGCGGGCAGATCCTGCATCGACAATATCTTTACTCTGCGACAATTAATAGAGAAAAGGTATGCTCATAACTCCGAAACGCACATGGTATTTGTAGATTTACAGAAAGCGTACGACACAGTGCCATTAAAGAAGATGTGCTTTGTGTTTGAAAATAGTGCTATAAATCGTGACTATGTTACTATGTAGATGCAGGAAAAAGTCTCTATAATGACTGCTACAGTATGGTTAAAACGGGCAACTTATTATCGGAACAATTTAAAACGAATAAAGGTCTGCGGCAGGAATGTTGTATTGCCCCTACGCTTTTTAAGCTATACAGTGCAAATGCACTGCATGAATGGCAAAGGAAATGTGGAGCCATGGGAGTTCCCATATACGATGACTGTTTCCACACTTTATTGTTTGCTGACGACCAGGTTGTGATAGCAACAGACCGGGATGATATTGAGTACATGATGAGGAAATTACACGAAAGTTATAAAAAATGGGGCCTGCAAATTAACTACGACAAAACCAAATATTTGGTAGTAGGGAAAGAACCAATTGACCTAGTTTTAGAAACTGGAAAAATAAAAGGGTGTAGGGATTATAAATATCTCGGTGTAACTATATCTGGCACAGCAAATAGCCAGAAAGAAATGGATCTAAGAATAAGACAGGGCAAACAAGCAATACAAAAATTAAACTCAATATTTTGGTCGAACACAATAAAAGCACACGTTAAAAGAAGAATTTACAAGTCGGTCGTAGAGAGTATTCTAATAAATGGATCAGACGTCTGGGAATTAACAAACCGTAATAGAAGTAGAATAAATACCGTAGAGATGGATGCAATGAGAAGAAGCTGCAGAATTTCACGTATAGAACATGTGAGAAATGATGACATAAGAGGAAGAATGAAAGCGGAGGCAACTACTGTGCTCGACACCATTGAAGCTAGGCAACTATTATGGTATGGCCACATGATGAGAATGGATCCTGAGAGGTGGCCTAGACGAATTTGGGAATAGGTCCAAAAGAAAGAAGAAGAAGAGGACGACCACCTAGACAGTGGAAACATAGGATACTAGAAGAAATGGACAGGCGTAATTTACAACCAAACGATTGACAAAAACGACAACAATGGCGTGTAGGATGCAGTTCAAAGTATATAACTTGTAAAAAATATTTAGTTGTGCTCAAACATCTTCTGATTTGCATGAAATTTACAGAAAAACAATTGTTAAGCGCGCAGCACTTGCATTTTAAATTAGCGCGGTAAAAATAATTCATATAAGCAGACGCCCAAAGTGTAAAACTTGTAAAAATTCCAACACTTAACAGCATTATTAGTGTGAAATTGTTCTAAAATGTTATGAATTGTCACATAACAGGTTTCAACGTGTCTGAACATTAGAAGAAACGCCCTTTTAACGAAGTTTTAGTTGACTTTCAATAATATACTATGATATAAATATCAAAACTAATAAAAAAATCACATTCACGACAGGTTCTTCGATATAATGTCACAATTTCGACATGTTAATGCGATTTACTAACTAAAACCGCTATAAGTTAAAGTGATGTATGTAATTTGAAATAGTTAAACTGTCATTTCGGTTTCTTAAGTTAGTTTATTCACGACGGCTCTACTGCTGTAATTTTAAAAAGTTATTTGCTGTCTGTCAACTATTAGGCGAAGGTTTTGATGCATTTGAAAGGTGTACTACCGGTAGTCAACCATTCATTGTCTTTCAAAATTTACAGAACCAAAGCACCAGCCTAGTCCGTGATATTTATTCCCAAAATACTTTACCATAATCAGTCTAGTCAACGTTATTTAGTTGAAGTTAACATAAAAAACACAAATACTTCGTAATAAACAAATACATTATTTTTGCGTAATATGTTTTGTAATAAAATTAATGTATTTACAACATTCGATTGTCTTATTTCTAAAAATGGTTTAAAGCCGATTTACAAAAATTTTGTTTGAAGTGTATAATATTTCAAATTAAAAAAGGTTACACATTGAAAGCTAAAAGTAATAAAATCAGAATTCGTTGACAAGGGATCGTAGTAAATGTCCTAAGTCAGATTCATTGCGATATTTTAAAGTTTAAGATGCTCCCAATCTAAAATTCCAGTCGTTTTTTGACCTCTTCTTTATCGATACAGCAAAATCTTCGAAATTACACTTTACGCGTTTTAAGTCGATTATTTAAACTACCATGGAATGATACATCGGCAATAAATGTGTCAGCGTGTCATACGTTACGTGAAGTGTAAATTTGTTTGCAAAGTTATTTGGAATAATCCTGCAAATATCATTGCTCACATGTTCCACTATATGTTCACATTTGAAAGTTCCCGGTTTGGCCATCACAAGCATGTCCGGTAGAGCCTCCAGAAAAACTATGATAGCTTCAGCTGTGAATAAAACACCTGCTCCGATGTCAGTCTTCTGAATGCTTGCAACAGGTAAAAAGTGTTTATAAGGATCCAGGCCCAAATGAACAACTTTGCTAGAACTATTGGTTAGAGGCATATAGAAATCACACAATAGCCACTTTTTTTTCACGACAGATCTACTTGTTCTCGGTTGGGGTGTCAGTTGTTACGTTATAGCGAGGCATGGTCTTCTTCAAGAACAACCCCAGATCCTCGTCAGGCCCGGTTAGCTGTGGCGATGGTCCCCGGGTCTCTTCCTCAACAAACTCTATCTGTGGTGTTTGTTGTAGTGCCCGGCATTGGGTTTTATTTGAAAATAGTTGTGGCAATGGGTCCCGGGTCTCTTCGTCAACAACCTCTACCTCTGGTGGTGATAATGCTGCCCGGTGTTGGGTTTTACTTGAAGACTGCGTTTTCCTACTTGACTTTGTCTTTTTCTTACTTGATTCTGCAATTGATATTCTACTGTAAGGGACGGTTGCTTCCTGGCAGTTATTAATTCTTCTGGGAGGGCCATCCTTAGATGCACCAGGTAACAGAGCACAATGGCTTAAAACGAATTAAGGGAGCATCGGCTTGAACCTATAGTATTACACATTTTAAAGTAGAGGGGTGGAAACATTGAGTGAGACGCATAGCAGACAGGTTGACTCTATTAAAATTTAGCTCAGACAAATCACGGCAAATAATAAAACGTCAGCTGAAGGTCAAGTCCTTCGATAAATGTATATCAAAACCTGTTTTTTAATTGTTGCAGTATCGATAAGGAAGAGGTTATCAACATCAAAACAGCTAAAATTCTGGATTGGGAGCTTCTTAAAAAATATCACAGTAAATCTGACTTGCCATTTACTACGACTCATTGTCAACGAATTCTGATTTTATTACTTACAGCTATAAACGTAGTCACCTTTTTACTTCCTTTTACAATAAAGGTAAAGTATTGAACTCACCCCAAAAATTCGAAATCGAGTTTTCAACAGATCTTCAAGATTTAGAGTCACCTGAACAAAAAAAACATATTTTTGTTCATTGGTCTGTGTGTCAATCTGTGAACAGAATATCTCAAAAACGAAAAAAGATACGACGTTGAAACTTCATACATAAGTGTTGTGTACTATGTAGATGCGGCAGCAAGCTTTTGATGAAAATTGCATAACCGAAAGTACGCTGTTTACTCTTGTAATTTTTCAGTTTTTTTCGATTATTTTCAAAAACGGTTCTAACGATTTTTTTCAAAGGTTTCAGTTTTATTACATTTTTAATGTGTATTGATGTGAGATAAGTGATTTTTCATTTTTTTTATTTACTTTAACTCTATTTTGTACTGTTTCTGTAGAATTTCTAATTTTTGAAAATTGCTGACAAAAGCTTAAAGATAAAAAATCAAATTATAAATATAAGATCACTGTACAAGGAAGTTGTGTGCGTGTATCACACCAGACTTTTTAATTTGAAATGTCATACACCTCAAACTACATTTTTGTAAATCGGCTTTAAGTTACTTTTAGAAATAAAATAGTCGACTGTTTGAAACAATTTTTTGGCTCCGCTTAATTGTTTCACCATTCACCAAATTATTTCAGGAGTAACCTGTATATTTTTATTTGAATTATAATCCCTTGCTTCTCGACTTCTTAAATTTTCCAATTCAGCAAATTTTGTACATGTATTGAGTTGCTATCGTTAGCACGGTGCACTTTTGACCCGCTCTAGCTGTTATCGCTGGCCGTAGGAATGCGAACTTTCTTTTTGACGCGAACGTTTCGGCCCGGCGCTTGTTTTCTAGCCCCGGCCGACGAGTTTCGCGCGGTCGAGGTTTGATTTTTAAATAAGTCAAAAATACGTGCGCTTAAGCAATTTTTACAAAGATTTTGTTCCCAAGAGCTGATAATTTGATTCAGGTACGATGAGCTTTTCTTTCTGTTATCCTCATATTAATTGCATTCCTTTAGCTTTTACCAGGAAGTATTTTCGCCTGAAACTCACAAGTTTTCACCAGGGATTACTTTTTATCCGGAAATCTCCTGGAAATTTTACCTGAAAGTAATCGTTTTCGCTTGATAATTTTACATTTGGAGGCCAGCTTTCCGTCATAATTTTAAACGGCCGGCAGCTACTTCCAGCGTCAATGCTGCAATATGGTCTATTTTGGGCAAGCCGCCGCATCGCTTTAAGACTAATCCTGTGTAGCAACCCCTCGACTGCACTACCATTTAAGAAGTACAGAATGCCAGAGGTTAGTGCTATCGGTTGTTAAACAGGGGGTGGTTATACCAGTGCTTCAATTTGTTTCCCATTTATTAGAACATTCACTGTTATTTAATTAAAGATAGCTCTGAATTTTTATGTGCACTTTACGCCTTTTGTGTGAAAGGAGCACCCACGTTTTTTGCTTACAACAGCCTAGACATAAAGGTTTTTTATAAATGACAGCGATATGCATATCAGTCGATTTACCTTGCTATTTCAATTGATTTAACGACCCACACAGGGGTTATTTGTATTAACGCTTGTGGCAACCTTTAGTTTGTTTGCTTGTATTATTGCAAATTTCGAATAAACTCCATATTGCGTAAATCACAGTTATTGACTGCAAGATTATTTAATATTTAATAAACTCTGATTACTTGCAGTTCATTTATTTTTAATCGAAACCATTTGGTTTCTGGCGCCTATTTGTTTTTTGTCTCTGGAGCTATTCACAGGTTAGTACAGCCGATAAAGAATCTACGATTCAAGGCCGCCGAAATTGAGCTAGTTTAACCTACGCGGTAAGTGTAGAGAAATTCTTGTATTTGCCGTGTAGTAAGCGCAGCAAGCAGGTTGATCTGTGGTCTTTTGCTATCACCGTGAATTATTTTAATTAATTAACCGCAGGTCAGCTTCTTTGTTGTGTCATGTTGTAAATACATTAATTTTATTAATACTATATATTGTAATATATTGCATTTAAGAAAATTAAATTAATTTATTATTACAAGACAAGTGATAATATATTAAAAAAGATTAATTTGGGTAGAATTACTAACATGTATTTTGTAAAGTAATCGAATAAAAGATTTTACGCCCTTGAACGAAAATTGGAAAAAAATCCTAAACTTAAGGAATTATATGTCAATTTGATGAGTGAGTACGAGATGATGGGTTAGATGAGCAAGATAAAAAATGTAGAAAATAGTGTCGTTTCGTATTATTTTCCCCATCATGGTGTGATAAAGGAAGAAAGCCTAACAACAAAGCTAAGGGTGGTGTTTAACGGGTCCGCGAAATCAACCACAGGCATTTCTTTGAACGATCTTCATGCTGTAGGTCCGGTCATTCAGGATGACCTTTTTTCCATTTTAATCAGATTTTGCAAATGTAGATATGCTCTGTCGGCTGACAGCAAAAATGTACAGGCAAGTGTTTATTCAGCCCGAACAAAGAGACTTGCAACGCATTATATGGCGAGCAAGCTCTACTGACACATTGGAGGACTACTGTTTGAACACCATTTATGTACGGCACTGCCGGCTATTAGGTGTCTTCAAGAACTAGGGAATAACAACATAAATGAATTTTCTCGAGCATCTAATATAATTTTAAACGATTTTTATGTCGATGATCTGCTTATGGATACAGATTCCATGGAAGAAACAATTGATATTCGAAATGAAATCATTTTGATACTCCAACGTGGTCGTTTCGATCTCAGAAATTGGATATCAAACGAACCCTTGGTTTTACATGATATACCTACCCCTAATGCCAGAGATTCTAGCGCACTGAAGTCGTGTACTGATCAAAACCCAAAAACTTTAAGCTTTTTATGGCTACCGCAATCAGACACATTAAATTATAGCATCAAGGCAAATGAATTGCAAACTTCCGTGACCAAGAGGTATATTTTATCCTCTACAGCTAAAATATTTGATCCTTTAGGGCTCCTAGGTCCTGCTGCCATAATACCAAAAATTTTGCTGCAAAAATTATGGCAATATAATTTATCATGGGACGAATTTGTTCCTATGGATTTGCATTCTCAGTGGCTACAGTTTCAAGATGAACTAATAGTTTTGCAACAAATGGAGATACCGCGTCAAGTAATTATCTACAACGCAACGTGCATCGAAATCCATTGCGCTTGTATCTACTTTCGAGGTATGGTCGCGTTAGGAAACGTACATGTTAAGTTAGCTTAAGCTAAATCTAGAGTAGCACCGTTAAAAGCAATTTCCATACCGCGCTTACAACTGTGCGGGGCTCTTTTACTTGCTAGACTTGTTGATAAGTTCAAGGCAGTTTGATGCTACGGTGTATTGGTGCAATTCGACAGTTACGCTAGCATGGATTAAGTTAGCTCCAAATACCTTAAAAGCCTTTGTGCCAATCCGGTTTCGGAAATTCAAAATTTGATAGGCCAGTCTGACTGGCGGCATATTAGCTCTGATGAAAATCCTGCTAACCTGCTATCAAGCGGTATCAGACCAAATAAATTATGTGGCTCAAAACGTTGGTGGCACGGCCCAGGTTGGCTAAGGCCCGGTAGGACAATTAAAAATTATCAGACTTCCACTGAGTAGTTGTCTGAATGCCTTGTTACAACTACAGTTGAATTGATAGCACGAATTGAAAACGATTTGTTTGCGCGTTTTTCTTCTCGAAACGGTTGCAGCGATGTATAGCATATTGTGTGAGATTTACAAACAATTCATTAAAGCTAAAACGTGATAGAACCATCGGTTGCCTTACAGTGACTGAATTAAACCATGCTTCGGAAATTCTGATAAAAATTGCCCAGCACGACGAATTTAGGCATTAAATCAAGGAACTGTCGAAATCAAGGGATATTAATTCCAAAAGTAATTTACTCGCCCTGCATCATTTCCTAGATGACAGGAATTTTACGGGTAGACGGCGATTAAATATATGATGACGGCGCACTTAATGAATTGTGCGCTACAAAAATATTGAAATACACGCATGCAATGCTGCGATTAAATGTAAGATGACGGCGTACTTAATGAATGGTACGCTACTAAAATATTGAAATACACGCATCCAATGCCGTAATTAAATGTAACATCTCGGCGTAACTATTTAGTCGCACACACAAAGAAATCGTCAAGCACCATGTTTAATAGCTTGACCCTGCGGCAGAGCGTCGGGATGCCACGGACGGCGGCGTCGTCGGTGGTGAAACACCATTTCGGTTATTACACGCCGAGGAAGCCATTCAATTAGGCTTCTCGCAGAAATAATCCCATTTTAAGAAACGGATATCTGAGCTAACCAGCTCCACTGCAATTTCCGGACTCTTTAAATAACCTCACCGGCAGACACACAACGCTCGCAACGGCTATTCGTCACCGTCTGCCTCGAAACAATTAGCAAAATGTAAACACGGTCGCCCGCCGACGCACGAAGCGTCGGGGGTGACGAACTCGCACTCACACAACTTTAGTTCGCGGCTGGGGCTCGACTGCCTCGAGAAAACGTGTTCCTAAACACAGCAGTTACTACGCGAGCCTCCTCAGGCCAATCACGGCCCAAAAGCGCGAAACAGTCGCCAGACGCGTCATCGCTCGCCGGCGAAAATAACAGAGGCTGTCCTTTTTGCTCTCACGTCCTGAATTTTAGATTACTCGAAAATCAAGACGCTTATAACTGCGGGAACATGCAGCTGCAAGAAGCAACTATGCCAGGGCTGTACAAATGTTATGAATTATTGCGCTTGGAAGCCAGGGGTGTACAAGGATTGCGAATTATTATCTAGATGCTAAACATTGCAGTTTTACGCCGATGGACTTTGTGTAGTTAGTTAAATTACTGGGAAATATAAAATTGCCTGACAAGTTGCATCGGAACTTACCACAGAAGCCTTAGCTACTTTAAGATGCTTTGTTGCAAGAAGTGGTAAACCTTTCAAAATATTTTCTGTTAATGGCAGCAATTTCGTTGGCGCAAACGCTTGTTTACGGTCGTTTTTAAGAGATTTAAATTCTGAAAGCACTAGTATGGATTTTGAAAATGCAATAGCCTTAGAGGGTAATTCCTTGTCCTTTATACCACTACGCTCTCCGCATTTCGTAGGTCTCTGGGAAGCAGGTGTGAAGATAATAAAATAACATTTGAAACGCGTTATTGGTACTGCACTATTACCGTATGAAGAATTAAATACAGTTTTAATTTAAATTGAAGCAGTGGTAAATTCTAGACCTCTCTCCCCATTATCAAACAACCCTTCTGACCTCAATCCTCTCACACCAGCTCACTTTCTGGTAGGAAGAAGCTTATTGAGCGTTCCAGATCAAAATATTGTTGACATTAAGCCAGCAAGACTGTCGTAATTTTAGAAGGTGCAGCAGATAGCTCAGCAGGTGGTTCAAGGAATATGTTAGCGAACTACAGGTGCGAACTAAATGGCAATCCAACAGCGCAAATTTAATTACGCCCAACGCAATGGTCGTCATTCGTGAGAACAATGTGCCTTCTCTGAAATGGCACCTTGGTAGAATTGTGGAGGTGCATCCCGGCTCTGATGGCATAATCCGAGTGGTAACTGTAAAAAATGTTGGTGGCGTACAAAAACGTGCGGTATCTAAACTGTGTGTGTTGCTTATTAATGACAATTGACTGATTTTAAAAACTTATTCTATGTTGTGTTATTAAAGGTTCTAGAGTTTTGTATATATGTATGCTTAATCATTATTGTAACTGTACAGTGTTTTGAAGTTTAGTTTTTCAAGGTGGGGGGTGTGTTTAGATTAGCCAATGGAACCTATTTTGTATTTCGGGCGCACTCGCTCATTTTCGGAAGGCTGCTGGTGGGTCATTTTAAAATCTTCGGTGGTCAGTTCAACCACAGACACGCAAATGATAAGTTGAAATAAAGTGGTTACTCAGAAAAGCTTCTTATTTATCAACATATCCCTTGTAAACTATTTTAGTAAATTTTTATATATTTGTTTCTGTGTCTAATATTCTGATTGCGACATATCAGGTAAATTATTTCGCGTGCAAAACATATATTATTTTAGAGTTTTTAGTTCTGTTGTGGTTTCTTGATTGGTTTTAAGGTTGAACATTCTCTTCAATCTGAATTTGAATTTTCAATTAAAAGCTGCGGCTCACGTCGTAAATGGCGTGTCACGCCGTGAACGTGAGTGCACATGAGCGTGAGCGTGCGTGAACGTGAGTGTATAAAGCAAGCGTTAAACGTGCGCAACGTGAGTGAATACTCACTCACGCGCTCACCTCTACAAGAAGGGTCACAGCGTTTTAACTAACCTGGAAAAATTAAACTGCACTCAGTGCTCTTGCTCCTGCTCTGGTGTAATTCGTTCAATATAAATTACTCTACGCTAGTATACCAAACGGTTGTTTTTACCTGCACTAACTGATACCAAACACGTTTTTATACAAAAGTGTACACTGATGCAGGATAACAAACACACCTAATGCCTTACCTCTGTAGCGGAACTGTGCCAAACGTCAGAAATTACTCTTTGCAATTAAGATCGTAAAAATGCCGCCGGTAACACTAAACAAAGTGAAATTTGGGGTGCGATGGTTCTAGTGAATGTGTCAAAGTGTGCTTGCAGTTAAGAAATCTTTTTAACGTCAGATTTGAGTAATGTCGTCACGCAAAGAATGTGACGAACTTTCCAAACGGCGCGCTGCAGTCTACAAAAAGCAGGAATTCCGATCAGTACAACGAACGAGAGGATCAACCATAGACACTCCAGATAGGGTTACGAAAATACCATTTTGCGTCATGCGAAAGGACCAATTGCAGAGGCAATAAACGAACGGGCGCCCGTTTTGAGTGACAATTAACCATAAAACACGAGCCGAGAAAAAGTGAAATGCAATTCCGTTTAGGCGAAAGTTATTTCAACCACTTGTGCGACAATAGAGAGATGGAGTCCTGGCTAGACAATACCTATTGTATACAAAGAATAGGAAAACCTATGCCTTGCACAAGCAACCTATATAAACGTAAACATTCTGGGATTACAGCATTGCATCTTTATTCGTCTTGTGTCACTCTGGCCAAGTCGAGGGCGCGGGTCAAATTCCTCAGCCTCTAATTTCCGAATTAGATTTCGGCGTTCGTTATACACAATTCGCTATTAGTAATTGTATTTTAAAACCTATCGCCGTGTCCTATATGTTTGTAATTTGTGTGTTTTAGTAAAAATAAGAGGATTGTTATTGTTTTCCACAATCGGTTATATCTTATTGAACTAACTTAATTTCAAAGTGGTGAACCCGGTAAGAACATTATAACAGTCTCTAATGTGCAAATCACTTTACTGCTATAGTCTCCCGAGGAGGTGCTGAATAATTATCGACACCCATCTAGAAAAGACGCGTAAAGGTAAATTGCAATCAATGTTTTCGTAGTATAACTCACTCGCCCATATCTCCATTAGTTCAACTCGAAATGTCATTATCCCATATTCCATACACAAGGATTGCGGAAAGTAAAGGAGATATTTACGACCACTAAAATTCCAATTTTTTACACACTGGAGAGACGCACAAATTTAGAATTTTCAGCGGTCGTAAGAGATGTTTTTCTTCCGGAGTACCTTAATTTTCAAACAAAAAACCAATCCGTCGAGTTTTACTACTACAATGAGACGAAATGACCCTAGAATTTCCCTAACTAAAAATGAAAGTGTCTAAGGGACTCCACTTGACCTTATGGCAACGTAAGTGTTTAGTCTCGGGAAATAAATTCGACAACAGACGAAAATTCATCATGAAGTGCCTAAAAATGCCAAAGGGGACGAAATATTGTGTATGTATACGGCTAGATGACAAATCTGGCAATAGCGGGGACGAACTGTCAGCTGCAGTCACGCCCGTAGCACTAGAATCACAGCCTCTTTACTTTCCAAATGTCAAACTCGACAATTCCACTTATCAAAGCTCATTTGTTGAACAAAACCTTTTCAGATGGAACTCGTAACCCAAAAACAACACACTGATGTCAGCAACCGATGCTACGACAAGTCCTGAACATAATCAAAATTATCATTATTTATAACTTTTTAAAATTCGCCTTGAGCTTGAATTGCTCAGGCTACGGTAAGACATAGCACGTAGGCCTAACTTAAGTCAGGAGCGCAGGATGACCATAACAAAAGCTAAAATATACACCTAAGCCTATATTTTAAACCAAACAAAAATCATTTTTACTAGTTTAAAGAAGTTTGAAGATTTCCGAAATAAAAAAGCTGACAAATACATTTTGATCCTTATTAAAGTAATTTTGCATTAATTTTGTAGCTTCAGTTCAAATGTCAAAAATATGGTTTAAATGAGTCCATATACTACTTTTCAAGTATTATACTTGAAGAGGCCTACCTCCAGCAGTGGAGGAATTAAGGCTTGTGAAGAAGAAGATATACTACTTTTCTTCAGGATTCACTGTGACAAGGAAACAAATTCTTTCTGTATGAAACTTTCGGTTAGGTCCTTACTAGTTAAAGTTTTGTATTTTATACAACGTATTTTGCAAATTTTTTTGTTTTTGGTTGCCAATGTGCAATATAATGATTATACCTTTAATATTATTATTATTATTATTATTTACTGATTTAGTTCTTGTGGATTTGTAACTGCTACGGCAATTTCATTTAGTTTACAAATTTAGTGCTTACAATTTTACTTATGATTTTAGAACAAGCCTGTATGGTACCTAAAGTTTTTGGCCGAGTGGCTAAGGGTCTGACTAGAAATCAGATTCCCTTTGGGAGCTTAAGTTCGAATTTTAGTGACTGTATTTTTTCTTTTTGGGAATTAATGTAATTAACATTACTAAGTGTTTTGTTTAATTGTGTCAGTCATATTTAAAACATCAAGATATGTGTACCTATTGTGTGCACAGGGAAGACTCGAAAAGGACGCGAAAAGTAGGTAGAAGAAGAAAAACTGAAGCTTCATCTTATGCCGAGCGGGTTAAGCTAGTAGATAGTAATAACATTAAGTTAATTAGTTCCCAACCTTCTTAAGCTTTACATAATTCAATAGTTTTGAATGGAGCTTCAGCAAAACACTAATCTTTTTCTATTAATTTCTATACTTTCTCTTTTAGAACTTGAAGCCTTTGTTTCCACAACATCATATAGTAGTTTCAATGTTCAATAGATTTACAAATGAGGGGGGTATATAAACATTTCGCGGAGTTACGAACAATGAATAGATCTTACAATTTATTGATTTAAGCCTATATACAAATATTCTGCCTCCTTTACTTTATCACAACCTTGGCATTTCATCTTCTGCAAGATAGGTGTGAACCATAAGGAGGGTCTAAGTCATATGTATGGGTGGTAGCTATTGCAATATTGCTCTTATGAGAAGGTGCGTTGTTGTGCAAAATCAACACTCATTTACTACATCCTTCTCTCTTGGTCATGCAATGGGCTTGATTAATCTCACCAGAGCTTTTTAAAATATATACCGCTGGCATAAATCTAACCTGTAACATTGACGTTGTATTAATTATATTAAGGACCCATTATGTATTTGAAATAGCGCTTAATGTGAATTCCCGCGCGTCCCGATAATTCAGGGCGAGTAAGCGCCAAATGACGTCGGATGTATAAAATTAGACCTGTAAACAGCAGTTCGCAGTCTCTTGCAGAAGACTGGACCCCTGTAGTTGAATTGTGGGGTTTTGGGGTTGATATTCGAACTCCAGTAGTGTTGCACAGCCTTGGTAATCATCCCCGAAGTCCATAAAACTCACAGCAGACAGCCCCTTAAGCGATTTCGAGGTGAAATCATTTGAGCTCTCTACCGAGCGTAAGAGGTGCAAATTTGAACAGCGACGCCATCAAAAGGCTTAACTTCACGGAGCCCGATGCAGGTTTTCGCTAATAGCAAAGGTGAAACTAGGTTGGTTCATTTACGACCAATGAATTTGATCAAATCTACAATCGAGTGCGAAGCTGCTGTTGAGCACGGAACATGATTGCATCATATTTTAGTGCGGAATTGTGATGCCGTCTTCTAGGCATGGCAGCATAGTCAGCTAGCTAGCGTATAAACGTATGCAGTAATGTACTAAAGTGAATTTGGCAGAGAACGTGAAATATATTTTCGCGAACTTTCTTGTTATCGGTAATGTTTGGCATTTCGTTCGTTGTTTCTTATTCAAACTGTATATGTGCGTAGAATTTAGCTTTTAGCCCATACCATTGCAAACCCAACTTTAACCTTTCTTTATTCGTGGCATATGTTAATGCCAAATTGTAAAACTAGTAGAAGTTAGCTCACAGCTCGCAGACATTCAACTAAACATTAATCTTTATTATTTAATGCGTATATTAATTGAGTATTGTCGTTTTGTATTTTTGTAATTTGTACGAACGTAAACCATCATATAGTATAGTATATTATGTTTATGTAAGCAGCTTTAGCTTTTATTCCTAGAGGGGTTGGAGTGTTTATTTTGAGACCGAAAGGTGTGAACGAGACGAGCTCGGAACAAAGCTGTGTTGGCTTTCCCATAGCCACTGCTGAGGTAACAAACGGGCCTTGTGCATTGACGTCTGAGCTAACTTGTAATTTAAGGGCAACCAAAATTTAAATAACGAAGGGACGTAAACAAACAACGCGTTATTGTCTTCACTTGGTCCATGTGATTGACATAACATTCGTCCGTTATGTTTTTACCCTTGCTCTTGTAGTTAGTTAACAAGATTCTTCTGGAATTAGAAAAAACTGGACATCAACTTTCCAGCTGAAATATACGCCTTAAATTACTTAGACGATGTTGCCTCCTTTTTATGTCACTGTATTGACTTCCGCTTGGATTTATATTCTTAATGATGAACCCACGTTTCGTCTGTAGTAATAATTCGGTTCTACATTTTGTCTTAGTATCAGAAATTATAGAGGTTTAAAAATTGCTGCGTGTCTATTGAAGTGGCGTCAGCAGTCTTGACACTTCTCTGGTGCTCTCGTTTGACATGCTAAAATGAGCAAGCAGAATGGTCAAAACAAAATAGTCGTATTTGATACTCCACCCATTTCTCGTATTCCTACTTCTTCAGATATTTTTCAGAACTAATTTTTGACAATTTCCGCAGAAGTTGCTTTGACGGCTTTACTCGGCAAACGTAGTCTTCTATCGACTCTCTTCGTAACTTGAACAGACCATGACATTTGTAAACTATGGTTTTCCCAAGACAGAGTCACAGGATACTATTGCCATGTCTGTCAGAATCGTTTGGGTGTGTTTAATGCTTTGTCAGAAATTGAATGACGGTGCAAAATTCAGTTTTCCATATACTTGCGATTTTCTTATAGCCTACTGAGTCGAAAGAGTTGACATTTGGTATATATCGTAGTCATTTGTCACATAATAAAATGCATAGTTTAAAAGCATTTCTATCTCTCTTTTGCTCCTTCATTAAGTGAACTTTTTTATCTTTCCTCGTGTGAGAGTTTATTGCTTTTACATTGATACGAAAATTATTAGAATTTTAGTAAAATATGAGACTAAGATCGAAGATTGTAATTATCTTTAGCTGTATGTAACATTTTGGCCTCATAAAGAATATTTATATATTACATTACTACCGAATGATTTAAAACACACTTTTCGATTTACACAAATATTGAAACTGCTACTTTACAACTGCTTTTTTGCGTATGGATTTTTTCTACAACCTTTGGTTCAACTTCTGCTACGCCTCTGTAACATAGTAGTTTCTAGATGCATAAAATAGTAAATAATGTGTGATTAATTAATACTGTTTGTTCATCAATTTATGCTCTTGATACTAGAGCAGGACGTTTGCTCAAGGGAAATCCAACGAATCAAAGTGCTAAATTAGGTAACCCGTTTTAAAATTAAAATTGGTGGTAACCCGAACCGATCGCGCTTAGCACTTTCTTTGTGTAGTGCTCCTCTGACACTAATATTTGGTTAGTATAGATAATTTTTGGCGGGTTGTTCTTTACTTTGTCTAATTTCGCGTAATGATTATTCGGGTGGGAAAATGCAGTCCATTATTACCAAAATATCCGCATATATATTCATATTTTTTTGTAAAAATGTGCAAAACGATATGCAGAAAAATTTAGTAATATGCATGTGCATATGCCGTCTTCTTTATTTTATGCAGAATTTAAAAAGGTTTCAATTATTACTCTAATAATCACAGACCTATAAAGAAGTTAAAATAGAATATATATTTAACTAGCAACCAGCGAGACAAATGTCTCATTTAATAAAACAAAAAAGACCGTTTTTCAAATAGAACGCGTATTAAATAAAAACAATAATATTTTTTAAAATATTTTATTTTCTCGAAAACCGGAAGTGTCACGTGACTGAAATTCGGTTCCGGACCTGACATGACCATTCCAAACATATAACTTTCATAACTTTTTTCTCTATCTCTTACGGTTTGGCTGCTGAATCAGCGTCCCGGACGGACCAGCGTCTCGGACAAGGCTATTATATATATGGACTAGCAGTCCAGTAAGACAAATGTCTCATTTAATAAAACAAAAAAGACCGTCCCGGACGGACCAGCGTCCCTCACGGACGGAAATCACGTGATTTCTCGAAAACCGGAAGTGTCACGTGACTGAAATTTGGTTCCTGACCTGACATGACCATTCCAAACATATAACTTTAATAACTTTTTTCTCTATCTCTTACGGTTTGGCTGCTGAAACAGCGTCCCGGACGGACGGACGGACAGACAAGTCTATTATATATATAGATAATCAATGATTTACGTCATAATTAAGCAATTATTTCAATAAAAAAACATAGGCAATACAAACAAAATTTGTAAATTAATCATTGTTATATACTTTTCAAAACTTTCAAGAAGAAACTTATGTCTTCTGTCTGAAAACATGTACTTAAATATTGAATACGATCTTTCAACGTCCACAGATGTACACGAAGTAGTTGAGCACTTACTTTACTTTTTACACTTTTGTATGCATTCTACAAACTGTTAATTTATGCTAAAGGTTAATGAAGAGTTATTTTTAAGTTTCACATGTTCAAATGCCATTTTGAGGCAAAGGTATAATTTTCTTTAATAAATTTCGATTTTTGGAAAGTTTGGGAAATTGAAACATCTCTGCAGTTTTTTATTGCAATACCAGAATCAGTAAATTTCAAAACCGCCCATTTGATTTTTAATTTCGGCCGATTTTTCTAAGAAACTAATGATTTACTTATTTTCTCCGAATATTGTCAGCAAATGCCAGTTTCATGTTATTTTTACCATTTCGAATATATGAAAGCAATCGTCAACAAACTATAGATTTATGTTATAGGCACTGATAAAATATGCAAGAAATTCGTAAATATGCATTAACTAATTAGTGTCAATTAACTGCAAAGGTTTCAATTCGTGTACATTTATAATTGTATCCTAAGATATGCATAAATTATAGAATATGCAGTTTACATAAATTCGTTCTCTAATCATTTGTAATGAAAATAAACTTATACAGGGAATTTAGTTACAGCTCTTGTTAATTCCCTTGTCTAAAAGACGAAGGAACTATTGTAATCGCGAAAAAAAAACATCTTCCGAGATTTCTTCATATTTTTACATGCTCATGTTGGACACCCTATCTTATCCCTTTTCCAGAGCTACACGATACACGGATACACACGGAATAAATCATCGTCTACCAGATCAACTACGGTAATGGCTACCTTATCTCTGCCAGAACAATTTTTACGCCTAGCCGAAAAGAAAACAGAGCCACCATGGCTTGAGAAAATACCCGAAATCAGATTAGACTTGTTAAATACAGGGTGTTTACGGTCTTGTGATTTTATTTTTAAGGGGTGATTAAACACCTTAAAAGAAGGTCATTAACGCTAAATTGCCTTAACAAAAGTTGTATAATAAGAAAGATATGACTATTTAAAATTTTCTTTTAGATTTTATTTTCTTATTTTTAAGGGGTGATTAAACATATTAAATTAAATTAAACAAATACACATTTTATTTTAATTCTTATTCCTCAGCATACACTCGGCTTGCAGCAGCAGAATTCTGGTGTACTTCCCCGTAAATTAACAACATGTCAACGTATTCACTGTTAGTGTGAAAGACCATTTTTACGTTCGCTATTAGGATTTATTTCGAAGAATTTATGCCAAACAAACAGTGCAGTGACAACTACTGAAATGGCTTGACAGATGCGAAAAGTTATTGGCTTGTTTCAATAATTCCATGGCATCACTGATTTTTGTAAAAATGCTAGTTTAATTTTTTGCATTCCTTCGGTCCTGGAAAATGAAAAATTGTTAGCAGCAGTATGAATGGATGCAGTATTTTTTTCTCTACAAAAAATGTATTTACACTTTAGCTCTAAAATAATTAGGGGAGCAAATAATTGAACATAAATAATTTACTATGCAAATTCCTATGGTGCGTCGCGCAAGTCAGCACCCGGTATAATAACGAAACTAGCAAAAGCTCACTACCACTCGACATCACTATATTTTCTTGCGAATTATTTGCCATACGAACGGCCCTGCAAATTTGTTTAGCATCAGATCACGCCTCCTTCATAATTTGTACAGATTCATTATCTGTGTTGGAAGCAATTGGAAACAGATTCACATTAGATCCAGTGATAGTAAATATAAAATCTTTATACGGACTTCTTCGCGCTCACAAAGAGTTAAGTTGCATATGGGTACCCAGCCATGCTGGAATAGTAGGCAATGAAAATGAAGATTCTGCTGCCAAAGAAGCCGGAAGGGGAATATGTGAGGTATCAGAAAACCTGTACAACATTAAGGATGTGAAACATCAAGTCACCACTAGAGTACAAGAGAGGTTTCAAAATACCTGGAGAAATTATAACACATACCTACAAAATTTCCTACCAGTAATAGGAAACTTTTCATATCCCACTAATTTGAGTAGAAAACAGCAAGTTGTGTTGACACGAATTCGTACAGGTCACACGCGATTGACCAAAAAACATTTATTATCGGGAGAGGACCAGCCAACTTGTGATGAATGTAACGTACCTTTAACAGTGAACCACATATTGCTAGAATGTAAGAGAGCACAAATCCGTGGAAATCTGGATCTTAAAAACCTAGATAGCAATCCCTTACTAAATTTTCTACAGCAAAATGGTCTTTATGAACTAATTTAAAAAAGTACATATTTTACCGTATGGGCTAATAGCCAAAGCAGATGATGCCCAAAAACTATTAAATAAGAAAAAAAAATAAAAATATCTTTACGTGTCAAGGTTCCTAGATGAACAAAAACATGTTTTCTCAATTACGTCTGTCTTTTGGATATAAATCAAAAAATATTTCTTGAAGAAAGACGATATTTTGCATGCGCATTATACGCCTAATTGGATTAAACCCGAGAAAATTTAAATCAAATATATGCAGGGTGAGAAATATATAATTTTTGCTTTAATTTAAGAACTACCTGTATTAGTGTTACGGTTCACTTTTACGTCAATCTAGGGCAGCGGTCGGCAACCTTTTGGCAGGCAAGGGCCACATAGTGGCAAAATGAAGTGAAGGCGGGCCGCACTTATTCATAATTTTGATAATAGGTATACTATGTATATCGGAGTGATATTAAAAATGCGAAAACATTGTATTTCAATTTTATTAATACGCAGGAACAATGACAAAAAAATTAGGAAAAATAATAAAAATACGAGAACTATGTACAAAGTATATCTACCTACATATAATAACTGTACTTATAAAAAATTTAGTGTGACTTTGGAGGGTGTATTTTAGTGGCTATTTGTTGTATGTTAGCTTTCATGTTTGTAGTTGAAATTCGAAGAATAGCTCTCAAATGCTCATCTGTGAGACGAGAAGCATGTTTATTTTTTCTGTAACTGAGAATTTTTTTTAATTACTACTTTTGTATCACATTTCAGTGGCTATTTGTTTCAATAATTTCAAGGAACTACTGATTTTGAGAAAATGGTCATGTTAATTTCTTAACATTAAACTGCAGCAGGGTCGTTTCAGAATCCATGCTTTTAAAAAATTCACGCCTTTCTAGCTTATAATTAGAAGTAAACCCAAACACCATCTTCTGCTAAGTGGTCAAGCGGAAATGGAGCGAAAATAAATTTGCTCCCAAAAATAACGACGGCTGCCGAAGCGAAACCGAAGCGCTGTCGGTCAAGGAAGCGTTCAACGCAATCGCTACCTCAGCGCTATGCCGGCTGAACGCACCCACTCTGTGTCTGTGATATTACATACTTATTAAATGCACGCTCGCTTGAATTTTGCGCGGGTATGACGCAATTATTTAAATTTTAGGTAGGTATATAAGACTTTCATTTACAAAACAGTCGCGGGCCGCAAGACGGAGGGCTGCGGGCCACATGCGGCCCGCGGGCCGCGGGTTGCCGACCGCTGATCTAGGATATTGCTGTTTGTCGTTTCGGAACGCATGTCGCATTGTTTTTAATCTGAAACGAATGAATAATAGTTATTTGTACACCAAGGCACTGAAATTGCAAATAAACCACATGAAAGTTAAAAGGAACCTTCAGTTCCGCGGTGCACCGCACCGTTTGTTTTTTTTAAATCGAGAAATCGCGAAATTTACATTTTTTTGGTCAAGTCTTATAGGTTATGTTGACATTTTCTATCAAAGTCGTAAAATAATGGATTGGCGTTTTTTGTTGCCGATTTAGAAAAAATAATTTGAAGTAAAGTTGTCATTTATATAACTTAACAAGTTAGGTAATTAAACTACTATCTCTTTTGTAAATATAGTAAATCATACAATATTTTCACAAATTTTTGCAAATTTGGTTTGTAACCAAAAGATAAATAACTTAATAATCCAAAGAAAACGTAATATAAAATATAAAAATATTAAGATTTTACGGGGCGTTCCATTTAACCACCGAAAGTTGTGGTGAAACTGTGTATTAACAATATATTAACATCATATGAATTTAAGAAATGAAGCATAATTTATTATATGTGTATGTTGTTTAAATAGTAGTTTTTCTCAATACTTTTCTCTTAAATTATTCAGTCTTCGACTAATTGAGGACAACGTGCTATGTTCTTAAAAACATTTACAAGCCTTGAGAACTGAAACGTACACATTATTACAGTACCACAGTAAGCTATACTATTGTTAGTGCGCTATGCTGTTGTAATATTTTTTTACACAAGCGTAGAGCTGTTTAGTAACAGTAATAAAAATATAGTAACAAACTACATTATTATTAGAAACCAGGGAAGAAGTGCGTACGTTATCGTGAAATACTGCATTTATTAGATTTAAAAAAAGTTTATTTGACTTTTCAATAACCTATAACAATTTTACTGGGAATTAGTTTATTACTTTTGATCTGTTTTCTTTAACATTAAGATAGTTTATTAAACGTTAATATTAATAATTGTTATAATAAACAGTAATATTAAAATTGTGCGAGTCCGAATTTAGATGTAGTGGAATATCTCATCTTTCAATGTAAAAAAAAATTATGATAAATTAATGTCGTAAGTAACACATAATAATAATAGTAATAAATAATACGTGGTCATTATTTTCCAATTCCAGCATATAAATGTAAACCAACAACAACTAGTCATGTAAAGCTTTGGTTTCTTAGAAACCTGCAAGAAGCATTTTTTTACATACATTTTTTACATATTTACATAATTAATTTGTGATTTACACATTTGGAGCATATCACGATCAGGTCATTTAAGCAATCACGTTTGTGGGGTTACTTTGTATCTATTGCAAAAGAAATAAATATAGCTTATATAATAAAACGGCATTTCCAGTTATGGTAATTTCTATTATTTGTGGTACAGGCAGACCTCGCCGTTCGCGGCTTTGGGGTTCGCTGATTTGAATTTACGCGAGGCACCTTTGTGCTCCCTTTTCTTTGCTGTTCGCGGATTCCTTTGCCGTTCGCGGATAGAATTGCCTACTGTTTCAACTTTCACACACTAACGGCCGGTCTTATAAAGGCCACTAATCTGACGTTAACTTTAATTCGCTGTTAAAATAAACAAAAGCGCATAAAAATGTGTTTACTAATGAATAATATGTCATACGCGCCAACGTTATGATGAGCTTTTGTTTATTTTAACAGCGATTTAAAGTTAACGTCTGATTAGTGACCTTTATAAGCCCGGCCGTAAGTAAATCAAGCAGACGTATGCGGTTTATATCATGAATACCCAAATAACATAATTTATCACGAACTTGTAAACACACTTATCAAGTCTATTCTTTTGAATCTCTTATTATCAAATTGGACTTGAAATAAATTGTAAAATTATAACTTGAACAAACAAATGGACATTCGAGCTCTAGAAGTGGCAGACTTATGTTACGTATGAAATTTTAGTTTGTATAGGCACGTTGATGTATTTTTTGAATTTTTGAGGTTGCATAGTACAAATAAATCTAGTTAATGGAACCTAACCCCGTTTTTATCATTTATGTGTTTACTTGCGCATCGCGGTTTTGCGCTTCGCGGCATTCTTCTGGAACGTAACCCCAGCGAACGGCGAGGTCTGCCTGTATTATGTGTGCTTTTATCATTAGAATTAAATAATTATTATAATTAAAAATTAATACACCGTTTTATACTCGATAACACATGTGATATCATAGGTAGAACCCGTGACCAACAAGTAGCGGATTGTCTTTTTGTACAATAAAACATTTTCACAAATAGATTAGTTCTGCCATACGTGTATACAAAGGGGAAGTCCATACAGAACAATAAAGTAACTGTTCAATTTCAGTTCAGAAGTAATTGTGTTTGCTCCCAAAAAAGTAATCGACATAAAATGGTTCATGGTGACTTGATGATAATCGATATTTCATTTAATATATTCACACAAGTAAATATGTTTATAAAGTTCCTGAATGTTGCACCATGTTTTTACTTGTTTCAGGTGCAACGCATTTAAAACGAACATAATATTTATCTTGTACTAATTTGCTCTTACGCAAAAAAATATTTATGACAATCTAGAGATTCGTTTAAATTAATCCAGTGCGCATTAACTGCAGCGACATCTATTAAAATGTACTGTAGCTGCAAGCACCAAGACTACCCGGGCTGGTTTGGAGCTGAACTAAACTTTAACGGATTAAAATTCGTAGTTAACAATTTTGATCGGGTAAGAAAATGTTTATAGTTTCCAAATTATTGTCTACTGAGGGCATATTTTTTATTCTGGGGTTTGTAAGAATAAACGAATCTGGAGAGATTTCTAATGTTATTTCATTATCAATTTCTTTCCATTTAAGCCGCAATTTAGATTTCTAATGATTGTTTATGGTGGCGCTGGACAAGGGCAGTTAGGCCGATCAATATTTTTCCCATATATTTTTTGAGAGTGACTAACACGCCGGCGTGTTCGATAGAACTTGTTGAATACAGATTTGTGCATGCGTCAGTTTTCTGGATAATTTTACCCGGCATACACAAAAGTTCAGAGTGTAGTACCAATCAGGGGTAGTTTGGTGAAGGGCTTCGTCTGAGAGCGAGAATGGCAAATAAGTCCAGTGCATTAGGGGATTTGGAAGATCGAGATCCCAACAACTTAGGACAACACTTACAGGTAGTCAAACTGTTTGTCTAGTAAAAAATAGTACAAATTTTCAGATTTAAGAATTGGTATCACGTAATTCAGAAACAGACATACGTTAACTTCTCGGAAAATTGCCAAAAACCTTCTTACAATTTCTACAAACTAAATTGGTTTAAATTAGATTCTAGAAATGGAAACCAAATAAAGTGTATATAGAACTTAAATTTTAATTTTAGGCATTTTATAAAATTTCTATGAAAACATTGATTTTTAACTTTTTTTAACGGTTTCTTTTTGAGCGGCGTAGATATTTTTTTGTTTCTTATTATTTTCTCGCGTACGTATGTAAAAAAGCAGGTCATACATTTATCAAACCCTTTTCTGTCAGTCCCTAAAAAATAATTTAATGTAGGTAATCGAAATGCTTCACCGGCTGTGTCAATATCATTAGGTACTTAAAAAATTCAAAATAATTTGCATTGAATTTTCTTATTTTCCATTATATGTAATTTTTATGTTAACCTGAGGCAGTTATGTAAATTGCATTAGAATTATGTGTTGAATATTTGACATGTAATTTGTAAAGTGTATTTTTGTTGCCCTCATTGGGATGCGCTGATAAGAACAAGACGACTATTAAATTAATTTGAATACGTTGGAACCATTCGTAGATTAAAGTTTTCAAAAATTATTTTCCAAGTATTTAGTCTAATTTTATAGTCCAAATAATATAATTTTATTACATTATCTAAATATATAATTTTACAAAACTTGGGACATACTAGAGTAAAGTTTACACGACTTATTAAAAATTCATATACAGGGTGTATACAAATCGGCACAAAACTCTAGGTCGCAAATCTTAATACGAAATGTTGGAGTGGTCTTCATAAGCCCTTACGAGCGGTAGATAAAATCAATTGATTTTTCAGGTAAAGTACCCCTTCAGTTTTAAATAGAACAAAATGTCATCAGCAAGGGTTGTTCAAAATGTAAAATTATGGTCCCATACAAAAATTCAGAAATAT